>OZ004692.1:26647629-27897629 GCA_963924545.1 Pogonocherus hispidulus | reverse complement strand
GTTAAGCCGTCGCGCCTCTGTCTTTGACGATTTTGTATTACTCTGAATTTACAAAAATTTAGGATTTGAAACAGTGTTTACCAATAAGCCTCAACATAAGCGTAAATAGACCCTTGCTTATGTACCAATTTTATTTCAAAATTACTTGAACGTTCCAGATTATACAAAAGGCAACATGTTGCTTGACATAAGGCGACATAGACGTTGTAAAGACCTACATCAACATCTTTAAATTTACATCCTTTATAGCATTGTAAATAACCCAGCAAGTCTGTACAAATATTCTATAAATAAGTACCTATAGCAGTTGTGGTGAAAGAACAAAAAAATTTAAAATCCTCGTAATTTCATCCTACAGCTCAGTATTGCAACATAGCGATTGATAATCTCCCTTGACCAGTGAATAACTCCTTCATTGCAATTTTTCTTCTCATTGCGAGGTTCTTTCAGTGAATAAATTATACACCACATTTTTTCGTGGTTTCTCCACATTCCTAGCTTTTAATTTAACTGCCACGCTAATAGCATTTTTTACAGAAAACTTTGATAACGACAATGTAAAATAATTTGGATTTTAGCATTTGGTCTTCAACAAGTTTTATTTTTTATTTTGAACCATCTCTAAGTCGCAAGCACTTATATTATAATGGCTGACTGTCGTTGCGAACTATAAAATGAGATATTTATTTGTTTTCTTGATATTGTTATGCCATACTTAATCCTGCAATTTATTTTACAGTCAGATTTTATAAACAAACTAAAAAACATATTTTATCAAACTGCATTCTGAAAGTATTCCACACATCCACAACTTTCTACTTAATAATAAATGATGCAGCTAAGATCATTTAATAAATGATCAATATTTAATTCTAAGTGGTCCAATTTGTTGGGTTCGCAGAACCACAGTGTTAACGGCTTTCTAATTAAATTATCAACTACTGTATACACTACCACTTCTTTATTAAGATCGCTAATTTATTTGTTTAAAAAAATATCATTCATTCATTCATATATTATTCTCTCATTGAGTTATAATAATTGATTCTACTAATAGAAACAAAAATGTTGACATATTTTATTTTGCGTATTACGTATAGTAATTTCCAAGTTCAGATAATAAATCAGTTGGAATCAGATGTCCGATGATCCTGATAACACAATGTAAAATGTACCTACCAAGAACAATGGATCTAAAATTAATTGTATCAATAACAGGGTATTATCACAGATAAAATAACTATACAGATGGACCGATATATTTTTATATTATTTGGAAGTACCAATATGATACCAACTAAAATCGTTGGCATCTATCGCAAATTATTTATTTCTTGATTGTGAGTAGAACGAAAGAGGTAGACTTGTTTATGGTCTAAGCTAAGCTTCCAATTATGAAAAGTGGTTGAAAAAATGCGTTATTCTCTGTGAAATTTGCGTATTTTCTGAACTGAAAATGAGAGCGATGTAACGCTGAATTTTTGTGTACGTTGTATCTAAGGGTTTATCTGTAAAGGCGGATTAATCTGTGGTATTATACGTTATTACTTAATGTCTGTAACTTATTTGTGGTGTATTTTGACGATTCATAGTTTGTTTCTTTTGGGATTACACCACCTGTAAAATAACAAAAGGCAGAAAACCAGAAGTTTACAAATTAAATATTCAAAGTGTAGTAACAAGGCAAACTTCTAAAGTTTGTCTTAAAAAACCACTGTATAACGTGTGATAAAATAATATTTGATATATTGACTAAATTTTATCAGTGGTTTTTCAGTTTTATACAAAATTCTATAATATTATATGTCATATTCTAAAATATGTCCAAATAAAATAGTTATAATAAAAATTAAAAGAAATTAAACACTTAACTAGCTTTCTTCTAGACGTTTCGAGTTGATCCTCAACTCTTCTTCTGTAGACTATTTGTATGATAAGAACTCTTTATACAGTGAGGACATAAAATCCCCCCCCCCCCTCTAACTTTTGAACCACTGGGTAGATTGTGGTGAAATTTGGAACGATAATATATGACTAAATTCTGCATTTTTTGACATATCAATGACAGCTCTGAATGTCAAAGTGACAGCTGGGCGCGCAATAGAAAATTTTTTTTAAATGGAAATGGGGGTCGAGTGGGGGTCATTTTGAAGCTATTTTTATTCTCAAAACATCCCCCAAATTTGAGAACATTTGGTTCAGTAATTTCCAAATAAATCAGTTTATAACATAATCTTTTTACCACATAATCTTTATAATACCCTTGGAACATTTATTTGTCAGGAGGTTCTTGGAGGTCATTTTCAACATATTTTGAAGTAACACGTGTTTTCTAAATTTGTTTCTGTCTCTAAATTTTTTTTTTTTTTTTTAGGTTTAATTTAAATTACTTCATATTTTTTTTATTTAGGTTATTTTAGGTTAGGAATGGTTTGTTGTTATTTGTTTACTTTTAATTTTTGTTCTGCTTTGAATAATTTACAATAATTTGTAATATGTATGTAAAAAAATGATATAACAGAAATCGATATTACTGGTTTTTATTTGGAAATTACTGAACCAAATGTTCTCAAATTTGGGGGATGTTTTGAGCATAAAAATAGCTTTAAAATTAGTCCCCACTCGACCCCCATTTCCATTTAAAAAAAAATTTTTATTGCGCGCCCAGCTGTCACTTTGACATTCAGAGCTGTCATTGATATCTCAAAAAATGTAGAATTTAGTCATATATTATCGTTCCAAATTTCAGCACAATCTACCCAGTGGTTCAAAAGTTAGAGGGGGGGACGGACTTTATGTCCTCACTGTATAAAAAGAGAAGTAGTTTTTGTCAGATTGACATTTTTAATTTAAAATTAAATTAAAAATGTCAATCTGACAAAAACTACTTCTCTTTTTATATAAAGAGTTTTCTGCTTTTTGTTATTTTACAGGTGGTGTAATCCCAAAAGAAACAAACTATGAAACGTTGTTACTTATTAAATTGTACCTTATATATTTTTATATTTGAAGAAAATTTATTCAATTCGAAAGAAATGAAGACTAATTCCAGTAATTGGCACTATGAATCAGTAGTTGGCCAGTTTCAATAGCAAGAATTTCATTTTCTCTGGAAAATTTTATAATGTCAATGTTTATGTACAAATATTAATCGTGCCTAGACCTTACACAGATAAATTAACACCCAGTTGTTTGTTAACTTGAAGGTTATTCAATTCAACATACATTTCATGAAGATTGATGCCGTAATTTCAACGAAAACTGCATTTTTAATAGGCTTGCATAAACATTAGAAACTACAACTAAGTATAGTAGGTAATTTAGAATAAAAATAGAATAAACACTGTTAGAAGTACCTATAAATACCTGTATGTGTATGTAATAATTATTTTTACTAGATATCGTCTTTATATACAATCACAGACAAATTACTGTTTTTGCTGTGATACAATTATAAATTAGCAAAGACAAAGTAATTGTATCTTAGAATATACAAAGTATATCGTGACAAGCGCCTGTTAGTTCCACTTATAAAAGCAAGTCGATTTTGAATCAACATGTTTATCTTCAAATATTCTAATCAATCAAAATAATATACAGTGTTATTCAGAACTTATCCATAATAAAATTTCAACATACATGTAGAAATGTGGCAGTGCAAAAAAAAAATTTTTTGGCGGGGTCTGAAAACTATTTAAAAATTTTTCATTGCACGCCGCTGGATACTGGTCCAGTGTAATGGAGTGACCTTGGGACTGACAATGCAAACTGGCTAGCACGAAAAAAACTTCGGAAGTTACCGACACCCGGCGCAAAAAAGATTTGC
Organism: Pogonocherus hispidulus; assembly: GCA_963924545.1. Classification (NCBI taxonomy): domain Eukaryota; kingdom Metazoa; phylum Arthropoda; class Insecta; order Coleoptera; family Cerambycidae; genus Pogonocherus; species Pogonocherus hispidulus. Next base: position 27,893,803 of record OZ004692.1, on the reverse strand, counting down.
AGCGTTTTTACTTTAAAATAAACTTAAAGATAGATGTGACCAAATGACGTGTCTTTAAAATGAATAAAATTTCGTTACACTAATTTTGAAGAATTGCGCTACTTGATTACTAAGTATTAGAAACATGAAATTTATAGAAAATTTGCACATATCTTGTTACAAAAGCTGTTCGAAATTTTGTCCATCAGCAGAGTAAATTGGGGATTTTCAGGATTTTGCTGCAACAACCACTCACAAAACCTAACTCGTAATCGATAATCCGTTGGTAACAGTGCTTGGACAGCTGAATATGCTACGAATAAAACTGAACTTCGTGTAGTAAGCGCCACACCGTTGATTGGGATACCCCAGGCCCCTGCCTAGCGATCTGATTTGTACTTATTCGCGGATTTTCACGGACCAGATTCAACACTTGTTCTTCAGCTGCTAAAATACATTGTGGTCGTCCCGGGCCACCATCTCGTCCTGCATATGCACGTAAATTACCAGTATCACGGCCACGTTGTACCTCTGCCGAAAAAGTTGGATAATTTGGCGTGTGTCGATTGGGAAATCGTTCCGCATACAAGCGCGAAGCTGCCAATGAATTTTGTCCAACTTCGCCATAAATAAGAATCTTGTCCATTAACTCAGCATTACTGTACACACGAGCCATTTTGAAAATTTTACAGTTTAACACTCCTAAGATAAATAAAACACCCGCACTGCGAGAGGGATACACAGACTGACGACTCATAGACAATAGAGATATTATCCCCACTCCAACTTTATTCGGTCGGTTTTAACCAGGCGTTCCAGACAAAAACGTGTTTACTTTTTTTTATCACATTCTTAGGAATGTGGTAGAAAAGTATCAGATGTGTTGAAGTACAGTTGCCCAGCTACGTAGTCCTTTATAATGGTATAACTTTAAACATTGTTTGCGGGAAATCCTAAGCCTTTTATTATAAATTTTTTTGGTGATATCAATTTCTTATTTAAGGATGCACATATCCTCAAAGTTTTAGAGATAAGTTCTGAATAACCCTGTATACTGTAAACTGCATAATTTATTTAATATTATAAAGTAGAAAGTGGCCGCATCAAAATTTAATAGTGTTAAAAACCAGGAGATTCACTTCACATTGGCTGTAAGTTACGCAATGTAATTATCATGTCAACTTTATCATAAAGAGGGCTTTGAATAAATTAAATTATTTTATGGTTGCAGGAGTATGCTACAAATCTATTCTAAACAAAAGCCAATTATACTTATTGAATAATTGGTATATAGATGCTGCGTGGAAACTTCATAAATATCTCTGATCTAATGAACGAATGTAGTTGAATGTAGGTACATATCCATCGGGCACAAGAGAAATTCATAAGTACCGAGGTGAAAAATATTATATTATCCACGCCGTTCGCCTTTTCCGATAAAAGCATCAGTTCCGGTGTAGGTTTGTGACTCTTTAACTACTTAATTATAAGGTAATATTTATAATTACACCTTAATGTGAATTTTTTAGAGTACTAATTTAATAATTTGGCCTGTCTGTAACCACATGGCCGCATGTCCCTGCAGACTAAGAAACAAATGCGGTTTTACGGACAACCTACCATTTAGTACAAAAAAAATGATTGTAGATATTGTTAGCTAACACCTACTTCTGTGTGAATATCAAGGTCTGTTTGATCTTAGTCGTGCGAAAAGACAGACTATTCGTTGCCATATTATATGCAACTCTTATTTTTTAAAAATTTACAGTTTGGTATATAATATAATAATATAGTAATAATAATAATAATACTAATAATAATAATAATAATAATATTAATAATAATAATAATAATTATTATTATTATTATTATTATTATTATTATTATTATTATTATTATGCATCTGCTGTCCTCTTGTCCGGCATATGCAGTCTCGGCCTATATCCATAGACACAATGGGACTTTACGAGTGCTCTACTACTTTCTACAGCACTTGTACGAGATAGACGAAACACCAGTGCTGCCATACGCTCCGGGGGATATTGAGTCCGTTGTGGGGGATGAGAAGTGCCGAATTTATTGGAACTAATAATTCCTACGCTCAGGCAGATTCGAGCCAACAAGCCTGATGTAGTCCTCCTCGACCACCAGCTCAAGACAATGTTTGTCATCGAGTTCTCGGTTCCTACCGAGACCAACATTGTGTTGAAAGAGGAGGAGAAACGGACGAAATATCGAGACCTTCTCTTCGAACTCCGTAGAGTCCATCCAGAACACACTGTGGAGCTTGTGGTACTGAAAATAGGAGACCTCGGTGGAGTAAGAGGTACACTGCTTTCAGAACTGAAGATCATACCGGCATGCCGAAATTCGGCAGGTCTTCTAGCCAGAAGAATGTAGAAGGCGGTCATCGGGGCACACGATTCGGAGCCAGGGAGCCGGTCGACTGGATTCCAACAAAAAATAATAATAATAATATGCAGCAATTGCGCTCCAATAACAACCTACGTTGGTAAGCTCTAATCGCCATGCAGTGCTAGAATGATAAGGAAACCTGAACAACCTCATTAGACAAGGGGACATTCGACTAGGCTTTATAATATATACGAGTGACCGGGTACCATTCGCTAAAAGAAAACTATATTTTGGACTCTGTAGATGAAATAGCAATATTGAAAATATTAGTAAAAAGCTTAAGGGTCCCTTTATTCATAATGTCAGCATCACTTTTTCCATTATCAAATTGGTACAGCGGATAATTGAAAGTTTCACAATATAAAATATAAAATAATTAATTTGCTATCGACTTCCGGTATAACCAGATGTGTATTTTAAAAATATTTTCTTTAAATAGGACATCGTTCACTGCGTGTTTATACTCAAATTTTCAGAAAAAAAGTTATGAACGGAACTATTCCATATATCTATTAATAGTTTTTAGAAACTATATATTCCAAATCTATAGACCCTTGGTTTCTCTGAAATCCACATTTCATAGCTTTTCAATTAACATACTTCCAAAATTTAGATAATCTAAACCTAATTTAACTTAATGTTAGATACATTAAATATTGCCTAGATATTGTAATAAATCTAGACCAGAAAAATAAAAAAACAATAATGAAAAGATGTCTGAAAAGTATATAAAGTTTCTTTATAAAATTTTGTACTTATATGCCATCTGAAAGTTTTAATAAATACCTATAATTTTAAAGAAAGATTTAAGATATTAATTTTCTTTGTATGGTAATTTGTATCTCTACAATATTTATATTTATATAGTTTATTTTGCATCGCACTTGATCGTGTAAAATACTGAATTCCAGTCCTTTACCAAAGAATCTACTATTTACCTTTACTACTTGTACTTGTGCTATTTTATCTACTATTTAAAATATGTTTTTACTTTCATTGCAGTTCAACTACCTTGTTAATATAGAATAACGTTATTAAAATTGTTAAGCTTTACCATGACCTGCATGTTTATTGGGAGTTACAGTGTCAGTAGTTGTATTATTACATCAAGGATAATTGCATTAAAAAATTGTCTTTTTGAGAAAATAAAGGTCGATATTAGTTAACCGTTACCTTATTTTAATTAGATGTTAATAATGCATTAAAAATTCAATTAGAGCACCTTTAGATAGGTACTTGCTTATAAACAAGGATATATGTATGGAATATAAATACAGTCTTTAACAGTTTAAATTATATAAGTAGGTACATAGTGTAAACAGCCATTTCATTAAAAGCCTTCATATTATGTTTAAGCCTTCTTTTCATCATCATTTGTTAATCTTTCTAACTCATATTCCATATATATACAGCCGTATTTTACTTTTAATGCCCCCCTACGTACCTCAAATTCCTATCCGTAGCAATGACGGTTTCAATTTGGATCCTTACCTACCCAAGTATTATCCAATAATAATAATAGTAATAATAATAATAATAGTAGTAGTAGTAGTAGTAGTAGTAGTAATAATAATAATAATAATACACGCTCTCCGCGGCAAGTATAGACACCGCCTCCGGCAGATCTGGTCTTCAGAGCTGTCGGGTAGTAATAAGGTGAGTGCTACTAACAAGCTTACCGTTCCGATCCTCCTCTACTCCTTCGGAGTAGTGAAATAGACACAAAAAGAGCTGCGACAACTCGACATAGGAACACGAAAAATGATACATCTTAATAGGAGTCTGCATCCTAGGTCGTCCGTTCCACGGTTGTACTTTCCAAGACATCGGGGAGGTCGTGGATTCTTGAGTTTGGATTGTCTGCACGGGAGAATGGTACTGGATAGAGCCTGCAAGATAATCAGGAGTTCGGATCCCCTCCGCTGCATGGTCCAAGACCATGAAAATGCAGGGGTCGGAGCATTTCTATTTAAGGCAGCACGAAGAGCAGCTGACGAACTCAGTCTTCGACGCTGAACGGAGAAACCCAGACTCTGTCACCGAGCTGGGACCCGTTCAGCTGAAAGCCTAAGTTAAAGCAGAAGGCCGTAATTTTCTATAGTTGTATAAGGATAAGCCATTGCACGGTGTCTTCTATAATAGCCTTGAAGACCATGGCTTATTCGAAAGGCTGACCTTTGCCTTTTTAAGGTCAGCGGGGCTTAAGTCGGAGACCAAGGGATTCATAATGGCTTTCCAGGATGGTGTATTTAACACCCTCGTCTATCGAAGCGGTGTCATGGGTATGGAGGTCCTGATGTCAACTGCAGGACCTGCCATAGCTTGTTTGGCTTATGCAGTGTCGGCCTATATCCACAGACACAATGGGGCTTTACGAGTGCTCTACTACTTTCTACAGCTCTCGTACGAGATAGACGAAACACCAGTGCTGCCATACGCTCCGGGGGATATTGAGTCCGTTGTGGGGAATGAGATGTGCTGAAATTAGACAGATCTTCTAGCCGGAAGAATGCAGAAGGCGGTCATTCTGGGCTCATTATGTCTACTCGATGGACATACTGGGCTCGTAGTAGGCACACGATCCTCGGACTCATTAGTTGCTCACCCCACGGACGTGGGGAGTAGCTACTGATTACCACCAGCAGCCGACCCTAGAATCGGAGCCAAGGAACCGGTCAACTGGATTTCAAAAAAAAAAACATAATAATAATAATAATAATAATAATAATAATAACAATAATAATAATAATACTAATAATAAATTTTTATTTTCCAGGGAGACCTGGAAAACCTTATTATTTATAGTGTACAGTAGGCTGTTAGCCATTTATACAGTGATATTGCAGTACTAGTTACAGATTAAGAACACTACCAGCCTTATACACACATATTTAATATTGGAGCAATTAGAAAAAATTGACCACGGTGAGATTCGAACCGTCGTCAACCGCGGAGAATGATTAAAAACCTGCCGTCTTTAACCGCTCGGCCACCGAGCTCCAATCGCTACTTTTCAGTGGCGCACCCAGAGAAAATCACCCGTCTCCCTTCCGAAACAATAACGGGTGAGGAGATAGAAAATGCATCGCCCGTAGGGTTTTTTTGCATATTATAGAAGAGCGGGCTGGTAACGGCAAATTAATTGTTTAACTCGAATAATAAATTACTACTCGATAAATTATTATGGTTTTGTATACTACAAAGTACATAATCCTAAAATATAAAAAATACATTTTTCAAAGGAGACTTATTAATATGTTCCATTATAATATTTTAAGACTATACATTTTAACTTTAAATTAAATATTATTTCAATATCAGTATATTATAATGTTTATTATTGGAGACATTTCAAAGTCGTTCTTGACAATCAGTCTTTTAATAATAATATATATAAGATTACGCGCGGTTGCAAGTGTTTTTTAAGATCTTGGGGGGGCATTGTCCGTTGCCCCACCTGGGTGCGCCACTGCTACTTGTTGACACATTTAACAATTCCCTTTAATCAACTATATCATTCCTCCAAATTTCATCAATTCATGACACAGTTTCAGAGATGATTGAAAAGTGTATTTTTGAACAACTTTAACGCTCTCTATCGCGAAAGCAGTAACCTCAAACTTATTGTTTCTGAAAATAGGTATACTCTGTACGGAAGAAAAGTTTTTTATAGTTGAACTCCAACGTTTGGGTGTTATATGTTATTTCCAACCTAAAGCTATATCTATTATCTATATACCTGTAAATATAAATTTTTCAGATGAAGACAAACAGTATAAAATCAAATGAAAACACTAAGAAACCATAACAGATAAAACGAATCATTTTGATTGGCCTACAACACTTAAGTTAAACAATTATATTATTTACTGCTTGAAATGAGCTAATTTACCACTTTTGTATATGTATGGCAATTGTTGCCTCATTTCATGGAATAAATAATGTGATTGTTAATAATTTAACAATCACATTATTATCAATAAAATTGTCAATAAAATTAAATTGCGTTATTTTGCTGTTAAAGTTTCGCAACAGGAGTTTTTGTTTAGCTTCCACCAGATAATAAATCGACAGTAAGAGGCAAACCCCTCTTTAATAAATAAAGTTTGGTTTGAAAAAGTTCAAAAGGAAACTGCCTTGAAATGATCTTGTAGGCAGATTTCAAATATTAAAAAAACTATCTTTTTCAAAAAAAATTAAGAAAATGAAGACAGCAGTTTTGGAATGAAGATTTCAAATATTAAAAAAACTATCTTTTTCGAAAAAAATTAAGAAAATGAAAACAGCAGTTTTGGAATGAAGAAATGTATAATAATAATTATATTTTTAGTTGTAGCTAATATAAGCATTGTAAACGTTACCACTACTGAAACCTATTCCCTTTGTTACAGAAATTGCCATACCCGAAATCGGTGTTCTTCATTATCAGTAATGAGTTCTGCGAAAGGTTCAGCTACTATGGAATGCGAAGTAAGTAAAAATGCTTATTTATTTATTTATTGTTTCAATATTATTATACCTACCTATTTCATATCGTTAATAACTTATTTTTCTTGCATTTAGTCAACCAATTAAATTTTAAATCGTATTTAGTTAAGATTTACTTCACTCTGATTCAATTAAAGCTTTTAGTCTGATTTAGAAAAATACTCGTAACAACATTACCTCTTTTTTAACATTAACTGAGTTCTGGTCTAAAAATTATATCTATTTATGTCGAGTCGGTGGCTCAGGGTCTAATATTTAATCTTTTGATCCAGAGAAAGCGAGTTCATTCTCACCTAGACCCAATATTTTTAAGAAACAATCATCATCATCATCATCATCATCATCATCATCATCATCATCATCATCATCATCATCATATTAATAAACATCTTTATTTGTTTCAGCAATTCTCGTCCTATACCTCACCAACATATTATTATACACTGAAGCGGATGCCAAAATCATATACCACACTTTCACTGTATTCGTATACTTCTTCCCAATCCTCGGAGCGATTATATCGGATAGCTTTTTGGGCAAATTCAGAACGATATTTTACTTATCCATAATATATGCCTGTGGAAGTATTCTTCTGGCTGTCACCTCTATAAAACCCCTAAGTCTTCCCCAGAAGGAACTGTCGATTCTGGGACTGTTCATCATCGCCATGGGCACTGGAGGTATCAAGCCGTGTGTGTCCGCTTTTGGAGGCGATCAGTTCATCGTTCCAGAGCAGGAGCTGCAGCTGACGAGGTTCTTCTCTCTGTTTTACTTCGCCATTAATTCCGGAAGTTTGATCTCAACATTCCTGACGCCTATTTTAAGGAACAACGTGCACTGCTTCGACGAAGATAGTTGTTTTCCTGTTGCCTTTGCCGTCCCCGGTGCTCTCATGGTAGTGTCCATTAGTAAGTGATGAATACTGAATATTAATTTATATAGAAAACTATCATGTAGGGTTACGCAAAAGAAATTTTATCAAATTTGTCTTCATTTTATCAATTTGTTGTACAAAACACTGCGAAGAGGACAGTGACACAATATTAAAAATTAATTAGCAAAATTAATAAACTGTTAAGCAAAGACTTCCTATCATCATATAAAGTGATAATATAAATAGCTATAATAAATTGTTTTATATTGGACAGTATCTCCTCATGCTCCTCCATCAAATTATTTGTTTATTTTTATTTAAAATGAGTTTAGGAAGACTTGACTTACTTGTTCGAAATAGCAATAAGCAAAATTAAGAATATCGAAATTAAATCAAAGTTAGTTAATACTTAAGTAAATACGTATCTAATAAGAGGACCTGTGTTAAACGTCATACATATAAGCTTTTTCAACACATTTGTAGTTAGTAACAGGAAATAGATATACCGATTCTCAAATATACAGGGTGCCCATTATCTATCTCTTTACATGGCTAACTTTGTTAATAGTGGAGATAGAGAATTGGTTAAATTAGCAAAATTGGGCAGAATTACAAGGGGAATTCAGTGCCTCCTTCAGATTTAATTTTAATTTTTAACTTTTCGAGATATTTTGAAAAAACTGAAAATCGCCAAAATTTTTAAACTCGAATATCTCGAAAACTATAAAAGATACAAATAATATAAAAATACTGTGTGATAGTGATTTTTACGTGGAATTAAGCGGTTATATTGAAACTTTCACGGGCATCTTAGTTTTTGAGAAAAAATAAAGTTATGTTTTTTTAAATGGAAACCATACCTATATAGGATCAATAAAGAGCTTATTTTTTTCTGATTTAAAAAATATAATATTTAATAAATCGTTTTTTTTTTTTTTTTCGTTTGTATACATTTCACAATAACGATTTTAACATGAACGTTTAATTTTGACGTGTATAATGTGACTTTAGTCTGATCTGACATTTGTATTTTATTGTTGTTTACTGATCTACGTTTGTTTTTCATAGCTTACCATGTTAATAAATTATTTGTTCATTACAGTAAACAAAAGAAAAGAGAAAGGTATATTAAATATTATATTTTTGAAATCAGAAAGAGATAAACTTTTTATTGATACCATAGCCAACTATGGTTGCCATTTAAAAAAACATAACTTTATTTTTTTTTCTCAAAAAATTCGAAGCCCGTGAAATTTTCATTATAATCGCTTAATTCCACGTAAAAATAACTATCACACAGTATTTTTATATTATTTGTATCTTTTATAGTTTTCGAGATATTAGAGTTTAAAAATTTTGGCGATTTTCAGTTTTTTCATTTATAATTGCACAAGAGGTTTGTATTTTACCGGATAAATTTGGATTGTTTAATGAGAAACTGTTGCCGAGCAATTAAACGAGAAAAACTGTCAACTATTACAAACGCGACACCAAAGGTGAAGCGTTTTTAGGTTGACAGTTTTTCGAGTCAAATTGCTAAAAGGAAACAGTTTAGAATTTAAACAAATTTATCCGTTATCAATACAAACATCGAGTGTAATTCGGCAGCACAATTTAATGACTAAGAAATTTAGAAACATATGAATGCAAACTTTATTTATGAAATACTAAAAATAAACACATTTTTATTTGAGCATCACCGAATCGATTCATTGTTAGTGTTTAATAATTCAATAATTTGTTGACAGAAATGTCAAACTATCTATTTTGGCAGCGGACACCGTAATAATTGATTAAAAAATGAATAAGTGAAGAAACCACTAGTGCATTTGTCACTGTAAAAGTTGCAGGTAACTTTTCTCGCTGTCAAAGTGACAATTGCACTGTGGCATGTGCGATTTTTTATATATAAATTAAATTGTCAAAATAACTCGAAAAGTTGAAAATTAAAATTTAATCTGACGGAGGCACTGAATTGCTCTTGTAATTTTGCCCAATTTTGCTAATTTAACCATTTCTCTATCTCCACTATTGATAAAGTTAGCCATGTAAGGAGATGGATAATGGGTACCCTGTATATGGAGCTTTAAATTTTATTTAATTCACGGGAATCTTATAGGCAGGAAGTTATTAAATTGTCCAATTTCTATCCAATGTCATTGATGAACAAAATCAGAAAAAAATTATCAAACGTTTAATTTTTCCTTTTAATGTTTTGTTATTAATGTTATAAATGAAACATTAAGCACCAAATAATTAAGTGTGAACTTGGTTAGTATAGTATATATTGATTTTAGTGGTTTTGTACTGGAAAATTAATGTCGTTTTCTGTTGCTTGCTAATTCGAAAGGTTCCAAATCAAATTCAGATTTTATTTACAGTTATCTTTGGACTTGGAAGACCTCTCTACAATGTTAAGAAACCCCAAGGGAATTTGGTAGTCGAAGTCACCAAATGCATTTCAGTGAGTATATGCTTAATTATTGCGGCATCGATATTAATCCCATGGTATATAATATATAATAGTTGGAATTTTTCCTACTTACACATTCATTGGAACAGTTAGCAATAGCAAATTGCTCAGAGCTGAGTGAATACAGTATCTAACTGTTACGCTAGAGATCATGGATTAAATACGTGTGTTTCTTCCTTTACTTTTATCTGTTTGAATTTAATATTTAATATCCTCCGTAAAAGGAATATAAGGTTATATCCGCTAGTCGTTGAGTGAGCTTTGATTAATATTCTCTGTCTTAAAAAATTATACATTAAACAATAAACGGGTCTTCGCCATAATTCTCAACTGGAAACAACGACGCAGGCATACCAATATGTTAGTCGGTTTGATCTTTTTCTGAGTAGCGGGACTAAAGAAAAAGATCTAGGATGGTATTGACCCAGTATAAGAACAAAAGGGTAAGGTTTAAAGATTAAAACGATTCTCTCTAGCAATGCTATGCTGAGGGGGATAAAAAACCCTAGAATATCTATATATGTGACTGTGTCGTTGTTTCCTAAGGATAGTATGGTAAAGATTACTCTGCATCTGGTCACAGCGTTTCTTTCTCATAAATGGCAATATATTATAATGCTGTAATCATCTTTATCTTAAATATGAAAATTGTATTTTTCGTATTCAAAACAAGGTAACAAGGAAAACAGAAACTTAAGAAGTTTAATTTTGATAACATTGCCGTAGTTTTCCACATGACACCAACACACTATACTGCACTCGACGCGCGTTTCACCAATCAAGTTGGCATCATCTGGAGATGATTAAAAGCCTTTAATTCTAAACTCTAATTCTAAAATTCAGTTTAATTTTGTTGACTAAATACCGAAAGAAATATGTAGACAGTTTAAGAAACTCAATAAATAAGACTGCCAAGCGAAGATTGCGTTTTATTTTATTTTAATAAAGTGGCGATTTTGTTGTATTTTTGTTTTGTTGCTTATTTCGGTTTTGTTCTTACGAATCTTATTTAATACGCTTATTTTTATTGCAGTATGCTATATCACAAAAATGGAAACGCAAAGAAAAGAAGGAGCATTGGCTGGACTACGCTGAGCCAAAATTCGGCGAGAAAATGGTCAGAGACATAAAAGCTACCTTAAAAGTGCTTGTTCTGTATGTGCCCTTACCAATTTTCTGGGCCCTGTATGACCAACAAGGCTCCGGATGGACCTTCCAAGCAGTCCGAATGGATGGATACATCGGGTTTTACACCATACTCCCCGATCAAATGCAAGTAGTCAATCCATTTCTAATTTTGGCGTTCATTCCTCTATTCAGCTATGGAGTCTACCCTCTTTTCGCCAAGTGCAACTTCCTTAAAACCCCTCTTCAGCGTATGGTTTGTGGCGGGTTTTTAGCAGCACTTGCTTTTGGAGTATCGGCATTGGTGTCTATTGCTTTGGAAGCAACTTACCCAGTGTTACCTTCAAGTGGAAATATTCAACTCCGGGTGTACAACCCATCACATGGCAATGTTAGTTTCGCTTCGACAGAATTAAATATTTCGGAATCGCTACAGCAGTATGATTATGTGCAGAAAAGTATAAAATTCAATGGGAATAATTCAGTAGAATTTACTTTTACGTCGTCTATAACTGGAGAAGAAAATGTTCCAATTCAGTTAGTGGAAGGGTACGCCTTCGGAATTTATTTCTCTGATCTTGGACCCCGATTCTATAAAGACAATGTGGAAAAAAGTGATGATGGATACCCGAAAGTAAGGTAAAGCAACTCCATAGTGTTATTAGAAACAAAGTTATATACAAAATGTATTTGAAGAGCCCGAGGTGGCAATTTCTTCGTATCATATTATTGTCAAAAAGTTACTCTTACAACATTCTTTCAAAATATAATTAAAATATCTAAAATTAAAGTCTGTATAAGGAACCTTTTAGAATAAATAATTCAATATAGTGCAATAAGTTTAATGGTTCGCAAAAGAAGCAATATCTAGGAATATACATAGATCACGGAAGTCAAGACAAGCAGATTTTTTGTGATTTTTTTTATTAATATATTTATGGCGGAAATGAACGGTCTAATATTTTCTATTGTATTACAGGATTATATAAGTTTAATAATATATTCAAAATATAACGACGACATAATATTCCTGAGATCCTGAAATCCTGAGATATCAAGAAAATATTAGCGCCGCCCCAGGTGAAACTGCTTATAAGACTACATCTATAAAGAGTTTGCGTTATTTTCAGTTTGAAATAAACGGAACAGCCAATTTTAAAATGTATATTACACTTTATACAGAGTGACTCAATATATAGATAGATCTAGGATCTATCAAAGGATTAGTTTCCATGTAAAATGTTCGGACAGGTGCCCCAAAAAGAGAATTTTACCACAACTTGTATTTTTGGAAGAAACACCCTGTGTATTGTTACAGATTTGAATAGAACATCCTCTCACGAATACATTGATATAGATAGAGTTAGATGGATATAGATCTAATAGCGAGAGAGATATACATAAAAGAGTGTTCCAGAAAGAGAATATCGATTCGGTACGCTACAAACACTACAGTCTTTCTCCAACACATTGTGTTTATGATAACCATTTATGGTTACATCTCCCTCACTCTAGAGCTATATCCATCAAACTTTATATCATTATTTTCGTGAGAGGACGTTCTATCCAAAGTACTCCCTGCAGAGTGTTCTATTCAAAAAATATAAATTGTGGTAAACCTCTCCTTTTTGGGGCACCCTGTAGAAATGTCAATAAGATAAAAATGTATCCCCCTTCAAATAAAAATCGCCATTTCCGAGCATTTTCCATGGAAACTAATCGTTTGATAGATAATTGAGGATGAAACTTTTCGTTGACCTGTACATTATTTTAAAAAACTTAGATACATGAATATACTGACTATTTACAAAGATAGGTTATGACTGACAGATGAACTGATCAACACTCTGTCAAAAGATGTACAGGGTGGTGTGGTGACCTTAACTTTCAAAAGTTAAGGTCACTTCTAGTTGAATCGGAAGTGGTGGCTAGAGTTATTCTATTTAGGGTCGGTTTTTCAATGCTTGGTTAACACGGTTTAACCAGTAGTTAAGCTAGCTAAAATTTAGATGTGATTTACCTCTTACCTCGAACATTGTATGAATAACTATTCACATACTGAACTTGTAGTTAGTCAACTCTAGGTTAAATTACGTTAACCGAGCCAGTATAGATATACTCTTCATGAAAAATACTTGTGTGGCTGAAATGAAACAATCATAACTGGAATATGATTATTAATTTTAGTAATAAAGTGAATATTAAAATTCAATTTTTTTAGTACAAATGGTCTTAAATTAAGAATTTTAAATGTTGGTTAAATTATTTTAGTTTCGATGACTTTAACTTCATTGTCCTTTGTCATTGGTTTTAATTTTCGAATACGTTAGAAGATGTGATATTATGTCAATTTCTGTTTTCTCATATGAGACTTTTTGTGGCGATAACGTTTTGATCTTTGGCCCCCTCATATGGGCCCTCCTAAAGAGGTGACTTTTACAATTACTAAATTTTAATATAATTTGCAGAACTTTATCCTACAACACTAGCTTGAAAATAGTATATTCAAGTGGCAGTGAATCTCTGACCGTTAATGGAAGTGATTTTGAATCTTTGAAAAGTGTGCCTACACCCGGGTCTTACAAAATTGAAGGTTTTACAGAAGAGGCAACTTTTCAATTGGGAGGAACTTATACAGTAATGATCAATGTGAGTATAAGAAAAAGGTTTTATAAAAAAAAATATTTAAATTAATGTTGAACCGAGAGATGGGTTGGCAACAAATTGCGGGCGAGCTAGGACGGAAATTTAAAAATAATTTCTAATATTTAAATTTTAAGAGAAAAAATATTTATTTTTAGTTTATAATAACATTGAGCCAGATGTTTCGAGTTTCATCCTCCTATGACGAAAGCCCTTTTGAAACCCAGAGCGAAATGCCGCGAGGTATCGCGAACGATAACCAATATGAACGACGAAGGTCTTCCCGGCCGCCAATCGACGTTTCTGGTGTGTTCAAGTAGCTCTGTTCCTACAAGAATCACAAACTAGTCAGATCCAATGAAATCATTCCAAAATAGTCAGCAAATTGTTTTTAACCAATCACAATCCTTCTGACTAGTTGGTGATTGCTGCAGGAACAGGCCTTACGCACACGGGATCTTCAGGCATTTAGTTGTATTTCCGTCTGTCGGCGCCATTATTAAACAGTTAAATAAATACTTGCGGAATCGGGAAAAAAAATTGGATGCCAGAAACTGTAAACTACTACCATAGACAAACCTTACTTTATATGCTAATACATATCACAAACAAAATGACAGTACGGTATGGTAGGGTGTATCTATCTGGTAATATATTTTATAAAGCCAGATAAAACCAGAAGAAACAACAAAAAAGAACACAACAAAATTTGACTTTACGGAAAAATATCATACAAACTTGCGTTATATTGTCAAAAATTTACATTACTGAAAACAAAATTTGAGTTTACGGAAAAATACAATACTATCTTGCGTTATGCGTTATATTGTTAAAAATTTACTTTACGGAAAACAAAATTTGAGTTTACGGAAAAATAGAATACAAACTTGCGTTATATTGTCAAAAATTTACTTTACGGAAAACAAAATTTGACTTTCCGGAAAAATACAATACAAACTTGCGTTATATTGTAAAAAATTTAAATATATTGAATATATTTATATAATATAAATATGCTGAGAATAAAGCAATCAGAATTATCGTCAGCTTATCTTAAAACTCTTCAGCTTGAGTAAACCCGGAATATAGTGCTGAAACCAAGGAAATAACCACTTGTATTTATGTTTATAGGACATCACGAGAGACCATAAATCCATAACAGTTACGAAACCAAATAGCGTGCACATGCTCTGGTTAATTCCACAATACATCATCATCACAGCTGCGGAAGTTATGTTTTCTATAACGGGTTTGGAATTTTCATACTCACAAGCTCCTGTGACGATGAAATCACTGCTTACTGCATGCTTCCTCCTGACTACAGCATTTGGTAACCTCATCATCGTTATCATCGAATCTGCGAAAATATTTGAAAAACAGGTAAGGTTTAAAGCTGTACTTAAGGTTTACAAATAAGATTTAAATTCATTGTACAAGAAACTGAGGAGTTTTCAAATACAAAATAATTTTAACTTATTTAAAATTAAATCTTCAATTTAAAAATTTAACATAAAATATGCTCAACCTATGTAGGTGAATACCTAGACGAGAACATTCTTTGCTATCCAGCTCTCTATTGGTCTACGCTCATCATAAATAATTATAAAATGGAAAACTTTTTAAACAATTAAGATAGTATTAACTACATTAAACATTGCACGAAGTTACAGTTACAAAATTATATGTAATCTCTCCATTCCATTTCAAGTATTATATATTTTTACGTTTTTTTAGTCCAACGATTTCTTCCTTTATACTGGATTGATGGTAGTAGATATCTTACTTTTTACTTTCATGGCAATGAGATATGTTTACGTCACACCAGAGGATACGGAAACGGAGGAACTTAATAAAGAACCAAAAGAAGATACCAAAGAGCTGTCCAGTGGAATAGAAAACCCATCTTTTACAACTGTTGATAATTCTGCAAGGGAATAAATCAACTTCATATTCCGAGAGAGAGAAAAAATAAGTTTCCCTGATTTTTAAATAAATTTGAGTAGCCTAATCTACTTAATCTGAAATAATTCTTTATTTATTATTTCTATTATTCCTGACTGTGTTTAGATAAAATGAGGAATTTGTATGTATATACTTTATGTAAATATATATTTATAGGTATTATTATTTTATTAAAATAAATGAAATATTTGTAACTTGTTATGTTTTGATAGCAAAAATAACAAATCAGCAACTTTTTTAACAATATGTAACTTGTAATCATTATACCTACCTATAAATAAGTAATACAGCTAATTCTGAAGTTGAATTGTAACGTTTGGTATGTAACTTAAAAAATCGAGCAAGTTTTCCACTGTATTCTATCTGTCTTCTACACCAAATCCTACATTGGATTTAAGTTTCGTTAACAATGTTAGCATTATCTGGATATGACTTGGCTGAAAAATAATGTTCTAATGGGAGACAGGAACGAGATCTGCAAGTTAATAAAAAATATATCCTATTCCTAAAAATATAAATATATCCTTCTTTATATTACTGGGCTGTTTTAATAAATTAGTATAATGGAACAAAAAGTAATTCATAGAGAGCAGCACTGGACATACATGCGCGTTCAGTAAAAAATATTAATAATGGTAGTTCCACCAGTCCAACTCTTTAAAAGTGAATTTTTATATTGACTGCATTAACCATGATCATGTGAACTTGAAAAAATGTGTTGTACTTGAAATGATCTCACTTGCCGCTTATTTTACATGATATACTTCTTACTGCAAAAGTGTAAGATGCACAAACATAACGTGTTTATCATCATTTGATATAAACCAATCACGTCACTAATTATCAAAATAAACCCGTTTTTTTGTATCTGCCTCACCTACTCTGCCAGTAGGAAAACAGAGAAGAATGTTTGGGGAAGTATTTTAAGCAATTATTTTAAAATTTTTCTCATTTTGGCATGCAGAGCATCAGACGTTATCAATGATCGCATTACAAGTAGTAACGCCCATATCCCTAAATCACAGTCGAAGTAGAATGAAAATAGGCAGATTTGTTATTATTGTGTTGGTTACGTGCCCTCGGTTTATTTTTGTTATCTATTACTTATTGCCCACTGTGTTATTTGTATTGATAATTTTTTAATAATGGAGTAAAATTTGTAATATAACTATTTTTATATGAAAATAATAAATTTATTGTGTCAAATTGCATTTATTATTGCTATAATATGTAGTGAATATACAGGGTGTCCCACCGGGAACTCCATTAATCGATTATGGTAAAACCATAATTAGGAGAAATCTGAAAACTTGGTAGCTTCCGTCGATGGTGGCCATTCGGTTAAAATATTGTATACATGTATAATGTCCTATATCTAAGTAACAGTTTTTGACATTTAATATTTGATGTAAAAAATGACGTTTGCAAATTTAAAAGTAATTATCTACCAATTTTGACTGTACGGGTGCCTTTATTATTCAATTTGAGTTAGTTTCTTTGTAGAAAAGAACCTATTTTAGCAGACCAGTAGATATTCAAGGGGGGTTCTGGGCCAAAAACTTCATGTAAAAGCCCATAACCCAAAAATGTGGTCAAAATTTGTTCCCTGATGCATGCGCAGACGCTCTTGAGAAGATTGAGCTGGGTTACCTTGGGTGATCCTGAGAGACCTAGAGTCACCTTGGGCCCCTTGGGTGGTCCTGGATGACCTTGAGTCATCTTGGGCCACCCAAAGTAACCCAACTCAATTTTCTCAAGAGCGTCTGCGCATGCATCAGGGAACAGTAGTAGTAGTAGTAGTGGGGCGGCCAGCATCTGGCAAATAAGCCGCAAGCGGGCCCATTTTACCTACCCCTGTCGTCCCTACCTAGCTTCATCACACAAATTTTGACCACGTTTTTTGCTTATGGACTTTTACATGGAGTTTTTGGCCCAGAACCCCCCTAGTATATCTACTGACTTCGTACAATATTTTGATAATTATTAACACAACAGGGTAGTCAAAAAGAATAAAAGTGAAATTGGAAAAACTGTGAAAAGTCAATTTTTTCAAATGGAAGCTCCCTATTTAATTTTATATTTTTCAGCATTAAAAAGTAAGGCTTAACTTGTATAGAATTGACTATTCGGAAAGTTTGTAGTTTTCGAAATATTGTAAATTTAATGTAGAATTCCTGGCATATGATTGTTAATAATTTTTAGCAAGTAGATGACGGTCAAAGAACATTTATTCAGCACTTTGTAACGCCGTCATGACCAACTAACAGTAACTGAATTTAAAAGCCGTAGCATGAATAGGAAAAATTTTAAATTGCCAATATAATTTCGAAAACTACAAATTTTCAGAATATACCTACAGCCTTATGCAAAGTTAGTCTTATTTTTAATGCTGAATAACATAAAATTACAAAAACAGGGAGTTTCCATTAAAAAAAATACTTTTGACATTGTTTTCAATTTAATTTTCATATTTCTTTTTTAAGCACTCTGTGTTAATAATTATCAAAATATTATGCGATGTCTGCTAAAGTAAGTCTCTTATTTCTATATAGAAACCAACTTAAAATTGGTTATTATTTTTCGGTGTGCAAATGTAATTTTTTACATAAAATTTTAAATATGTCAAAAACGGTTAGACTTAGGTATAGACAGTGAATAGTCACTGCTATAGGACAGTGCATACATGAAATATGTTTAAAAGTGAGCATAAAATATAAAAATGAAATAATATATAGGGTGTCCTATTTAAAATAAGAAAGTTGTATCTACTTCCGGTATAACCGGATGTGCCACCGTTTTGAAAATATTTTAGCCGAATGGCCCCTATCGACGTTGGTAAGCTACCAAATTTTCAGATTTCTCCTAATTATAGTTTTCCCATATCGATCAATGCAGTTCCCGGTGGGACATCCTGTATGTTGTAGGATATGAGTGCACAATGAAACAACGTTTCGATTGGTCTGACACCAGATTTTGTGACATTTTTAGTGACAATTTTGGGTTAACCTGTTTTATTTTGAGTGCCTACCAATATGGAAATTATCAAAAGTTGCTAAGTACGAATATTGTAACAATAGGATAACTAATAGTAGGGTAAAATTAATAGTAGGGTAAAATTGAGAGTTGTAAATAAGCCACGCCCACATTTAGTACATTTTCTACACCATTTTCTGCAATTGCAGATAAGAGAGTTCAAAATCTACCTGCCCACTATATGTACCTCCCACCTCCACTCCTATTACCAGTCAACGACCGGTCAAGGTCTACAGGTTTATTTTTGCTTTTACAACTGCATTAGTGTTGACCACCGGTCAAGGTAAACAACAACAGGTTATTTTCAGAATTGTATGATTATCAACAACCCCCCTCTCATCATCCCAAAGTATATAAGTCTAGTCTACAGTCAAGTTATTTAAAGGTTTTTCATCAGTACCTATGTCTTATAACAGTAGTATTTTCAAGTTACCTGACCTGAAGATCGGCATAGCAAATAATGTACCACCTGCATTTCAGAATAAAAATGATTGTATGGTAATTGGAGAATGATAATTCTATTTAAACAAATCAAAATCAAAATGCGTCAGTAGGGCTGGCATATGAATTTAAATATGAACCATATGTAAAAATAAGTATTCGGAAATAAGTGTGACGCTATAATTTTCAATAAAAAGTAGAAGAATTTTCTAATATGTCTTACTATCTCCACAGCAACGGTTTGATAGATCCAATAGATGCTGGGAAATTTATATGCAATTTGAAGTATAGCTACTAAATTCTAGGGTTATAAAAATCTTACAGATTAGGTATGTCAGGAAATATAGATATTTGACAATCCATGGAATCTGCTTAAATCAAATAAAAACCAAAATAGTGAAATATTTGTATGGTTATGGAATTAATTTAGGTACATAGCTATATCCCGAAATATTTGAAGCCGAATGTAGTAGAAAAACCAAGTGATGAAGAAAGAAATCTGATAATAAAAGAAACAATAAAATTTATCATCTCATAGCCTGGCAGTTTGCATATAATTCATATAGGAAGAGGTACTGGGAAATATTTGTAGTCAATCGATGTCGTTTTCAGAAAAAAATTGCTAATCTATCAAATGTTATACTTAATATAAATCCTGTATTAAATAGAATTCATAGACCGAAAATATATACTCAAAAATGTTGTTAAAATGTATATACATGTATAATAATAAATAACTAAAATATTAAAATGTTTTTTATTGAGTGAAATAAAACAATCCTTTTATAGATTTTTTGATTTATTAAAATTTAATTCATTACAAAATTTTTATATAAAAAATATACATTGGAAAGTGCATTGGAATTGGAAACATATTTAGACCTGAAGGTAGATTCTTTATTTCTACGCAGATCCTATAATTTGTAATTAAATTCTGACTTGGAAAAATGGGAGGTACATATCAGGTATTAGCGTGAGAGGATAACATGGGTATGTGTGTAACTGTCGAGGTTTCCCTAATTCCTGTATTAAATGGCTTTACCAAGTTAATTCGTTTCTAAGCGCTAATAACGCATAATATACAAAATAATCGTCTACCGCCCCCCTCTTCCGATATCTGATTTCCAGGCTAATCGTTGTAACTATAATGAGGGGTAGAGATATATTATTATTAGGTATATTTAACTTATTATTATATAAAGAGATTCCACCGTATTATTGCTGTGGCTTCCTTAATTCAAGATACCTATACGAAGATTGATAAGGTTATTTTTACAATTTTATATATAAAAATGCAATTTAATATGGATTAAAAATCTCTAGCCTCGATTTGAACCACTTTTTACAGTCATCCAAATAAATATTTGGATTATTTTTAAAAAAAACTGGCGCATTCGCCATAATATAGGAAATAAAAGATGTAGCATTATGATGTAAACCCTAAATAATGTAATGATAATACATGTAATCATAAATAAACATTAGCTGTTTACTAAACCCATTAACAGCTCTAACTGAAAACTATTGGCTGGCATTTAATTAGAGAGCTTGTGAGAGGTTATTTTTTTTATATACAATGATAAAAACATTTTGGAGAAGCTTTCTTCAATGTAGGTTGTTCTGGAAGTTCAATTACAGGAATCTTAATTGTCTGATGTATTCTGCTTTCTCTCTTCCTTTCACATAAATACGCCCATTCACTGCCCATTTCACACGGAAATGGGCAGATTGAAGAATTTTTAAAAATATATTTCCTACAGGCGTGAATCCAGCGCAAGGGCGGATTTAGCTTTTCACAACAAAACAATTCAAATGTAATTTAATGAAAGTGATGTCAGTCGATGCAATAATTACATTTTACATGATTTATAACCATTTGAATTGCTTATTGTGTTTGTTTTCCACAATATATTAATCCACCATTATACTTCGCACTTTGAAAGTTAATTATAATAATAATAAATCTTTATAGGTTCCTGTACAGATAAAGCTAAAATATAATTTATATTAGACCATTGCAGTCCACTGTCACATTTAGTGCAAAAATGTAGCCGGCTGCGCCCGAACTAAACTAAAATGAGTCGCTGGCAGTCTCAATGGAGGCAATTTTATAATTTGAATTTGTCAGAGGAAGTACCTGAAACAATAAACTCTGACTGATTATGCACGAAATAAAAATTTGATATGCGAAAATCTAATATCGGTAATAGGTTATTTGATTTAACTTAGAGATGTAACCTACTTATCTAAATTGGTCAAACAATGCATACCTATGCTTCACGAATTTTTTTCTCCTTTTCCTAAAGAAGCGTTTACTAAAACATCTTTAAGTGAGGTACGTTTATGTTATTTAACTTACGTTTTTGCTTTTTGCTAGTGTAAAATTTGAATTCATAAGGAGGATAATTACCCTATTACCCCCCCCCCGCCGCAAATCCGCCCTTGATGCAGCGTTCCAATTAAGGCCGTGATGGTTTTGTGTTAACCACAGTACTTGCTTTTGCAATTCTAAAGACAGCATATTCAGTGAAAAAGGTGGTTTAAACATAGTGGCATATATTCTGCTAAATCTTTAACTATCAATTTATTTTTTTCAATTTTAAATCTCTGCACGTCCAATACTAAGTAACAACATTTTTTTAAGTTCGCAAATTTATTCACAATTGAAACTTTTAAACTATACATATAGCTCAATTACTTTTTTTAATTCTTTCAGTTTTTCACAATGTTTTAGTATCTGTATCTAGTATAAACGTTTCTTCTATGCTAGTAGATAATGCCATATATACTAGCATAGATTTATTCCATAAACTACAACAAAATTACCATTTACCAAAATTACCAAGTATATGTACATGGTTACTTTATGGTCAAGGTAAGACTAATTTTATTTATTTTTTTTTTTTTGTGTAACTATATGGTGTCGGGTTGGAATTATAAGATCCGTGTAAAAAGCGAAACTGTGACACTATATTTATAAATGTAAGCAATTTTGATAAAGTATTAATTTGGTCATTTGTGTGAATTGCTTTTTTGTTCCTTGAAAATGAGTGTACAGGCAAATATGGATTTGTTTATTAGGTTGCGGAGGTTAGGTTCCCGGCTTTAGAATGCGGGGGAACAGTTAGTAGTAATAGTAGTAGTATGGGGCGGTCAAGACCTGGCAAGTAAGCGAGCCCTTTTTGCCTACCCCTGTCGTCCCCTACCTAACTCCATCACATCTTCCGTCGTCGAACCTTCTCGACCTTCTAATGTAGGTCAAAATATCGGTCCATTATCAAGGGAACTAACCTCTTCCCGTCCCCTTGCAGCTCCCCGGCCCCCTCCAGACGTCGTGTCTCAGTCTGCCAAAAGCCGCGCATTCTGTCAAGAAGGACAGATAGGTCCGACTTCGTCGCCCTCCCCACACATTTGGACAGATAGGATCTCCCTCAACACCCATCAATGATAGATGTCTTCTAAGCCTGCAGTGACCCGTTAGAACTCCCACCAACTCGTTTAAAGCCTTTCGGCTACGGCTTAACAGCCAGACCGTCTTGGTCTTGCTTGGCTCCACTATAAAGTTGCGAGCTTGTCTACAGCTTCCACTCCTTCTCCAGTGTTTACTTATATAGTGTCTCATAAGCCCAATCGTTGAGAGCCATGTTAACCTGCCTTCGTGTAATGCCTAAAATCGGTTCTGGTCCCTGGCTAGGTCCCTGAGATCCGAGTCGGGCCTGTTCATCGACCCTTTCGATCCCTGGGATTCCGCTATGACCTGGTACCCATACCAATTTTACCTCTTTTCCTCTGGCCAGCTTCTCCAGGGTATCTCCGCTCTCCGCACTCTTAGATGAGAGCAGATCTTGTCCTTGGAGATGCTAAGCCCTTTATGCGGGGGAACAAGTTCATGATTTTGTTTCACAGACTTAAAATTACGACCTTAAATTTTCCGCAGCTAGAAAAGAGAAGACAATCATTTTTCTAACTTAATCGCTTCTGACTATGATTTTCATTTAAAAAAATACAAGTTTATGCCATAACTCGAAGTTTTATCCACTTATTAAAAATTTGTCTACGCTACTGCATAAAAAGTGTCTAATATACATTGGGTTTTTTTTCTAATATCTAAATTAACCGAGATAGAAATGCACATGCAAGCACCGAAAATTTGAAAAATCGAATTTTCGCTAACAACTCAAAAACAAAAGATGGGTCATTTTGCATTTTGGCTTTAAGTTTGTCTAAAAAAAAGAGATAGAAAAAGAGGGGTTAATTTTTTTGATTTCTCTTAGTTTAGGAGTTGCTATAATTGCAAGCAAATTTGGTCATCCAGTGCATTTAAATTTGCCGCCAAGAGTAGGTATATCTGGATCAGAGTCATCTATCATATACTTTTAAAACTAATGTAACTCAATGGGTTCCTAGCACAGTTTTCTGCATCTCATTTCCTATTTGCCTTTTGGAATATTGTTAATACGACCAGCCGAATTATAGATGGCGATGCGGTAATGCATATTTGAGGATTACGATCTCTTATTTGGTTTCTGGTTTCTCTATTCCCTAATCCTAGTTATTCCAACTCTTTTATCCTAATAAGTACATAAAGGGGGTAATGGGCGGGAGAGGGAATAAAAATTATCCTTTTTCTATGATGTAACCTACGTGCCACCTATGTACAATATTTTAACATCATTAGAAGAAATAAGTAGAATTCTTTATAAATAAACCTCTTTCCCATCGCCACGTAGATAATCTTCCTTTCAGTTAAAACAGAGTCAATCTAGGAGGCACAAAACAGAAAAAGAAGAAATGAGATTTCTGTAGAAAAGGAGGGCAACACAAACTGTCAGTGGCGCCCTCATTCCTGGCACTTTTTGGCGAGCGGGAAATTTAAATATCTCAATTTAGGTACCTTCTCCTATTTATTTAGATATGTAGCAAAAAAATTATGTATCGAGTTTATTATTAATGGAATATTTAAATATTATGGGTTTTAATGAAAAGTAAAAACTGAAACTTCACAAAATTATAATATTTAAATAATTTTCAAGAATAATATCTCGTTACTTAATTTTTTTGACTTATCTAAATAAATATGTATTAAAAATATTAATGAATGACAAAAAATTATTGTACTTACCTACATAATTCTTATCCAAAAATAGTTATACACATATATATGGGTTTTTACATTTTTATACCGTATAGTAATAATCTATAGTAATTAATCAAAGCAAACATTTTTTAAATATTTTTATTAAACAAAGGGATGTAACAAAAAAGTACTATTTATGATATTCTAAATAAATTATATGAATGAATACATTTGTATGTACAAATATTGCTAATGGATGAGCTTGCAACTAACGAACAAAATATATCGATAATGTTTCAAAAATTTATCTCTGGAGAAGGCGATCAGCGAAATGTTCATGGGGAAATTCAGTCTCGACTGCTATCCATTTCATGAGAAGTACGTTAAACTCTGACATACAGTAAGTAGTTGTACATGAAACAAAAATGAGGGTTGGGTTTTCTTTTATAGTAATAGGGTTAATGTTTTCTACAAAACTAAATATAAAAATATTTTCCCTTGGTAGAACAGACAAAAGCAGGTACGGATTTATGTATTTCTATAGTAAATACGTGTATCTAGTATCTAATTATAATTATTTTACTTCCAGAACATACAACCACTTTTATTATGGGTTGGCTTCGGCCAACGGGAATTTCACTTAAAAATCAAGAATTTCAAAAACAGTTTATAGTTACGTTATATGATGTAGGTACTCAAACGATTAGGTACTCACATACCTATTATTTAAGCTATAATCTGGCTTACTACCTACTGACTATAGTAATGTTTTCAAGTATAAATTGGGGTTATGATCTATATTTACAAGAATTGAAGAAAAAGATTACAAAAATATATAAAGTAAAAGATATAATACTTACAGTTACTTCAAATTTTGTAATTTTTATTCCAATTTTCTGTCTTTGAAGATATACATCACTCTTAAAAAACATAACTAAAAACTATCACAACACAACCATTTTAAATTTTAACTGCCATCCAGCGTAAGCGTAGAGCGTAGGGGAGGGGGTAAGGCAGAGCCGTAGATCGTAACGTAACCGTCCGTAACAGCCCCGACCGGCTCCGGTGCCATACAAATGTGCGAGGTTGCCATTCATAGCGAATATTACATGTTTTCTTGCCTAAAATAGCCAAAAATGGCAACCTGGCATGCCTGGCACAGGTTGCGGACTTCATAATATTAGTTATATCCCCCTGCTAGGAGGTGCTGCTTTTTCCATTGCTCTTACACCCCAAGGATTGTTAACTGTTTACGTTAACAATCCTTGGTTACACCCAGCCGAACAGTAGAAGAGTAGAGGGCGCTGTTTTAGGCATGTCTATTATGGAAGTTATGGCACTACTTGTCTTATCGCCGCCTAGATTATCTTTAACGGTGTTAAAACAATCTGAGGGTCGTGTCGTTTAGTAAAAGAGTTGAAATCAAACTCTATTCCAACTCTCTTTTTAATATATTTGATTCCTATTTGTCTATGGGATCTATTCCGTATATGATCTGTGCCTTGTATTTTGTGAATTAAATTTGTGAATCACATCAAAAAGTACAACGCAATTTATTAACGCATGCGTATTATAAATTATAAATGAAGACAGCTGATTGGATATTGACAAAACAAGTAGACAGGATGAGAGAAACTATACGTCAATTTTGCTTATAAAGGAAAATTACACACAAATTTTACGTTTTCGAAGGTGACACAAGACAAAAATCAAGAAATAAACAAAACTGAATAGTGATTGTGAATTTCTCTAGGGAATAATTTTAATACTACTACAATAGTAATATTCTAGTTGAAATAGTGCCACATAATGGGTACCAAGAAGAAGGATTTAGAAATTATATACAATCTACAATGGAAAAATAAACCTGCAAATGGAGGTGACAAAGCAAATATTATCGGCATGTACGATATTCCAGCAACTACCTTAAATTGGGAAATATTTAAATCCTATTTGGTAAGATAAATAGCTGTAAGTATGTAAAAATATCCTGTAATCAATTATGGTTGCAGCTAAAAAATTCTGGAACAGTTGGAGATGATGTGAAAGTTTCATACATTACTGACAGTCATAGGGAGTTCCCCATTGAATCTCAAACTGATTTCCAAATTGCTTTATATGCTTTTCGCAGAAAAGCCCGACTGGGGGACATTGTTAATCTCACTCTCGACAGGATTTCTGATAAACCTAGTCATAAAAATCTTCGACATTCAAATGATGCTGAAACCCAGTTCGATAATAATGAGGCAGTATCTCTTACTTCAACATGTAATATGGAAGTGCCTCCTGAATGGTTTATTACTTACATGAATCAGGTAATTACTTTTCATTACATATAGGTACAACTCGATATAACAACTTTAACTACAATTTAGCAAGAATAAAAGATCTCATGTAAAACTAGGTTATATGATTTATTGGAGAGCAATCTGGAATGAGTCCTAATAGTTATGTAGTGTGCATCTACATGCCCTTTAATATATTGGAAAAATATTAATTTGATTACAACTTATACATAACCATATACCGGGTGTCAACGGATCTATTAGACAAGCCATAACTTCTAGAGTATTGGATGTATCAAAATGAGATTTGGTATAGGTAAATGGTAGAGGAAGAGGAAAGTTTTTGCATATTTTTCACGTTTAGGTTACTTCCGGTTTCACCGGAAATGGCTTCAATTTTGAATTTTTAAATGGAACACCCTGTATATTTTTACATATTTCAATTTCTGAGACAATTTTGGACTAGAAAATGACATTAAAACTTTTAAAGTATAATACTGGTATACGAATTTATTAAAAACTTCACTGAAGTAAATGTATTTTATGAGCTTATTTTTAATCGAATCACAATGAATTTAGTATCGTTGGATTCGCAAAAAAAATCCCTTTTTGAAAAGTGCTTGTCTAAAAAGTGTTGCCATTTGAAAAAAAAATAGTTAGATATAAAAAAGTAATTTTGCCAACTTGTCTCATTCCTATCTATCATACTAATCACTAAAACTTTGCGATTACATTTTTCTGACATCATCTAAGGCCTTCAGATTAGTTTGCACTCAATCATGGCCACCTAGATGCAATATTAAAAATGGCTCTAAAAAAATCAAGTAGGCGAAAAAACTTTTGAAAATGTCATTTTCTAGTCCAAAATTGTCTCAAAAATTCAAATACGTAAAAATATACAGGGTGTTCCATTTAAAAATTCAAAATTGAAGCCATTTCCGGTGAAACCGGAAGTAACCTAAACATGAAAAATATGCAAAAACTTTCCTCTTCCTCTACCATTTACCTATACCAAATCTCATTTTGATACATCCAATACTCTAGAAGTTATGGCTTGTCTAATAGATCCGTTGACACCCGGTATAATGCTCAAACAATTTTTATTGCTATATTATAGATGCGGTATATAATCCGCATAATTGAAAGCTGGCTACCGAGAATATCAGGTGTTTACTCAATGAAAAATTTCTGTTTTTAGCACTACTGCAGTATTATAAAAACATTTAAAACTCGGTTTTAAATAACTAATATTTTATAAAATAAAAGCAAACTTATAAAAGTGGCCTTCAATTTAATATAAATTAACAAATTTATATCATAAAATTGTTAAATTAGACATTTTTCCATTATATGAATTAAGTATACAGAGGATGTTTCTGCCAGAAAGTACAATTTAGTACTTAACCTTAGAATCACATTATCATACTAGTTTTTATTTAAGTATAGAAGAAACCATTTCTCTATATACTTATAATATAATTTAAACATTCAACCAGTTTTAAGGATAAAGTCCAGTCTAAAAATCGTATCATGAATACATCATTAATGTGTAATGTTGTGCAATTGTTTATTAATAAAAAAGGCAACATAACATTTTTTACAAATTGGCCACAAATGTATTAGAGCTTTAATACATTTGTGGCCAATTTTTAAACACAAAAGTATTAGAATTTCATAGAAAACAATATTTATTTTTATTAATCATTTATATTATCTTGCATACCTACATGATAGTAATGACTCATTTATTTATCAAAAGCGACATATATCATATTTAATCTTTGAACTTTTTTTTATTAGATGTACCTAATAACATGCTAATAGAGACGCATGAATAACAATATCCACTATCCGGCCAAACTGCGTTCTTGGTCAAACACTAAATGGTGTAACTGAATATTCGGTCAAAAAATATCTAGCATTCTAATGCTCTGGACACAGTGCCACTGTTTTTGGATGAAATAAATTTTGAGTTCTTTAGTGGAATCCTCTGAATGTTTCATATTTAATTCTAATTGAGTATCTCAATTAATTTTGTCACAGGATATCCGCTGAGATTGATCCTTGGTTTGACCAATGTGGTATTAATGCAAAT
The DNA here is from genome assembly GCA_963924545.1 of Pogonocherus hispidulus. Taxonomy (NCBI): domain Eukaryota; kingdom Metazoa; phylum Arthropoda; class Insecta; order Coleoptera; family Cerambycidae; genus Pogonocherus; species Pogonocherus hispidulus. Next base: position 27,864,913 of record OZ004692.1, on the reverse strand, counting down.
TTATTTGTGTCTTTCAAAATAAGAGTAGTTCTTCACGATTTTTTCTAAAGTAATAAATGTTTATATTTTCTTTTTTTCTAATTTTCAAGGTGGTGTACTTGCTTGTATGGAGAATATGTAAATTTTTTAGAAAGTCCATTCCTTTCCTTGCAATAAATGAATGTTAAATTAAACTACAATTTGTTCTATTGATTTTGTGCAGGAAATGGTGAACTGCTAATTTATCTACACAATATTTCATTAGTTGACTGGTCTGTTGACCTGTTGATTAGTTCAAAAATTAAAATATTTAATATATTTTTAGTCATATTATTTAATTTTGTTTTTATGTTGTATAGAAAAATTGTCTTTTTATGCAGTTTTTTATTCTAATTAAAATAAAAATATGTTATTAGGAAAAATAGTTGTACAGTTCTTACCACAAATACTGGCATGTACGGCATCAGTCAGTAAGTGTATTGTGTATACTCGAGTAAAATACAAAAGAATACAAAATGTTACTTCTATGTTTTCGACATTACTGAGACGTTGCCGATATACACAGGTTGATGACGTACATGTAAACATTCATGATAAGAACTTAAGTATAAACATTCAATACACTAATACACATTTACAAAATATTACTAAATAATGGTAGATATTCAGCCGAATACCGCCATATGTGAGATAAATCCAAATTAGTATAATGATTTAGTGTATGTAATAATATAACGTAATTTAAATGATGTATTAAACATATTTTTTATCGATTGTAGTTTAAAAAAAATATTACCGAAGAGGTAACTGCTACAATAAGCAGCATTGTGTCGAATATTAAACCACATGTTGTAAGTCAGCCATCGTATCATTCACGGAAGTCTAAACCAGAGTGCCCTAAGCGCATCAGAAAGCTACCAACGCTTATAGGGGAATCATCACATGAGTAAGTTGAAAACCACTATTTTGAGTCTCATTTAAATACACTAACTTACCTACTTAGTGGAATTGAACACCATATAAATTATATAACCTCCAAATCCATAGCCAAAGATTTTTCAGAAGAGGGTTACACATTAAAAAAATTGTCAGTGAGCTGAGCTGACCAGTCAGCTGAGGATTAAACATAAACCTTAATAGACAATGTGACCACACTGTCTATTATACTGCCACATGCTGAACCATGGCCTTTGAAAGTAATCAGTCAGCGAAGTGTCCCCGTTGGATATTAGATATTGAATCTAACAACCTACTGGAATAGTTGCTTTTATTATTTTACTTTATCATTCACTTCAATATTACTTTCAATTGTTGAGGGCAGCTAAACAAGGCTACTTTTTCACTGGTTTTGAGTTCTAGACATATATTCTTTGTTTTTACAGACATTTAAGGTGATATATTTATTGTATTTATGTAATAAATTTGATGATGGTGGTGATGATATGTTTTTATGTCTTTTGCAATTTATTCTATCTTTTAGTGTTTTTGTGACATTTGTTCACAAAAATGCACCATTTTGTGTTTTCTTCTATAGCACAATAAGTTTAATGAGCCAGTTTCACTTTTACATTATTAGGGCACCATTTTAAGAACTGTTTTAGGCTATTCATTAGTCCCAATTATCTTTTATCTGTCAGTTATTTATAAAATATCTTGTTTTTCATCTTGGAATCTTGGATGTATAAAACAAAAAATTGTATATACAGTGGGTCCATAAAGTGTCGCATAAATTCATTACATATTTTGAAAATGGTAAAGTTTTTGAAAAATAACTTGGACCTGTCGATTTTGTTTTCTTTTTGCACTTGTTTTACATATTTTAAATTTTTTACAGGGCGACTTAATGAAGCTAGGTCGATATAAAGTTTAATATTTTAAATGGAACACCCAGTACTGTTTTACATATTTGGAAAGACCTCTTTTTTACGAATACGTCATATAAGGTTTTATGGGTCAATCTCTAATAATAAAAGAGTAATAATAAAGGAATAATAATGCCCAAAAAGTGTGTCATAAGAGCAATGTGCTAGAAAGAAAATATCGATTCGTTGCTCTGCCCTGAAGCATTCTATCTCACTCTTTTGTAGGATGGCAACTGTTTTGGGTCCAAAGTGATTTTACACACATAGATTTTGGCGTGCTTTCGGAGGACTTCATACATTGCAGTAAATAACTAGGTCTACATAATCTTTGCGTACCATCTTTTGCCATGCAATTAAATTTTTTATATTTATAGCACCAAAAAAATTTAATATGGCCAACATAAGAAAAACAAGGCACTACAATCTCAGTTTGTCTTATGAAAGTGTCCGAATAATGTAAGAGTGTAAAAGTATAAGCCTGGTTCAGTAAATTTTTATCGTTCAATTGAAATATCTAGAACCTAACAAATGTTTCTTAAATATCACAAAATAAGGTAGGGAATAAAATAAATTGCAAAAAATATTTGAAATATTCATACAATTTTTCAAGATTATCACGATGTTGCTTATACCACCCGCGCATGTACAGCTTTTCTGTAAATATACCAGTGTGAAAAAAATAAATACTTAAGTAGGTTTATTTATTTTTGAGAATTTTATTTTGAGGTAAACAGTAGTATATGGGTGGAAGGAGATACCGAAAGCAACTATTCCATGACTGGCTTTGCATTACTCCGGCATTTCATGAAGGTCGCACATAACAGCTGTAGCCTCTGTCGTTATAGATGAACCTATTTATTGGAAGGAGATGCAATAAATGCCGAGTAGTGGGCACATAGTCCGCAGAGTAGTTATTTTCGATACTTCCTCCCAATAAATAAGTTCGTCTTCCTTAAAGATTATAGAGGTCTGATATAATGGTACCTGTAAAATGGCAGTGTAAAATAGCAGACCAAAAGAGCACTATAGCAGCGCTTCTCACCACAGTAGTATATGGTGTCGGTTTACTGCAATATCTCAGTAAATCAAAAAAATATAGTGGTAATTTGGAACATGACAAACTTTGTTTTGCCAATAAATTATTTTTAGGACAAAGGACTTGTTAAAATCACTGAGGTTGGAAGGTAAACTGGAAAGAAAATTAGAAAAGCTAGAACACAAGACAAAAAAAATAAAGGAAAAGAAATTGGCATTATTGACAAAGTCAAGTGACAGTGATGCAGGCCAAAGCAGCAGCAGAAGTCACTCTTATCCTCAACCTGAAAAAAAAGATGATTTACTCGAAATGGATGCTGCTCCAGTAAATACACAGTCCGTTATACCTCATATGTTGGGCGGCGAAGTATATTTGCATCAGTGGGAGGTTATGAATACTGGAAAATTACCATGGACGTCTAAGGTAGTTTGGCAATTTATATTTTTAAATACATGTTGTTGCGGTGGAGCATTTCATAAACCTTCGACGTACTAATTCTTCAGAGTTTGCAGCACTGGCACCAGGATTCACAAAAATTATTTTTGTGAATCCTGGTGACTTAGCTTTTCATTTCATTTTAATCGAGTTGAAAAAAGTACATTAGTCGAAATCATTCGTTGTCTAATATCAAGTTAACTGCTCTAGAAATTTTTGAGAAGTAATTAAAAATTATCTTTATAATTTGACTTTGGTGACACAATTTTTAAATAAAAATTCATATAAATAAACATTGATCTACAAATAACTAAAGATTGAGAACAAATTCCTTTTGATCAGTCATATTGGACAATAAAAAAATATTTAATTCATATTGGTTGGCCGAGTAGACAAATATATATTTTTTTGTAACTAATTATTTTAACGTCGTTTCTCCTTCCATGCTAGCGTGTACGAAAATTGTAAAATTCATCCACGCGAAGTATGTCATCGGGCCTGTATAACTTATTTCACGTGTAATTGTAAAACATTACGAGTGTGACTTCTTCCATTCACGCAAATCTTCGTTGTCTGATCGATACAATCCCGAGAAAAAAGTGAGGTTAAAATCGCATTCAAGCCGCATTTATAAATACTTTGATTTTGTTTGTTGCTTTTGTTTTCCTTGTGTTTAGTATTAAAAAGTGAAAATATTAAGTTTGTCATTAAAAAATGGTCAAAAATTCGGAAGTTGGTCTGAATTACAGAAGTTTATATCAGAGTATGAGGCGAAATCAAAACAAAAGTTTTGGAAGCGATCTAGTCGAAAATTGAACAAGTGCCACCTGAAAAAAAGTATTTAATCCCAATATAGTCTATTATGAAATACAGTACTCCTGTATCCACGAACGAAAATAAATAAGTAGAGGCAAAAGGTTGAAGAAAACAAGTGAGGCTGTTTATTTTAAGTTCTCTCAATACCTAATTATTATACAGGATGTCCATTTAAAAAGTCTTCCATACCTCCTCCAGGTGTTACAGGTTGGAAAAAAGTTCTAAATACAAAAACCTCGAAATGCATACTAATCAAAATTCGGTAAAATACTCTTCGGTAAAAAAAAAACTGTATTTCATTCTAACTTTTAGAAACACCCTGTGCAGTATTTCCAAATGTTAGAACGGAATACAGTTTTTTTTTTAGGGTACCCTTCCAACATAATCCTGTGTGTGATTGCCTCTTTAGAATTTACCGGTCATTATATAAATTTTTTTTAATAGAACTTGTAGTTTCTCAGATAAGGTATAGGCCCATCTTAAACGGGCCACCTTGTACCTATATTTCATATTATTATGACCAGAGATAGGAATTTCAATCGTCATGTCAGGTTCGAGGGTAGATTGGATTAGGAGGGAGTGATAAAATATGAACGTATGTACATACTTTCGCACAGAGTACAAAAGTTTTAATCATCTCCAGTTTATGCTAACTTGATTGGCTAAACACGCATCGAGTGCAGTATAGTGTTTTGGTGTCGTGGAAAACTGCATCAGTGTTATCTTCACACTAAAGCTTCCAACCCCATACGTACAGACTTTCATATTGCTCTTGCCTCTATTTATTCTACCCCCTGAACCTGAAATGACAAACGAAATTCCAATTTCTGATTATAACCGAATAAACAGCTATTAAAAAAGATAAACTTATTCACCTGAAAGAACTTTATAATCTTCATACACGCTAGCATGAACTTAGTTTAAAAGATACCTACCTTCCACGTGAAATGTGTCATATAGGCCCAATAATGTAATTCGCTTGCAAGAATTACATAATTTTCATACACGCTTGCGTGAAAGCAGAAACAGGGTTATTTTAATGGCCTAAAGAAGTGCAAGTAAATAATTTAGTATAAAGCAGCAGTAAATAATTTAATATTGTCTCGTAGACTTCTCTGCGTTTCACATGGGGTTCTAAAGCTTTAAAGCCATTGGATACCATTATATCTGTCCCATATTTGAAACCTGGCGAGATTGGAACACTTGCAGTTCGTCTTCAAATACCTGGTGAGCTTAATACTTATTTATACTGAGAGCAAAGTGAGCATTTTACTGTAATAAATAAAAAGCACATTTTACTCTCGTGATGCATAGAACATTGTTTACACAAACGGGCACAACTTTATTGCAAAAAAGCAAATCCTACCATTTGACAAAAAATCTTGATTTATATAAATGCTATTTGGTTTTCATTTATGACTTTAAACTCGATGGAAGTAAACACTGGTTTTACATGCTGAAAAATATTATTTTATTGCCGTTCATGTAAAATAGTTTTAACATTTTTTTTATTATTTAATTCTAGATCTTCCTGGTCAATATGAATGTTACTGGCATTTCCATCATAAGGATAGACGTTTTGGTCACTGGTTAGGTTGTCAGATTATAGTAGATCCGTTTGACCTAAAAGGGAACAAGTCCGTTCTAGAAACATCATTTGTGTCAGAATTTATTTCTAATCCTAAAAAATTTAAAGCCAATGACATGGAATATCATGTGGATGAACCGGTGACTCAGTACTCTGGAAATGTGCAAGGTAAAACTGATATAACTAATTTTTATTCAAATTAAGTAGATAATATGAAGGTCAAATATATATAGGTGTTTCATAAAAAAAACTACTAACATCTAATTTAAAATATTTGATAAAGATCATTTCACAAAGCTTTCAACTTCTGACATGAATATGAATATAAGAAATATATACTAAATTATCAATAAACGCAGCAAGTACTTGTAATAATGAGAACTGCCACATTTGGATTAAAGTTTTAATTTTGATTAATGTTGCTGATTTGTAAATCGATAACAGTGCATATCGCTCTATGAAAATGTTTGCCTCTCTCAGAATATGTTTCTTTTATTGGCGGCACCGTTTTCGAAGTACAGTACAGTTATATATTAGAATGACCTAGATGTACAAAGTTTATGGGAAGAAGTGCAACGCTATTGTAAGTAATATAATTCTTATCGGGGCTGAAATATATGACTATTGTAGTAAACAACTATGTATAGTTTTAGTACAATAGACCAATAATAAAGTTACTTGTTGAATTTGGTAGGCTGGAATTCCAGTAATTGTAACATATATTTAGAGGTTAGAAAACACATTGAAATATAACCAATAGTTTTGGTTATTTTAACACATATACAAGGTGGCTCGTTTATTATGGGCTTATTACTTTGCTCAAAAACTATAGGTTCTATGAAAATTGTTATACTGAACATTCATTTTCATCAAAGTTACGTGCAATTTTTTAATAGTGCCGTGGTTGTAACTTCTTCATATACAGGGTGATAAAATAATGTTTTTATCAAAGGAGGAGGAGGAGGAGTTTCAGTCAAAACAGGACGAGGTGGAGGATTGTGGTGAAACTAAATAATTTCAGGAACATTTTAGTACTGGATGTTATCAAGGTCAATGGCAGGCAAAAGAAGTTAATAAAAAAATGTTTTCACAAAATACTGGGTATAGGATTTTGCAATAGCAAAAATTTTATTAACATTTTTTTTGAAACTCGTGAGTACTTCTGAAATTTTTAGCGCAGCTGATTGACAGAGAAGAAGCGAACTGACTGACACGTGGGTTCTGTGAAGTAGCAGCTGATCCAAAATTACATAACTTGTTTTTTTTTAATATCATTTTTTTAATATCGGTTAAAATTACAGTTAAAAGTAAAAGAATGCATTTCCAATGTATTCTCGAGACATAAGACGATAAGACGAGATAGTCGTTTTGAAGAAAATGCGATGGGGAGATTAAAATTGTTAAATTTCAATTACATTGTTACGTGGTTGGAAAGGAGACAATTAATTATATTAAGATTTATTCTGCCATATAAGTCAAATGCAATTTGTGATTTTTAATAAATGCATTTAATAAGAAATTCTTTAAAAATTTGTTTATAAAATAAGATTGAGAATATCTTTTCACTTAAATTATACATAATTTTGTGTTTGCTTCGAACCTTAAATATAATTTTAGCAACATTGCGTGACGTAGCGCCGAGTCTTTTTTGCAAATGGGGGAGTGAAAAGGAGGAGCTTATTTAATGAATGGAAGAATAGAACAAATCGATATTATCACGCCATCTAGATCTCCTGGAAAGGTTCAGTTACAACTAATTTTTTATAGATGTCGTTTTACTTTTATACCGAAATACTGGGACATTCCCTCTGACTATCTAGTGTACTTATCTCTGATATTACTGAACTTGCTTTTAAAAGGGCTGTCTAAAAGTGTGATAATATACAGTGTTTCCGTTTAAAAAATGTAATTTTATTTAATTTATATAAAGACGGTACAATTATGAAAATATTAAAAAATTGCATCTAAGATTGGAGACTACTGTAAGAAAAAAAATTCATGGAACCTATACTTTCTGAGAAAAGGTATAATTCTATAATCCTATAATAAATGGTCCACCTTGTACATAAATGTCTAAATGGCTAGAAAGGAATGACTTAAGACATCTGTTGCTACAGGGTCATGTTCCTTATATGTAAAACATGATTATCACTGATTAATAGATGTTACTTGGATATGGAAGTCCGCAACTGCGACTGAACTGATAATATATTGTTCAATCAGGTCACAGTGCTCTATAGATATGTATAGTAAAAAAAGGCTTAAAATTTATTGCTCCATTTCAATTTGTTATAGAATCAGTTGCCAGTAATTCTCAGAAGTATACCTTCAACATTGAACAGAATGCTGCCAATGAAGAAGCCAAACCCAAACCAGCTTCTGATGATGAAGCAGCTTCAGCAAGAAATGTCTTAGACAGCCTTCTTAGAGACATCAGCGATAGAGTTGAAGATATAAAGTTAAAAGACCTCACTGACACTAACTGTAGCAGTGACTCTGACAACCAAAGCATTGTTTCCTTAAGCGAAAGCAACTCTTCAAAAAGTATACCAGAAGAATTTGAGATTGTTCCGATACCAGATTGCTTCAAAATCGATCAAATACCAGCTATGAAAAATGAAAACATCCTGAAAGAACCAACCATTGATACAAAAGACCTAGCAACTGATTCTGTAAGCAGCCTAACGTCAAGCAAAACGTTTAAGCTAATCCGTGAAGGAAGTCTTAAATCAGCTACTGAACAGGTCTCAGATGATAATAATAACTCTGAGAGAACTAATCAAAACTCCTCTGGTAGTGGAACTCCCATAAAGACAGATGATACATTCTCCAATGACGGCAGCCAGAAATCTGACATTGTTCTCATTTCTTTTCCAAACAAAGAAGAAGAGACCGATGCTGGTAAGTACAGTAAAGCTTGGTTATAACGTATCAGAAGGAAAATTTAAAAATATGTACTTACATTTCTAGAAACAGACAAATGTGATGAAAGTAACAACAAGATAACAAAATATTTCGTTTTTACAACAAAAACATGTAACTCTTAAAATGTACAAGTACCTACATATGTATTATTTTGTGTGTACATATATTAACTTGGGTTGATTGAGGATTGAGTATAACTCAAAAATTCGCCTCACTACAACATGAACGTTACTACACGCCTCTAACAAGAAAACTAAATCAAGAATTGTAAAAATAAAATTATCGAAAATAGACGGCATTTATTATAAAAAATTTTGAAATTAATACGGGGCTGCTAGTTCCAACTAAAAACAGCGGCAGCATGTACGAATTGAAAGGCGGCCATTTGATCTCTTGCCGTCGCGCCGTGCAATACACATAATTTGCCAATGCCAAGATAAAAAAAAAATATTGATAAGTACTTTATATTTGCTCTTTTCAGATCCGGCAATTTGGTACTTTTTGTCAAAAATGCGTAATAACAAAGTACGTTATAAAAATTATTTTTCTATTGAATGTTCATAATAACGGCCGGGACTTTTTTATTTGATACGTTATAACCGAAAAAATAACTTATTTATACAATATTGAGAGAATGCATAGGTACTTAATAATTAATATTTGGGAAATATGAATTGTTTAAAAAATACAATTTGTTAAAAAAAAAACAACTTTTTCTGATTTTAGTATAAAACTAAAAACATAGTTGTATGTGGAGTGATAACAAATTGATTTGTAAGAAAACCTTACTTGTTTTCTTTACTTTCTAGGATATGCATACCTGATAGTTGATGGACATCGTTTACCAATTCCGAAGAAAATATTAAATTCAGAATATCTAAAGATTTCCGATGAGGGAGCTGGTCCTTCCAAAGAGAATTTAACAAGAACCAATAGTGTAGCATCATCCATGGAAATCAGTGGCAACAAAAAGGAGCCATCTCAGCCTGAAATTATTACTTCAAATACAAACGAATCTGTATCAGTTTCTGTTCCTGAACCACAATTGAACGCAGGTTTTTGTGACCAAAAAATTGAATCAGACGCCAACGGCGAGCTTATGTCTCATTGCTCTGCAACAGGGTCATGTTTCTCAGAAGCGGGATCTGGGGCAGATAGAAATTCTAGATTATTTATTTTCCCACAGAACTGTCCCGGTTTTGAAGTTGTTTATCCAGTTTTAGATATGGCGGAAGATAATATTCAAGAATATAAGTGGTCGCAATCCAGTAAGTTTTGTAACATTCTGTTTTAATACACACCTATGATTGCATTTTACTTAATAGTTATAAATTTAAATATTACAGAAACATACTATACATTGGACTATTAGAATGGGGTATTTTCCTTCAGTCGAAAAGAAAGTGGAAACCTGTATTTTTATAAAATATATATTTTTTTATATTTATTAGGATAAAAATTATTAAGATTGAATCGGTAGAAAGTTTTTAATTCAATTTTGAAATTTTATTCTATATTCGTGACGTCACTAAGCGAAAACTAGGGAATATGTATCTATAAAGAGGCCACACTGATAGTATGTGGCTAGTTTCAGTTTGTAACCATAGATTAGGTTAGGGGTAGATAGGAATCTGCAAGGTTAATAAAAAATGACGCGGAAAGCGTCATCTTTAGAGATGTAGTGGAATTTTTTTAAAAATTTTGTGCAGAATCGCACGACCTTTGTAACATATTTAACTTTTTTAATGAACATAGAAACAAATAAAACTACAATAAGTATATTTACAATATATTCGCAAATTATCAAATTTATCAATTTGATAAAATACCTATAATGATTGAAAACCATAATATATTTGTGCAATTGTGTTGTTTCAATTAAACAACAATCGCTATACTACACTTGAAATCTATTCGATTTTCTCTTCCTGTTTTATTCAGACACATCTAGAAAAATTATTTGTTTTCACACAATACGGACTCCATACTTTTGAAAGTGTATATTATCCTACGAAATTTAAAATTAATAAAACACATCACATTAACTAATTTTTCTTTTACCTTCTTAAACCATGAGAACAATTATTTATCTTCATACAATCTGCACACTTAACTGCATTTTACTGTTAATCTGTTTGCTTTGAATTCCGAAGAAATGTCACTAAATATACTGAGACACAATTAACTACAATTCAAGCTAATACACATTAGCTACACACGTCCTGTTAATACAGGATAAATAAAAAATAAAAATTAAGATAACGCGTCCACTTATTAATTTTAAAACATAAACTGACAGTTGTCTTTGACATCTACGTAAATGATTATTAGCATATTTTATTTTCTTATGATTGGCAGATGCTCAAATTTTTTGTGAAATGCTCTCTGGTGAGATGTAGTGAAACTAATCAATTTGTCTACAAAACTCCCATAAGAGTTCCCAGGCCCTGTTTGTAACGACCACAAACGACAGTCGACATTTCGAAAATTGACATTTGAAATTTCCTTTTTGTGTTTGGCTTGACAACTTGACGTGTTGTATTGTTGTTTTCTTGTGAATTAAACTTTTATTAAACATGGAGCAAGGTTTTGTAGAGGCTAAGTCCTATAAATCCTTTCAGAAATAAAAGGGATGAAAAATGTAAGGTTAGTATTTAACTTAACAGTATTACTGCAAAGTCGATTAAATATATTCAAAAATTAACTTTAGAAATTACGATGTTTTTCTATTATTAATAAATACACTTGTAATCAGTCACAGGCAGAGACAACAATTCACAGGTAAAAATATAAACTAAAAGCAATGTCTCATGTTTGCCATGATGTTTACCCTAACCAAACAATTCGAACATAAACAAAAGTAAAGTTGTCACGCATTGACACCAACTTCACATATGAAAATATCCTAGAAATCACTAAAAAAATGGCGCAAATTTTGAATTTTCACTTAGTGACGTCACATAGATATCGCGCACAATAAAAAAATAATTTATGGACTTAATGAACCCAATATTAAAATTCCAGAAATACGTATCTCTTCTTTTTCCAACTACTTTCCATTGCCGTGGTAAAAAAAAAAATAGGAAAAGAGCCCATTGGGGTGGTTCAAGAGTAGGAATTAGTTTTTTGGGAATATGGTTCTGGGTTTATTATCAAAAATACTAATTTTAACAGTGCGGCGTTTTTTATTTTATTTTGTTTATATCTACACAATAATTTAGTAAGGGGAGTTTAAAAACAAAATGATACAGGGTATACTATTTAAAATACTAAAGTTGATCTCTGTGTGACGTTCTTTTTCCCTGCTGCCAAATTGTTCTCCCTTATTTTATTTTCAGTTTAACAGTCGGTTGGTCTATTTTTTATTTTGAGGGCCACCACTCATTGGTTTTATGTGATGTGGTGGTAATATCTCGGATATATTGCCCTTAGTAACTTAAAACAAGTTCGATAAACATTTATTACTGGAAAATACATTAAATTAAACATTAATAAATACATTAAATGTCATAACATGATTATACGAGAACTATTTCTTCCAAACTTTGTTATAGAATACATTAATATTACATCACGACCAACAAATTACAAGTAGCAGTTGCATAAGTATTTTTAAATAGTAAATGAATCAAATATTATTCAGTTCCAATGAATTAAATTAATTTTTTAGGGTAGCTACAATTCGTCAATATTCATGTATTTCGTAGGAACAAAAACGATGGAGAGGCATAAAAACAGCGCTCGGAATTTCTTGGTTATCGGCAGGTTTTAATAAAATAAATGTATATTATTTATTGTCTTCTTATCTATTAACAAATGTCCTATAACTGTAAAACTATATGGGAAAACACTAATGCATTACTTATATACAGAGTGAGTTTTATGTATGGAACGCCTCAATTATCTCGGAAACGGCTTGCCCGATTTTTATGAATTTTGGTTTATAAGGGTTTTGTAATATGGCCGATATTATTGTGGCATTTACATTGTTGTCAGATCTTTCGTTTTTCCGGAAATATACTGAAATTTGTTATTTCAAATGGATCACCCTATATATTTTTTTGTTTTTGAAATCTCTAAGAAATTTAGAATATTTTTCATGTAATGTTCCCTATACCTAATTGCCATAATTTCGGAGTTACAGCTACATTTGCAATATCTCCGCCGAAGTTAAAATATTACATCAGGGCGGCTATGTCTGCGACAAAAACAATTTTGACGTTTTAATAAACTATTATTGTTGGTGTTTATTGAAAGTTACAATGGACCGTTTATCTGAGAAAGAACGAATTGAGATTTTAATGATATTAGGATATGGTGATGTGCGTAGAAGTCAACAGGAAACGTGTAATATCTTTAATAATTTATATCCTAATAGAAATCCCATAGGATCTTTTGAAAACATAAAGTAAAGGCGGTTACAGCTGATGCTCAAAATGTTGTCCGTTTACTTCCATACAAGAAGCCATGCGATGTTTAAAACTTTGCAGTACATTTTGTAACATTCCTGACTGCTCAATTCTTCTTATCTCTGTGGTAATCCTATCTTTTAATTCCTGAATATTGGCAGGTTTGGTTTTATAAACAATATTTTTTAAGTGACCCCACAGGAAATAGTCTAAAGGATTCATGTCGGGTGATCGCGGGGGTCATTCGATAAAACCACACCTTCCAATCCATCTTCTGGGAAACACATCGTTTAGGTATTGCCTCACGTCACGCGCATAGTGAGGTGGAGCTCCATCTTGTTGCACCCAAATATTGTTATTTGGGACATTGTTATTGTCTGAAAGTTTCAAATAATAAAATTTCTAAATTAACAGGCAATTGAGAATACTTACTTAGATTTGGAAATAACCGAGCCAACTCAGGTATAATATTATTCTGTAATAAATTTAAATACGCCGGACCATTTAAGTTTCCTTCAATGAAAAAAGGACCAATTATTTTGTCGCCTATTATTCCAGCCCATACATTAATCTTTTGTGGAAATTGGGTGTGGGATTCTCTCATCCAACGAGGATTGTTACGTGACCAGTATCTGCAATTATGTCGATTTACGTTTCCATCAATACAAAAAGTGGCCTCATCGGAAAACATAACATTATTTAAAAAATTTGGATTATTTTGATCGTAACATTTTTCCATCATTGTGTCGGCAAATTCTTCACGTCTATCGAAATCATCATCTGACAACTCTTGAACCAATATTACTTTGTAAGGATGGAATTTATTGGCATGTAAAATTTTCATTATGGATGTTTGAGAAATATCAACTTCCCTGGATATTTGTCTAGTACTCAAGTGTGGATCTTCTTCTAACATAACACAAACATCTAAAGATTTGTCTTCAGTTGTTGCAGTTTTTATACGCCCTGATTTCGGTAAATCTTTTATGGCTCCAGTTTGGTTAAACTTTTTTAACAACTTACTCACAGTAGATCTTGTTATGGGATTTCTATTAGGATATAAATTATTAAAGATATTACACGTTTCCTGTTGACTTCTACGCACATCACCATATCCTAATATCATTAAAATCTCAATTCGTTCTTTCTCAGATAAACGGTCCATTGTAACTTTCAATAAACACCAACAATAATAGTTTATTAAAACGTCAAAATTGTTTTTGTCGCAGACATAGCCGCCCTGATGTAATATTTTAACTTCGGCAGAGATATTGCAAATGTAGCTGTAACTCCGAAATTATGGCAATTAGGTATAGAGAACATTACATGAAAAATATTCTAAATTTCTTAGAGATTTCAAAAACAAAAAAATATATAGGGTGATCCATTTGAAATAACAAATTTCAGTATATTTCCGGAAAAACGAAAGATCTGACAACAATGTAAATGCCACAATAATATCGGCCATATTACAAAACCCTTATAAACCAAAATTCATAAAAATCGGGCAAGCCGTTTCCGAGATAATTGAGGCGTTCCATACATAAAACTCACTCTGTATGAGTTCATAAAAGTATTCATATTTATATACGGTGTGTTAAAATAAAATGGGTCTTATATGATTCTTGTTTAAATTATTATGGAACAAAAAGTAACTTCGTTACACCTAAATCAGAAAAACTGAACCAACTATATACAAGAAAACAATAAAAATGAAAAATTTTAAGTAAAAATATTAAATATTAAAGCTTTTAACGCTCCATAGCTTCTAAATAAAGAAATATCAACTGCACATCTACATGTGTATGTGAATTTTTTCGTAGATTAATGAAAGGGATCGCTCCTTGAAATTTTAGCACATACTTATACAACACCCTGCATTATCTTAACAACATTCATTTTAAACGCTAAGTACAATTTTTTTTAGATACCCATTATGCTTTTTCAAATGCAGCTCCACAGCCACCGACCACATCTGCTAGTGCGCCACCTCTTATTGATAACCCTTTCACAGCAGGAGCCACTTTCCATGTACCCAATTACCAGCAAACTCCTCCTGATGTAAGACAGGTTCCGTCAACAGGTTTTACCACATCTGCAGAAACTACGAGCATTCCCACATCCCAAGCTGCTACTGGAGCGCCTGCGAGTGGCACGACCACATCTGAAAATGTAAGAACTCCTGTTAATCCTCCTCCGATTCATATTCTGCCCGAGACATTGGTATCTGGGGCTGTTAATGTTGCATCCTCGGCAATTAATACTGCAAGATCCGTAATTAACATGATAGTGCCTCGTGAGGTGAGCGATTAATGTTACATAAACTTTTACTTCGCGGAGGAAAATATTAATGATTAATAATTAAAAAGATGTACTTAGTCATAGTTATTAATCTTCTAATATTTAGCTTTACAAAAAAAAAAAAATGCTTTTTAAGATCATATATCATATACCAAAGTTGCAGTATCAATTTCTAAATTTGTTTTATTTTTATCTATTCAAAATAAATGAGAAAATTACAAATATCCAAAGGTGCTAATTGAGGTATGGTCTAGGTCGATCCACAACTCTGCCACTGGCAGTGTCAGTGGATATGGGATGTTTTTCTGCATTTTTTCAATGTGTAACCCCCTTCCAGATACGCTTTGGATTTGGGGGCTATGTGTTAAACCTTTATTTTTATATATTTTTCTATTTTTCTCTAAAATATTTTCTTGGGTATGATTTTTTAACTATGATGCCAATTTGCTTTAATTTTTTTTTTATTTACACAAACTTTTCAATGCACGTTACCACCTTTTTCAATATAAATTTAAGCTAGTATTTGAAGGTGTTTATGGCATGACAGAGGTTTTATTCATTAATTATGGTAATCTTGAAACTCTTGAAAGTATACCAACTGACACTAACTTTTTTGAGAAGCCCATATTATTCACTATATTTTTTAAAAACTTGTTTGCTATACGTTTGTTATCTTACTGGATAATTTTGTACGGTGCGGCTTGTGATACTCATTTGAAAGAAAATTTCATTCTCTTGCAAGGATGTACAGGTTTTGGAAAAATTTTAGGAAACAAACGAGTTATCAACTTTTCCCCGTCAAATAATAAATTTATTAAGGGATATAATTAAGCAAATACTAAAAAAAAAAAGACCTAATTTAATAAATGTTCAAACTGTCGACTATCTTCAATTTAACAATACCCTAATCTATGGTAGAAAGACACTTAAGATTTATCTTGTAATGTTGTTGAGATTCCACGAATAGCCTGCTTCTTAAGTCATCTACATTGAAGGGCTTTGTTTTATAAATATTATTTTTCAAATGTTCCTGAAAAAGTAATCTAAGGGTGTTATAACCCGCCTTCTGCCAATCCATCTATTAGAAAAGATTTGGATTAGGAACTTGCGGACTCCTACTGCAAAATGAAGTGTTGTACCGTCCTGCTCGTATCATGCTGTTAAAATTAATACCTGAATGTTACAGGGCAGGTACAACTTCATTACAAAGAGTTAGCTCGTACTTTTGTCTATTTAAATTACCATAATTACAAAGGGACCAATATACATTCCTTTATATGTCAAAAAATGACAGATTAATGTATTTTTTGGCATACATATGTATACAGGGTGTCCCACGGTGATCACCCATTAGAATATTTCAGAAACTACTTCGATTTGAAATTTGAAAATTAGGGATATCGAGTTTGCGGACATGTCCTCTTCAAATAAAATAATGGCGGCCATGTAGCACTTCCGGTTATATCGGAAATTGACTTAATCTGCATTATTTTAAATAAAACACCCTGTATATTATTTTATTTCTGAATTCTACGTAAAATTCTAAACACATTTCACGTAGGATATCCTAGTCTTCAACTGTTTTTGAAATATTGACGGGTGAATATTGACATTTTGCAACTTTGACACCCTGTAAAATCCTAAAATCTAAACGATTTGAGATCAAGCCATTCCTATCTTAACTTTTCATAAGCTAACGTTTGACCCTAATTTCAGATTTGGCCAGAAACTAAAAATTTTCGATTAAATTTAATCTCTTTGTTAAATCTGAAATTAGTGTCAAAATTTAGCTTATGAAAAGTTTGTAACATAGGAATGTGCAAACCGTTTTGTTTGGTCTCAAACCGTTTAGATTTTAGGGGGTGTCAAAGATGCAAAATGTCAATATTCACCTGTCAATATTTCAAAAACAGTTGAACATCCTACATGAAATGTGTTTAAAATTTTTCGTTGAATCCAGAAATGAAATAATATATAGGGTGTTACATTTCAAATAGGCAAGTTGATGGCGACTTCCGGTATAACCAGAAGTGGTACGTGGACGCCATTATTTTATTTGAGGAGGACTGGATATTCCACATTTTCAAAATTCAAATCAAAGTAGTCTAAAATATTCTACTAGGTGGATATAAAATTCCTGTTTCATCAGCGATTCTCAGCATTTTGGTTTTTATGTTTAGAACTGATTTCAGTATTTAATACAAATATTTGTTTATTGATTTTATACTAATACAATAATTGTTTTTTTCCAACCATACGAATAAGACACTATAACATTAAATTATTTTGTATAAAAAGAGGGCCATTTCGGGACTGTTTGAGATTGCCATAGCCACTGTACAAGAAAGAGATTATTGTACAGTTGTACAGTATCATGATACAACTACACTGATATGCTCATAACTTGACCAAATTTCGTTTGTTCTGCACATGACGTCATTCTTGATACAAAAATGGCGAAAATTCAAATACCTTACTGTCAGCATGACTGTCAGTGATATAATTATTTTCGTGTTTGTCAATAGTATTCCCGTAATATTATAATTCTGAGGCCCGAGGGTTATCAAGTTGTCATTTTTATATTATAGGGTGTATTTATTTACAGTAGTGCTTCTTATTATCTCTTCAAATTATAAAGTTTAGGTTAGAATTATATTCGGTAGGTAGATCGGTACAAAGAATGTGGTTTGAATTAAAATAAGAAAGATTGATATTAATCAACTATTATTTTAGTTTTCCTGTATGAATCGTGTATTATAATTCCATAATCGACGTTTATTTTATTTTGTTATCTTTGTTTACAAGTATTTTATTTAATTTTGTATCAAAACTGACGTCACGCTCATCGATAGACCACGCCCCCGTGCGCATAGGCATATCAGTGTAGTTGTATCATGGTACAGTATCAAAAAGTAATTAGACGTTGACATTACATGTCACATAATATATTGAAGTTTAATTAAATAGAAAAATGGTAACAGATAGTGAGATCGTTGACTCCGATGAATTGGTAAACTGAAGGTGCTACTTAGAAGCGGTTGGAAAAAAAATATTATATTAAACTAGTACAAAAAATACGTTTTCGAGACTTGTCAAATTAATCCCTTTCCCTCGTCCCGAAAACGTGTATTTTTTGTACTAGTTAAACAAATAACTATTATGATACCTTTATAATTCGTTGATTTTACATTGTTCATTAAATAAACGTTTTCATTAACAATGTAAACATATTTTAATTTAAAGTTGGTATGATATTCATTACTTCATTTATTCTTTTGCCTATATTATATTTTTGCTCTAGTTAGTCAAGAACCCTAAACAAAGAAGGACTGATCAATCAGTAACAGCCAATTACATTTGTTTATCACTTATGTGACGTCAGTGGATTCCCTTTAGCGGGAGATTTGAAATTTAAATATCCTCTTTGTTTTAATTTGACAGCTTTAACCTTTTAACATAACCTATATATGTCACATTGTCATGTAGAATGTCTCGGTTGTCTTTGGAATGTCATCACTGTCATCAGTCATGTCATCATATCAAAGTATTTCTGTATCATATCATAGTAATCTGTGCACTGATTAACAAAACACAAGTTATCATAGTTGTCAAATCGACAACGATTTTTGCACAACGTACTTCAAATCGTAAGATATATATCGTAAAACACATATATAAGTACTTTAAAATCACATTTAATTGCATTAATACAGTCTCTGAAATAATATTGGGTTGGATATTTTGACTGAAAATTTTTGAAATTGCAATTAGAGGCAAATTTGGCAATAGGGGATCCACTGACGTATTACGAGAAATCTGTTGAAAATGACCTTCAAATTTTTATGAATGAATTGATCAGTCCTTCTTTGTTTAGGGTTCTTGCTAGTTAGTAACAAACATCACTCTTTTGTTTTTGTGTTTGGATTAGAAATAGATATACTATTTGTAATAGTTTCTGTTACAAAATTGTTCTCTCTTTATTCTGAATCAAATATTTAGTTTCAAAGCCAGTATGCAACCAATTAACCAATCGATCGATATTTTTCAGCAACCTGGTAGATGGGTAAATGGCCACTGGATCAGTACAAATTCTGGAACACCTCGTGAAGCCAACCTTCAAGCCCTAGCTGAGATGGGATTTTGGAATAGAGACCTTAATGCCACTCTCTTGGCTAGATATAAAGATGACTTATCCAGAGTAGTAGCCGAACTTGTTCAGTAGGTTTAGACAAATTTGGACACAAAATCTACAGTTTGTGGAATTTGTTTTAAAATATTTAATATTCTTATGCGTTATGGTTATTTTCAACTGGTTTTGGGTATATATATATAAATACTATTAACTGACCGGGACATTATTATATAATATAAATATTACATTTAATGGTCAAAAGAAAGAATGAAATAAATAAAAGTATTGAGAAACATTTCATAAATTATATATTTTTTGAAGTAGTTCCCATTCCAAATTTAGTATCATGGCAAGTATTTTAGTTGACTTTGCAACATTTTAAGATTTAGGTTTTGATATCTTTCTAGAGTGATTGACCTTAACTTTTAGTTGTGACTATTAAAACTAATTAAAACAATGGTATGTTAGACCCCAAGGCTAATAGCCAGCTTACTTGCTACTTGAAAATATTTAATCCAGCATAGCATAACTGCAATAATTATTCCCATAAATGTTGCGGTTGGAAAATATATATTTTCATTTCCAGCTTAGTATATAGTTTCTTTTGTTTAAGTTACTTGTTTTGTATGAATTTTCTATTATAAACTATCCCATAATATAAAATGTTTTTAGTTCGATATGTAGTTTGTGGTGTAGTAGTATGTATTATATAAAAATACTACTAATGTATTTCTTTGTGATAATTATAGAATGTTCTGACATGTATGTGGTGAAATTAAAAATAAATATATGTTCACATATAACAGATTTTTAAAAATTGGCAATATATTCCTGTTCTCTATAACTACCTATACAGTGCGGTCGTAAATAGTTAATTAAAAAACCTTTCAAATGAGGTATCACATGACCACCCTTGCTATTTAAAGTTTTCAAGTTGATGGCGCCACTAGCGCCATCTTTGAAAACTGCAATTTTAATTTTGTACTAAAAAGTAGTATACTTCATGCCATTTAATTCAGCTTTAGTCCGGTGTCTCTATCTTATCTGGTTCGAAACTTAGCTGGGGGGGGGGGACTATTTACGACCGCACTGTATATCTGAATAACTTATTATTTATATACACTCAAACTGACAGTCATTTCTCTACTCATATATTTTTTCATGCAAACTGCTAAATCTAATAATTTCACAAATTAAAGACCAATCTAAACCAAAGATGAATATTGATGTATTCACTAACTTTAAAATATCGCAACTAATTATTTTATCCAAGCAACAATGTGGACAATTCGTAAAATGAAGGCAAAAAGTCTAATGAAACAAAATTTAAAACTGACCACTTTATGTGTCTAGTCGGAGTTAAACAAGTCATTCCATAAAGTATTGAAGATTCATTGTCTTTTTAATGCAACACTTTATTTACAAAATAAGGAAATAGAAAGTGAGTAGTTAATATTCTTCAATTATGTGGGTTGATATTGTTTTATTTTAAACAGACACTGAGTATAACAAAAAGGTTTTTCTTAGTGTACTCAAGACAATTGGTTTAAATTTTGCTCAAATTTAATGCAAATTCCAAATTACTTTACTTCTGTGTAGAACTAAGTAATACATTGAACTGTCAATATTTTAGGTACCTGATATAACATTTATGATCGAATACAACTATTTTGCAACAAATTATAATTGAATTCCAACTGAATTTAAACTTGGAGTCATAAAGTAATTAAACCTATTTATTAAAAACATCAAGTCAAAAAGCTCCCAGTTATGTTGTAAGGACTATTAGTCTTAATTACCCTAATTCCTACTAGGTACATGCCAGTGGCGGCTCCTCCTTAAGGCCGCATGGCCGCGCGCCCCTCCTCCAAAAATACCAAAGAAATCATTATTATTATCATTATTGTAAATTAAATGCTAATGTTAAAACATGTATTGTGGTACAAAACTATTATTATGAAAGGCTCGAGCGCTTGAGCTATCGTACTCATAATGCCACAGTCTACATTACTGGATCACCACAGCACACCACTGCACAGTGAGCAAAGCATCACAGCTTCGTGGCCGCACTTTGAGTCGCGGCCCAGGTAACTATGGCAACCGACCCGATCTCCTTTTCGACTAGACTCGTTAGATACTTTCCGTATGCTTATATTATGCAGATTTGGGCGCGGCCCTACTACAACATTGTTAAACATTATAACAAATTTTTAACACATTACATATTTTTAACATTATTAAATTATTTATTCAATTTTTGTGAAAAGACAATTTTATATATTACTTAACATGAATACTGTTAGTAGTATAATAAGAGCTAATTTTGCAAATCTTCCACTGGAAAATAAAGTATAAATAAAAGAATTGGGCGTTGCCTGCCCAATAAATAATTTCGATGAAAAAGTTATGGCAAAACTGTATTTCTATGAAAGACCGTAGAGCTGATTTCAATTTTAGAAAGTGAGTGCACCCGTGTATAAATAACTGTAAGAGGTTTTGTTTACCTACGTAATAATTTAATGTGTCGTTTGATAACTATAAATTGAATAATTAAAATACTTTTGAGTTTGTGATTGTGCCATATCGTTTTTAATTAACGGATATCTAAAAACTAAAAATAGTTATGTTCCTGCTTCCGGAATTCTCGTTTTCAGCTTTTTGAAGGTAACGTCGTATATGTAAATTTTTGATATCTAAATATTAATTACCTACTACTTACCTATGTAAATATTATTTTAAACAATTTTTGTCGAGGTTTCCGTCAATCGTAATAAAAAGGAGGATATTTATGTAACGAAAGTTATTTTTTCAAGCAAATATTTTTGCTCTGCGAATTTCTAATTCTATAATTTTAAGGGGTTTGACCTTGAAATATGCAAAATTTTTGCCTGCGGCGCATTTTTTTATTTCTGCGGCCCCCCATATCCAAATGTCACCAGCCGCCACTGGTACATGCACTAAAATCATACTAGAATAGTTATGGTCATAGATAAGAAAAGTTATGGTTCATATTTCATTTCTGTGGTGTGTTTATGTTATATGGTTATCGGGCCGATGGCTCAGGGCTTAGCGTCTCGATCACTCAACCCAGAGGTCATGGGTTCTAATTCCCAT
Source organism: Pogonocherus hispidulus (assembly GCA_963924545.1). Lineage (NCBI taxonomy): Eukaryota > Metazoa > Arthropoda > Insecta > Coleoptera > Cerambycidae > Pogonocherus > Pogonocherus hispidulus. Next base: position 27,842,316 of record OZ004692.1, on the reverse strand, counting down.
TCCACCAAACAATTTTTCATTAAATTGTTTACTCGTAGATCAAGGCTTATTCGCAGGAATGGCTTGGCATTACTTGGCAACTATCCTGACGATGGCCTAGGATGGGAAGAATGTCAAATATTGGTGTTATTAAAATCAGATGATGTTTGACTGTCCCCCTAACTAATGAGGTTTTCCAGGTTTCCCTCATTCCAGCATTGAATGGTGGTATAACGTAAGTCGTTCCTGAGGCGCAAATGCGGCCCGCGAAATAATAATATGCTGCCCCTCTCCCACATAAGTCCCGGACTTTCGGGCTAATCCTTGTGATTAGAATGAGGGGTAGAGATATTATTATATGGAGCTTCATAATAAAAATTGTTTTTGTCACAAATGGAGATGAAGAAAATTCATGTGGCACACTTTTTTGGGCATATCTCCCTTATTATTAGAGATATACCAATAAAACCCTATATGATCGTATTCATAAAAAAGAATTCTTTGCAAATATGTAAAAAATACATGCAGGGTGTCCCATTTAAAATATTGAAAAGTTTATATTGACGTAGCTTCTTTAAGGCACCTTGTAAAAAATTAAATAGGTATATGCAAAATAAAGGCCAAAAATTAAAGACGGGATCGACGGGTCCGGGCGATTATTAAAAAAAATTCGAATTTATAAAATAACGGATTTATCAACTACTTTGGGGGAAAAGTACTCTATGCATAAAGCATAAAGCAAACAATTGTTTTTTGGTTCTTGGACCAAGAACCAAATGTTCTTGTACCAATGTTTATAACTGAAAAATAATATTCCATGAAGAAGAAGAAGAGTTATTCTTGATTTCTTAACCTCGACTTGTTACGTCAGTGTCAAGTTTGACGGTTTATTTGAATATTTTAAAATGCCGATAGATATAGTTTGAAGTAATTAAACATCTCAATAAAAAGTTTCAGAGTATGTCAATTTTAAAAGAAAATATTGGAATATTACAGCACTTTTCTAATTTGTTAAGTGTTATAACTATTTCAATATGCTTTATTTTAAAAGTTCCCCAAATCATAACTATTTTAGAACTAAAAAGTGCCAGAGGAATTAATATTATAGGACTTTTCATGGAGCTTCTAAGGTAATACTTAATTGTATTAGAACATAAGAATCTGTATACCTACATGTATTATTCTAGCTACACGATTATGATGTCGTACAACTATAGAAATGGATATGCAATTTTATCTTATTTAGAGTACCCAATTATTTTAATTCAAGAACTTATATTAATAGTTTGTGTCTTATATTATAAAAATCTGATAAATATTGGTAGTCTTGTTGGCGCATTGATTTACTTTTCAATATCTGCTTCATTTTTATCTGGAATTGCTCCGTTGGGCCTGCTTACTTTTTTGGTGGTAGGTTCATTTGAGTAATGAATATAATGTCAGTGTAATACTTAAGTTGTTTCAGCCACTCTGTACACCAATTGGAGCATCATCTAAAGTTGTTCAATTAGCGGAAATTCTAAAAACTAAAAATTCTGAATCGGTCAGTGTGTTAACATGGTTTATATCGGCATTTACAAATTTAAGTAAGTATATTTTGTATTGAAAACTGTTTATAAGCCAATAATAAGTATTATTAAATTTCAGCAAGAGTGTTTACTATCGCTGTGGAGTCTATGGATTTAACTTTGTTACTAAACTTTACTGTTAGCACTCTCCTCAGTACTTCAGTGATGATAGCAGCTTATGTATATAAACATCCAAAAAAAAATAATTAATTCTGATTGTACATAGTTATATATATACTATATATTCACAGTGCCAAAGCGATTATTCTCGAATTATTATTTTTATTTGTTATAAATACTCTTGCCTCAGGAATTCTTCCATATAGGTACTTATTTGGTATTAATGATTTTTTGGAAAAAATGTTTAAATACCTACCTATATAAGTTGATTATAGTAACCTGTTTCAATTCAAAATTATTTTTAGTCATACAGACTGGTCCATTTTTCATAGGATACTTATAGCTTAAATTCAAAAATGAGTGGGCATAAATCCAGACCCTTACCATTATATGCCATATGATAACGATTTATGTATTCCTTTATTCCTTTCAGCATTACCTCGATAACTAATGAAAAAAAAAAAAATCCTATGGCTAAAATCTTTAAAAGTAAATAATTTAAAATGTTTGATGTTGGGAAAGAATTTAATTTTTTTGCCATTTTATTAATTAAACATTACTACTCATTTAGACAAAATAATATACCTAGGTTAGGTAGTAATATATCTACATTTTACCATTTTAAAATTTTATAAAATGGTGTGAGCACAAGTAATGTACCTGATAATTTATACTGATGTTTTTTAACCAGAGTTCATATGTCTGTTTTTCCAAAAATATGTTTGGTCTTACCTAAAATTGAGGAACCTTACCTACTTATATGAGGAAATCAACACGGGATAACTTGTATTTGGTTACATTTGAATGAATTTAAATTTTGACCTTCAAAAATTCCTCGCATCACTGCTCTTTTCTAAACTTGTGCTGACCATTAAAGTGTACTATAAAATACCTGGATCTGAATCAAGAATCATACTATTATTTAAGAACATTATCAAACAAGAACAATTTTTGCATACTTATGTTTTGTAAGTACCTATATTTTTAGTCACTATTTGTAATAATGCAAGATTTTTAATAAGATAATGATTAAGTTTTTGTAATTTTATCAGATAAACCACATATCTAATTGTTTATATTCAAATATTTTTTGCAATCTTTCATTCATTAGCCTTTTAAAAAATATTTTTTAAATTTATATTTAGTCTGTATACCTATATCTATTAAATAAATGGTTGATAATTTGAAGTTAATTATTTTAAGTACAAATTAGAAATATAATCTTAGAAGATTGATTGATTGATTCTTGATTCATTAATATATTATTATTATTATTATTATTATTATTATTATTATTATTATTATTATTATTATTATATATTTTGTCAATAATAATTTTAGTCAATGTTAAATATATCTTGTGTATGTGTTAAAAATTGTACCTAATCGAAATTTGAAAATACATCAATGCTTGACTGCTTTATTGGTGATTATAATTATTAAAAATTATTATGATGATTATAAAAAATTATACCCTCTTGCTCAATTTTAACATTTAATATTTTTAAACACTGCTCTTACACAACATTTAATTTCAATTATGTAGTTAATATTTACTCAACATTTTAGTACTTTTGTCTTTTGCAAAATTTACAGGTGATGAAACAGTATATAATTATGAATCTTTTATGGGGAAAATCTTTATTAGGTATTAGAAATATATTTCTAAGGGTAGGATCTATCTATAGATATATAAAAATATTCAAAGTAATCTATACACACTCATTTTCACTCGTTCCTTGAAAATATTTTTTAAAAGAAGAACAAATCTAAAAGCAAGGAAATGTGTAACAGAGAAGATTAAAAAAATGTTGGCCAAGATAAAAATGAAATATTACTTAACAAGAAAATATCAGGTATAAATTTGAGCAGCATTTTTGCTGCATATTAAATATGCTATATGTACAATGACAAATATTTTGTATTTAAGAAATGTAAAATATCACACATTTTCAATAACATTTTTTTTATGATTCAATTTTATAGTAGGTACCTATCTGAGGAAAAAATATTGTGAATAAAATGAAATTAAAACGATATATAAAAACAAAACATAAATAATATAAAACAATATAAAATTAAAAACAATTATGAATCTCTTTTACAAACACTTAAATATAACCCCAGTTCAATGATTTACGTATAGAGTGGTTAAATGAAGTTTGGGTGGAATGTTACAGCCAAACTAAAGAACTTTGTTGAAATTTTGATATTGAATGTGATTGGGATCAGTGTTAGGCACACTTTTAACAACAACAACTTGTGTTATATAGTGGTGGGAGGTTTTACTGTTGTTTCTACTACTCTAGTATTTCTAATTTTGAATCAATATTCAAATACAATTTCATATAAATGTTCTCAAACGAGCCATATTAAAGCTTATTAAACATATACATTCTATGGATGTGATAGTATATAGCGTGTTTCTTAAAAAATGTTGAAAGACAATTGAGTTGCACACATTTTATATAAGTACTAGGGTTTCACATATTGTGACCAATCATAGTTGCTTTAGAGTTCATTAAAAAGTAGAAATGTTTTCAGACAGTCCAGGAAATAATGTCAAAAAGAAGCCATTTTTTCAAATTGAGCAAGTAACACAAGTACTAAATAAGGTTTACAGGAGAATGTTTTTTTTCACATTTATTGATAACATTACATTACATCTTACATCCCATATTAAAATTTAGAGAATTTATAAATCTTCTGCAATTAAAAAATGTTTCTTCATTTTGACTGTAATCTTTTATACCTCCCTCACTGGACTATCCTGTATAAAGATACAGTAGATAAAGGGATTTAATTAAATTTTAGGTGATTTGAGAAAATAATTTGTAGATATTATGTATGACACCTATTTATGGCACAACTTTATAATTCATCAAATATTTGTCTGAAAATACGCCACCTGCAAAATAATGAGAAAAGAAACTTAAATTATTATAATTATTATATCTTTAACTGTTAATTTTAAGTATTTCATTCGTGTTAAACTAAAAAACGGCTATCTTGTCACATTTCATACAGTGCTTTTTTTAGCAAACTTTATTCCGTTTAACTTCATACCACACCTGCAGTTGTTACAATACTGTGTTTTCTTGTTTTTACTTTACATGTGACATATCCGCAGATAAATATGTGATTATAAAAATTTGTTTGATATTTGTGTTTATTCAATATTAAATGAAACATACTCTATCTGATTAATTTAATTTATAATTTAAATAATCCCAAAAACATATTAGGTATGTTTTATAAGTCATAATCATGAATAAAACCGTTTTTATAATTTGTAGCACTGAACACAAATTAACCCAAGACAAAATTCAATTTAAAAATATTTTTTCTCTTACACTTAGTCGCATGAACTGATTTGAAGACTCACTCTATATTGTAAAATTTTCAAATATCTATAAGTATAATAAAATATTAATACTTCTTAAGTTAGGTATTAAAATCTCAACTACCAAAACGTACATTATACCCTCGATTATACTTATACATATATGTTCTTGAATGTCTTCAGTTATGGTTACCATAGCAACGACAAGATGTATATGTCACTGGTTATAGTTTAGAATATTGTAGACTTTAAGTTTAGTTTTAATGATAACTGGGGTTAATCATAGACAAATATTTTTTGTAAACGTGATATGTCAAATACTCCTTAGTTTCTAATGAGCTGAATACGAGATTACCAATTTTAAAATAAAATTTGTATTCAACCCTACTGATTAATATTTAATTTAGTTTGATAAAATAATATTTCCATCCATTTACATCCATTTACTGAGCAATATAAATTAAAGTTTGTTGTAATTTCTCTGTAATGTGAACTTATAATAGAAAGTACTTAGGCCAGGCCTCGAATAAGCCAAAGAAATATTTTAGTAAATATTTCTTTGGATGATTTTCTTTTTGTTTTATTGTTTATAAAGAAGTGTTTCCTGTTCTTGACCAACATTTCAGTGGCAATTTTACTTGATAATAAGCTTGATTTTCCAAAACATAGTATGTAGTAAGTACCTACAAAAATGTTTTGATTTATTGTTTTATGTGTTTAAAATAATTTACAATGTAAATAATTTTTGTGTTACTTACTAATTTCTATTCAGCTTATGAACGAATATTACCAAAAAATGTTATCTGAAATATATTATAAAATAAAGATAGATAATCCTTGTCGTTTGATTTATTTGGTGTACATAATAATCAGTATCAATATCCGGTTCAATATATCAATATTCAGAATAGTCTCGACGATCGTTGAGTTTGCTGAATTTCGGAAACTATTTGGTTCTGAAAGTTCTTTGTCAAAATTTGGAAGACGGGTTTTAAAGAAAATTAGTATGAAAATTACAAGATATCATTTTCAACTAGTTTTAATTTCCTTATTTTAAATACCTACTTATGTCGGATATTTTAAATTGGACATGCGCCCTATATATAAAAATATGCATGTATTTTAACCCTAACTTTAATGGATTTTGAGAAAAGTGTATTTTTCTAATTATTTAAAAAAAAAATTCAAATTGTACTATGATCAATGTCCAAAACAGGAAAATTGTTAGTTCCGGTAAACAAGATATTAAACCTAGCTCTTCAACAAAATCTCATAGTGTGTGACTGATAGGTATTTGCAATATATGTGTTTAATTTGAAATAAGAGTGGGAAAAGAAAACAGACACAGAAAGTGTCCACTTTCAAACAAAAAAAATATTTCAATTTGCCAAGTATATATAGTTATCTAGATATCGAATGATATTTATACAAAAAAAAAAACATGTACCTACATAGATTTCTGGAATTATACATATTTTTCTTTAATAAAAAAAAATTGACCCTACTGCAAAATGTCGTAAATATAGCCATTTCTGATGCAAAATAATACGCTAAATAAAACAATGTTGCTTTCATTTGGTTATACTGCTGAAACAAAAAAGTCACAATTTTCATAAAAAATCGCTCCACTGTATACAATTTTCGTATTCCACAAAGATTTTGTACACCTGTACCTACTATTTTTACACGATCAGTAATCGGTCACCACTCCATACTGATAATTTTTGCAATTTCCCATTATTTTTTTTTTTTTAGGGGTAGGTACTTAAATATAATTATTAAGTACCTACATGTTATAAAATCACTACCGCTCCATAATTGAGGCATCTTATATGTAGGGATATGAGGCATTTTTAGTGTTTTAAAAAAGTGTTATATTGCGAGTAAACGAAGGTTTTTTAAATTTCTTATACCTTCCTTAGGAATAAGGGAGAATTACATTATTTATTTCTAAAATACAAAATGCTTGCATCTGTATGGTTAAATTTTTAGTAAGCTCGTATGTTCGCCCGTAAATTGTGTCTTAAAATATTTGAAGTGAACTCTATAAATATATTTGATAATGCTGTACGAATTATTAATAGTTTGTTTCGTTAATGGTGTTGCCAGATGTCTTAAATAAATAAATTGCCACTGTTATTAATCTCTGGCTTTCTATATTATATTATAAGACCTAGATACTGATAACTAATAATTGTAAAATATGTTTTATTACGTACAAAGTAGTAAAGTAGCAAAATTTGTATGTTTTATTGTAATAGGTAATATTTTTGAAACATTATTAGTAGAACCAAACCCCATTCACTCACTTGTAAATAATATGAAGCTGGAACACATATTTTACCATGTGTTTTCGTTTACTAATTTTTCTTGAATCATAAAAACCTAAAATTTTTATTTTCTATATTAAGTATCAATAATCGAATCCAGATTCCAATTTTACAATTCTATTTCAATATTTATTTTGACCACATAGGTACTGCTATTTGTTTTCTCTTATACCTCGGTAATCTAATAACATTTTACAGGTATGTTATTATGTGTAAGGTACCATTTATGTAATATATTTATAAGTGCATTTAGGTACTGTACTTCACCCTTCCCACTGAGCTTCTCGTATATGTAGGGTAATGGTAATGAATGAATGACTTTACCTATGAAAGTACAAAATTCAGAATAAACTGTATTTAAATTGGGTAAAACATACTATATTTTTAATCAATATATTAAGTACGTAGGTATTTTTAAACCTTAGTAGGTATTAAAGATAAGAGGTGTCATAATTGGTTTCATACCTGATTGATTTTTATTACTCATATGACCAGAGGCGGATTGGGAGGCCGGGCGATCGCCCGATGGGCCTGTTACCGTAGGGCCGGTCCGGCCGGTAGGCGGAGGCGGTAGTTCTCTTGGAAATATGTACATAATAGTAGCCCTATTCACTGTTGATAGTAATTTTTACTTTGTTACCGTTTAAAGCGTACCTACTCCTTGTGTAGCGTGTATTATTTACGAAACTGCCATTTTCTTACAAAAATAACTATAACATTATTTAACTTGATACAAACATGTAAGAATATACTTTCCTAAACACAATATTATTAGGAATATTAGGGCTGCTGCAAAGCAAAATATCAAGAAGAGACAAATGCTTTCCCTTGCAGCCCTTTCAAGCTTCTTACAGACTTCGGGTCAGAGCTGGTCAAATATTTTTAAAAATTATTTAAATATTAAATACTTTTCAAAATATAAAAGTATTTATATAATAAATACCAAAAGCAATAAGTTTAAACTGCGAGTATTTATATACTTTCAGAGTATTTAAATCGAGATTTAAATATTTTGATAATACTGAAATATTATTAAAATATTTAAATACTTTCATGGTATATTGGTAGAATTAGATTAGAAACAAAACATTTTGATTTTTTCAGTTTTAATATGAAAACAACATCCTAATATGTATAAAATTATCCTCAATAACAAACTAAAACATCACATTCTCTTTGGTACGAAAATATATAAAAATAGGTGTAAATAGTTTAGAAAATAAAAGGAAAAGGAACTTAAGACTTCAATAGCCTTCATCAAGACTAGATTTTCGAAATTCTTATCGGATAAAGCATGACGTCTAGGACTATTGATGAATATTGCATACGAAATAATTCTTTCCAGAGGTGCGGATGAGGGCAGTGTTGTGTTATATTGCAGATGTGTTATATTGCAGAAAAAGTGTTTCAGTTCAGTTTCAGAAGCAAGTTCAGAATCTGCCACATGTAGTTGATTTTGTTTGGAAAATGTATTTAAATAATTTTGAGATTTAAATGTTTAGGATATTCAATTATTTCTAAAACCATTTAAAACTTTAGTAAAAGTATATAAATACTTGCCAGTTATTTAAAAAGTTTTAATATTTAAATACTTTTAGGAACATTTGCACAAATACTAAGTAGTAAATATTTTAAACAAAGTACCTACTTGTATATGTCTACCTACTGGTTGCAACAAGTATTTAAATACTTGGTATTTAAATACTTTGGAGTATTTAAATACTTGTGTATTTGTAAATACAAATAATGCCCAGCTCTGCTTCGGGTATAGATATTTTAAAAGCATATCAAATAGTTGAAAAAACTGTGAAATCCCTAAACAAAATATTACGAGAATTTGATGCTGTTGTAAATTATACAAATGAATTAAAAAAGCAAATGACCAATTTATTATAAAAGGAATTTCATTAACGAAGTAGGAGATGATGAAGCCCAAAAGCCCACTGAAAAATTGAAAATAGAGATATATGAGTAACGTGACCATGGATAAAATTATCACTGCATTAGAATTTAGATTTATTAAACATATGTATCAACATGAATTGTATCAAGATTTTGAACTCTTTCACCCATTATGTTTTTCTGAGCATCAACAATTCTCTGAAAACTCACTGAGGAATGTTTGTGAATAGAGTAAGTGCTATTATCCAGATGAAATAAGCGTTGATAGTTTGCAAATGAAACTAAGAGATTTCATATCGAAGTGGGAAAAACTGTCCACTACTTTATCAAAACTCAGAAGAGCATCTACGAAGCGATGAAACTTGTGATCTAGATGTTGACGAGGAATACAACTTAGCAAATCATGTTTTGCAAAAAATGTATTTTGTTGTTACTATATTTTGCACAAATAAAACTTATACGCTGAGGCCTATCCAAATTTAGAGAAAAATGTATGAATATTAAATATTTTCTAACCCTTTTAATTTCAGAAGTAGCATGCGAAAATTTGTTTCGAAATTAAAATTTATTTTATGTAGAATAAGAAATTCTCTAACTCAAAAACATTTGGAGTTCTGAGTTTTTTCTTATGTTAATGAGTTCTGAGAGAGACATTTTGTTCTCAATTGAAAAGAATGCTATTATTCATGCTCTCATTGACTAAAGTAAATTGATGAAGGATTTACTTTGCACATAATATATTATCCTATTTTTTATTTGTATGTTCACGTTATAATAACTTTTTGATTATATTTATTTTTAATAAAGTGGATACTCGAAGCGGATGGTTCTTTATGAAACATCGTGAAAATAATTGTTTTGAAAAAAACATTGATCTCATTTGGATGTTCCAAGAAATATATAGAAAACACTCTATATACTAGTATTTCGGCTTGTTAGGCCTTTTTCAATATAGTAAATGTCTATTACTGAGTAATAGTAATAGACATTTACTCTATTGAAAAAGGCCGAGGAATAATTATATTTATTTTGTTATTCTGTTTTATGTACATGTATTTGTTTTCATTTTTATTTTATAGTACTTATTACGAAAGTGTTTTATGTTCATATTGCAGTAATAAGGTAGGTAATAAGTAATAATTATCTTTGACATTTTTGTTAATTTTGTTTTGGTATAATAAAAATAATATATATTTTAATAGTATGTAAATCAATATTTTCCCAATTTTTATCTTTCCTATCAATGAATATTACTTATCTTTCTTTAATTTAAAGGTGGGCTGGCAGGGTTCATCTGGCCCGGGCCGATTTAAAGTTACAGTCCGCCTCTGCATATATGACTCAAAAATGAAAATATCACTTTTAGGATTTTCATTAACAATATAAGTATACAATATACAGAAAACAATAAGTATGAACTTGTAAGTATGTATTAATATCGATGTTAATATTAATTTTATAAATTTTAGAAATTATATTAAATTATGTAGGTACTTACACACATACTTTCAATTATTTAGAATGAAAACTATAGAAGAGACTGTGGCCCAGAAGGCCCTACATCTCACATGTGTAAGAAAGCCTGACCAGCAGCTAATCTTGTTCATCTTAAGTTTTACAATAGCCTGGGTATAAGCACAGAGCCGTATTTATATTCTGATCAGATATAATAAATTAGAAATTTCTCGGAAGTATTAATACAAATAATAAGAGTTAATAAAACAATTTTGTGGGGGGTGATAAAATTGTAATTACAAAAATATCATCATACTTATACTTCTCATTCTAGTCACAAATTAGCTGGAAGTCATGTGTGTCTACTTTTGTGGAAGACAGGGTCATATATACTCATATTATTATTACTTTGCAGGTCGCTGCAGAGCTTCGGAAACTCTCAATTGCCATCGTCGACTGAAAACGCGCAACGTAGTGTGCCAAAAGAGTGATAGATTTTCATTTAAATATTCAAAAATTTAAGATTTGGCTTGCTTCAATTACAGAATATAATCATAGATAAAAGTAATTTAATAAAGTGGATACTCGAAGCGGATGGTTCTTTATGAAACATCCTGAAAATAATTGTTTTGAAAAAAACATTGATCTCATTTAGATGTTCCAAGAAATATATAGAAAACACTCTATATACTAGTATTTCAGCTTGTTAGGCCTTTTTCAATAGAGTAAACATCTATTACTAAACATTTCCAAACGCGTTTTCGTTATTTATTTGTTTACAAGTCTACCTTACTCTATTGGAAAAGGCCTAACAAGGCGAAATACTAGTATATAGAGTGTTTTCTATATATTTCTTGGAACATCTAAATGAGATCAATGTTTTTTTCAAAACAATTAAAAGTAATTTATTTTAACCATATATAGTTTTCTTAGTGAAAATCAGTCACGGTTTTAGTATTGCTTTAAAATTGCATTTCTACTCTTTTCTGTGTTATATAGTCTAAAAAAATGTTCAAGTCATAAACTATGTATTACATGCAACGTATAGATGAAGTAAATGAGTCGTCACTAACTCTGAGCTGCCTCTCGGATAAGTAGGTACCTATATTGTTGCGTGCTAAAAGAGTCCTTCAATTAATTGATAGGGTCATATAAACAATGAGATAGGCCATGCAGAAAACAACACCGCTTTTCCATTATTTACGTATACGAAGCCGTCTTAGATTCAAATATTAATTTTTGTAAGTACCTATATAAAAAAAATTTAAAGTCGGTCCTGCCCAAGGGCTAAACAATTTGCGGACCAAAGATGCTGAGTCTGTTTATTCTTCTGTCGGCATCGCCTTAGTAGCGTGACGATGGTTGTTCGAAGAGGACGAACAGGCCTGCGGGCCGTCCTCGTGGTGTTGGTGTTGATTGACTGTGTGCGGGGTGAGCTTTTGACGCCACCGTATTTTAACCTTGCGGAGGGTAAGAACATAACCGCCTCTGCCACTTGCGGGGTAGACACCGAGGGTCCGGAACTGTACTGCAAGCTTATAGGGGCTAATTCTGACAACGATCTTAGTGTTAATGTAATCCAAGGGCAGGTTGGTAAATTTATGTGTAATACTTAATATATTTTAAAGAAATACATGGATCACCAAGAAAGAAAAAATCTATAAATTTAAAATAGACTAGGTACATCAAATGATTTTCCAATTGTTTTTATTTTATTTTTTTTCACAGTCATTCTTAGATATTCCTTGAATATAAACGACACTATGGGGTAAATATAGAAAGAGCAAGACTGAAAAAACAAATAGTAAAAAATATCTACTATTAAAAAATAAATTAGTGTTGAGTTCAAAAGGAAACGGTACAAAATACTAAAAATTTCTAATACGAGCACGTTGTGAAGGGTATTTAAAAAAAAATGCGTAAACATTTTAAAATGAACTAAAAATGTTCAACATTTTGAAACTTACTATTACCTAATATTGAAGGTTAATTTCCAACACTGATTTTTATATCAATGTTGATATTATCCAGAAGCTGATGCACTTGTTATTATCTAAGTAAGTACATATGTATATCGTTTTAGAACTTATATATACATATACCTATATCTTAGCTACATATTAACCATCGATAAAGTTATTATATAGTAATGTAGTTATTGCTACAGCATGACTCAAACTAACAAGAAATAAAAATAAACTGTACCTACTGTTTGTAGCACTCTAGCACTACCTAGGTATGCGCCCTTATATATTTTCAGAATCAGGAATGCATATACACAACGTCGGGACGATGCTGAGGACGTGCTAGGTCTTTTTTGTAAAGTTGAGCAGATCTAAACATTTATTTAATTTTGTATACTTATCGTTTCTTTCAAATAAATTGCCTCACAATTTTTCATGTTAAATAAAACCTGATAAGTGCATAAATAGTAAAAATATCTTTACATTTTAATCTGAGCTTTACACACACTAATACCTATTATGTCTGATTAATGGACTTAGCCTGTCTGTAGTATGAAGTAGGTAACATGTGTGTTTCAAAATAGCGTAGGTTGCACTTGTCTACAAAAAGTTTGGATAACGTCATTCACATTATGTCAGTGATTGTATTAGTAAAATTAACATCCACCAGATTTTATTCGAGAAATGCCTAAAAATAGTTACCAACAGAGACAAATTGAAAGATATTTGTTTGCGGTTAAAAAATTTATTATTTATTTCAACTAAAATCGACAGAGAATAATATAATATTTTTTTGGGAAAAAAATGTTCAATACAATTTTTCCTCCTCTACAACCTTTTTTCATCGAACTTAATAAAATTGGAAATTATTCAAAGAAATAATTATTTACTTCCCTTAGTTGAATCTGAAATAGAGTTGTCTGGAGTCCAGATTCAACCATATTTAGAGTTTAGAGCATAGATACCTAATTTACGATAAATTTAGATAAAACAAAATGTAAATGTATAACCACTGTGTACTTTCCATTTGAAAGGAAGTGATAATTGGAAGTAAATATTACTCAACACTCAAATACTTGCACAGATATATTTTTATACATGTTTAACTGATTCAGAAAATCATTTCTGAATCCAACTCGGAATCCAACGACTGTTAAATTGAATAAATATTTTTTTTAAAAATTTCTTTATTCCAATAAATAATAAATTTTTTCACAACGTTTAATTTAATAGCTCTCTGATTTAAAACAATAAATGTTTGTATATTTTAAATATATTTTTAATCGTAATCATAAATTTATCATAATTTTTTCATTGATTTTTGTAAAAATCCTTATGTATACCTAGATGGTCCACATAAAAAATATATTTTTTCGTGATGATTTGCGAGTATATGCACCTATAAATCCTGCATTTTACGTGATAAAAAATAAAGACGAATATTTTGTTTTAAAAAAAATACCCCTTAATTGTTAAACAAATTGTAATAAATTAATGTGATTAAAATACAATCATTCATTATCAAAATTATTAAAAACTGCATTTTTTTAGCTTGTGTTTACATTTTAAAACGCTAAATAAGTAGAAACTTATTTAGTTATCAGAAAATTAATGATGAATGACAGGTGTGATTGTTATTTCTTCAGGTTCATTATTTTTTAACATTGGAAATGCGTTCGAATATGGTTACCAAGTTAGCAGTTTTCGTTCAAGGTCAAAAGACAGCGGTGTCGCGATCGAGTGACCCAATACATATAATGGAGCAGTTGAAACCTATAAGTACTATCTTATAAGAGTATGTTTTAGAGCATATGTGGTGTGATTTACGACTTTTTTTTAGTAGGGAAATTTATTTTAAATGGCCTTAGAGTGCGTTATCTGTACAATTCGAAAACATATTTCTGAGTACATTAAACATACATCGCCATTAAAAAAAACGACTAGAATTATCGCCCTGAAATTGTAACCACTTATGCACGAAACCTAAGCTCTTCGAACGGTATAAACCTTTTTTTGGTAGTACGCCTATGTATTACTAAAAAAAATACGTAAAGTTAAAACTTTTAAAATTATGCGACACACTTCGATATGCGGTTAGCTATGTAAAATATTCAAAATTTGTATATATGTACAAATGTACATATACATGCAGCGAATAAAATGTAGTCGAGATATTAAAAAAGTTTGGATTGATATCCGTAACCGTTTTCGAATTATCGAATTTACGGCGCCTCTATGTACCGGTGCCTCTATAGATGTCTACCCCTAGAAAGAAGCGAGTTAGACCGCCAATTATACTCCACTAATATAGGTAGATACCGCAGCGATCGGCGTGAAGAGTAGTGGGGAGTGTTGAGTTATAATACTGTACTCGTTTAATAAAGTAGCGTCTCATTTGATCGGACTATCGGCGCGCTTATGATTATGTTTCATATATGGTGTTTTCGTTTCTAATGTCTTCGATGGCTGTATAAGGATTGCGAAATCTGTGAATTTTTTTATATGAGTAGGTATGATAGGTGTATGAGAAACAAAGAGAAAATGTATAATATAAAAACAGTAGGTAATGTAAAAACACGTAATGTAAAAAATTGTCTCAGAGTGAAAAAATTAAATATAGTTATCTATATAACCTAAAACATAGATATTATCAATTATTTAACAAACATATCCATCCTATTAACGCTTGCATCATATGGACAAATGAACAGTGTCAACAAGTAATTAAAATTAAGTAGCATTATTTATAGTTAAATATAAATTTCTTATCGAACAATGAACTTTCTTGGTTTACAATTTATCACAAAATTATGGTATTAGTTTTCTCTTTCAGAAATATTTTTAGTTATCGTCACATTTTGCCCCACATATAGCAAAGATAACCCAGCATTTTATGTATCGGCTTTCCTGTATTATTTCAGTTTTAACGTATACAATTAATTATGTGTCTACTGATATAAATAAGGTCGTTACATAAAAGGATGTAGATGTATGAAGTTGGAAAGTAAAATATAAGACCTATTATAGATATGTAAACATAATTTGTTTTAAAAGTTCCACAAACTAGGTATTAACTGAATAAATGTTTATCGCAGCATTTTTTACAATATTCAGGAAAACTGTTGTGCTTATCCATTCATTATAAATATGTTGTTGTAAATAATTATAGACGTAAGTAATTATTAAAATTTGTCGTGAATGTAATATTCACTTGTAAAATATTACGAGTAATACCTACAAAATACAAAACATGATGATTATTTTTCAAAGTTCTGAAATATTTATTTTATGTTATACATCTAGTTAATTACTTCTGGTATATCTTCGTCATAATGACGTCAACAAAAAAAATTGTAATGAATAGAAGCAGTAGGTGACTTAAGAAATAATTTTCTTATAGCTAAAGAAGTTATATGAATCAAGTCCAGGGGTCTGTCACTGCTTATAGCGCTTACTGCTTCAGTACTACCTGGTCGTACTTAGTCATAGTATTTAGTACTGTCAGATCCCTTTGTACTGCCAACTCTTACTTTACTTGAATTCCGCCAAACCTGCCTAAGTACTGTCAGGTTTTGCTTGGTACGTTTTTTAAGAAGGGAAGTTAATCATGGATTCGTGAACACGCAGTCTCTTCTTTCTGCTTCGCAGGAAGTGTGGGACTAGTAACACCAAGAAATATATATATATAGGGAGTAATATCGTTAATTTAATAACTTTATCGATGCTAAAACCATAGACAATGTCTATGGCTAAAACCGTCCCTTTCTACATCATGGGATGCGGCACTCTAGAATCATCGTGCATGGTCATTATCGTGCATCGTGCAGCTTGGTCATTATTTTCAGAAATGAAACTGTCCAATGGCCTTCAAGAAGCTGTGATTTAACACCTTTAGACTTCTTCTTGTGGGGTTATTTAAACTGGATTGCTTATGATAATAAACCAGACATAATTGATGTAATAAAATTCTTCAGACTCGTATACTTCAGTATTGTTAAAACTGAGTCCACAATACAATAAACATCATCTGGTTTCAGTGTGTCCGGGAACTTGACCGTTTCTGGGTATTCTACCTAGAAAAGGGAATTACTGTGTTATTTGTCAGTTTCTCTTATCTAATAAAGTTAGTCTGTACTGAAAGCTCAACTTGTGCGTTTCATTTTATCAAGTATAAAATAAAAAAATTGGTCTATTTCTCTTTGTTGTTGGTTTATTTCAATTTAAAAACACATCGCTCTTATTGAAAAACCCTTTCCAAGTGCCACATATAATAGGGAGGGTAGGGTATTACTGTCTAGCAAGATATTTCACTTAGTTTAGCGATGGCCTCCGTTATTAGGCATGACTCGAGAAAATATAGCTTCCTTTCTTTCCGCCTTTTCTGGTATAGGGTATATATACTGCTCAAAGGTTATTTTATCGTCTAATCATACACCAGAACATTTCATCCTTCCTCTCCAGCGTGGAATTGATAAGTTATCTTTTTATTGGGCCTATTCTCCACCTCTTTTATCTATTATGTGTAAGTCGTGTATAGTCTTCCTATTCAAGGTGCATATGGAGTCAGCATTGGTTATTAATCTTATATTGTTAGTGTATCCTGTCAGTTTCGCGCTTTCTGTTTGGTTCCGTAGCATCTTGCCATTTTATACCTACTGCAGTATTGCGAGAGGTTCCACTCAGTACTGTCAAGCTTATTAACCAAATACGGCTTTCAAGTTTCGTAGAGAATTCTATATTTAGAATTTTAAGAAGATTTTAATTTTGCTGGTCATGTTGGAAAACTCAAGACTCCTGAACGGTTTCGTTAAAATTACATATTATCAACTACATTGACAATATAATCATGAAGAGATATGATAGTTCAATTTTTGCCTTTACTATTCTTTCAAAGAAAGTTTAAGCTAAATTATCTTTTGTATAGTGAATACGGATATCTATAATATTATAGAATTCAAATTTTTTTCTTTAATTCTTGTTCTACTCGTATATAAAAGTGGCTATCAAATAGTAACATAATATCAAATTTTACATGTTCCCTACTACACCTACAATATGATTTACTATTTTTGTAACTTTTGGGTTTTGTTACGTTGTATCTGCCATTTTCGGTGAAAAGTAAGGTTTAAAAAACAAGATCGAGATGCTTACTGATACTGTAATATGAACATGAAAACCAAACCTTACCGGAATAAATTTTATCAGGACCCTGAACATTGCCCCTTATGCAATTAGTTTTTTATTTCATTAAATGAATTACATATCTATGAAACCGATGATAAAAGAGGATAGTGTCCATTAAATATACTGTTTACCGCATAATAAAACATTTTTCCTGATTTCCAGTCTACAAATGTCTTAGTATTGGATTGAAACATTCTCGGAAAATTTGTAATACTTCTGACATTAAGCATTTTCGATATCTTGAGACGTTTGGGCCCAAGATAATACACATATGCAATAGTAGAGTATTTAGCAGCAGCATTATTTATAAAAGAACCTAACTTGCGCTAATCTTGACCATAAACACAGAACTAAACTGTCCTTATTTACAGGACAGCTCGTATAGTGAAAGTAAGCAAACAAAATGTTTCTTGACTAGTGATCTTAACTAGATTAGTAAGTTTGCAAGACACTGAACTTACTTGTACCTATTGGCAGTGACTATAGAACTTTCTATAGTCACTGCTATTGGTTAGTTAAGCTTGAGACAAATTGCTATAATATGCAAATTGGTAACTTGTCACCACTTCCAATAAATATACACGGAAAGGTTCTACAATTTATTTTATTTTTCTAGTAACTACAACAACAGTTAGGTACTAAAAAGCATTTTTTTCGGTAACTTATTAGCTAAAATTACAAAAAGTCAGTATTTATGTCAGTCAGTAGATGCATACAAAATTCTTATATAGATAATATACCGAATCTTATATAGGTATATAACCATGTAAAAATTACTACCTGTAGTTCTTAGATAACTTTTGATAGAGTCGTATAGTATAAGAAAACTATGGTTGCGGAAAGAATAAAATGTTTTTCAATAGGATAGAATTCACTCAAGTTTAGTTAAGTTTCACTTTTAACGTCCGCATGCCAATCTCTATTACATTGCTATTTATTATTTATTATATTGGAAGTTATTTTTATCTGTAATTTCATGTTTATTTGTAATTTCAGTATTGTGATGTCTGTGATCCAACAAGGCCTGATAAAATGCACCCCCCAGAGTTTGCCGTGGACGGAATGGAGACCTGGTGGCAGAGTCCGCCCTTATCAAGGGGAATGAAATATAATGAAGTCAATTTAACAATAGATCTCGGACAGGTGAGTTTTTATAACTTTTTTCAATCAACGTGAACGATTTTCTTGTATTAGAAAAATGTTTAAAAGGAATACGAATCATACACCCGTGATTAAATTATTTAGGTAACTAATGTACCTTTACTTTTTTATGAGGAAATAAAGCTCTATAATAATAGTAGGAGTCAGGTCGCATAAAATTTGGAAAATATATAAACTGCAACTGGGTCAAATAAAATGTCTTGGTTATTTTTTAAGTTACCTTCCTAAAAGACATCCTTAATCCTTACATAAAAAAAATATTAAAAATATCATTTTAAGATGTATGGCAAGCGGTACCAGGCCTTTAAACACAAGACCAGTAGGGCTATGGCCCAAGGGCGCCGAGCTTCAGAAGTACCTATGTCCCAAAGCGTAATTTTAGTAAATTTTTGAAGTAGATAGGCAGGAATTTTTTTAAGTTAATTTTTAAAGTAGCTAAATGGAAAAATACTTAATTCTTTTAGAAGACACTACAAAAGTAATGTAATTGTAATTAGTTGATGCCACGATAAATTGGCCAGAATAGAAAATATGCTAAATGCTGAAAAAAATGTAACACCTTTGAACCGAGCTCTGAATAGGTAAAATATAATTAATAAGTAGAAAGGGTAAAAATTATAGTTTAAAAAACTAAAAAAAACACGTTTTATGAGTAGCGCACTGAAAAGTTAAAAAGACCACCTCCCACCTTCATCATATCATACTGAAAGCTCGGCTCGATGATACCAAAGAATATAGACTAATATGGTACCTACCATATTGTATTGTCACCAGAATTGCATAAGTTTGCAAAGTTTTAAATCAAATTCAAATCGGTGAAATGTGAGTTGTAAGATTTGCTTACAATTTTAGGAAATTATAGGTCAAGCTAATAAACACAGTAGGACAGGAAACCAGCTGTAAGTGAAGTCAAAGAAGGTGAAGTTAATTTTTATTGATTTTCCAAGTTGGTAAATAGAAAAGAAATGGGGGCGAGCTACTCTGCATAGTACCCACCCTTCTTTAATTACTGTTAAATAAAAATAACCCACATGCAGATAATACTATGTATAACAGAACTAGTTACTAACTTGCTGTAACGTATACGTACTGTATATCACTAAAGCGTATGTATACACTAAGCAGTCGTAAAAATATCTAAAATTAACCCAAGATATTCGGAAATGGGATTGGGAAATCTGTGATTAGGATATATGAAATTTGAAACGAGTTTTTATAGGCACGGAAATATATTCGAAAATATATATTTATAAATATATGGGTTCGTTACTTACCTACATAGAACAAGTTGTATTGATATATTTACAAGGATATGGTACAGTCTGAGTCACCAAGACAGCTTCACCCACTTTTTAATGTCTTATTTTTATTTTAGAAAAAAAATGAACATATGAGTACGAAATGGTTTGTTATTGGCTAAAATTTATACACATTAATTTATGTACAGGGTGTTCTAATTTCTGGTGCCATTAATGTCGGCCTTTTTTTAAATGGAAATGTATAGTTTTTTTAATCATCAGAGAGGCCATGAAGAGAGCTTTCCAAGAATATAATATAGTTGGTATCTGCTTCCAACCGTTTTTTAAATATAGGTACTTAAATTTTGAAAAATTATTAAAGTTTAAGCTGTGTTTTATTCGTATTTTTCATGGTGATATTATTATTATTGATTGCAAATGCACTAGTTGAGAGTTCACGTGGTTCAAATTCGTTTACTATGTAAATTCATACCACTTATTTCATAGCACACTCATAACTTGTGCGAAACATATGAATAGCATATGGCTAATTTTTCAAAATTTAAGTAGCTATATTTCAAAAATGGATGAAAGCAGATACTAACTATATTATATTTTTGGAAAGCTCTCTTCATGGCCTATCTGATGATTAAAAAAAACTATGTATTTCCATTTAAAAAAAGTTCCTACTTTAATGGCACCAGAGATTAGAACACCCTGTACATAAATTAATGTGTCTAAATTTTAACCAGTAACAAACCATTTCGTACCCATATGTTTATTTTTTTCTAAAATAAAAATAAGACATTGAAAACTGGGTGAGCTGTCTTGGTGGCTTAGACCATACCACATACATACCTACCTAGTATAAATTAATAAAAAAAATTATAAAATTCGTCGTTAGCCATTTTAATAGCACAATAAATTTAGAGGGTTATCTGAATCCTATGGGACTGTATATACTGCTCAAATATGTTTTTTAAAATGATTGATCCATTTAGAGCAGCGCTTAGAAAATTAACATATTTAAAAAAATATTTATAGCGAGCGACTATGAGAGAATGCCGGTATATACTTATTGGAACTAGCATTGTTCGTATTTAGCAAAGATTTATATTATTATTACGAGTGAGTAAAATTGTTATATGTATACCATACAGCTTTCCAATGAAAAGGAATGCTATAAAACCCTCCTAATTTACTGTGAAACCAAATTCTAGTTTATGACCTAGTAAGTGTATTCTAGTCATTCTGAAAGTGCCAGAAAAGACCAATACAGAACATAGAATAAAGTATGAATGAACCATGACTATTTACTTTTCTGGGAAGTTTACGTCTGTTTTCTGTTGAAGTGTTGATAACTACCTAATTATTATATTTATGCAGCCTGAACAAGTAATCTATTGACTCCTATATAAACAAGGCTCCTATCCATAAAATATGCAGTGTTTATTTAGTTTGCTGCCGTTGAATTTAATAAATAAAAATAGTGTGATGATAAATACAACACTAAATTATAGGTGTTGACTTAAGGCTCGTTGAAAATATTTCAAATTAATGATATGTTTGGATCAGGATTCTTATCTTACAAATTTGATTCAAATGCATTTTACTACCTTCAATATTATAAGAACTAAACGACCTACCTGTAGGAAGTTCGTTCTAGGTATATGAATATATAGTCGTCCAAATAGATAAACTGTGGCTACCTACAATTTATAGGTAGTTGAAAACAATGAATTGACATATGTGACGAATCACGTAGAAACATACAAGGTGTCCACCTAGTGCGCGTAAGTCCAATATCTGGGTTAATAAAAGAGATAACTTAATTTTTTTTCTACAGGGTTGTCTAATATCCCGAGCTGCACAAAATGAAAATATATTTACATATTCAGGGTGTTCAGTTTTTCCTGGACAGGTACCAACTTCGTTTTTCTAAATGGAAATATATATTTTTTATTGCTTTTTCGAGCTAAACCCTTGATTTTAGTAGGACTTTCATCAGCCTTCCCTATACCTAACTTAAACTGTTTTTGAAATATTGACGGGTGAATATTGACATTTTTGCAACTTTGACACCCTGTAAAATCTAAACGGTTTGAGATCAAGCAAAACGGTTTGCACATTCCTATCTTAACTTTTTATAAGCTATCGTTTGATACTAATTTCAAATGTATCCAGGAATTAAAAATTTTTCGAAAATTTTGAAAATTTTTAATTCTTGGATAAATTTGAAATTAGTATCAAACGATAGCTTATAAAAAGTTAAGATAGGAATGTGCAAACCGTTTTGCTTGATCTCAAACCGTTTAGGGTGTCAAAGTTGCAAAAATGTCAATATTCACCCGTCAATATTTCAAAAACAGTTTAAGTTAGGTATAGGGAAGGCTGATGAAAGTCCTACTAAAATCAAGGGTTTAGTTCGAAAAAGCAATAAAAAATATATATTTCCATTTAGAAAAACGAAGTTGGTACCTGTCCAGGAAAAACTGAACACCCTGAATATGTAAATATTTTTTCATTTTGTGCAGCTCGGGATATTAGACAACCCTGTAGAAAAAAAAATTAAGTTATCTCTTTTATTAACCCAGATATTGGACTTACGCGCACTAGGTGGACACCCTGTATAGTATAGTATAAATTATTGTTATTCCATATTCCATATTTCCAAGGTAATGTGTATTAAAAATTAGTAATACCTAATAATAATCGGCACACGATTCCCGGACTCAGTAGTTATTTATCCCCGAGTTTATCCCACGAACGTGGGGAGTAGCTACTGCTACTGCATGATAAGCACCAGAGGCCGACCCTAAGAATTAGAGCCGGGGAACCGGTCGAATGGATTTAAAAAATAATAATAATAATCCTCATTCTAATCACTCCGATTAGCCCGAAAGTCTGAGACTTGTGTGAGAGAGGGAACGATATATTATCATTTCTCTGGCCGCATTTGGGCTTCAGGAACGACATAGGTTGATAAATCTCGCCTAACCACCATTCAGTGCTGGAATGAGGGAAACCTAGCAAATCTCATTAGCTAGAGGGACAGTCAAAACATCACCTGATTTAATCTCTTAGATTAATTTACGCCAAGCTGAAGATCTCTTGCCACATGCATTTTATTGTCTGTGCATTAGGTATATACCAGGTATAGAAGCAGAACCTTCTACATCGACATGTTTTAACTATGTACTTTTAAAAATATTTGTTGATAACTCAAATCTTACAAAACAACAAAAAATATAAGTATTTGAATTTGGTATTTAAATAAAATTTCATCAAAATTCCAGTAAAAACTAGGTGTAAAAAACAGAAATAAATTACATTTGCAACTCCAAAGGTATAACTTTTTTAACATCTTTACAATATTTAACAATCTTTGAAATCTTTTTAATCTCGTTTATAACGTACGTTTGTTTTTAACTTTTGTCGTTTTCTCAGCAAATTATTGTTTGGTAAACTAATATTTTATTGTTAAATAGGGACTAAATAAAAATAAAACATTTTCCACATTTTTGTTCGATGTAATTTTAATATTTACAAATTGAGGTAGTATGGTATCTAACTAAATAGGTACACAATAATTTAAGAATAGGTAGGTTCTCTAAAAAATAAAAAATATGTGCTTACCCATAAATTCGAGAATATATTACATATTAATATTTAAATAAAACAGTTAATTGAGGGAGTGCCTATTAAATTATTTTTAGATAACCTTTACTTAAAGGTTTAAAATAATAAAAATAAAATATAAAATTGAAACACTATAGTTACTTTATCAGTTGTGTGTGTTTTTTAAATTATAAAAGAGACCGTGGATCAGAAACGTTATTTTTATTGGGCAATTAAAATGTTCATTCATAACATATATTATTACCTATATAAATTAAAATTAGATGTTTAGCTCATGATGTTTGCAATGACATAATTGTGTATTAGATCATCTTTAGACATACATTCTTATATCTTGAATGTATCTCGTCTCTTGTCTCTTGTTTAAAATTAACTGCTTATATATTTTAAGTCTCACTTAGAAATGTCTGGCAAACACATGTTCCTCTGCCTTGGGTAACTCTGTAACTTTACACACGATTTTATTTTGAAACTGTATAGTATTCAGATTAAAATTGAGATAATATCTTTCATGATTTACTAATAAGATAAGTAAATAAAATTACCTAAATTACCGAAAATTATTTCATTAAGTAATCTATAAAGTCTGGAGTGAAACTTGAAGAAGTTAAATTTCGAAAAAACGCTCTAAATATTAAAATATTAGTAAATTAAAAAATGAGAAAAGATTTATAAATAAAATAAAACCAATAATTTATTAAACTGCTTTGATTTGAATTTTAAAGTACCTAACCATACCTAGCTAATAATATACGCGTATCTATACTGATGTTAACACTTTTTGTTACATGGATACGTATATGTACCTACGACCTACATATTATCTCACACTGGAATATAAGTTTCATATTACCTGCATTTGTACATTTCAGTAAGGTGAAACCTTTTTTGATAAATAAAATCTTATTACAGCAAAATTCGTTCTTTCAGTTTGTAAAATGGCCCATAAAAATATCAGAATGTTGTTTTTATCCTTGTTCATTCAAATGTAATAGCCAGAAGTACCTATATGAACTTTATGTTTCTGAATAGGACACCCTGAATATTGTTCCAATATAGGCATCAAGCTATGAATTTTATCTCTAATTACTTGGGAACTTTTTTAAATGCGATCGGAATGCTAGTGGAAGGAACTATATCGCATAACTCGGGTCCACGACGGGACGTCTGGCCAGTGGCGCACTCGGGGGGGGGGGGGGGGGAAGTGCCATACCCTCCCAAGATCTCAAAAAGACTTGCAACCGCACGTAGTTTTATTTATCTCAAAAGACTGATTACCAAGACGACTTTGAAATGTTTCCAACAATAAACATATACTGATACTGAAGTAATATTTAATTTAAAATTAAAGTGTATATAGTTTTAAAATATTATAATGGAATATATATTATTAAAAGTCTTCTTTGCAAAATGCTTTTTTATATTTTAAGAATTATGTACTTTGTACCTTTGGAACCTATACTATACAATATATGGTAATAAAGTGTACAAACACCATTGTAAGATGCATAGAAAAAAAATTGGACGTATTAAACAGTATATATAATATAAAGAGCACTAAACTTCCTATTACTTATTACATAAAACAACTTCACTTGTAATTTTTTTTAATTGCCACTCATGCGAATGCGCCCTTGTTTGACATTTGAAGTTATTTAATGAATAACAATGACAGACTCGAAACATTTTAGTTTCTAGCTTTTTCCTTTCCTTTTCTAAATTAAACAATACAGCAGGGTGTGGCATTAGCAGTGCGTCTTTCTTCCATTGCGCCTTTATCTGTGAAGATAGAAAAAACATTTTGATACCAAAGTTATTTTTATTTGCTCTTGCATTACCTCAAAATATTGGACAATATACAGGGTGTTCAGATTACTTTGTATGGTAACTGATTATCTTGTTTTAAATGAGATCCCCCCTGTAGGTATGTTTTAACATTTTTGGAAAGACCGTGAAATCTTCGGTAGAAAACATGTAGCATACCCTATACCTAAACCCGGCCGTTCCGGAGTCACTTGATATTTTACGCAAATTTTCACAGCTGCAAGGATATGCAAGACACTCGTCTTACATATTCATACACTTTTTTCGTATTTGACATTTTCATTCACCCTTTGCCACGTTGAAGTAATATTAGGAGGAGTATTTTCCAGAATTAAAATAAACACAAAGATAATATACTAAGTGTTCCATTTTCCCGTCACATTTTGAGATCTTCAAACCGCGAAAACTTTTTTAATTCAAACGGAACACCGTGTATTTTTTCACTCCATGTTATGTAAAATTAAATTCTCTTTTTGCTGATATAGGCATTGTATAGGTGTTAAAGTAACAACTTTTTTAGATATTAGGTACAGATTTTGTTAGATTTCCTAGAATTTGTCGAAAAATTATTAAATCTGAAAGTTAAAAATTTGTTGGAAAATATATTTTGTAATAACAAACTACAATATAAAACAAACAATAACAATTATCAAAATAACGGAAAACATGAGTAGAATAAATATTTTAAATACATTCTTAGACTGTTACAAAGAAAATTAAAGAATGTGAATGTAAAGAATGTGAATGTAAAGAATGTAAAACTTAAAGGAGTCATTATATCCGCACAAAAAGATGTTCCAGTTCTAGTTTATTTATTCTCTTCCTCCTCTCTATAGCTTCTCTTTAGTAAAAAATAGTAGATATTTTAATTCTCCATAGCTGACAAATTTTTTTTGGTTGACTATTTGATATTTGGTTAACGGCTAATTTGATAGGCAACTTTTTCGAAAAATTCTTGAAAATATGACAAAATCTGTGATATTTCAAAAAGTTGTAACGTTAACCCCTAAGTACAACGCCTGCATCAGGAAACAGAGAATTTAGTTTTGCATAACATGCGGAGTGAAAAATAGAGGGTGTTCCATTTGAATTAAAAAAGTTTTCACGGTTTGAAAGTCTCAAAATGTAACGTGAGAAATGGAACACTTCGTATATTATCCTTGTGTTTATTTTAATCGTGGAAAGTACTCCACGTTATGTTCTTTCAACATGGCAAAGGACGAATGAAAATCTTGTTGTATATGGGTATATGAAAAGTTCTAGTTGTCAAAATGTTCATAAAATGTGAAATAACCCCGAAACGGCTGGGTATAGGTTTCGAGTATGCTTTACATGTTTTCCACCGAAAATTTCACGGTCTTTCCAAAAATATAAAAATATATATGGGGTCTCATTTAAAATAAGAGTGTTAGTTGCCGTACAGAGTAAACTGAACATCCTGTATATTGCCCAATATTTTTAGATAATGCAGGAGCAAATAAAAAATAACTTTGGTATCAAAATGTTTTTCTATTTTCACAGATAACGATGCTATGAAAGATAGACGTATTAATGCCACACCCTGTATACTTATTGAATCACTTCTAATTGCATTTATTTTTACTTTGCTTATAGCTCAAAACTTATACAAATGCGATTGTACAATGATTATTATCTAAAAATTGTCAACATTTTTTATGTCAATATTAAAACCACACAAAGCAGTAATAATGCGCAAATTTCCTAATCCACAGGATGTTACTTAAATTGTATGTATAACTAAAAACAGCTGCAAACGATTTCTCGCTAATTCTAAGGATAAGTGTATCTGTGAACATTTATGTTCTAACGGCACATTTTTGATAAGGACAGGGGTGTCTGTTTTAATAAAATCTCTGTAGGTAATATTATTTTTCACCTCCCTGATCAAAAATCTTCGTTGCTTCAACTAAGTTGTCAGTCACCATTTAGAAACTACGCCATATAACTAAAGTAGGTGCCTACTTTAATAAATAAAAAATACAAAGTTGAAAGAAAACTTATTTGTCAGTTCCTGGTTCTAGTTCCAATGCTCTAATTTAACTAACCCCGTATACTAGTCTATATGTAATATAGGAGGTAACCGATATCCCTATACTTGAAGTCAAGAAGGCTTGTCTACACCCTATAAACTGAAAGTATTAATATATATAGGTAGGTACTTATATAAAACCAAGGTTTACAGAATATGTAATTCTGTAAACTTTGATAAAACAGTAGATAGGTATATAAGAGTTGCAACTGTCAGTTATTCTGTACACTGTAAATTCGCAATTCCAATTGTAAATTTTCAGTTGGAACTGGGAATTTAAAATTCCAACTTCTACTGTGACCGTTTCACCCCTTCGTAGTTATTTCAACCAATTTTTATTTTTGTTAAAAAGTTGCTGGAGGGAGTTATTTATATCGGTCCCAGCATTAATCGGAGGTCCCAGCATCTGACTAAATTTGATCGGAGGTCCCAGCACTTTAGGTTTGTTTTAAATCTTGTTTTGATTTATGTACATATTATTATAAACAACCAAGACCATCTGAGATAATGAAATGTATTACATATGGCATCCTTTTTGATAACTGATAGTAACTGAATTGAGATTATTAAAGGAAGTGAACACCCACGACCCTGTTTGATATAATTTGTCCCCGCAAAATATGATAAAGAAACAAATGAATAATATATTGAATAATTCTTAATAAATTTCTTAATAAAATAAACTACATATCACTTTGTCAGCGGGTCTTTCTGAAAGACTACATTTATACAGGACCATAAAAAATTGTATTCCACAAATCAAAATCTGAATTATATTGTAATAATAATTAAATACCAGATGTTTGTATAGCTTATTTGCAAACAAGTAAAAAACTAATACTGTCTGCAAATTTACTTAAAAACAACAACTAATGAATCCTTACAAAAATTAGGTACCTATTAATAAAAGAAAAATAAGTTGCAGATATGTAGAATTTAAATATCTGCAAAACCTAACTTGGTATTGAAAAGCTATTGCCAGTTTTTATTGCCATATGGCAAATGCAATATTTTCCTGAATAGACATTTTTAAAAAATAATATATCCAGGACCAAGTCAAATATAACACTAAAATATAAGTTTTGCTAAATCTAAATTATCCAGTTTCAAATTATTATATTGAAGAGTAAGACAGAGAGAAATGAAGGGATGTTGTTGATTTATGGTAATATTAGTAATAATCTAGCAGTATAAATTATAGAGCAAATTTAGAAAATGTATAGAATATTTCAGATTCAGCTTAGTTTTGATATAACTCTTTTCTTGATCAAGCCAACATTATTTACAGTATTTTCTACAATTATGATCATTTTTTTAAACTGTCTGATTGCCATTTAATATCGGATTTATTTTTAGGAATTTCACGTTGCCTATGTGTACATAAAAATGGCAAATTCTCCCCGGCCAGGACTATGGGTTTTGGAAAAGTCAGATGACTATGGAAAGACTTATACTCCGTGGCAATATTTTTCAGATTCTCCTTCTGATTGCGAAACATTTTTTGGGAAAGAAAGTTTGCAACCTATTACAAGGGACGACTCTGTTATTTGTACCACAGAATATTCCAAAATAGTACCTTTGGAAGGAGGAGAGGTGAGTACAATAAATTGTATTCATGGAATTATAAGTATATATTTAACACAATAACATTAATACATTCTGATTTCATTTTAGATCCCAATATCTCTACTGAACAAAAGACCATCAGCTAATCACTACTTTAATTCTACAGTTTTACAAGAATGGACACGAGCTACCAACGTAAGATTAAGGTTTCTAAGAACTAAAAATTTACTTGGCCATCTTATGTCTGTAGCGCGACAGGATCCAACAGTTACAAGAAGGGTAAAATTTAAAAATTATTAATAGTTTCTACTCAGTAATACACTTCATTACAAATTTTTAAAAATTCATGTAGAATTCCACGATGAAGGTAAAAAAGTAAAGGTCTATGGTACTCGCCAAAATAAGAGTATAGATTAAAAATACAGAGGAATATATTCTCCTATTTGATGTGCAAAAAGAAATTAAAATCAATTATTAATTTCTATTAAAAAAAAATAGAGTGAAAAGCAGCACCCACTCCCTTGAGAAAAAATCATCCCAAAGGTGATATTTCAATGAAAGTTACAACCATCAGTTCCTTTGTGAAAAACAACGTAGGCTTGTAAAATTTAGTTTTCCGATTCTATAGCCGTTTTAAAAATTTGCATTTACTGGTAAATCTTCTATAGGCTATAAAAATTCCCCATTTATTAGGCTATTAATATTACACCCAAAAATCCATCGATTTTTAGGGATGTGTAAATAAAATTTATGTATTATGTTAATTTTGGCAAGTACGACGTCCTTACTTTTTTACCATTAATCTACGACATCTTGCATAATGTTTGATTCTGTTTTAGTATTTTTATTCAATAAAAGACATTAGTATTGGAGGTCGCTGTATGTGCAATGGACATGCAGACGCTTGTGATATTCCCGACCCAAGGGATAACAGAGTGCTGTTATGTCGTTGCAAACATAATACCTGTGGTGCGAAATGTGACTATTGTTGTCCTGGATTTGAACAGAAAGCTTGGAGGCAGTCAAAACATAATGATCCATTTAGATGTGAAGGTAAGTTACCGCTTAAACTTACAATTATCGTGATAAATGATAAAGTAATTATTTTTTAGCTTGCAACTGTTTTCAACATAGCAATGAATGTGTTTACGACAAAGAAGTCGACAGAAAACGTCTTTCTATTGATATACACGGAAAATATGAAGGTGGAGGAGTTTGTCAAAACTGTCAACATAACACAGAAGGAATTAATTGTAATACATGCAAACCAAAATTTTTTAGGCCATACAACAAACACTGGAATGAAACTGATGTGTGTCAATGTAAGAAATCACTTTATATGTTTTATAGTTATTTTGAAAAGTAATGTAATTTTTAATATAGCTTGCCAATGCGAGAACTTTTTTTCAACTGGAAATTGTGCTGAGGGTTCTGGAAGATGTGAATGTCGGAAAGAATTCACTCCACCAAATTGTGACAAGTGTAGTTTTGGCTATTATGATTTTCCAAATTGTAAGCCATGTGAATGTTACCTCAATGGAACTGAAAACCTACAGTGTTCTGCCCGTGATGGAGAATGTACCTGCTTGCGTAATTTTGGTGGAAAATAC
Source organism: Pogonocherus hispidulus (assembly GCA_963924545.1). Classification (NCBI taxonomy): domain Eukaryota; kingdom Metazoa; phylum Arthropoda; class Insecta; order Coleoptera; family Cerambycidae; genus Pogonocherus; species Pogonocherus hispidulus. Next base: position 27,811,383 of record OZ004692.1, on the reverse strand, counting down.
TGCAAAAAATGTGCTTCTGGATTTTACAACTTCCCAGAGTGCACACGTACGTATATCGGTAATTCATCAGTTAAGCTTTAAGAAAAAATTATTTTTCCATTTCAGATTGTGGATGTGATCAGCAAGGATCTCTTTCTGCATCATGTGACCAAGAAAGTGGAAATTGTTCTTGTAAAAATAATTATTCTGGTTCTAAGTGTAGCGAATGTAGGAATGGTTATTATTCGTACCCTACATGCCAGTGTAAGTTACTATTTTATATATTGCACATACTACTGCAGCGAAACAAAATTACCTACCTACTTAATAAATACTTACTTTTAAAACTAAGGAACATTTTTTCTTTGTTTACTTTATTCGCAAGTACGAAAAAATAATCAATAAACCACATACTATATAATGCCGTAACAAAATAACTCTAAAACAGACATTAAATAGAACAAACAAAATATAAAAATATTAATTATTTTTTGTAAAAATAACAGCGCATTTTGATCCATATATCTCTACTGTACTATGTACAGTAGGGTAGTAATCATCACATCAATTATATGATGCACAATTTCTATTAGAAATGGAATATTATGCTTTCCTGGTATTTAATACTTAATGTAATGATAAGTTAATTCTTGTAGCTATGATACCAAAATTAATTGTGCAGAAATTTTATACTGGAAATTAATCTTTTTTCAGACTGTAATTGTGATACCAGTGGAACTGTAGAAGGTATTTGTAATAAAGAAACAGGCCAATGTATTTGTAAAGAAGGTTATGGTGGAGAACGCTGTGACACATGTATCTTGGGATATTATGGCTATCCTGATTGTAAACCTTGTAATTGTAGCAAAGTTGGATCTCACGGTTCTACTTGCAGTACCACCGGAAAATGTTCATGTCTTTCAAATTATGCTGGACGTACTTGTGAGCAGTGCTACCCTGGATATTATAATTATCCCGAATGCAAGCGTAAGTATATTGCATAACAAAAATACATAAAAGTTGCTTACCATATCAGTGCTACTCATACACGTATACATTTTTTAGCTTGTAAATGCGATTATGGTGCAATTGGTGTATCTTGTGATCAAGAAGGTAGATGTGAATGTCGTGAAAATTTTGCTGGACAGCACTGTGATATGTGCAAAGCAGGATACTATAACTTCCCAGCTTGTGAAGGTAAGTTTTTAATCTTATCCTGCCTCCTAGAGTTGTAACAAAATTATTTGATTTATATTTATGTGGTTATCTTTGCATTCAAGAAATATAGTTATTTACAATTTTCTACGAAGGCATAGAAGGGCCACACTATAATTCTTTTTCAAATCTGACTAAACTCAGAATTCTGGCTTTAAAGTCGGAATTCCCCGTTTAATGTCGGAAATCTGACTTTAACATCAGAATACAATTTATTGCACTTGATATGACTGTTTTAAGAGCAATAGGGGTGATATTTGTATGATAATAAATAACCCAGGTCATAGATATAAAATCGTTTTTATGTACCAAACCAGCCACCACCAACACCCTTTATACTCTAGATATCTAGAACTATGTTCTTTCGCTATTCATAATGATTCAGAACCAATCATATTAATTGTATTTATAACTTATAACATTTCTTATTTTAATGATAAATGAGTCTACCGGTTAGGGCATTTCGAAGAATATATTAAATAACATAATCTATAAAAACTGTACCTCACTTACTATTAAAGATACACGGATGTAGTTTTTGCAATATTGTACAACTTTTTTGGAAAAGGTCTTTTTCCATGTCCATGCAATAATATACAGGGTGTTCCATTCAAAATAACAAAGTTGATGTCAACTTCCGGTATAACTGGAAGCTTCAGGGACGTCATTATTTTATTTGAAGAGAGCATAGCCAAAAACTCCAGAATACCAAATTTCAAAATTTAAATCCAAGTGGTTTCTGAAATATCTAACACTTACCTACTTTTAGCCACTCGCTATATAAAAACTAGGTGGAAATATTATTAAATCACACTTTTAGTAGAATTCATGGATAAAAATGATTCTGTGCATGTTTATTAGTGTTTACGTTTATGAGGTAGAAAATATTTTACATTTTTTAAATGGAGTAGAAACACCTGTATATTTTCTAATTTTTTAATTCTGAAATTCGATTTCGACAATATATAAGTTGTCTTTATTCATTAGTAATATACCTAATACATAAATAGAATGTGCAAAAGTGTGACGTTTAATGAATCACTCTTTCTGTATCAATGTTAGCCTACGCTTTTTAAAATTTTCAGCTGCCTTACAAATAATTCTGGGTGAGCTAGTGTTAGTGTTATGCCCACCAAAATTCTAACAATCTTCAAGTCGCATTCAATTCTCATAACAAATAAAAAAAAAAGATTCTATTATTTCTTGTAGAACTAGAAACTATTAAATGAAAATGCTTCATAACTTGCATTGTTGAGCTATAGATTAACATTTATATATATTACAGATTGCAACTGCCACCCAGCTGGTGTTGTGGCAGGATTTGCTGGTTGCGGTTCTGTCCCAGCTGGTGAACTATGTCAGTGTAAAGACCGCGTTGAAGGACGTATTTGTAACAAGTGCAAACCACTTTATTGGAATCTTAATCGTAATAATCCTGATGGTTGTGAAGAGTGTAATTGCAATAAAACTGGTGTACTAGGTGGAATCGCTGTTTGTGATCCCGATGATGGACAGTGTGTTTGTAAACCATCAGTTATTGCTAGAGGTTGCGCAGAATGTGCAGATGGTACTTATGGTATGAAAGAAGATAATCTTTTTGGATGTACAGGTATAAATAATATTCCTATAACTATTAGTCGTTATAAGTGAATCGATAATTTAAACATTTTAGAAATTACTTTTCTGTTTATTTTTAGTAAAAGAAAAGTATTTTGAATTGGATAATAGAAAAGAGTAAATCTATAAATACAAAGTATATATTAATAGAATTAATAGCAAACCCCAAAATATTATTTGTTTTAATACCCATGCAGTGTATTAAAATTTTAAATTTAATTCTATTCTAGCTTTATACAATTAATTTTAAAGAATCTTAAATATGGAAAACACATAATTTTCATTAAAAAAAATAGATCAATGCTTGGAACTATCTCGGTTTCTGTATTCCTCTTATTCACAAAACATATTCTTATTAATCATAAAAAATTCTTTTAGCAATAGGTCACCTGTAAAATATTAAAAATTGCAAATACGAGTATATAGGTATTTAAAATAAGATTACACAAAAAAATACTGTACAAAATGTTTTGAAAGCAATTGTTTAATATATGCAAATTATATCGCAGTCTATCAGTCCTTTCTTATGTTGACACTGAGGTTGACACTAATTATTTTAATATTATAATTATGTTATGTTTAACCAATGGAATATTTAAGTATTTCTCCCTCAGAATTTACATTTATCCTTAAGATATTTATTTGCTTTTTGGGACTTTTAACTTTATAAAATATTTCCACAGTATAAAAATCATTATTCGGATTTTTTAAATGAAATATACTAAGAATAAAGAAAGTTTTGGAAGGCGCAACCAGAAGTTAAGTTTTACATGTCCTATTATGCAAAATTATCCATTTTAATTATCCAAATTTTAATAGCTGAATATTAACTGGCTAATAATGTTATTAGCTGGCCATCACTAATGTAAATAAGTATTTGTTAAACCTTGTAATTTGAGAAGAAGCAAGAAGCAACTAATATTCATTATTTATATTGTAATAATTTAAGATATTGCCTTTAGATTGTGGCTGTGATGTGGGAGGATCAATTAGTAACATTTGTCATAAAACATCGGGTCAATGTCCATGTCAGGCACGTGTGACAGGTCGTACATGCAAAGAGCCTCTACAAACACACTACTTTCCAACTCTGTACCAATATCAGTATGAAGTGGAAGATGGTCATACAGCAGAAAATAGTCGGGTTAGGTATGCCCATGATGAACATGTTTTCCCAAATTACTCATGGAAAGGATATGCTGTATTTTCCCAATTGCAAAGAGAAGTTATTCAGGATATTTATATATTTAAGCCATCACTATATAGAATGGTGTTAAAATTTGTTAATAACAACCCTAATACTGTGGTTGGAGGAATAAGAATAACTCCTGACAATCCTAATGATATTGAACAGTACATTAATGTGCAATTTAGAAATACATCTGAACCTGCTTTTGTTACGGTATCTGGAGAGTCCGGAAACACTCCAAAACCATTTGTAATGAATCCAGGTCGTTGGTCAGTCAGTATAAATGTAAATGGTAGTGTTTTTATTGTAAGTTAATTCAAGTAATAACTTTGAAATTGGAATATTCACTTATTACTATTCTAGGATTTCTTTGTTCTTCTTCCTGAAGACTTTTATTTAGCAACAATATTAAACCAAAAAGTGGAAAATCCTTGCACAATAGATGAAAAGGATATTTGTCGGCACTACGCTTATCCAAATATAACAACTTTTGATAAATCATGGGGTGTAGGTGGTTTTGTTCAAACTGGAAGAAAAATAGATCAATTGCGTGAATTCTTCCAAGATACAGAGGTAAACCGCCTTCTTATAAACATGTATTTCAAGTGATTTTGCTTTAATATTTATTTATAAATTATATTTTCTTTCAGCATTTAAAAAAAATTCAAATATACAACCGAGTTCCCTTGTTAAACTTAGCCCAACCTGATATAACTTTCAATATAAGTGTTCATAAACCTGGACCTTATGTTATTGTAATTAATTATGTTACACCATTAAGTGATTTACGCTCTTATGATGTTAATGTAATTGCCCATTTATGGAATAGAACAGAAAATGGAAACTTAAAGTTATACTCCTGTCCTTACACAACAGTATGCAGGCAAGTTGTTACTAATGAACAAGGAGGAGTAGCAGTGTACTCAGTCAATGGCAGTTTTATTGTTATAGATCTTAAGGTAAGTTAAGTTTTATAAAGATGATTGGTTTCCCGTTTAAAATCTTCTTGTTGTAAATATATTTTTTAGACCAACAATGCACATGTTGGTATCCATTCTGTCTATGCAGTTCCATATGAAGAATGGTCATTAGACTACATTAAACCTAAACCTGTGTGTATTCGTAAAAATGAAGAATGTATTTCATTCTCTTTTCGCAACCCGCCCGAATCGAAAAAGATACAATTTGAACAGGACATTGAAGGGGAACTAGGCAAGAATAGGCCACCAATTAGAGAAAATAATGAAACTTCTTATGTTTGGTTAAATCCCTCAGAAACTTTTGTAGATTTAAAGGGCAAAGTGCCTAATCCTGGTTATTATACATTTGTACTACATTATTACCAACCCCACTTCCCAGGTAAATAAATATTCCTCAACATGTGACAAATAAACTGAGGTACAAGTTTTTTTTAGACTTTGATTTAAATGTTACTGTGCAGAATGGGCAATTTTATGAAGCTAAGGTACCAGTTCGACATTGTCCGTCTGAATCAGGCTGTAGATCAGTGGTATTGCAGACCAATAGAAATAATAAATTCTCACTTACTGAAAACTTTGTGATTACATTAAAAGTAAGTTATATTTAAATTAAAATGTAATATATACATGTAAGTATTTATAATTTTAGCAACCAGACAATAAGAATGTATACCTAGACTACCTTCTTGTAATACCTGCCGATCTATACACTGATATAATTCTCGAAGAAGAAGAACTAGATAGAACTGGTGAATTTATTGCAACATGTGGTGCCAATCATTTTAACATTGATACTAACCATGAAGGTAAAACATTGATTTTAAACTAGAGTACAATTCTGTAATTAATATATTTTTTACTGTTACAGGCTTTTGTCGTGACTCTGTGTTCTCTATAACAGCTAACCACAATACAGGGGCACTTCCTTGTCAGTGTGATTTCTATGGTTCTTATAGTTTTGAATGTGAAAAGTTTGGTGGGCAGTGTCAGTGTAAAGATCATATAATAGGTCGCAAGTGTGAGGCTTGTAAGACAGGATATTATGGCTTTCCAGAATGTAAACCTTGTAATTGTCCATCAACTGCTTATTGCGAACCTTCAACTGGTCAGTGCATTTGTCCGCCACATGTAGTTGGTGAAAAATGTGACCAGTGTGAGCCTTACACTTATGGGTATGATCCTATTATTGGTTGCGAAGAGTGTAAATGTAATTATTTAGGAGTCAATGAATCTAGACAATGTAACTTGCTTACTGGAGATTGCCCGTAAGTATTTTTTCTTTTTTTTCCACTTATATCAATTATACATGTTTTGAATACAGTTAATATAAATTATGCTTCATATAATATATTATATATTATATATATATATGTTATTTATATACTTTTTATGCACTTTCTAGTACATGTTCCTGTAAGTTTTTTCAAAAATTGTAACCTCTCTCAAAACTCTGTACAATCGTAACATATTTTTTTGTCCTTTGCTTTGCTTTTAAATAGGATTTAACGAAAAATTTTCTCAGGTGCAAGGAAAATGTTATTGGCCGTCCATGTGACCAGTGCAAATCAGGACATTACTCATTTCCTTATTGCGAATCTTGCGAGTGTGAAACTAAAGGAACAACCGCTGAAATTTGCGATCAAGTATCTGCTGAATGCTTTTGTAAAAAGAATGTAGTAGGACCACATTGTACGTTCTGTCGAGAAGGTTCATTTAACTTGAGAGCTGACAATGAGGAAGGATGTACTGAATGCTTCTGTTTTGGTAAAACAACAAGATGTATAAGCTCACGATTAGTTAAAATAACTTTTATTGAAATGAAGGACTGGGAAGTTGTTTCTGTTAATACTACTGGACAGATCAATATAACACACTTGAATCTTCCAGTGGAAAATGTTGATATAAATGAAAATGTCATTGGTGCTGACTTTTCCTATTTCAATGTGTCAGAAGGCGCTGCATACTTCTCAGCTCCTCCAGATTATTTGGGGAGAAGATTAACATCCTACGGAGGTTTCTTAAACTACACTATTTACTATGTCATTGGACAACAAGGATCTGCTGTGAGTGGTCCAGATGTTATTTTGCAAGGAGCAGGATTGTATTTAATCTATTCTGACTTTGAGCAACCACCACCAGCAATAGAATTTAGTAATACCTTACAATTAGTGGAAAGTAATTTCGTGTTGCCTTCTGGAGGAGCTGCAAGAAGAGAACATATTATGGAAGTTCTTAAGGATTTACGTGGCATTTACATTAGAGCTACTTACTGGACGGCTAGTGTTACAACAAGGTAAGACACATGTATTAGTAAGAGATAATCTTTACATAAGCAATGTTTAATAACTTGTAAGTACAATAAACTATTGGTACAATTGTTTGTACCGTTAAAATGATATCGGTTTAACATATATCACCTGTAATAACTTAGTGTTTTGTTTTACTCTATAAATGTTCTTTGTTTCCAAAATGGTGAAAACAGACTATTGTTGGAAATAAACATCAAAAAAGTTTTTTACTTGCTCTATTTGCAGTCCAAATTAAGTAGATAAAAATTTAAAAAATTGAAAATGAAGCAAGCATTTTAACTTTAACATTTGCTTTTTTCTGTTTTCTTCAACAACAAATATTTTTTATTGTCAGCTCGATATGTAATTTATATAATTTATAACAAATAAAATACTACATTTGGGTAAATTGAGAAACCACTAATAAAATTTTGTTAATTTATTAAATAATATATAATTGCTTTCATTACTTACATTTTGTAATTTTTTTAAGTTTGCCTTAATACCTGGTTAGGTTCATAAGTGGCTGGAAACCAGACATTCCTCAGGAAGATTTTTAATTATTTTGTAGTGGTGGAGTTTGTTAGCAGTTAGATAAATATGAAAATGTCATTACAATATTATTCGTGTATTTATTATTTACTCTAATTTTTTGTGTTTGGGAAACTGCCAACGAATGTTATTATTATTCTCTCAATAGATTAATTAATGTGGGGCTTGATGAAGCAACTGAACCAGAAGAAAACTATAATGGGGCCACAGACCATAATTTTGCTGTATCAGTGGAGCAGTGCCATTGTCCTCCCAACTATCAGGGCTTCTCATGTGAAGAATGTGCTTCTGGTTATTATAGAATATCATCCGGGCCACATGGCGGTTATTGTGTTCCCTGTGAGTGTAATGGGCATGCAAGAGAGTGTGATGTTAACACTGGTGTCTGTTTTGTAAGTATAAATCAATTTAAAGCAGTCGTTATTAAGAATCAAGAATCAATCAGAGTTGGAAGTACATTACATCAACTCTTTTTAGTATTATTTTCCTGGGTATGTCTCATCTGACTCTGAAATCACTCTTTAAGGAGTGCAATATATGAGGTGTATTAAATGTTCTCTAATGGAAACTTTTTATTTTGTTTTACATCATTGGCAATGAAAATTCCAAAATTGCCTACTTAAGATAAAATATTTGTTAGTATTTGTTTTAATTTTTATTTATCATCATTGACATTGACAGTTTTAACAGTATTCTTAATCAGTTCCATGGAAGGTTTCTCGGAGCTTTTTCTCAATGCTTCTATTAATTGTAGTAAAAAATACATATATCTGTGAGTTTGTGTGTGTTACTATAACATTTATCAATGTATTTTGGTGTGACATGACATATGTCACGACATATGCATGAAAGTTTTTTTACCTAGAACGACCCGCAGGTTTTGGTCTAATTTTCATAATTTGTAAGCACATGTTTTATCAAAATGTTACGCAGTAAAATTTTGTCTCCTGACATAATAAATGCATAATATTCATTTGTACTGAGAAAAAGTTCAGTCAACTTTCACTATCCATAAGCAAATCTAGTATATGAAACTGAAACACATTACAGTAGTGCAAATCACCATACCAAACACAGGATCGACCAAAAGATAGAAATTATAAGAATTATGCTATATTGTACAAGTATCAACTGATGCAAGCACAACGGTAATGCATATCTATGTTATTGCTTTCTCCGTTGAAAACAAGCAATTTGCAACATATCGTTTGATCTCTGGATTACATTGTATGCCAAGTTTATTTTTACCTTTCACTGTAAATATAACAATTTATACTACTTTGTTGTGTATTTCTGAGGCCTCATGTTCCAGTACGTATATTTGATTTATTTTTTCACATAATATTTTCTTACAACTGCTGCACTGGAGTTTCATATAATTAAATTTTAACTCTGGCTAGTTACAAGTTCACTATATGTTCCATACGATTGGGCGTTATCTCTAATGTTCTATCTATATAACAACAAATTTTTTTGTTATTTCGTCAAGAGCAGGTTATACAGCTGTAATTTTTTAAAGGTTGAATCAGTATCCTCTGATTTTTTAATAACCAGCTATTATAATGTTATTACTTCTCTGTTTCATTTGTGATTGATTTCACACAATTTTAGTCAGGGCGGACAAATGAATGGTATCTTCAGGTCTTCTTTTTCTAGACCTATTGTAAAATAAACTTAATAAATTCAATTTCTTCCAATGCTTATTTTTTTGCAGAACTGTACAGATAACACACGAGGTGACCATTGTGAGCTTTGTAATGTTGGTTACCATGGAAATGCATTAGCAGGAACTCCAAACGACTGTCTGATATGTGCCTGTCCCCTACCCATTGCGTCCAACAAGTAAGTTTTTGATAGCCAGCGTTTGATTACTTTTTAATTATTTTGTGTTCCAGTTTTGCAACTGCTTGTGATGTTAGTGCCGATGGTGAAAAAATTAGTTGTGAATGCATAGAGGGTTACATTGGAGCTAGATGTCACTCATGCGCCTCTGGATATTACGGTCGTCCAGAAGTTGCAGGTAATATATTTTGTTTATTATTCTTAATTTTTTATTTACATATTTTAAATTAACATATGTATTATTATTTAGGAGATTATTGCAAGCCATGTCAGTGTTCTGGCAATATTAATCCTGATGATCCTAGCTCATGTGACACAGTAACAGGAAACTGTTTAAGATGCCTAAATAATACATTTGGTGAAGCATGTGCACTATGTGCTCCCGGTTACTTTGGGGATGCAGTGAACTTAAAAGATTGTCAAGGTAATAATAATAGTTCAGTAACTCAATAAGATTGCAATATATTATTAATTGGTCAACGATGCTAAATTCTTCCTTTCATAATTCTTCATTATAAAACATTAAAATACTATTTGGAATACAATTTTTATATTTGAGGAATATGTTACGAATTATTATAGATCTATAGATATATTACAGTTTCTACTTAAAAATATTTCTCACAATGTAAAATAGTACTGATATCACAAATACTTATAACTATTATGAATATTACACTTCTTCCTCCTTATTAGCATAAAGAGCATAAAAATTATTATAGTTTTTTTTTATATAAATTGCAAATGTTGAGGTTCCTTTTGAAATTATTAGAGTCACCTATTATTTAGCCACTTTCACACCGAATGGTTTAGGTTATATTGTCTTTCTGCCTATTGCTAAGTATTGTTAGTACATTTATTTAGTAATTGTATTGGTTTATTAAATAGTAATTATAGCAAGTTTCTAGAATCCATTGAGGTGAGAAATCAATTCACAAACCTTCTTTAAGGATGTAAAATAAATTGTGTAGGTGTTTTTTTAAAGATTTAATGAGTAATTTACTCATTTCAAATTAATAGATTGTATATGTGATAAAATGGGAACACATCACTGTGATAGCTTCACGGGAAAATGTATATGCAAGCCCAATGTTGTTGGCGAAAAATGTGACCGCTGTGAAGTCGAGCACTATGGATTCCAATCTGGTCATGGCTGTGTGCCCTGTGACTGTGCAGAAGCTTCAGAGAGTGATCAATGTGATGATGTAATTGGTCAGTGTAAATGTAAGCCAGGTGTAACAGGAAGATCTTGTGACAGATGTGCTGGTGGATACTGGAATTACACCTCGGAAGGCTGTGTCTGTAAGTTCATTAACTTTGTTTATGATATCCCATGTTCTAGATGAAAAAATACAGTACTATTGTTTGTATAAAATACAAATCTAGACTCAGATTTATCTACCTCATCTATTTTTTTTAGGTCAATCACTCACATATTTTTTATATATTTTATTTGAATTTTACAATTGGAAGACTTTCATTTGAGCTTAATAAATAATTCCTGTATAATCCTTTTCCACCATTGGATCCTCATATGACTTTTCTATACTACACCACTCATTAGTAGTATGAGTGACTTTTTTCAGATATAAATCATATTAAATAGTAATTAAGTTCTTTTAAAGACTTTCTCTTTTTTATAATAACTTACTTATTGTTGAGAGAAAAATGTTAAACTCTATGTTTTGGTTTTAAAGATTTTTGATATGTATATGACAGGAGACCAATAATTTATCAAAGGACTGATATCTGGAACTTACATTAATTAGGACCTGTTATAGATGTATTTGAAAGAAATCTACTTCCTCTTGTATAGAATATTCTATGAAAATAAAATTAAAAAAATTCAGCTAATTAAAAACACATTAGTTTTGTCTTTCACATATCATCATATGAAGAAAAAACATTAAAATTTAAATAGGTAATAATATATAAAAAATAATAATTACCTAAATGTATTGTTTAAGCTTGTGGCTGTAAGAGTGAATACTCTCTTGGTTTTGGATGCAATGCATTTACTGGCCAATGTGAATGTTTACAAGGAGTAGTAGGAGAAAAATGTGATCAGTGTCCACACAGATGGGCTTTCGTTCCAGACTTTGGATGCCATCAATGTGACAATTGTCATCATGCTCTTCTTGATGATACCGACAACCTTGCTACATTAATAGACCCAATTATATTTGATTTTGATGTAAGACCCTGATATGTTAATTATCTTAAAAGTAAATAAATACAATTATGTGATTTATAGTCCACTCAATCTGGTTATTTCACCTGGCGGAGATTGGAGAGCATGAAAGAACAGTTGGTAAATCTGAAACCTAAATTTGATGAAGTGGACCCAAGACAAATCAGTTTGAATGAAACTGTGCAAGAGTTAGAAAGCCTGGAGCAAGACTCGAAGAATTTAAACAGAAAAGTATTAAGTATTTTTCCTTCTCTAACTTAGTTTCTACTACATTCTCTTTCTGTTTCAGTCGAATTACTCTCTTGAAAATAGTGACTCTCTAAGAAATCAATCGACAAAATTAAAAGATAAATTGGAAATTTTGCTAGACGAGATTAACCAAGCAGATGATGATACGATTCAAACAATAGAAGAAATTGATAGAATCACTGGAGAACTAAATGAAGAAGCTGGTATTTATTGTTTTATAAATAATGAAATATATTTTATTGTTGTATGTGCTATACTTATTTCATTTTCAATAATTAATATGTAAAATATTTTTCTTAGGAAGTGAAATAGACAAGGCTGTACAAGAAGGTGAAGCTTTACTTAATTCTATAAAAAGTTATAATTTGACCGGGCGTGAGGAAGAAGCCGATAAGGAATTAAATAAAGTTATTGAGATATTAAAGAATGTGACAGATTACAAATATCCAGTGGACACCCTTCAGGAACAAGTAAACGTAATTAAGGAGGCATTGAAGGATTTCAATGACAAATTGGATGATTTATATAACCATACACAATATTCATTAAATATGGCTAAAGAAGCAGAAAACATAATAGCCAGAAGTGGGTAAGTACGATTTATATGTTTCGCAAATTAATGGTAGGTATTGATTGGAAGTTATAGCATAAGTTTGTGACTGGATAAAATTGAATTTGTAATACGAGTTTGATGTTATTACAAACAGGGCTCTAACTACTCCATTACTCATATTGCAAACAAATGCATATTAAATTTAGTATTCCTAATAACGATCCGTGATTCTGATAATTCTTTCATTCATCATTCATTATTTAAAGTTTTCTGTCAAATATTATAACACATATATGGAAATAAAAAGTAATGGGGCTTCCCACTCTTTTTCAAAAAAATATTCTCCTATAGAACGTAAAAAAAATTGACACCTATTTCACCGTTTTTTTTTTTTTTTTAAACAACACTTTTTCGGCGAAAAATAAAAATCTAAAAATGCCATAGTGATGTAATCATCAGCTATCATTCATGGATAAGTACTTTCAACAAATTTTGCAAGCTGGCAACAGTGTTCAGCCGTGTACCAAATCACCCGTTTTACGTTGACAATTTTAACATTCGTTGTAAGACATTTGCTTTATTTTTATCACTACAAATAGTATGATTACTATATTACTCAACCAAAACTTCAGATAAGACAAATATAAAAAGGAAAACACTAAAACGGCATTGAAGGATCACATAAAAATGACACGTCATTCGGTATTGTTTGAGTTTTGACAGTGACACAAGTCACAATTTCAATGTTGCCAGATTGTATTTAGAGAGATCCTCCCTAGAATTCTTAGCCAATAAGATATATAACCGATAGCTACGTCATCGATTTCGTTTTCTACGTTTCTGCTACGTTTTCTTAAATTACGAGAAAACTACCGATTCAATTTAAAAAAATATTTAGGAATTAAGTTCTCCATTGAAAGAAGAATACTTTAAGTCAAACATGTACTTTAAATTCGTTTTATGTGAAAAGGCTCATTGCAAAGTATATGTACCAACAGGGTATGATAGTGACAAAAATTTCTTTCCCTATTGCTTTGTTTGTTTTCTCAGAAATGAAGTGACCGTTTCCAAAAGAATTCATCATACTTTGCAAAAAAAAGAGTATGTGTATAACATCAAAATTATTATTATATATAAAAACAAAAAGATGTATGTATTATTGAAATTATTTAAATTTTATGTTTTGTGAAGTTTTTGTTTTTATTATTAAATATACTATAACCTAGGCATGTTATAGGCAAGGATCTCATTACTTAAAAGAAAATGTTGGATACTATATATACTACTATTCTGTGGATGAAAGCCCCATCCACTATTGATTTATATTGGCATGTTTTATATCGTATTATTTGATTCAATATTGATCGTTCAACTTTTGCTTGCATAGTACCTACATATTTGTTTCCAACATTTATTTTTAAGTAGTGATTTTATTTTCTTTGCCCAGGGTCTAGGTTATAGATATGTGCCTATCTATATCTAGGTCATAGGTAGTAGATCATAATATTTAAATAATTTCAATAAATATATTTCTAATAACCCAAATGAACAATTAGCCATAATTAGTGCTAATAATCCAACAGCTAATAATGTTTTTAGCCAGCCAAAATACAGATTTTAAAATTTTAAAGTTTGTTCTGGAATATATAATAGTTACTATTAACATAATACTTACCATCAAAGCACCCTGCACAAATGGTTATTTTACTCCAAAATAATTAATGAATCAAATACTAAAGGCTATCTATGTTTCTGAGGTACTACTCGTATAAGTTCTTATTATTCTCAAAGTTTGTTTTAAATAATAATAATAATATCTCTACCCCTCATTCTAATCACAAGGATTAGCCCGGAAGTCGGAGACTTGTGTGGGAGAGGGGGCGGCATATTATTATATCGCGGGCCGCATTTGCGCCTCAGGAACGACTTACGTTGGTAGGCCCTAACCACCATTCAGTGCTGGAATGAGGGAAACCTGGAAAACCTCATTAGTTAGGGGGACAAGTCAAACATCAACTGATTTTAATCTCTCACATTAACACCAAGTTGACATTCTTCACATCCTAGGCCATCGCCAGGATGGTTGCCAAGCCATCCCTGCGAATAAGTCTTGATCTACGAGTAAACAATTTAATGAAAAATTGTTGGTGGAATGGGAATTAAAACCCACGACCTCTGGGTTGAGCGATCGAGACGCTAAGCCCCGAGCCACCGGCTCGACCACATAGGTATTCTTTTAGTTTTTTTTATTTATAAATTGCTATAGAATTTTTACTTTTTGTAGTGAATACCAATTTCATTACAATTAGGTATTGTACGATTAAGCAAAACACATGCTAGTTTAGTGGAAATAGTTTAGTTTACTATATTTGCTGTCACCAAATATAGTTTTTGGTGATGTAGTGGTTAAACTGCTAGTTAGTACATCGGTACTGCTAGAAATTGCAGTTTAACTTAATAATTAAATTACCTCCAAAACGTTATTAGCTAGCTAAAACCCGTCATTAATAATATACATTTTCGTTAACTTTTTTGCTAAATTTTTAAATAAATATATACTTACTGTAAAAAGTTACATATGCCAATCAATAATATTAAAATATACCTATATAACTCATTGAAATTATTTAATTTGATTTGAATTCCCCAAAGTTATTGAGTATAAACTGAGGTAAGTACCTAAATACTTAAATAATTACGAAAAATAATATATTCTTGCTCCTGTTATGATTCAGATACAAATATGATACAAATTCCAGATTTGCATTCATTTAGTATTTCTACTCAAAACATGTTGATTCCTAATATCATAGTTAAAATATAGTATTAAAATTTAAAACGGTGCTAATATAAATAATAGTATTTTTTTGTATGATTAAAAATAACTCTCCTTTCTTTAACTAGATACATTCTGTACAATATTATATTATGTTTATATGACACAAGGCTTACCTAGCTCTACATTATGCCGGGTCTCCCATGTCATCTGACTTATGAGAATTAACATGGGTTATTACATTTCATTGAATTTTATATTCCCAAGGCACACTATGAGAAACATTGCTAATGGAACCAATAGAATTGATTGCGTAACACTTCTTATAACCAAAATACTGGAGTGAAATACTTTTTTTAATATCAAAAAAAAAATAGTTTCAAACTACAGACGGTTTTTACATATTGTATGTAATTGTCTGAGAGCATGCAACAAGTGGCGTGTCATCTAGGGGTCTAACTTATACTGAAGTACAAAATTTCGCTAGTTTGAGCTCTACTAGAGATAACCTTTTTATTTTATTTCTTATTCAATTGCAATTATTAGACAAATTCTTTTTGATATTGTATTATGATTTAAAAAAGAAAATCCTCAAAAGTCATTTCAAGAAATAGTAATACTTAAGTAACTGTATATTGATATATACAGTGTGCCCACAAAGTAACACGGCATAATTGGAAAAGTTAGTGCAATATTTTTCACACAAACTATCTTGGTCCTGTCAATTTTACTTTAATTTTTATATATTTTTACGTATTCATAATGGTCTACATGCCAATTCAAAGTTGCACGAAAAAAATGGAATTTTTTTATTAAACATCCTGAATATTTCTGAACTTCTAAATAGAGTTTTTTCTCACTTATGTGCTGATATTAGGTTTTATAGATTACCTATAATAGTAATGGACATATAGCGCAGACCACGTGTCATACGCGTAATGTGTTGAATAAAGATGAACTAGTGACCTGTAACTTAGCAATAAATTCATTTGTCTTTCCTATAAATTATTATTCCCCAGATATCATTTAAACGAAATCTATAAAAAATTCACTCGACTTACACCTATAAACAACTACCTGTAAATGTTAAGCAGCTAAATGATGTGAAGTTTAAAAGTTGTATAAGAAAATATCTTTTAACATATGGTTTCTACAGCACCCAGGATTACATTATGTCCTCGGTAATTATAGCTATAATTACCGAGGACATAATGTAATCCTGGGTGCTGGAGAAACAATATCCCGCCACTTATAAGTATTTAAAGGTTAAATGCCGTAAAATATTTGTTGGCCCTTTACCGAAATCCCGACCCCATCACTTCCCCAGCATTGCCGTCATTGGGCCGGATATTTCCCGTCAATCCATTCTTTGCTGGGAGTATATAAAGAAATTTTGCCATGTGGATTATGGGGAATACTATTGGTGGTTTTACTTTTATATTGTAAAGTTTTTATATTGTGTTTTATATACACTCCTTTATTATAATATTATATTAAATTGTCATATATTTATGTTTAGGACAATATATTTTAATATATTGTTTTAAAACTTTATAGACTTGCTACAAATGTAATTTTATACATAACATAGTCAACTAAACATCTATCTATCATAGTATCTATTCTAATGCTACATTTTCTTGGCTATAACTCCATATTATTATTAGAGGTATACCTATCACCCCATATCAACGTATTTATGAAAAACAGTTCATCTATTTAAAAATTTAACAATATATACAGGGTATTTCATTCCAAAATTTGTTTGTGCAGTTTCTTTGAATCATACTGTAGAAAATCAGATATACGCTAAACCAACAGAAACAAAACAAAATTGACAGGTCTTATCCTATGTATATTCTACTTGTAATTCGTTTATAAAGAAATGATATTGAGATGAGGTAATTATTGACAAAGCAACTTAAAAATTGAGTAAAGCTAATACAAAACAAAAAATTTGTAACACCTTAATAAGCTTGAAAAAATAAAAAGGCCAGACATGTGTATTTTCTGTAAAATTGAATTCCGATTTCAAAATTTTTTAAAAATATAGGTAAGGTGGTGCACCAAAAGATAACTTTTTTTAAATGTGGCAACTTATTTATTTTGCATAAATTCCTGTTCCTGTGAAAAGTTCCTGTTTTTTCTGAATCCAACGATATATAACTATTTGGGGTTACCTTCAATAGTTCTTGAGATATTTGCACTTATTGCACTTATTTCTAAAAATGCAGTAAGTATTTTATTATTATTAGTTAAGGGTGGTGGTATTACAAGTAACAAAAGTTTATTACAGAACTTATGAATATTATTTTTTATTTTATTTTATTTTATTTATTATTCCAACAGGTGTAAACCCAATTACAGGAAACATATACAATATACAAATATTTTTGATCTACAACATTATATAAAAGGACAATTAATAAAACAGTTCAACCAGACACTGCATCTAAATAACTACATTGATGCAATTGCGAATAATATGTTTAATAGTGTCCAGATAAATATCACAACCATCAGCTATTCTATTAACATTAATGCTCATATTATGTATTGGCGATTTAAGTAACATATTAGTGCGGGTAAAATCAGGATAAAAAACCATAGATGATCTATAGACTCTACCCTATTGCTCTTTTTAATAAAATTACAACGGCCGGAGTTCTCCGAATACAATTTCATCCTTGTTTAGATCATTAATATTTTATATAATGAGGTTTTGCAGTGAAAAGTTGTATATCGTTGGATTCAGAAAAATAAGAGTTTTTAGTATTTGCAAATATATGGGGTGTTACTTGTACTTTTGCTCTCAGTGTGTACTGAAAATAACTCCATACCAACTTTATTACAACAGTTTGTTTATAAATAAGAATGGAGAAACACTGTGCACATTTAGGTAGTGCAAAAATATTGACAACTATGGTTACCTAAATATCTAAGCTAAGTAATACCATTCCTTAAATTATAACAATTAAAACAATCCTATATGAATTTCTCAACCATATAACCAAGTAAGTACTCTTTCTAGTGGTAGTTATAGATATATAAGAGTTTTAATAAAGGACCTAAATAGCTGCAGGACTTTTTAAATACATAGGTAAAATTTGTATTATTGTTAAATGGTTTAACACAAATATTTTCTTAGAACTTGAATAGAACTAGAATTTGAAGTTAAAGATACTGCTGAAAAAAGTTACCATTTCTACAAGAAACCAAACCAGTAATTTTTATTTATTATAAAAATGAATATAGGCACATAAAATATTGCCCTATTAAACTAGCTAATTTTCTGTATGAAAATTGTTCAATTTCTAAGTATATAGAGGTAGTATGTTGGTATCTCTTGAGTGAAAAATAACCTATTATCAGGTTAATGCAATAACCTGAGTTATTCGGCTATCAATTGCACGTATTCAAGTGCGAATAACTGGTTCTTACCATAACTAACTATAAAATAAGTTATAACTTATTTTAGTTGACTACATCACATCTCCCTACAGTAACAAATCATTTGAAGGAGATTCCAAAAACAACTACTCCACGGGCAATGTGCCCTGGGCATTGCATTACATCTGCATCTCCATAGGTGTCGCCACATCGTTAATTGAGACCAACTAGCAGACACTGACCGGTTTGCTCTTATTTTGCGCTCATCAGAGTGCCATAGATAGTGGACTCGATGAACGATGTTGCGACTTGCTTACCTAATGGGCATCGTGAATGTTAGTAGTGGTGAGAAATACACCGTAGTGCCTTTTTTGGGTCTTTGCTACTATCTGTCTGACAATTGTTATCATGTTGACAGACAGATAAAGACCTGATTTTCCGCAGGTGCCATTACAGCAGTGACCTCTATTGTCTTTTAAGGAAGCCAATCCTACTTATTTATTTGAAGGAGATGCAGAAAACAACTACTTCACGGGCAATGTGCCCTGACTGGCATTGCATTACATCGGCATCTCCATAGGTGTCGCCACATCGTTCTTCGAGACCAACTACCAGACACTGACCGGTTTCGCTCTTATTTTGGGCTCATCAGAGTGCAATAGGTAGCGGACTCGATGAACAATGTTGCAATGTGATTGCCTAATGGGCATCTTGAATGTTAGTAGTGGTGAGACACACACCACACTATGGTGTGAGAAACACACCATAGTGCTGTCTGTCAATTTAACAATAATTGTCAGACAATATAGAGGTCACTGCTGTAATGGCAGTGAATAATTATCAGTGAATAATCATGAATATAAGTTCATATCATAAAATCTGTCTGTCAATTTGACAATAATTGTCAGACAGATAGTAGCAAAGACCCAAAGAGGGCACTACGGAGTGTTTCTCGCCACTACTAACAACAAATCACTTGTAACTTGTATATAACTCGTGACCCATAGGTCTACCCCGTTGTAAATAATTCAAATACTATTATTTAGGAATAAGAGATGCTGCATGCTACCTTTGCCTATTGCATTTATTTATATTTTCCTATGGAAAATAAAAAATTAAAGTCACCTAATTGTTTAAATTTCTTGAAATAGCAGATATTGGTAATACATTTTTGTTTTTATAAGGTAGGTAATTGGCTACTTCAGAAAGTACTGAGTTGTGTCTAAACCATCTTAAATTTCCTTTATAAAAATGCCCAGGAATCAATAATATTTAAGTGATACCAAAAAGGATGATCACTTATCACTTTATCATTCTTTTTTTTTTAATCATTTGAATACTCATTAGTTGATTATTGACAAAACTAGATTTTTCCCCAACATTATATAGAGGTACCTACCTCTGCATCTTCAAGTTTTTGCTTAACCATTTAAATGTAAGTATAATTATAATGTACCATGTACCTACATGTATCTCATCAAAATAAAATTTTTAAAAACTTAAGATACATTTCATAGTTTATATATTAAAGTTCATCTTATTTTGGTTATAATTTTAATACATTTGCGCAATTTTTTCATGTTTTGAAAACTAAATAACTATTTTAAGAAATTGGTCAAGCACAAATAATTAAACAAACAATTTATAAAAATTGTGTTTATAAAGTTATTGCTTTTAATCAAATTAGGTGTTATTACTAGTAAAACTGCTAAGTATTAACACAGATTAACTTCTGTTTTATATATATTTTTGTTTATAGCAAGGACCTATGCAACAGTAAATAATAATTTCACATTAAAACACAAATGTTTATTTTTATATCAGAAAAACTGACACCATTTCAAAAATGCATATATACACAGTATGTACACATTTGTTATAATCAGACTTATTTAACAATATATCATTTACAAAAATTAACACGTAATTAATAATTTACAAATTGAAAAAAAATATTAATTCCTATTTAATGAATAAATAATGCCTACAGATATATTAACATATGAAATTACTGACTAATACTTTAAGTATTTTTTATACATACAATCTCAATTATGAACAAAAATAAATATACCAAAAAAAATTTTTTATTTTATTAGTACTTATACATTTACACATTGTTAAAATAACTTTATTTGGAACCACGTGCTTTCATTTCATCCTTCAATTTCCATTTAATAAGTTCCATACAAGTTATAGCGTCTTCTGCACTGTCATGACCACTTACATCATTTTGGATAATTTTGCGTAAATACTCACTAGCTAATGCTTTTAATGCTCTTTTATGAGGTAATCCCATTTTGTGTGGAAATAAAACTGATGTATCAATTATAGTTCCATGCACAATTTTTAATGCTTTCAAATCGGACTCCAAACTATGCCCCACTAATATTGTCCTCGAATTGCACAAATGTAAAATATTTGCTTGTATTTGTAAAATACTGGTACTGGTCTTATCCATTTGCTCTTTGGTAATCCCTGAAAATCGTGTGTTATAGTCTATTATAGGATTCAGGGGTTTAACCAGAGATTCATAAACCGTTTTACATTCAGTGTCTACAATGGTCACACGAGTTAGTTCTAAACCTTTAGTTGTATAGCACATTTCACAATCTAGAGCATACACTATATAACTCCTCGGATCATCTTCATATTCTGGGTCCATAGTTTTTTGAAACCCGTCCAGTTCTGTTTCATCTGTGCCTTCAGAAACGTGGGTATCAGATGTAGCACATCCCATATCATCACTACTTCGACAACATAGATAAGTCTGTTCGCCTCTTATGGTTCTTTTCTTTAACGGATGATATAAACATTCTTCCTCAAATAACGGCCATCCATCATCATCTACTTGATACATTTTATGGCATCTAGAACAAGTCCTTTGATTATCATCTAAATTTGAAACGCTTGAATTTTTTCTATTTTTTATCACAACTCGACCATAATGTTCTTCACTTTCACGAGGATAACCATGAATATCTAACTCATCGTCTGTTAAAAGCCACCTTTTTACCTTACTGTAAAAAGTACGCCCTTGAAATTCTGATGATGAGTCTTTATTAGACGTTTCTCCAAGGCCTATAAGGCCGAGTCCAAGTTTATCCCGTTCTTGTATTTCCTTCCTTAAACGATTTACAGCTAACATGGCTGAATTTCGATAAGTAGTCAACACCTTGCACTTTTCATAACAAGAGAATTCCTCAGTTAATGCTCTTGTAAAGGCTTCATCTTTTGATACATAAAGTTTGACGCATTCATCAGCTATCATAGTTAAAAATCTTGTTCTAACATTCACAGGTAATTTAGATTTTTCTGCCTGCAGTACATCCGGAATATCTGACAGTGAAACTTCAGGTATATGTGCGATTCGACCAGTTTTTTGTGTTTGGGCAACAGTTTTTATTTGTGTATTTTGTTTTATCTTAGAAATTCGCTCTTTTGCTTTTTCTATCAATTGAACATTTTGGGCTGGAGCAATTTTTAAGATTTTCATTTGTACTGTATTTGTTTTGGTAACACCTTTTATTATATCATCTACTAGACAAGCTCCCCCCATTCTGTTAGCTTGAGAATGTTGTTTTCGAAGTTTATGCTCTCGGGCAGCTTCTAACAATGTTGGTGCCGGCCTTTTAGTAGGTAATGTAGATTGCTTAATTTCATTCATTATGCACTCCTGTTCTCTATTGGCTTGGGCAAGTTTGGCAATTTTATAACGGCTAGTTAATACCTGACCAGGAGTATTTACAATTTTTGGTTTGTTAGGTGGATGCAGTTGTGAATATGTAACAGCACTGTCAATATTTGCATGAGCTACCCTTTTTTTTCCTACTATAAAACTACTATTGTCTGTGCTAGTGTTTTGTTCAAATAATGCACTCTCTAATTGTACCTCACGAATTGGTTTTTCAGGTGGTTTATACTCATTAAATATTTTGTAACACTCTAACATGGTTTCATCTTCATCATCCAAATCGAGGTCAGAAAAGTTGGTTTCGATATCATCATTAGTTGTAGGAACATAATTATCACTATCGTCACTATCTAAATAAATGTGTGTTTTTTCTTTTTTGACACTGCTGGGTTTCTGGTGACTCTTTTCTGCGTCCTTATGTTTATCAGAGGATTTATACTTACTTTTTGATCTATGCGTTTCACAATTTTTCTTGTCTTCCAGCTTTCTATTTCTTTCCTTTTCACTTATCTTACGGCTATTCTTTTCTTTGCTAATACTTCTACTACGATCTCTACTCCTGTGTTTACTTTTGTGATGAGGTTTTTCATCTTTTTTATCTCTTATTTCTTCTTTTCTATGCTTTTCTTTATTAGTACTCTTATGTGATTTATCATTACTCATCTTAATTTTTTCTTTACTACTTCTTTCCTTCAAGTTGTTTAATTTTTCTTTATTAGAACTATTACTTTTTTCTAAGTACTTATATTTTTCAGTTTTTCCCTTGTCTTGATGTTTCTTAGATTTTTCACTCTTTGCACCATGTTCATGCTTGCTACGATTAGATCTATCATCTTTTGTACATTTTTTGCTATTCCTCTCTTTACTGCTATTATCCTTTGCAGGTTTTTCACTCTTCAGTTCCTTTTTTTCACAAAGTTTTTCACGTCTCTCAACTTTGTCACTATTTAATTCAGATGATTTTAGTTTGTCCTCTTTTTGTTGCGATTTAAAATTTTCTTCATTTACGTCTAGATCATTGTCACATGTTTTCTTTAATGGTACTTCGCTAATTTTAGTACTATTGTTACTTGGTGTGGTATCTACATCACTGTCACTTTGTTTGTTTTCATTTGAATATTTTTGCACTTTCTCTGTTGAATTTATAATTTCATCAATAAGATCAAATTCTGTAGACAAGTCCTCAAAGTCAATATCTGTTGTTGGCTGTAGTGATACTGCTGGATTATACTCGACGTTAGCAATGTTTTGTTTGATCTCCTTGATAGCTTCTATGTTTTCTCCATTCTCCTCTGAAATTCGTCTTTTATTGGCAGATGAAAGTATACTTAAAGGTGTAGGTTTGTAGGTAGGTTTTTCAAATTTCGGCAAGGGTCTTGATTTTCGATCAGGTTTAAAATCTGGTACATAACTTATAGGAATGTGACTTTTATTATTTTGTATATTAGCTAATTCGCTTTTTGGAGTAGGTTTATACGTGGGAATCGCTGTTATTTCTTCTTTTTCAGGTTCACTTACAACTTCATCTAAATTTTCTGTTGGCTTCTTTCTGTGTCTGAAATGGCAGTATGGTCTTCCGCATGAGCTGTCATAATAAGGGCACTCGATATCTTGAAAATAGCCCTTAGTAGGCAACATGATTTTTAAATATTATCGTTTCATTTTATTTAAGAAGACAATAATTTTAATTTCGTCCTTAACACAACATTACTCATAACCTAACAATTACTTGACGGATGACGACGAACGACGACTACGGACTCGACGTCCGATGACTGACGAAACCACAGAACAATTGACGAAACCGAAACGAAACAGGTCCAAGTCCAAGAATATACTTAAAATAGGTAGGTTCACACATCACATATTTGACACGTGACGTAGCCATATTTGTCATTTGTTATGATCGTTTTATTTTAATTTAATTATTAGATACAATACAATGATTATAAGGATTGATTGTGATTAGTTAATATAATTTTTGTAAACTAAGTAGGCTATAAGTAACATCGGATTTCAGAAATTGTCGAAACATATAGTTTTGTTTATTACGTAGTTCACCTTCATTCGTATATTTTGATGGATTAGGTGTTAGGTTATTACAAGATACGACCCTTGTTTATATAAAAAACTAGGATACAACACAAGGTTTATTAATAATCCTTGGATACAACATACAATATACATATTATTTATTACCTGTAGAGTTAAGGCATTGACGGTTATGACGACAGATATCCGTTCAACCTATTTATTTATAGTGACCTTGACCAGTATCAAGAAATAAAAAAAAAACTCAATTTATTCCCGTCCTAATTATTGGTGGTAAATTTAAATTTTAAACATCGAGAATGATGATAGAATAACGTTGTAAAATAGAGAACGGAGAACTGAACGGATGTTAGTATATTTATCTTAAAATGATAGTAGGACACATGTGGTCCAGATTTTTCTTGGGTTCAAGGCCAAAAACAGGATGCGATTTGTATTATCGAGTTTGTTGGGCCTACCCCCTACCGATGAATACCCACCTACGCAACTCATATTTCATTCATTATAAAATTTTTACATTAAGATATGAGTGAATATTCGTTGGTATAATACTTCCTGCGATTAGCTACTTTATGGCTACGCGTATTCGTTAGTACCAACGTACATATATCACATGTACGTTGTTAGTACCAAAGTACCTACGCTTTCTGCGATATTAGAAAACATATGATTGTACCTACATGCCATACAGGGTGGATAAAATTATATTTTGTTTTAGGTACTCTATAGTTTAATGATCAGATGCAATCAGTATTATCCGATTGAATCCAATCATTAAAGTAAGGTGCTTAAAACAGTTATAATTTTATACAGTGACCTATTTGAAAATGGGGCACATCTCTAAAATTGGCAACTAATTATATGCGTAGATTTCTGTTAGAAACCAGTATATTTTTTTTGAAATTTGGGTCACACCCAATTAAGAGTACCTACCTACCTATCCCAAATCTAGTGGCGCAGTCAGATTGGAAATAAAAAATTTCTAGCTTTTTTTTTATTTTTGGCCTTGAAAAAAATACAAATTTTATATTTCATTGTGAAATTTGGCACTATAGTAGAGTTATTGAAGCTCTTATTAAAAAAAATTGTTTAAATTGGCCAACAAATAAAAATTTTAGAGAGGTGCCCCGTTTTCAAATTTCAAATAGGTATACTCCCTTGGTATTTTTAGATTTTTTTTAATGCCGACGTTCTTGTAGGAAATATTTTTTGTAAGAGAAAAAACTCAAAACTGACCAATACGTTCCGAGCTATCAACCAAAGGCACTACAATAAATGCCATTAGTTTTCTATAGAAAGTTCTCTCATATTTACAAATATAAAGGCAATAAAAATATTGTATTTTTAATTCATGAGACCCAAATTGGGGTTATTTGCTTCACTAATATGCGGCAACCTAAATACATTCAACAAATAGCAGCAATTGAAAAGGGTTTAAAAAAATGTTTAATGTTCTTATATTATAGGAAGTACCATGTATATCCGGATTATAATAATGTCAGAAAGTCAACCTCCGTGAGGAATTCAGTATAACGAGTTTATCTAGGCGTTTCACTGCACTGATGTTTATCTATAAGCTTTTAAATTGCCTAATTATAATGGTAATTATCTACTATCACTAATTAAATTTAAAATACCTTCAAGACTTGCGAGATCTGTCATTCCATTCTACACACCATTCTGCTCGATAAATAGAGTATCTCCCTTAATACACATATTGCAAGATGCAAAACCACATGATGACTTCCGGAAACCTTGATTTCATGGATTCTAGCAAAATATTCCGAAAGTGTCTGTATAATATATACTATATATATTGTACTAATACAAAACAATATTTTGTAAATAGCGTGTATTCTGGTGTTAGCATAATATATATTATTGTATCTTATGTAATTAGGCGTAAGGGTAAATAGATAATATCATTATAGCAATATGTGCTGACAGTTAAAATTTAACAATTTTGTATTGCACTTTTCTACATTCTGTATAACATAAATAAAAATAGTTTTTACCAAAAATCACTCTCTGTGAGGTTCAGTTTTTAAAAAAGAAAAAATTTGCTGTATCGATTAATTTCGTGGGGAGTATGTATAGAACATTATAATTTCAATAAGCTCCAAAAACAAATAAAACCTGTGCAATATATATAACTATCATAGTATATTATTGTTATTGCATAAGATGTGCCTACTTATAGTTATGTATAGTTACGTAAAGACAGAAATTATTATCATCAGTCATTCAATATTTATGCCAAGTTTGTCGTTATTGCATTATCATTATCTATATACCTTAATGAATGCAAATATTTGTCAAACTTTATGTTTATTTATGAGTGCGAATACGATGAGTGTATTCCCATGTAAATTGAACATGAAGTAACGTTCATTTTCCTATTTTAAATGGAACACTGACTATGTTATTTACATATTTCAATAGAGGATTGTCTCACAAATAGAGGCTGATAAATTTGCTGATATTTGATAAATAAAGAGTATTATAAGAGTATATATCATAAGAGTTAAAGTGTTAGACGAAGACATTGAAGCAATAGAAACTTTTTTCAATTATTCTTTTTTCAAATCTCTCGTCCCTTACTTTTGGAGATATACCTTATCAACTTCTATGTCAATGTATTAGTGAGAGAACGCTCTATTCAACCTCATGTGTCTCCTCCTACAGTTCGACACATGTTTACATTTTGCTTAGAAATTAAAAATTAATATAAACGAAGATAGCGGGTTGTTTCGCTACAATTTTCGTATAGAGTGTACAGGATCTCAACTCTAATTTTCACCTCACCTCTATCTCCTTATTTGTGAAGATATTTAAAAAATTGAATATGCCACCTTATACAGCATTTCCATTTTTTATATTTAATCATATTAAAAATTACAGTTCCAATACATACACACAGGTGATAAATTTATGTGTAAAGAAACACCTTGTATATTTTTTACTGATCTGTAGTACTCTTTGAGCTGATTTCAAAACTATATAACTTATGCGTTTACGAAAAAATAAGCCAAGATAATCAAGCATAAACATGATAATTACATGGTTTAACTCTCCCGAGACAGCTTCGCTTGTTTGATTTTGGAGATAACTTTTAGTATTTAGTATCTATTGCTAGTAGATATCATTACTTTGATATTTAAAACTAAACAGTTAAGTGACAGACCAAAAGCCGCCTCGAAAGAGTGGAAAAAATATTTCTTAATGTTTATCCTAAATTATTTTGGCATATTTTGACCAACAGATATACCCAGCTCAAAGAGTATTACAAAAGCAGAAAAATATACACGGTCTTCCATTAAAAAATATATTTTTTTATATGTTGTAACTAACGAATTTCAAATATTTTTACAAAAATTCAGGATAAGTCGTATAAGGTGGTACTATAAAATTTTTAAATATTTCAACAATTAAGGAGTTAGCGGAGGTAAAAATTAGAGTTGACAATCTGTGCAAGCATCAATTATCATCTAATGGTAACACGGAGTTCATAAATTTATTTTAATTTGCCTTGGAAAACTTCGACTGGCCGCTTTATAGAATTAATTCCTAATAACTAGGCATTTTGAGATTATTGTTAAGAAAATTGTATTGAAAATTTCACACCGCCATTTTTTAACCAATCAGAGGCTTCTTTTTTGTTCAGTTACTATGCCAACCCAAAACTTTTCCGGAAATTTTTAACGTGTGAAATTAATAAGTGGAAATTTTTCTGTCATTTAAAATGTTAAAAATAAAGACGCAAAAGTTGGAGTGCTTTTAGAATTAAATTTATTTGGCGACGCAAAGGAGGATATTCTCGAGGATATTATAGGTACACAAATTAATATATTAATGTTTATTTTTTATTTACAAAAATAAAGTTGTGGGCTCGGCTGTGGGTATCACAATAATAATATCACAAGTATAAAGATATATCTTTATACTTGTGATAATATTAAACAGTAATTGACGTTTGTAAGTCCGGCAGCCATTACTATCTTGTTACCTTTTATTATTCCATAGCTGCCGAGAAGATGTTAATTATTGTCTCGGCGAAAAGAATGAATACATTTGCTATGCTCGAATTTAAGTAATAATTCATTTCATTCATTCATTTAAATTTAAAAATTATATGATGTTCCACCAATATTAGTACCTAGATCAAAGTTAATAAGAAACAAAAATATAATCTGTTTTTAAGTTATTTATAAAAATTTCATGTAACTAAACTTGGAAAATGGTATATATTTATAAAGTAATGGTGTGAAATTTTCTTACCGAATATCCCACGAGCTTAAATTAAAAACTGGTAAATTTTCCTCGTTCATGAATATTTTAAGAAAATTATCCCTCGCCTGTGGCTATGGATAATTTTCAAAATATTCATGACCTCGAAAAAATTTCCGGAAATAATTTAAGCACTAGGGATATTATAAGTGAACATTCTTACTGATACTATATTGATCAATACCATGTTTACAAAATACACAGGGTGTGACCTGTTCACTTACAGTTATGGTTTTAGTTTGGTACCTTATGTAAAAATCTTTTTTTTTTTTGGTATTATTTCTTTTATATTATTGTTTTGATAGTTACGTTCTTAATGAGAATATATTGTCATTTTTATTTAAGTTTGTATTTATATGGAAGTAAGTAGGTACATAAATAGCAGGTAATAGCACATATTTTTGTTTATAAAAATTACACTTGCTACTATTATTTGGGATAGAACGGAATCATCATACTTTGTCTAAGACAACACAATACCTAAGACCTACCCAATTATTTCTATTATCATTTTACAGCTTATATTGATTTATTCTTATTTATGAGATTGATGACCTAAAAAGGCATTTGTGATATTACTGCTCTATTATTTTTTTTGTTTTAATAAGTACATATTTTTATGATCAATGCCTAGTATTTTCACTACTATTATTTAGTAGAAATACTACTTCTATTTACAATATTTGTTTTATTTGAAGGAAAGACCGTCTGAAAGATAAATTAGAAAACATAGAAACTCAAATAACTCTATCAGAAACTAACCTTAAAGATTCTGAGAGAATTCTTGCTAACGCATCAGAATTAATAGAAATATCATATGGAAAATTAAAAGAACTTCAAGATGCCCCTGATATTTTGGAATCAAACAATATTAATTTTAACAGCCAATTAGAAAATAATAGAGCTGAAATCGATGAAATTCACAAACTAAAACCTGAAGTTCAAAACCATGCGAGCAATTTATCCGACAGAGTTCAACAACTTGAGCATATTTTATCAGAATCACAGATCGGTTCAGAAGACGCTGTTAAAGCAGCAAGAGCTTATAAAGACATTGTAGCTGCAGTTAACAGTGCTAGAGAAGCTGCTGAGGGTGCTGAAAATGATACTAATAATGCGCTTGAAATTTTAAATAATGTTCAGGAGAGAACTCAAGATGCCGATACAAATGCTGCTAAAGCTCTTGATGATGCTCATGATTCAAACCAGTCTACATATGAAAAATTAGAACCCAGATTAAAGGCAGCTATTTCTAAATATTCACCTGTTAAAACTATACATAATAAAAATGAAGAGTTATTGAGGGACATAGAGAAAATTTTAGATAATATCCATATCAAAGATTTAGGAAAAGCTTATAAGAGCGCTGCTGATAATGCTGAAGAGGCTTCAGTTACTGTTGCTGTTATAGAAGATCTTGTGAATAACTCTTTTACAGAGGTGAGTTCCTTAAGTTTGTTTACATATTTAATTAAAAGTTTTATACAATTTTAGTTACCCAAAGAGACGGAACAAGCACAACTACTTCCAAAGGAAATTGATAATATAAACCGTAACTTTATTCAAATAACTGAAAAGCAAATTAACACTGTGAATGAAAAATTACCACCTGCCCTGGAAAGTTTAAATGAACTTCCTGAAATACAAGCCCGCCATAAAAGGGTATCTGATAGCATTCAGAGTAGCATTAACAAATTAAATCAACAAATTGAGCTTGCAAGAGATATTGCAAATAGAATTAAAGTTGGTGTTAAATTCTATCCTAACACAACATTAGAGTTAAAGAATCCTAAAAATTTAGATGATTTGACCACGTCAACAAAATTCTCTGGTTACTTTAAAACTGATAAATTGAATGGACTTTTGTTATATCTTGGTAATCCAGTCGGAACTAACTTGCCGAAAACAAAAACGGTAAGTGTTTCCATAATTATTATTATTAATTTAAATCTAAATATTGTTGAAATATGAATTCATCTTGATGATATATGGTCCAGTTAGGGACATCATAAATAAATACTATTTTCTTCTCAAACACTTCTAAACACACCGTTACGGAGTAAATCGATATTTTATAAAATCATATCATGTCCTTTTCTAACAAAATAATAGCTTAACTAAAATTATACCTATAATACGTATAATTTTATTTTAAGGTATTATTTTGTTAGGAAAGGACATGGCTTGGTTTCATAAAATATCGATTTACTGGAACACAGGAACGGTGTGTTTTGTGAAGAAAGTGTACTTTTTGTAGAAAAATGGGTGGAGCATCGAAATATCGTATTATGTCTAAACGTTATTAAGTGGCGTAACACATATTTTTTAGAAAAGTGTCTAAAGAGCACAGGTTGCATGCCACTGGCTATTCTCATGGAGCTGACATTTTTTGTGGACATAAAGATTGATAATAGCATCTACCAAATAAAATTTGAAAACAATTGGTTAATCACTGTCAGAGATATAAATAAAAAAATATATTTTTTTTCAACTTCAACGCCCTGTATCCCAGAAACGGTACAGATTTGGAAATAAGTTTATATAGCAGAGGCCCATTATTTTTACTGGTTCTATATGTCTCCGATTTTTTTCACCACAAAATTGGGACACCCTGCTGTGCCCGAGTTGATTTATGGAAGTTTCAAAATAAAGTTTTGGAATTATCGCAATTTATTCATTTCTGGATTTACTAATACAAAATAACTGAGATATCTTTCAAATGTCTTAAAATGAAAAGAGTCTTAAAATTTGTATACCTACAGCGCCAACAGTTTTTTTTTTAATCATAAAAATAACTATCATCATCCCATCATTAAACATGATGGGATTATATAGGAAGATTCTGAAGTAACAGACAATACCCTTCTACTTTTTCGTATTAATTGTTTTTCCTTTATTAATTATCCTCTATAATGACTAGATTTTGAGACTTTTTTTCGTATTTTCTTGACCATTATTGAGTTTTTTAAAAAGTACCCAGTATAAAAAGTATCCATGACTGTCTAGCATTATGCCACCCTCTCTGAACTTTTTTCAAAAAAATCTATATTCAGTTCCATAACTCAATAATTTTTTTCTTTTCTGTTTATAAATAAATTATCCTATAATTTATTACTCTAGATGTTTAAACGTTTGAAAGTATTAATTTGTTCTCTTCAATACATGAGTCAGTGGAAAGAAATATTCCATAAATTAGAGAATAGAATATTGAAGATGGGTTTATAGACAAAATACTGACACAAAACAGAGTTTAAAGTTTTTCAGAGGTTAGTCTGAATTAAAAAAAAATCTACCCTTCTACGCTTTTGTACAATCCCACTAAAAGTATTTGCAAATATTTAAATAATAATCATAGGTTGTATATTTTTAGGATGACTACATGGCACTGATTATTCAAAATGGATATCCCGTGTTGAAACTGGATATTGGCAATGGCCCTGATCAAGTAATTAATAAAAAATTTGTGTCTGATAATAACTGGTATCAGTTCATAGTGGAAAGGTATACCTGTTTTTTTAAATTTTGTTAATTTGTTATATCTTACTAAAAATATAGTTTTTCACTAATAGGTAACACATAACAACATTTCCTGGCCCGACTTGAAATATTAACATATTTTACAATTACAAAATTGTTAAAACATTTTCCATAGACTTAATAACCTTGCATTGTTAGATTGCATTAACAGTAGTGGCTTTATTTAGATGTATTCTAAAAATGGCAAAAACAACTAGTTGTGAGCTGACTCTTTGTCAGCTCTATCTCTATATTTCTTGCATTCTTAGTAGTGGTTCTGAGACCTGACATAATTATTGCTAGAAGGGGAAGCAGCAAAACATAAGTAAACGTTTCCCATTACAGAGGATTGAAAAAAACTTCTTGTATGTGTTTTTATCACTTTTTCAGAGCTTGCAGTCTATTATGAACTTAATGTAGAAATATGCAATATTTGTTCTCATATTTATATGTTTTTATACCTTTATATGTTTTTATAAGTATCTTCATTGTTCAAATATTTCTGTATATAACATTTGAGCTTCTGAGTAAATTTACATACGTAAATAATTTATAAATAAATCTGAGTGACAACACTACCATCTACTAAATTTTGTTACCTTATCAAATTGTGTTACAAATTTTAGGGTTGGTCATAATGCCAAATTAACAATACGTGAAGAGCTTCCAGGCCATATAGAAAACAGTATTGCAGCTGAAAAATCATTAGCTGGGCCATATACAATCTTTAATTTAGACAAAGAAAAGTCTAAAATATTTGTTGGAAGTTTTCCTCCTCAAAACTATGAGATGCAACAAGAAATTGATTTTAATTCATTTGATGGAGAAGTGGAAGATCTGGTTATTGGAAACACTCCTGTATCATTATGGAACTTCAACCATGGCTATGAAACTGATGGAGCAGTAGAAAGGTAGGTACTACACCTTTAATCTGAATACATTTATCTTTAACCATACAATTTTTTAGGGATAAATTGGTTATTTTGGCACCTAGCACTGGCTACAGATTTAATGGAAATGGTTATGTTATTTTAGATGCAAGGTCGATGAAATTCAGACAGAGATCAGCCATTCAGCTCATGTTTAAAACATTTGCCACCAAAGGTTTGTTGTTCCTTGCTACGAAAGGAAAGACATTTATATCTCTTGAATTAAGAGATGGAAAAGTTTTATATCAGGTGAAATCTGCTTATAATATAATTCTTTAATTCAGAGATATTCAACATATTTTTGTTCTAGTACAATTTGGGTGCCTCTACAAAAAAATGGGTAACTTCGAAACAGTACAATGACGGAAAATGGCATAAAATTACTGCTAGTAGAGATGGAGCTAAAGGTAAATTTGAGGTGGACAACGAAGATGTCATTGACAGGACTAATCAAATATCCGGTACCTCACTGGAATTAATCGACACAATTTCATTTGGTGGATATCCTCACAAGCATAATTACTCTGATATCACTGAAGATAAGTTTGATGGATGCATCAATAATGTTACAATTATGCGTGAACCTGTTGATCTTCGAAATAATATCAAGGCCTATGATGTCACTCCGGGTTGTCCTGCTAAGGTATATTTTTATAAAAAAATGCATGTAATTATAAAAAAAACTGGTATTATTTGCAGTTTGCGCCAATGGTTTCCTTTGCTAAGAACACACACGGATATGTAGGTTGGGATCGTTTATCAATTAATAATGATTTTAAAGTTAGTCTTAAATTTAAAACTAAAGAAAAGGATGGTTTGATATTTTATGTGACTGATGCTGAACAAGATAATGGAATATCTTTGTCTTTGAGGAATGGACATTTGATTGTTATAAGCCAAGGAATGGAACTCATTTCTAAAGATACCTTTAATGACAGTGCTTGGCATGTTGTATCTGTAATACACAATGATGTGATGTTACGAATGGATTCTGATGACTATGGGTTTGTGGTGTAAGTTGAGTAGTTGATATGATATAATTTTTTACATTTTTTTTTCTTTATTGTTTGATATGCTAGAACTTTCAATATCAAATGTATTAGATAGATTTTTTGATTTAATATTTCTTTAAATTACTACCCTATGATCAAAGTTTAAGTCTTAGGTCTTTTTTTGTTATTATTAAGTCAACATTAACTATAAGTACACAAATAAGTAATCTACCCTAAAAATATTGTACCTAAACTGGGATAGCTTTTTCATCAGTATGGTCCTCAAGAAATCGGTTCGGTCCAGAGTCTAGTTAGCTATGTACACTTAGTCTCAGATGAATCTTAGAATCAAATGAATTTGTACAGGGGTCTGTATTTCTTTCCGTTGTTTCCTTAACGATTTCGTATGTGGTTCTATCGTTCTATCATAGCTCCAAATGACATCTTTTATTTTATGTTACTTAAGGTCAGTTTACAGGTCCTAGCATAAACCTGTGTCATTGACTAATAAACATTCAACAGAATTATTTGTTTAATTTTATGCACAATAAAATTTACAAACAACCACAGCACGAATAAATTAAATGAACTTAGCAGCACCGTCTGTTCTGCTATCAGTCAGTAGGAATAGCATTGTTTAATTTTTTATAAAACATATTATAAGCTATCAATCCAATTCGTGTAAAGAAATAGTTTCGATCACAATGAACCAGCTAGTCGCCACTCAACAATGTTCTGGAAAAAGGAAACACTGCAAGTTTTACTGTTCAGCACTACTTTTTTAAATTTTGTAAAATTTTATCAAATACTGCCTAAAAGTAAAGCAGATGTATACTCGAGTTCAGTGATATAGCGTTTTTTATTTACTAAAAATCTAATAATGTTTATTTCATCAGCTTCAAAATTATTCACATGCTGACAACATTTTAATGGTAGTTCAAATCCGTGAACTCAACTATACCTAATATGTATCATATGTAGATAATATAATATTTACTACTTTAAGGTAACATTAACGTAGTTTTCCACATAACACAAGATGATTAAATAGATTTAATCATCTGCAGATGATGCCAATTTGGTTGGTGAAACGCGTGTCGTTGGTGTTACGTGGAAAACTACGTCAGTGTTATCTTCACACCAAAGGTTCGAACCCCCTTCAAGATTACTTTCAGGTAAATACAAATTTTAATAAATTAATATTTGTTGTTTGTATTATTTCTAGTACCGATAATCCGCCCTCATCGCTTCACGTAATGTATGCCAACATGTACGTTGGAGGACTTCCAAGGAGAATTCAACCAAAGCCAGGTATTGTTGGATCCACGAAACCATTCCATGGATGTATAGCAGACTTGACTGTAAATGGCAATGTTAAGAACTTTGCTAACACTACAGATAGGTCATCAGAAATTTTAGATAAATGTGTTTTGGATATTTCTACTATTGATATAGAGCATCCAGGTAAATTATATTCTACTTGAAATATTTATTTAGTTACTGATGTTTTCTTTATTAGTATGTTTGAAAATGTGTGTAATCTTTAAGATTCTCTGAGAAAAATTAAACTTAAAACTCAAATAGGTGCTTGTAGGAATGATTCTCTTAAATTAAATTTATATTTTTATTTTACAGTGCCAGAGTTAAAACCAATTGATCCACTTCCATCTTATACTACTATGCCTCCTGATGATATCACAGAGAATCCAAACCCACACGGTAAACCTATTTTCTACAGTAATAGTATTTTTAAATTGAATTTTCTATGTACAGGGCCTTCACATATATTTTGAACTAGCCTTTAATTCCTTGAGCAATGATTTTTTTAAAAAACTTGTTAAAAAGGATATTATCCTTATTACCCTAAAATCCTTATGACCCTAAAATCTATATTAAAGTTTTTCTGTAAAATCAAACATTTTAAGGAGTTAGAGGCTAGCTCGAAATATACATGAACAGCCTGCACATGAAATGATGCGAATCGTCTTATTTTATAGTATAATAATTTTAAATGGTAGTATATTTTCTATTCTTGCTCTAATTAATTCAATTTTTTGGTAATATAATTATATACATTAACAATTTGTAGCATTTATTAACACTTGTCTTTTTAAAGTTGAGAGCGGTAGAGGAGATGGTGGATTTGATTTTGGTCTGACCACTGCTCCTAGGACTATAAAACCCTTACAAGAACTACCAGTTACTGAAATTGTTACTACAACTATGATACCGACTCGGCCTCCAGGTGGCATACCACTAACCACTCCTAGACTTCCACCCATCGACGGTTGTGCTCTTCCTTTAGATCCTGTTCAAGAAAGTGAATCTATAGTGGGCTACAGATTTGGTAAGATATTCTATATAAATAACTACTAATCTTATGTCGAAAATGTTTAACATACGTTCCTTCAATATTACTTGAAACCATATCTTGGAAAGTAATGAAGGCAATATATTTAAGAGGATAACACTCCACCATTTCGAGTAGTAAATTTATCATACACCTACTTATACTATGCACCTAGTATACTAATTTGGTAGTATTTTCTAGTGTGGGTGATGAGCATAGACATACGGTGATGAGGGTATTAAAAATAATTTTGCTCTTTTTTAAAACAAATTGTTTCTGGATATTTGAAGAAGAGGGCATTACTGTGTTTCTCACCACTACCAATAAAACTTTCTGTGTTGTGTAAATTTAATATTGTAACCATACAGCACATGTAAGAACAAAAAAATGTGTAATTTTACACTAAAAACAAGTATATTTCATCTACAAACAAGTCATATTATTTTTATGCCATTGTATCTAATAATCTTAATTTAATTTTAATACTTAAAAGGAAGTCTGGCAATCGTTCTGACTAGAATGGAATT
This sequence comes from Pogonocherus hispidulus, assembly GCA_963924545.1. Lineage (NCBI taxonomy): Eukaryota > Metazoa > Arthropoda > Insecta > Coleoptera > Cerambycidae > Pogonocherus > Pogonocherus hispidulus. The sequence goes on along the minus strand of OZ004692.1, from coordinate 27,774,215 downwards.
ACTCCAGAAAATTTTAGGAAGATATACACTGATAGTAGATGGTATAGGTAGTACTATATATACACTGGATTCGATTTTATTAGTTCTACTTAGCATACCACAGGTGAAGAAACCAATGAATGATGGGGCAACCTTGATAGCCACTTGGCTCGTATTGTGATAGGATCAGTGGCGGCTCGCAGGGAATGCAAGTAACGCACCACTTCACCTAAAATTTCTGTTTGGTTGTATCATTTAAAATTATTTTTAATTTCATATACATTTTGTAATTTAGATATATTTTGACACCGAAAATGTATTGTGTTTGTTTTATCCACAGAAATAAATAATAATTATTATAAAATGTTGCGTTCTGAGGCCTTCTAAAAAAACATTGCCTCGGTGAGAGCGAACATTAAACCCCGTACCGTTCCGTTCTTATAAGCAAGTGACGCATATTGTTAACAGATCGTATTTCCGCGACAGACATGACGACGGTTGCCATGGCAACAGGGCAGCCAATATGTGACTAAACTGCCCTGTGGGCGAATAAGTGTCGCGGATTTCGATAGCCGCATCACATCACTCTTATCGTCCTGCCAGTTTTGCCTCTATACGCGACGCCGCGCCGGTGAAAAAACAATTCTTAATAATAATAAATAATCATTGTTTTCCATCAATCGTAGCAATGTTTCGTGTGCATGATCCAGTTTGTGTCTTATTAGAAACACATTTTCTAGATGGAAAAATAATTACAAAAAAGATTTTTTAAATTGCGAGAGACTTGTGCCTTCTATCCATGTCGAAAAAAAGGGACAGTCAAAAGACAAAGTGTTCGTTCGGAAGTTTTGGAATGAGTGGTATTCGAAGTATAAGTGGTTGTGTGGATGTGTTTATTTAAAAAAACTTTTTTGTATGCCGTGTTTAATAGTGGGTGTAAAAAAATTTGGCGTGTGGAATAAGGAGGGATTTAACAATTTTGGGAATGTTACGCAAGGATGTCGTAAGAACGATGTTTCTTTAGAAGATATACAGCGTGCAATAATGTTCGCAGAATTAAGAGAAAACCTCAATTCAATCGAAGATGCTTTGAGGGAAAATTCCAGACTATATATGAAACAATTTAACGATGGCGTCCTTCTAAATAGACGGAATTTGCTTGATATTTTCGCCTACGGTGCTGTTTTCATTTCCGAGCCTGCGGCCCGCACCTCAGTTCGCAGTCCACGTCACCTATTTACTGACCCACGAGCCGCCACTGGATAGGATATATATATAATAAATGGTACAGTAAGGCCCTCTAGTGGCCAATGCTACTATCTGTGTCCAACATTGTACTCATTGTACAGATACATTATACATTGTATACATTGTACAGCTGTTTTGCAGGAACTTTTACTGTACTATCAACGATGGGAACAGGGCTGTCGTTTAGGTACTTTTGTGTCTCATTTAATACTTTTTTTTTTGTAATTCTGGGATAAAAATACTAATTTAAAAAAATAAGGCAAATTCGGTACTTTTTTAATCAAAGTAATAAAACATTTCTTTTTTTTTGAATAATCTTTTAAATTTTTTAATTTTGTATGGTTACTTATCATTATGCTCAGAGTATTGTAGTAATTTGTATTCTGTGAAATATTTGCAACACTTTTTACTTGTGATGAGTTTTTAGCCAACAAATGTTTTAGGCTAAGGAGTTGTATTATTAGCCGGCTATAAATTATTAAAAATATGGACATATAAAAAATAACTATATAGATATATATAAAATAAATAATAACCTTTTCAGGGACCCAGAAAATTAGCAGATTAGAATACAATTCACCAAGGGGAAAATACAAGAAGAACTTTGATTTTAGATTTCAATTTAGAACAAAAGAGAGTGGAGGTATACTGTTCTACGTTTCTGATCAAAATCACGCACAGTTTGCTGCTATTTATTTAATAGATGGATATGTAAGTCAATTGCAATTTATTGTAAATTATAGAAATAACGTAATATCATATATTATATTTTATTTTAAAAGATCTGTGAATTTTTGTTACATTTATTCGTTTCATATGTCTGCCGCTTAATTCATTTAAGCTGTTTTAGTAAAAAGAAGAGTTGTACACATTTTGTATAACTATTAAAAATTTTATTAGATAGCAAATAAATAAATTTGTTTGTTTAGGTTGTATTTAAATTCAAAGGCAATAATGCATCTTTGATCATTAAATCAAAATATCCATATAATGACGACAACTGGCATTTGGTTGAATTCACTCGAGAAGGATCTGCTGGAAAATTGGTCGTTGATGAAACGGATATCAACGATGGTAATGCAGCACAAAAAAATGTAGTTTTGGATGTACGTGTCCCATTTTTCATTGGTGGCCTTCGTCCTAATGATTATAATCAAGTCCAATTAAATTTGGTAAGTAAACGACAAAGAAAATTATATTAATTTATTGTCTACATGGTTCAATGCCAAGGAGTGTTGCATACTATTTTGAAGATATTACAGTTCTCCATTTACTCAGTGTTGAAAATTAGAATCAAATTATCTATTCTCTAGTTACAAGTTTATTGATCTTGAGTAATCATAAATAAATAAAAAATCAAATGCTTCTCAGAATGGGGGTCAATTTGAATCTTTTTCTGAAAAAAAGCTATTTTGTTAAATAGATATGGCCACTTGAGTGGCCTACCTGTTTACTGGGTTTGAGCCCATTGGAGTTTTTTTCACTTCTTCAGGCACATATGAATATTTTGCATTTGAGGAGTAACCTGCAAAGAAGTCCTGTTCAATTTGATGTGGTGAACTAGCAGGCCTGTCAGGTGTCCAGTGTTATTTTGTCATTTTTTTTTCTGTTGAGGATCAATCAGAAGGTCTTATTTTACAACCAACTAGTCAGCTAATTATAAACCAAGTTTGCTTTTCACAATCTATCTCAACCACATGACATTTTTTCACTAACACATAATGCTCTCATGAAATAGTGAAATACTAGAAGATTGATGTGCTTTATGAGAAATAATTACTGACTGATATTCTCATGCATTGAGACATTGGACCATAAAACAAAACTTTAATTAGGACAATAATAATTATTAATTTATTAATTATATCTTTTGTCTTCAGAAAACCAAATTGTAATTATTTGATAACCTGCCATTTAACAACAATCCTAGCTGAAAAGTAAAGTAAATAACTTTATATTATGTTATGTTATGTTATACATAGTATGACAGCGACGGTGCTGATAATAGAGTTATGTTATTGACCAGTTTTATTGTTTTATTTAAAAATTCTTTTTTCCGACACACTATTATTAGTTATTAGAAATTCCAAAAAATTTTTAAATTATTTAGAACTTTATAAATATAAAATTATAAAAATACGATTTTGTTTGTTATATTTAGAACACTACAAGCTCTTTCAAAGGATGTATACGTAACTTTGCTATGAATAACAAACCTATGGAAAAGGAGGTACCACATGGTGTGATACCATGTTCAGATGACGTAGAAGTGGGAACATACTTCGGCGGAGGCACAAATACTTTCATAAAACTTAAAGAAAGATTTAAGGTTGGACAAATGTTCAATATTAAAATGGACATCAAGCCAAGAGTGGACTCAGGAGTTTTGGTTACTGCACATGGCAAAAAGGATTATTATGTCTTAGAATTGCATAATGGTCAATTAAGACTCACTGTGGAGAATGGAAAAGGTCCAGTAACTGCAGTTTTTCATCCTCCAAATAATCGATATCATTTATGCGATGGAAAGTGGCATAATATTCAAGGTATGTTATATTCTGCAGTAATATAGTTGCAAGAGATTTATCATATAAATAGTACTTCTCATTCTTAATCAATTATTTTCTTTTTAGCTGTGAAATCCAAGAATGTAGTTACTCTTTCCGTTGATAACTTATACACAGATCCGAAAATCGGAGCTGCTTATTCTACCTCTACAGATACAGGAAGTGCCTTATTCTTAGGTGGACATCGTTTACTTAAAAAAGTTAGGGGAATTACATCTAGAACCCCATATATTGGTTGCATTAAAAATTTGGAAATAAACAATGAACCACTTACTCTTGTAACTAGTATGGGTATAGAGGGTAACATTACTTTTGGTTATTGTCCAACAAATTAATTATAATTTCGAATAAATAATTATAAGCATCTAAATTTGTTTCAATTTATTTACTATTTTATAGTTTATATATAATCAAAATTGTATAGATAGTGATGGGTCGGCTAATAATTCATCACGACAATTGACATTCAATTGCCATGAGAACTTAAGTTTTTATGTCATTAATATTAATGTACGTTGTTTTAAATACAGAATATTTTGCTTTTTTAATTGAATAGTTTTTTATTTTTTCTTAGTTCCCTATGAGTAATTCATATTTAATGCAGTACCTATTGGCTATAAATGTAAAATTAAGCAGCAAATATACTAATTTATTGAAACTATTTGATGTATTAGTTGACGAGATTTAATCCAATTTGTGAAAATTAGTGTTAATCCAAATTGTGAGGGTTAGTGTAAACTATCACAAAATGTTATTAGCTGGCTAAAAACTCATCACTATCGTAAGTATTGACAATTTAATTAAGATCAGTTGTCATGGTAAAGTTTAGTTAACCTCATACCTTACTAATATTCGTACTTATTCGTAACTCTTTACGAGAAATGTATACACAAAATATATACTATATATACAAAATATATGCTTTCCTCCATTTTTTGTTTTGTTTTAGTAAGTTAAATACAAATACAAAGTTTTTGTTAGATACCTGCTTTTATCTAGAAATCGTTTTGACGTTGACTGAATAAATAGTCAGTCAAAGAATTGACTGAATATTTAGTTACACATTTTGTCGCATTGTATCGAATCAAATAACTTTAAAAAATAAGAAAAAAACTATATATTGCAGTAAATTATGTTAAGAACGGTACCCCGATTAGTAGAATGGAAAAGTGTGGTAGTGCGGAAGTTCAATTGGAAGAGCATTGTCCCGGAAAGCCGAAGGTCCCGGATTCGATTCCTGGCTGCATCAAGTTTTTCATTCTACTACAGCTTCAGAAACGGGATAGGGAGTCCACGTGACAGCACAGTTCAACTTATGTTATGTACATAAAAAAGGCAATAATGTAAGTATAAAAGTAGTTTATTTATAAAACAAATTGGTAGCAGAACTCATAATGACAATAAATGCTCAGTATAAAATTAAGTAATTTACAACAGAGATGTCAAATACTTCACATAAGACTTGAAAAATTTGTTATATACTTGAAAATATTGAGTATATCATCGTTAATGATTTCACTATTAAATTTGATTGAAGAGGTATTACTGCAACAGTATGAAGATATGTTTAACTCTGAAGCAAAATTTACAGATGAAGAATAATAATAACAATATTCTCATACAATGTTCAAAGCATTTTGATATAACTATAAAATCTCGATTCAACATTTTATTTTAATGCCTTTCACGTGTAGCCAATTTGTCATCTACACTGTAGGTCATGAAAATTTATCAGCCCTATTATTGAATTTGACATCACTGCCTTACAACGTAATAAATTAAAGTTTAATTGACATTAGGGGCAAACTTAAAACTAACTAGTCTTACTTACGAGAGTTGTATTGTATGATATGACTTTTTTTATATATATCTAAAAACATACTGGTAAAATACTGAATTTTAATTTAAATCCTATGTAATTTCTAGCCGAATTACCTACTTCAGCAAATGTTATTATTATTAAAAACTTTCAGAAATGAATTGTTTAAATGTAAATAAATACATTTTTTTCGGTGTTGAAAAATGCAGTTTGCTTTGCCCTTCAAACAGTAGTTTCACTCTAACTAATGCACTTCTTAGTGTGGACAAGTTTATATATAAAAGTATAAAAGTAGTGGCAAAAACGTTTTACTGGAGAGAACAATACAACGAATTAATGTTATTAAGCAGCATGTCTACCGTGCAAAGGCAAAACAATGTATTCGTAAAAATTGCGATTTTGAGATATTTGTGTGATGTACATGTAGGCTTAATGATCTACTAATACATTGTTAAACGAACTCTCTAAGTTATATAGTTTCTGATATATGCTCATGACAAAACGATGTATTATTTCATTCAGACCCTGTAAACATAAGCAGAACAAGGTAATATTATTTTTTAGGAATTTTTTCAATGGCAAAACAATGTAGTTCACTGTTTATATTTTAAGGAGATCATAATAAAAACACCGGTAAAACAAAGTATTAAACAATACATTGTTTTGCCTGTGGAGGTGTAGAAAAATTTCGAGCAGCAGTTCAGGGTATTTGTAAAAGTACATTGTTTGAAGTTTAATACATGTACTTACTACATTTAAGCAAAAATGTTCTTTTCTGTGTTTGCTAATATTAAATAAATGTATGAAAATTAATGCTGTTTTAGAAAAGGAATTATTTCTACAAAAATATGTATTTACCTTAAAAATGTAATGTATAGTACATTGTTTTTGTAATAATTCTTATTTCGCAAGTTCATATAAAATTCTCTGGCAAAACCGCTTACTGTACATTATATTGTTTTGCCGAAGTTTTTTCAGAGTAAATTGAAGGAAAAACTCTGGCAAATCAATCTAAGAGCCATTACTAAAAAAAAATAACTATTTGACTGAGTTTATTTAGTGAAATAGCTCATTTGCAGTCTAAACAATATAATAACTTATTTTAGATCTACGTGAAAATTAAAATATATATTTGGCATTACTTCAAACTAACTTCAAATATCTCAAAACTAACCTTTTCATAATACATCGTTTTGCCTTTGCACGGTAGACGTATATAATTCTAGCCATGTATAATATCAATAACAGAATAATAGTTAATACCATGATTGTTTAACCAGGTTAAGAATTGTGCCACCATTCTTGTGGCTTATAGTCAAGTATGCTATATCAAATAACTAATTCACACAACAATAATTTCGTAGATTTTTTAATACAGCTATATAAAATTTTATCTAGTTTAATGGGAACTATTTCCATAATGCACAAGACAAATAATAACGAAGACTAATAATAATGAACTAACTTGACTAGCTGCCCTTACCTATATTAAAGGGGACATGTCTAAATGACCTTTGCTGAGTTTCATGCGAAATTACTTAATGCCGGTCGTTTAGAAATATAACCTAAACTAAATCAATTGTTGAATAGTGACAACTCTATACACACAGGTTCAACCGTGTTCGATCTTAGCGAAAGACTTTGGAAGACCCCATTTTGCGCCTTTATTTTTTAGATTTGTTCATAAAATACAATAAACGCTCGAATAAACGTTTAAGTAAGTGCTACCTAGCACTTTTCCTTCAAACTCCATAATGGACACATTTCTGAAAGAAATTGCTGTAGGTGTTATTAATGATTGAAGTAAACAATCATTGTGTTACAACATAATTATTAAAATTTTACATTTTATAATGAAAATTCAAAATATTAAGAATGTTTTGAGTTTTGACACATGATTGTAAATTGGCCTGGTTTGATTCTCCCATGATTAAAAACCTATTAACTTCTCTGTATAATAACACAAAGTACTTGTCCACCGATGACCCGGCATTATTTCTGGTTAAACTGTTAAAATTTTTGTACACTTGAAAACAAACATTCTTATCGCAGACATGCAGATACAGGTATTTATAAACTAGTTAATTCAATCTCTCGAAAACTAGCAGAAAACGATCAAATGAGAAAGTTTTAGGCAATTCCGTCAGAAATGTAGTAATGCCTGTAGAACTGCTCCAGCTGTTTAAGTTTTGGAGATATTTTGTGAAAGCTCAAAGGTAAAAATCAAACTAATTATGTTTTCGAAATTAATATAATACGAATTTGTTAGTTAGCGGTACAAGAAAATATATTCAACTGCCTCTCCTTACATCTGCAGTCTCTGTATTTTTTATGTTTTCATTCCAATATATATACCATAAACATTCATTTAACTAAATCATCAACATGTATAGGAAGCAATGATATCATCGTGCTCTAGGTTTTCAACCAAAAAATTACATTTTCTATTTTTTCACGTAACTACTTAACTATAATCAACCTTAATACTGCAGAGTCGGAGAGTCATTTTTAAGGCACTTTTTTAGGACCAATCTTGTGATGTTAACAATAATCTCCATAATTTGTTTTAGAGAAACTCGTGTCTCTAAACAAATGAAGATTGAACGTTTCTGTTAATACCATGAGATGCATCTTCAAAAAGTGCCTGAAGATTCTCAGAGGCACAAAGATTACAGTTAAGAAAGGTGGTTACATGAAAAAACAGAAAATGCAACAAAAAGCCAATACAGTTGGAGCAGAATTGCTTAAAATTTTGTTCATGTGACCGGTTTTCTATACTTTATAGTTTCCGAGATACCAATACATGCAGCTCAAATTATTTAGGATAACTTTATGGCTGCCATGATAGTGGGGGTTATGATAGAACATAGTAAGTAAAATCTGTTATATTAACAAGTACATTATCACTCGGCATCAGTGAATAGGAGGTACCCTAGCAATAACAGAAATATGTAATATAACAGTCTCATGTTATTTGCCCCATATAGGTACCCCATTATTTGAGTTTTATAAATACCTCTTCAACACAAACAAGTATGATAAAAAACAACATAAACATTGTAGTTTTATTTTAAAAATTTGCTGAAGTGGTCATGATTACTGATATCATGTTAATGAAGTGGGAATTAAGGGCAAGCAGTTTTATCAAATATTTTCTCATGATTATCTAAATACAAAAGTTTATATTGGATGTAAAGATACATGAATGAAACATGATAAAACTGTATAAATATATTAAAAAGGAGACGTGAAACATAGAATATTAGTGGAAAGTAGGGATTACAATTGTATCTGGACTCAATTTAGATAGAAATTCAAGTAGAAAACTTTTGTTTGCCAAAATTCTTAAAGTAACTAACATATTGACAAAAATTACAATTTTTAATTTGGATATTTTAGCAAGTTGGTGGTACATTTTAATCTTTTGACTAGTAGAGCCAAAGTTTAAAAGATAAATGTTGATCCCCCTGCAGTAAATAAAATTACTTTTTTCAGGTGACTAGTGAACATCTGACTCCAAAAATTTGGATGAATGAAAGACTTATTTTTCAATATATTTTTGAGATCATAGATTTATAATAAATTACTAACAATATTATAGACAATTCTGCAACACAAATTCTTTTGAATATTTAATAATTGTATTCTGTGTATTTACATAAACATCTAATTTAACAATATAAAAAGCACCAAAAAATACAAAATTCAAACAATCATGAACAAAGCAATAACAAGCCTTATAGTATTTTACTATTAAGGCCAAAAGTACAAATAAACTAATTTAAAAATGATTTCTCAGTTTCTAATAAACTTGCCTGCCAATGAAAAGAAAATGTTAGAATCTTTCTCAGCTAGCAAAATAAAAGGCAAATAGAAGTAAAACTAAGTGGACTTGCTCTTTTATTTAGTAAGATCACAGATTAATTATTATTAATTATTAAGAGGTAATTAATCTGTGGTAAGACATATACAACTGTCAAAAATTATTCTTCCACAGTTTGACCGTAGTGTGAAGCTAGTTATCAGATACTGATAATTTGATATTCAGCTTATTTTCAATTTTAAATAATGAACTAGTATCCCCGAAATCTTTTTTTAATGTAAATTTATATAATTGAGCCTACCTATTTTCATCATTTCGATCCTTTCCCGAAGTCTCCCAGAATAAAACTGACAGAACGGATACATCTCATCCTATTTTATATATTACAACACTGACATAGACTGTGGACTCTGAAAAATCTTTTTAATGTTAAAATATTTGCACCTTAACAGCTGTGAAAGTAGATACATTAGCAGTATAACTGAATGCGGTGAAAATCCCAAACAGCCTCGAACCAACAGTAGGTATTATTAGTTACATAATTTCACCACACACAACTTATTAGTTATACTAGCCGATTCTGAGCACTGGGAAGCTATTGAAGAATTGATTGAATCAAATATAAAACAAAATCATTTATAATTTACATCAAGTAGATATTAATAAAATAATCACAATACAAATTCTTTATTCTGTTTAACAGTAAATGCAAGAGACAATTTAGGTTAGTGCTTGTTTTTGCATTAATGTCATTTATATATTAGAATTATTAACTTTTTATCTTTAGAAATATTGAAATTGGAACAGTAAGTAAATTAATACTTTAGTTATATATCTCACACACTTACTGTATGAATAAGCATTAACTATTATATAGATACTCATTGTCTGAAAATTAAGGAGCCAAAAATAGATAATATTTATATATCCGTAATCTGAATGGAATATTTACAATCACTGATGTGAACATATTTTGAACAAATAGTTAAGCAATGTGATATTTATTTGTTTTATTTTATAAATGCTCTCAGAATTTCAAAAATAATAAAAAATCATACTACTTAGTAATTTTCATTAATAAGCATCGTTCATATTTCAACATGGTAAATAATTATTACAACTAGCAAAGATTTTATATTTTAAGAAAGTATTTGAAACCATTACTATTGTAAAATTATATATCTATTGAAGTGAAATCTAGTTAATTAAATATGTATACAATATTTAAATATTTTGTAAAAATCAAGTACTTAGGTAAGAGTTGAAAACCAAGTACCTATATACTTAGGTAGCAAAGTCGAGTTTATTAAATTATATCACATTGCTTCCCTTATACACTTAAACAACAATCTCAATTGAACGTTTTAAATAAAGTTGATTTACATTGTATGTTTAATGTTTACTTTAATCTAAATTGGCATTATTGTAACCAATAGACATATTACAATGTGTTAATGTGAATAATGCATAACTTATTTATGAAAAGCTATTAGCACAGCAATAATATAGACTACTAGCAGGACTAACCTTTGATGACAAATAGAAATAACTAGGTATGAATTGGGGCAGTGGTTATTAGGTAGACTCTCTAATATGGGGCTGCGGTCTGATGGCCAAGTGTGAACCACATCTTGCGAGTCGGAGAGGCTATCTAGAGATGAGTGAAGCAGGAGGGGGAGTGAGAAGGAGAAGAATAAGGATCACACTTTGATTATCAGGCAGGCCGACATAAATTCCCACCTTTGCCCAAAAGGTTATTGAGGCAGTGTACCGTCTTAAGTTGAAGAGTAATGTCTCTGTCATTCCTACAAGGGAAAAAACGGAAATAGAAGGGCATTAGATTCCCCTCTGAATACTTCTGAATACCAGAGAGTATATACAATCGAGAAGGCTTTCTGGGGCAGGAATATATCTGGAGGGCAGATAAGTTCATTAGAACTTTGTACTCGGCTCATTCATTACAATCATCTAGGCAGAGATTATTGTAATTTAAGTAGTGGAAAGCAAAAAAAAAACAGCTCAGGAAAAATAGCAACAAAAAAGATGCTTTCTACTCTCTCAGTCAAAGGGAGTATGCTCTCCAATAACAAAATCTGTTCTTATAGCAATGTGGTAACACATTAAAACTGCCGACCATAAAAGAACGTTAAACTTGTATGAATACCTGGTCCTTTGGGAATCCCCGGAACAACCAAGCTGATTAATTAACTTGACATAATTATTATTTTTTTCTAAGGTAGGTTGTCATGGACCTAAACCTACTATAGGCATTACTAGGATGCGTGTTAAGGAAGTTTTTAACAAATGGGTTTACGATATGTTGAAGGAGAAATAGAATTATTTGCAAACAGAGACTCATGGTTTCTTAAAGGAGCCTGATAAAGTTAAGTTGACATGGCTGTTGTACCATAGTAGAGGGTTCCAAACCAATTGGCAAGAATAGGAATTGAGGAAAATGTTAGTTGACTGGAATGTGAAGAACACGAAGAAAGGCTCTTTTACTTTCCGGGTCAATGTGCAACCCATAAGGGTAAGGCATAATGTTGTTGGTACCAGGAAGCTGTAGGCTTTCACATAGATCCAAATCAAAAAAGGTCCCATTATTGGCTATCTTGCCCGACTTTAGCCACCCCAATATTACTACTACCAGCAGGATCATTTTGATGTCGACAATTTGATTTTTGATAATCTAATGAGCTAGATTTGTGAAATTGATTGATTTGTTAAATGGAATTAATTCAAAACTTATCAAAAATTTAGTCATTAAAAATAAGGAAAAACTACTTTTCAATTATGCTCCATATATTTTTCTGTTTCTGTAATAAATTTGAAATTTGTGTTATTAGGAATATATAATAATAATAATAATAATAACAATAATAATAATAATAATAATAATAATAATAATAATAATAATAATAATAATAATATCTCTACCACTTATTCTAATCCCAAGGATTAGCCCGAACATCTGAAACTTGTGTGGAAGAGGGGGGGGGGGCGGAATATATATATCTAGATATATAATTAAATTTTTCACAATGGTGTACAAAATTTAAGAAATTGAATATGGGCACAAATAGTTGAACATCGTCCTAATACGTAGTTTAAAAGTATTCTGAACCTATTCTGATATCTACATATGCTATGTAGTTTATTGTAATGACTTTTAATTATTATTAATGATCCACCCATCAGTTGATTAATATTAACTTTTTTAATTTACACATCTACTACTTTCACTGAATATGAACTGAATACGCCTCTATTAATATTTAATACACAAGTGATACTCAATTGAATTGGTTCCTCATTGGCTATTAATGTCCTTGTGCTAATCTGCATGTCTCAAAATATTTGCCAATTATTCTGCTGGTTAGTACATATGCTGTGTGCTGTCATTTATTAATATGCAATATAGAATAAATAAATTACCAAATGCGTTGTAACTATGTATTACGAGATTGTCAATGTCAAACGTTTGATATAGACATTAACAGTTTTTGTATCAGTGATTTCAGTCAAAAATGTATTGGTTTATTCTAACTAGTGGTCTGAACATCCAATGAGTAGTTAAGTTACTGAATATTTTATATACAAAAGATATACATTACAAGACATAAACAAATGAACAATACAATATATGAACATAGGAATCAATAATTTCAAGTAGCCCTCTTTCCCACTTGGGCCATCAAGACGCAGAGAGTAAAGGAAAAAGATGGAGAGCAGGATTGGCCAACTATATTGTACGTTTATACCGAGTTTCCCATGATATCTGACTTATGAGGAACTAAATGGGTTATTACATTTTATTGAATTTTATATTCCCAAGGCACACTATGAGAAATATTGCCAATGCAACCGATAGAATAGTACGAACCCCACTAGCGGTAATTTTTTAATTTTACTTATCATTATCAGGGGAATAATCATATCCAGCATCATTTTTTGGGCAAAAGATAGTAAAATGCAGAGTATATTTGTGATTCAAAAACGCTTAATGAGAATTATTAAAAAAATGAATTATAATGAAACATGCAGAACAGTTTTTAAATCAGAAGGGATAATGACGGTTTACGCATACATTTATGAATGTTTAATGTTTTTGTTCTTAAATAGAGGAAATTTTGATCTGACAATACACCATCAATACAGTACAAGAGCAACAGCTATAAATTACCCCATACATCGCCTTACACTGACAGAGAAAAGCCCTCAAAGAATTGTGCATAAGATTTTTTAACAAGTTGCCTGATAATATTAAAATAACACAAAGTAAAAAATTGTTTAAATCACACATAAGAAAAATGTTAATTGAATTGGAGCCATACAGTTTAAATGACTTTTTTTACTGGAAGTACATGTTGAATATGTAAATTTTGTGTAGGACGCCTTTTCATTTTGTGTTTGTTTGTATTGTATAATAAATGTAACAATGTGAAATAAAGATATATTATTATTATTATTATTGTAATTAAAAAAAAATAATAATAAAAAGAAGTTCTAGTGGAGTTCGAAAAGCCAAAATTTTGTATCTTCAGTTTAAGAGGCAGCAACTTTCACCTCTAACCTCTTTTACCGATATTTTAATTAAAAAAGCATTTCACTTCAGTATTTTAAATATCCGATCACAAGTGTTTGGCAATCAGTTCTATTCGTTCCGTTAACAATATTTCTGATAGTGTGCCTTGGGAATATAAAATTTAATGAAACGTAAACAACCCATGTTAATTCCTGATCAGTTCGATGTCATGGAAAACCCGGTATTTGCTTGTGGGTTCTGTATATTAATTGTCTAAATATTAAGGTTTGAGAAGAGTCCCTGAAGCTTCTGCTTTCAGCAGTAGCTGGCAGATATAGTTAAATACTTATGAGTAATTGGAAGAATTGTTCATTGAGCTATCTAGATTTATTCGCTCTAGTCACATGTATATTAAATTAAAATTCAAGTTATTGTAAAAAGGTACAATAAGTAGAAATTGGTTATTGAAATCATTCAGATACAGATTTTTTTTTAGTATTATGCGAATTTATTTTTGTAAGAAAATTTTACAAGCAATTGAAAAAAATGATGTACTATGATTTTCTTGTCACAACAGAACTGCTTAAATTAAATTGCATTACGCAATTTAGACTTCATACATCAGTTTTTCTGTAAAAATGAATAAAACTATATATAATTAACAATAACTAATCAATGAAATATATTTTATTTTCTTGCCATTCAATTATACTATGACTGTTGGAAACTAATCTTCATTTCATAATTCAGTGCACTGCATTGTAGAGAAACAAATGTATATCAACTTTATTTACACATAACTAAAAAAGATATTCGTGTAGCTAAATATCTTGGCACTTTATTAAAAAATACAAAAACAGGGTATACTGTAAAACCAACACAAACTGACACTGTATTAAATGGAATGTAGCATCACCGAGACAAATGTATCGACAAAAAAAAAATAAGTCCAATCACTCTATACCATGGGCAAAAATCATTACTAAACCTGGTTCAATCATCATGTCTTCTCCCATGTGCGTATTATCACAAGAAAGCACCAAGACAGCCTGCTTACCTGGCACCCTTTTACACACATAATTTTCATATTGCCTACGATTATTTTGCCTTGTTTCTAATGAACACAGCCCAGGAGGCCATCTCCTCTCGTGGCAATTCTCCATTAGATCATCTAATATATGGGGTGGGCATCCCATTTCTGTTAATGTTCTTTTTATCATCCTCTAAAAAAATTATTTTTATATATCCAGTGTTCTGCCGTTTTTGTGTTCATTATCAGGAAAATATTACAGTAAGTTTAATTAATTCCAAAATTTTAATACATATTCCGGAAAGAATAATTAAGGGCATGAAAAATTTCCCTGGAAAGTTAGTATGATAAATTTGTATCAAAAAGTTTGCGGGAATATTGTAAAAAATTATAAATTTGGGGTCAACGTTGTTGTCAACATAACCACATTTTCCTAATTTCTTATTTTAATAACTTCTCATAATATAAATACAATAAATTAAAAACTGTAAAATGAAAAGCCATAATTATTCTTATAATAATATTATAAGGAATATTAATAAGGAAGAGATAACTGCAAAATTCAAACAAGGATGTGTTACAAATGTGTCATTTCATTTCTATTATCTATTAAATTACTGGACATTTTATGATTTGTTTTAATAATATAACATATTAAATTAATGATACAATTGGAGAACTATTATGTAATTAGTCGCTTTGGAAAACTTATTACGTGTAGAATACTAAACTGCTAAAGAAAAAAAGAAAAAATTGAAAGTCTCACGAATTTTTAATGAAAACTTTCTGCGAATATTCAAAACTGCGGAATTTTATTCATGCCTAAAAATTTTTTAATTATGCATTTTAGCAATGTATTTCTTGTTGTAAACTTTACATATCTAAGTTTTTGAAATTGCTGCTTAACTGTTTAATTTAGAAACTAGAAATGGGAGAAAATCGCTGTCGCGATTTTCGTTCCCATTTCTAGCCCTACCGGGGGTCCAGGCCTGCGGCCTGGGGTCACCCTTCGGGTGACAAAAGCATCTGGAATATTATTTTAAAGAAAATTCATATTAAAGAAATTTTGTATATGGAATGATGATGTAATTATACTAAACGATTTTTTTAAATATTTTGATGAATTGTAAGGGTTTAAGTGAACTCTATTGTTGATTTTTAAGTACTGAAAGTAGAATTTATTTTTAAGTAAACATTATTATCAATTTTATCAATGGGAGCAAAAATATTGTAGATATTTACTTTTGTAAGGTAAAATGATGAATTTAACAGACTGCCAAAATGAACGAATTAATTCCAAACTTTACGTGCAGAAAGAATAAAAGCTACGGATAATGAAACAGAATAACTAAATACTAATACTAATAAATAATTGGAATTAAAAAGTAAAAAAAAAAGTTTGCCCCGACCGTGACTCGAACTTGCGAAATCAGCATTATCAAGTTTTGAATCGTATACGACTTTCCCGTTGCGCTACCAAGCCTGTTGTCAAATGTTTACCTTGAGACGTTGAAGTATGTAAACTGTACGTGTCAACCTGAAAAAACTATTTTTACCGATTTTCTAATTGGAAAAGCATTTCGCTTCAATATTTTGGTAATCAGAAGTGTTTCGCAGTCAGTACTATTGATTCAGTTTGCAATATTTCTCGTAGGAAAATAACCTATCTGAAGTTTAATTAATTTGACAGTTTTCGTGGAAGGTGCTTGTCTCGTTAGTGTAATTTCAGATCGGCATATAAAATGAGAAAGAAGTTGAGACGGATGCGACTCGAAATTTTCGAATGCGAAATAGACGTAGAAAGAGTCGACGTACGGTCTTGAAAAAAAATCTCAAAGGATTAGAGAAAGGACTGAACTTTCGCGTGAAGCCCTTCTCGAAGCCGTAAAAATTAGAAGAGATGCGAGGGAGTCCCGCGAAAAGTCCGGATTTCGGCGGGCGCGACGGGACCATTAGGCGCGAGGACAAACGCCGGTTCTAGCCGCATCTCTCTCGCCGAACGGCACGAAAATACCCCTACGCATCGGAGAAAGGCCGGGGGCGACCTCCGATGGTCCGCGGAGATCGTTCCGAGATCGCCCCTCGGAGGAGATAGCTTTGAAACTTTGTGGATTTGGGGACGGAATTTAGAGCGAGACAGAATCGACGCGTTTTAATATATATGGATGGATGACATTTTTATTCGCTGCTATATTAGAAACTATATAAACAACAAAGCTACATGCAAACAAGTTAGATGACAATGGACTATCTTTCTGAATTCAACCACAAATGCAGATTATCAACATATAAATATATTCATCACAAATATATGTTTGCTGCCACACTTTAATTTGCACTGTATTAATAAATTAAAGCAGTATTTAAAAAAAAACATACATATTGTTTTACTATATAAATATAAATACACACAACTAAAAAAATCACAATACTTTTAGCACATACTGCCTATTCCCTTGTAAAGTCAAAATTTTGTTTTGGCTCCGAATTGGCATAATCACTAATGGTGCTTATTGACCAAAGTACAAAGGTATATACGTATAAACTAAATGAGTTGCCCTGCGTACTTTACAGTTCAAGAACTCGTTCAGACCAAGCACCAAAAGAGTACCTACTATTCATTATCTTATATACGGATTTCCAAATAAAAATATATTCAATTTGGAGACAAAGAGGGGTCGACAGTAAGTAAAGGGTGTATTAAAGAGAGCCCATGGTGCATGGGTCGGTCTAGGTATCAATATCTATAGGTGGGAGATGTGACACAGATAATAGAGGTTGAGGTGTGGCTACATATGTAGTCTGTGGGTGTTGTTGTCCGCTGCATTCCTCCACAAAAGAACGAATTAGAAGTATTTTTCCACTATTATATTATTTATCTGTATTTAATTATCATGCATTAATATTTTGCGTCTTTGTTTCCAAACTGAATTGAATTTTTTTAATTGGGGTCCTATATAATTAGGTGTGTGAATACAAATAAACCGTTACAATAAACATTACTTTATAAAAATGAAAATGGAAAATTAATAATAACATAGTGGTAGATGATTTCAATCTGTCAATTTTTTATCATATAAACTTCTACATTGACGAATCGAGGGGATTGACTGAAACGTTTAAAACAAAATTAGTTAAGTGTTTAATTTCTTTTAAATTTTCCTATAATTTTTTTTGTTTAGACAATCCAAAATTTCATTTGTAATATTACAGAATTTTATATCAAACTGAAAAATCACTGATGGAATTTAGTTAATTTGTGATACTTATTTGTATTGCAAATATGCAATAAATTAACACTGAAGTAGTTTTCACATAACACTATACTGCATTCGGCGCGCGTTTCACCAACCAAGTTGGAATCATCTGGAGATGATTAAAACTCTGTTCAGTTCTAATCGGTTTTAATAATCTCCAGATGATACCAACTTGGTTGCGAAACGCGCGTCGAGTGCAGTATTAGTGTTTTGGTATTATGTGGAAAACTACGTCAGTTATCATCACACAAAAGGTCCCAACTCCTGTCAAGAATGGAATAAATTGTCCAAGAAAAACACTATATACAGTGTTACAGAGTGAACAGTGTTTTTCTGGGGCAAATTTTAGAAGTTTGCCTTGAAAGTACACTTTCAATCTTGAGTTTGAATACGTCTGGTTTCCCGTTTTTTTATTAGTTTACAAATGGTGTAATTTCTAAAGAAACTGCAATGAAACATACAGAAAAATTTGTACATTATGAAAGCATGTACAACTACTTAGAGCTAAATCTTTTGAATGTTAACTTTAAAAGTACGTACAATGTATATGTACAAATCACAGCAGGGCATCCTTGATAACTTACAGGGAATTGAATGAAATAAACTTCTAATGACTCAAATTGTATAATTAGGTAAATCAGGAACCTTAGTAAACTAAGCGAACTGCAAAACGGCCAGATATCAATCAAATGGATATATTTTTACCAATGTTGTGTACTTTGGTGTGAACATATCTATTTGATTCTATATGTTTCAAAATGAATATCATGCAGCGTGTTTCCGGACAAGCGCAAGTACCATGCTACTCTGATGTGTAAGCCTACTAACATTGTATCCAAATGTCGACAGACTACATGCTGCCTGAGTGATATGTCAAGACCCATGTTGTGTAATATTGACGATTTTAGATTAGAATTTAAAAATAACTAGAAAATTATTGATTTAATTAAAACATATAAAAATGAAACTAAAATTGATGTTGGATTTAATGTATAATAGGAAAGTACTTACTTACCAGTAGCATCACCATAATATGTTGATTTAAATAAAATACCTGTACCTGTAGAATTTCGTCAGGGGTCGAAATCATCCCTCCCCATCTTGTGACTCTGGCACGTTGAAGAGAATTACTCCAACGCAGTACTTCATCTCTCTCCATTGCATCTGCTATTGCCCTCATGGAGGGATTTGATATTCTCATTGCTCTCATAAAATCCTAGAATAAAACATAGATAACAAGACATTAAATTTTGAATTATGTAGAGATGCTATGTAAAGATAACATTTGATCATCGATTAAATACTGAACGTTTACTCTTTAATCATAAATAGTTTCTTTCGTGGAAATAGAATACAGCCACTTTTACTTGAACTACTATTAAAATTTTGGGTTCATATCCAAGAAAAAAGTTATTGAGGTTGAAAATAGAAGTCACTGCTGCAATGGCACCTGTGGAAAAGCAGATCGCTATCTGTTTGTCAATTTGACAATAATTGTCAGACGGATAGTAGCAAAGATTCAAAGACGGCACCACGCTGTTTGTCACCACTACTAACGTTCGTGGTGCCCCTAAGGCAATCATATAGCAACATCATTAATCAATTCTACCACTTATGGCACTCTGAGGAGCGCGAAACTGGTCAGTTTCTGGTGGTTGATCTCAAAGAAGAATGTACAGACTTTCATGGAGAAGTAATACAATAGCAGTCGGGGCACATTGGCCATGGAGTAGTTGTTTTCGGCATCACCTTCAAATAAATCAAAAAGTTTCTCCTGTTTTAATTTCCATTAAACTATCGGTATGGAGTGTACTTTATTTAAAAACAAATACAAAACAGAAACATAGACAGTGAACATGAAGCAGGTTGTGTAGGATGGTTTAAAATAAATACATGGTATGTAGGGTGAAAAATTAAAGTGGACTGTGGAAAACACTGGTAAATTAATCGAACTGTATTGTGAACATCCTTTCTTATGGGATACTGGAAACAAAAAATTAGAAGTGTTATTGCTAATATTGCTTATTTTGATATTTTGGTTTAGTAGTACATAAGAGTCTCTTATTGCAAAAACCTTAAGTGCTATTATCGCCAAATGTTCTATATTAGTATTTAATTTTTAGATCGCAGGACTGACCATTTATATATTAAATCTCCAAAGTTCTCACTGAAAATTCTTAAAGAATTCTGGAAACTAGAACGCATTTCTCCATCCAATATTATCTTTATGTAAATCAGCTAATAATTTTTCAATACATAATACCCTAAAAAGAAAAACTTGTATATTCTATAGCAACTGAGTAATGAACTGCATGGGGATCTCGGAAACTATAAGAGATACAAATTGGCTTAAATAGGGTAAAAGTTGCGTAATTAGAGGGAGATTAAAATAGTATGAACAGATCTTAAAAATTGTTTTTCATTTTTTGTTTTTATTTTTTTGTGGTCTTATTTTTGTAGATATAGGAAAATTAAGAGCACTTCTTCATTGCAACTTTTAGTGGGCGGATGCAAAAGCGGATGAAATAATATATCAATTCTTCAAACTTTTGGCAAATTTTGTATTTCATTATTGCACATTATTAAAGATGGAAGCTGCCTTTTCAAATGAAGATAAGTTTAACATGTTGGAATGTTATATTTTGTGCCACAAAAATTGTGTTGCGGCTGAACATATGTACTTAGATATGTATCCTAAGAGACAGTCAGACTGGAATCACATTTTAAACAACATGGATCATTTAAGAAACCAGTTCACAAACGAGAAAAACCATATAATCAAGAGCATATAGATAATGTATTAGGTACTATCTGTAATTGAAAATCCTGGAATATAAACTAGAATTATCGAACGAACTACTGGAATAGCAAAAACAACAGCGCACGGTATTTTATGCAATGAAAAATTTCGCCCTTATAAATCTAGAGTTTGTCAAGGACTAATGCTTGATGACGAGGAACGAAGAACGAAGAAAAACATTTTGTGAATGGTATACCAGGCGATGTTAAGCTTAACAACATTTCCATTTCAACATAATTTGGTCCGATGAAAGCATGGTAACCAAAAATGGCATTTTTAATCGAAAAAAATAATCACTATTGGTCCCATGAAAATCCACATGCCTATAAGACATCCAAGCATCAACACTGTCTTGGTTTCAATATTTGGGCTGGAATATTTGGTACAAGAATAATAGGGACTTTCTTTTACAATACCTCTTTAACTTTTGAACGTTATTTAAATTTACTTCACTGCTAGCTGATGTTATGAACTGTTGGTTTCAGCAGGATGGCGTCTCAGCGTATAATTCCAGAGAAGTTCGTGGTTATTTGTCCAGCTGATTTCCAGGAAAATGCAAACGAACTCATTCCACAGTACCGTAGCCAGCGCGATCTCCTGATGTTATCCCTTTGGATTTCTTCGTTCGGGGGTTCATCCAAACCTGCGTTTATGTACGTACATTCGACAATGAACAACAATAATCATGAAGATGCCTTTAGATTTGGTTTTTACTTCGATCATTTATTATAATGATTTTGTTTTAGGTAAGCTTTCATATATGTATTAGGTATTTATTTGGTCTTACTTGATCATTGCAAGCTATTTAAAATAAATCCGTTAATTGTTAATTACTCGTTGATAAATTAATCGTTTAATGTTCTGTATTAACAAAGAAATGTAGTTAGCACAAGGAGTGCTGCTAATAACTGTTACACATTAATTTGGGCTTCTGGAAACAGGGCCGTAACGAAATAAATATCATGGTTGTTAAAGTACATCAAAACTTAACTAAAGCAATATGCAACACAAGAGTGAATTTGGGATGGAAATATCATCCAGAATCCGCATATAAAAATTCAAGGCCGTATTTAATAAAAACTAGTTGATGATGGTTCCGCGAAATTGAAACGTTAGAGATAAAAATGAATAATACCGCATTATATCCCACTAAAAGTTGGAATGAAGAAGTGCTCTTAATTTTACCATATCTAGAAAAATAAGACCATAAAAAAATAAAAACGAAAATCAACTTTTAAGATCTGTTTCAGATGTAAGATCTATTTTAATCTCCCTCTAATTACGCAACTTTTTCCCTATTTAAGCAAATTTGTATCTCTTATAGTTTCCAAGATCCCCATACAGTTCATCCTATACATTGTATACAAACCTACTTTATATATTTTACATAGATATAGTATCTGTAATGACAACCCTGGCTATAAAAAAAAAAAAAATGGATATTTGGGACAATTCTTTCTACTACTTGTTCTTTCCATTTGTATTATGCAGGGGATAAAATTAGTGAAAATAAATGTGGAAGTTTGGGATATATTCCAATGTGATACTGTGGTGATATCACAAATAAATAGACTATGGGTGTGTTATTTCGTCACAAGTTATCCCTGACATATGCAATTTTTACATATCTGGATATAACTTTCTACACAGTTAAATACATGTAGGTAGCTATCTAAATATGTATTTAACTCTCAGAATGAATCCCAAAGTTCCAGCTTTAATAATAATAAATATATTATTATTATTATTCAAGCTTCTATAAATGAGACAATTTTGAGAACATGATTGCAAAATTGCAGAATTAGCAACATAATCAAGTACCTACCTAGGGAATAAAGAAACATGATCTCAACTACAATTTCAAAAAGACATTTAAATAAACTAACAGAATGTGTATATTTTTTATGGCTACCTTTAATAGCTGCATTTCCCGTCTCTGTTCTGCAATCAAAAACCTTTGTTCGGTCAGTTCTTGTTGGAATTCAGTCATTTTTTGTTGCTGAGTGTGAATGAGGGCTCTAAGTTCTTTTACACAATTATGATCCTTAAGTTCATCCTTGGGAATAATAAGGCCACAACCCTGTTCGCATGGCAGTGGCCGTTTAGGATTATGTTCACATTCTTCTAAGTGTGAAGCCAAGGAATCTAATTTTAAAATACGTGTACACCCATATTGAGCATTATCACAACTTATACACAATCTGGAATATAAGAAACATGTTTTTTATTATTCTAATAGGTATATATAATATCTGAAATGTTGATAAAACACAAAGGCCAATAAAGTTGTGACGAGGTGAAGTTAATAGCAAGGAGAAAGTATTGATATACTGTTTATGGTTCCACCACTGGGCTGTGAGATAGAACATAATCACACAAACTAGATGTTTAAGTGTACAACAGCAGATATGTGTGGCCCAATTCTTTAGTACCTATGTCGAATTAGTCTTGAAAGGGGTTGGAACCTTTAGTGTGAAGAAAGCACTGACGTAGTTTTCCACATAACACCAAAACACTATACTACAATCGACGCGCGTTTCACCAACCAAGTTGGCATCATCGGGAGATGATTAAAACTAAACCTATGCTAATATCTGTATGCTGTATCCTATTTATATATACTCTGTGAATGCTCACTGCTCAGTGAACCGTGATTTACTAACTAATAAAGTGGGCTATTTGGATTGGCCTTCTGCACAACTACCATTCTTAGATGTATTAATAATTAGAAATAGTTAGTTAGAATTTGACATATACAGAAAAGATACCAGTACTTTAAGATATATTCCTAAGGACTCTCACCATTGTGCTCAACAAAAAAAGGCGAGTTTCAATTTGTTAATTCATCGCCTATTAAACTTCCCTCTAAATAAGGAAAGGTTTGAAAAAGAAAATCCAAAATCATATCTATTCCATATGATCCTCGTTTCACCCGTGGTTTTGGTAAGATTTGTAAAGATATAGGTTTGTCAGTCGATAAAATAGAAACTAAGGAAAAGTCGGGGATTTACGAAATTAGCTGTAAAAACTGTGATCAAAAGTATGTTGGACAAACTAGAAGGTCAATTCAAACTAGATTCAAGGAACATATGGCTCATCTCAAATATGGTAGAACAGATAAGTCTAGTGTCGCTCAGCATGTGTTTGAAAACAGCCATAAAATAGATAGTAGCAATTCAAGACTAATTAGGAATGTAACAAGTTCCAGACAGCTGGATGCTTTTGAATTTGGAAATTGCTAAATGTAAAAATAGCATCTGAACAAACAATGTTTCTTCTTTGTTCTGCCATCTATATATGCCAGCCTACAGTCCCATAAAACCTGTATCTCCATCACCGATACAAATCTTATGCCACACTGAAACAAGATGAGTTTGCTCCGCATGCAGGATATTGAATATTTATCAAGGGTATCCGGCTGTATAACTTATTTACTATTCGTATTGTTGTTGGAAGGCGGCATGGTTATCCACAACAGATGTTTGTATATCTTGACCATGCGACAGGCACAGGCACAGAGGATGTGAATGGAGTCCTTGTCATCGGGTCCGCAAAACTTGCACCTTCTAGTGTCACTAAGGCCTGAGACAATCCTTGTGTTGTTACGACTAAGCACAAGTACTGATCGAGATGTGTTCGACCAAGGCCCTTCAATTAAGAGCCTGGCTTACCACAGCCCAGTTCCATTCCACCATTCTTCCTCTGGTCTTTTCCTGATCCAGTTTTCAATAGACCTTATTACATAACTAGACAGAAAACCGAGTACTGGTTCGGGCCCTGAGCTCTCTTACTACGTTACGGTTACGTATTTGAGCCTCTTTTAGCCAGTGGATCAGCTTCCTCATTTCCAGTTATGTTGTGATGACCCGGTACCCAGATCAATTTTACTTGGTTGTTCTGTCCCAATTGGGCCAGACCATTAATACACTCTAGGACCGCCCTGGAGGTGATCCTGTAGGAGATCAAGGCATGTAAAGCCATCTGACTGTCAGTGCATATCTGGATATGCTGATTAGAATATATCTTTTTGAGATATTCCTGAACACATGCAGAGATGGCAAACACTTCCGCCTGAAAGTCTGCGGCATACATTCCCAAGGAGAAAGATAGTCTTTCTACTATTCGTATCAGAAATGAAACTGTTTTATAATAAAATATGATAGGCACTTGTTATTTTGGATAATAAGATGGAGTAAATTAAAATACAACTTTTCACTGTTACAATCAAACTTCTAGGGAGTGCTATAGGTATATGAAGCTGTCACTAATTTTAAATAATTTCCTAACCGAAGTAGGTAAATACCTAAGTCAGAAATATATCTACACACAAAATTATACCTATTTTATATACCTATAACAACAATAATAATTGTCAAGATAAAACCATTTCTAATTTTACAATGAACTGAAAGTGCTAATTAGCTTAATTTGTTTTTCACTAGTTTATGGATACGGATGTAAACAGATTATCTTAATATTATGCCTTTTTGGAAAACTGACAATTGTAAGGTGATATTTTTAGTGGGTAAAGTAAAAAATATCTATAAAATGTTAATACCTGGATAGTAAATTCCTCAATATTCGTGGAACCTGCCTCAATTGAGGAGAAGTTACATTTTGTCTATCTACAGGACAGGTAGGTTGCCTGGATATCCATTCTGTTATGCAAGATTTACAAAATGCATGTTCACATGCAGGGGCCTATAAAGATTGTAAATAGTTAGGTAATTCAAAATTAGATTTAATTGAAATATTTATGCTTACTTGCAAAGGGTCTTCTAAAACCCCAGAACATATAGGACATACTAGTTCTTCATCTACGTCTCCTTGAAATCTGTTAAGCTCAAATCCCATTTTTTTATTTTACACCCATAACAATTTTTTTCAGTAACTTTATTTGAAACTTACAAAATTTGACAAATGTCACAACTCAAGTCAAAACTTAAAATTAAAAAGTCACAAAACACAAAACATGTCTGTCTACCAAAAAACATATAACTACAGAATATCTGCCTTATATATGTTCTTTGATGCACAGCCTCCTCTGCCTCCGATCAAATATATTTGGTCGGATAATTGGCAAGTGCATATATATAATACTAATATATTGCGGGTAGTGGCTCAAAGATTCCGAAAACATCACGGCGCCGACATACAATTTCTATCCTTATCGAGAGTACCTTAGTCAAACATGCGCATGCGCACGAATTTCGCGACATCCAATAAGCATGCAGCATGAATACTGCATCTCTGTCTACCGACTTCTTTTAAAAAAAAGTTGAAAATTGGAAAGTCTGTTAACCTAAACAATGTGTCAGCTTCCGTAACTATAGATTATCGAAAAAATCTGCGCATGCGCAAATCGAACAAAGGGTCTCTGGAACAGTATAGCACTATATCTTTTGTCCTTTAATGTGTTCGGAGAAACCACTTATGGGCTAACATAGGAAATACGCGATATAGTAGTATTATATATATATATATATATATATATATATATATATATATATATAGATCTTCCTATCTTACCTGAGCCCAATGATATTTCATACAATCCTGCTCCATCAGTAAATTTCAACACAATATGTTTTTTAACGAAGTATATTTCATTAATGAACCTTCTTTTAACTTGCCATCATAATATACATCCTTAACTCCTTTCTACTACAATATTATGGCTATAGCTAAAATCTCAGTATATACGCATATTTTTCATACCGTTTTGAGCCCGACATTGCTTTATATTTAACCTGAGCCAAAATATACAAACTATGGAGTTAAATCAACAATTTTGAGCCAGGCACCGTTGCCAAATCTAAGTTGATGCAATGATTATTATGTGATTAATTTAGTCTTTCATGCATGAAGAGAGAAATAGGAATCTAGCATAGGTATTACCATTGGCTTTATAAAAGCCATATTTCACTCTCATTCTTTTAAGACAGTGTAATAGAAAGTAAAAATTAAAGAATTACCTGTTTAGCATAGTACCTGGCTCTTATTCTTTATTTTTGTCAAAAACTTCATTTAACAAAGATGTTCGAAAACATAAGGGATGTTTAAATACGGAGTTTAATTAGAGAGTTATACAGAGTGGCCTATTGAAAACTTGACATGGAGATTTTGGCTGATAATAGACTGGATAGAAAAAAACGCTCGGACAGGTCGATTTTCTTTTGGAGGGGGCAAACTGATTTCCCGAGTTTCAATATTGTCATTTCAACACTCGAACCGTGGGGAGCTGAGCATCCCCTAGAATGTTAATAGGGAAGAAGGGGTGAGTCATATATCATTGAAAAGCTCTTTAAATTCTCAAAACGGTGGTGTGTACTTTTTGAGATATACACGTACCGTTTTAGAGTAACTGATTTTTTTTTCGAACTGAACCTCATTCAACATTCTCATAATAAAGACCAATCACTTCAATCCTCTGTGCCAACGTATAAACCATTATTATTCTTTTAAATCGATAAACGTGAATCCGCACCAAAGAATAACGTAAATCACGTTTATTAGTTTTAAGTGAGAAACTGAACTGAATTTTTGATGAAACTTTTGAATTACTTTAAATTTTTATCAGTCAAACAAGAAAAAGTGCCACTAAAAACCTGGAGATAAAGGAAGTGCAAAAAAATTCAAACAAATTTATAAGTGTTCTTACTTTCACATTTTACAATCATTTACATCATCTTTACATTTGTTTAAAATCTGAAAGAGGTTCAGTTCGAAAAAAAAATCAGTTACTCTCAAACGCTACGTGTAAATCTCAAAAAGTACATACCACCTGTTAGAGAATTTAAAGAGCTTTCCAATGATATGACTCACCCCTTCTTCCCTATTAAAATTTTAGGGGATTCTCACCCCACGGTTCGAGGGTTGAAGTGACAATATTGAAACTCGGGAAATCGGTTTGCCACCTCCAAAGGAATTTCGACCTGTCCGAGTGTTTTTTATATCCAGTCTATTATCAGCCAAAACCTCCATGTCAAGTTTTCAGTGGGCCACACTGTATAAATATTGTATTATTTACATCCGCCACACAAGAGTGGAACAATAATGGTTTCAAAAACACTTTTGTAAATTGTGGACATAGCGGATATATTAAATTAGTTATAGGAACATTGTTGATTAAAAAATTGTTTAGTAATATTATTTTGTTTTAAGTACCACCAACTGATTCTGTATCTTAATTAAAATATTTAAATTTAAAACTTTAAGTGTTTTACATTATATTATTGAAAGAATAAGGCAATTTAAAAGAAAAATGCAAAGGCTGCTTGTTAAAAGTTCACCCTTTAAAATAATTTTGAAGTATAAAAGAAATATAATTTTCATTTTATTATCTAATGAATATTTAAGAATATAATAATAATAAACGGCGCAAGTATTTCTATATTAAAAACTTGATATTTGCTTGGTGTGCCATCAGGAAGTGGGTATCTTTAAAAAAAATAAAAGAAGAATTAGCTAGTCATTCTTTATAAAATGATGGATCGTTACATATTGAAATTAGAAGAAAAAATGAATATAGTACAGGTAATTTGGAAAAAAAAAATGTTAGTTATTTATCAAAGTATCAGGGCGGAACAAATAATTTGCCGGTATATATATTGTATACAACAGCCTTTATCGATGTCCATTTTCGATCTGCAAACAATGTAGGATAACGTTCTACGAATTCATTAACTTCTAATTGGTTGGGAGCTCGCTTAGTTTTTATTTGTGTTGCGAAATATTCGGATATTATTTTTTTTTGCTTTGAAGACCAGGACTGTCTTGGAGCGACCGTTTTTTTATTCAATTTTAGCTGTTCATTATTTACATTTACATTTGCTGTCTCAACTGATGGTGATTTATTTTCATTACGAAGATCATTATTAAGTTCTGTACAAATTGTATCTTCCAGATCACATTCTTCAGCAATCGGGTTTAAATCAATATTAATCTGATCTAGATGCATTCCTTTATACTTTTCCAAGCCTCCTTCTGTTGCGAGCAACAGAAGTTTAGATATTTTTGCTGTCTGATATGTGCTGTCAGATAATCTATAAAAATCACAATGTGTTCTGAGGGTATGCCCCATAAACTTTGAGAGTTGTTCTAGATCAGACTTGGAAAATTCCAATAACTGCGTAACAGTAGCCAAATGTTTCCGTAATCTTGTAGCAGAGATACTTTTCGGGTTTTCTATACCACAGTTCTTTGCATATTTATATAAGATTTTTGTTCCATCTATACATGATTTTCCATCAGTGTGGAATATGTAATTATTATTTTCCACAAAATTATCTCTTACTTTCAATAACAAATCAAAATGTTCTTTAACCTTCGTCGAAAATAAATTTGGAACGCCCCGCCCCCTTTTACCTCTAATTACTAGTCTACTACAAGAATTTAGGAGAATTTTCTCACTTTCGGTGAGACAAATATCAAATTCATTCTCCTGACTATCTAGATTTATCAATTTGTATGTTTCAATTTTCAGCTGGGCAACTTCCGCGGGCCTTCTTCTATTTATTAGTATAATTTGAGTATAAATAATTTCTTTGAGCTTATCATAAGCTAATTTATTTTTTTCATTTAAACACAATTCTTCGAACATTTCCTGAGCTAATGTTTCCAAATATTTTTTTAGTTTTTTTAAATCCGACGTGAGTGGAAGTAGTTCCTCCTTATTCCATTTCTTTTCGTTTAAGTTTCCTCCAGCTTGAGCTGAAATTTCGTTTGCCCATTGCGACTCGATTAGTGTTTTCAGAATTTTCAATTCTTTTCTTCTACTTTCCGTATCTGGCTCTTGAAGAAGGTGAATATACGCTAAATCGCAACACTTTTTTAAAAGTGTTCCGAAGTTTATAGCCACTGTTGGTGACTCATAACAATCAGTTTCCCTATTGTATTTTCCAATTTTATTTACTCCGTTAATAATATCTTTAAAAAATTTTGGATGTAGTAAATCTTTTATTTCCTTGTTCTCTTCTTGAATATATAGCAATAACTTGGCTAATCTCCTTACATTTTGTCTTACAAGATCTAAATTGCCCTTACTTCTTCTCCCTTTCATGTAAGAATATGCGTATTGGCAAATTAATTTATCTTTTTTGGCTGTTAATGTAATTTGATCAGCTCTCATATGTGGGAACAACTCTTTCTTTAATAATTCATCAAATTTATACATCATAAGTAAAGCAGTTTGTCCATCACTTTGAGCACTTTGCCTTTTTACATAAACTAATTCTGTTCGACTACCGCATCTCTTTGTATGCCTGTATAAACTTTTTTTCTTGTAGAATCCTAGGCAGTGAGGGCAAGGCAGAAAATCATTAAAAGATAAAGAGGCATCGGACTGTGCCCTTTTTACAGGTCGTATCTGCACACTTGATCTGTTTCGAACATAATTTCCTTTCTTTGCTAAAGCGCTTATTGCATTTCGTCTTTGTTTTGACTTACGTGGATATGACAGCATACGTTGTACATCAATGTCCTTTTCATGCCATGTAGTGAGATGCCTTGCGAAGTGGGTAACCTCTCTCAAGCAAAAAAAAACAACAAGTTTTTTTGTCTTTATAATTTTTATTTCCTGTACATTCCACGTTGTCCTGCAAAACATATTTTTAGTTCTTAAATTATACAAGATTTGTGACACATATTAGAATAGTACCTAATAAATATTAAATAAAAACTCATTCAATATTCAGATTTCTAGAAATGGATGAAACAAACTATAATGAGGAAAGAATAAGGTTAAATTAGCAAGTAAGACTTATTATATCTGATGTTCGGGAATTCAATGTCTGTATATTTAGCGATGTGCATATGAAAATTTGATGAATAGACTAACAACTTGCGCGATAAAAATAATAAGTTGTCCCATCTGACACACCCGTCCCAGCAAGTGAGGGGTAGAGATATATTATTATCATCATTATCATTATCATTATCAATATTATCATTAATATCATCATTATCATTATTATTATTATTAATATTATTATTATTAATTCATTTATGAAACTGTGTATCGTCATTGTCGCTGGAGTTTGTATATCTCGAATTCAGGATTATCCTATACAGGCTGTAACTTTAAGCGGGGGCCATATTTACAGGGGTAATAGTCTTAGTCGCCAAGAATCCTAATATGAATTTATTTTTTTGATTTTGGGGAAAATGGCCGCGTTATAATTGTTGTAAAATTTTGCAGTTAAAATTTTATTTCGGCGCCGCTGGCCGAAACCAACATTCAACTCCGACCTTCAGTCGGTTAGTTGTGTCAATATGCTGAAAACGATCCTTGCGCTGTGGATTAGCACCGTCCAGTGGCGGGGTACGAAGTTTAAAAGAACACCATTTTAATAAATAATCATTTTTAATGGCGGAATTTTGAAAAAAAACTTTAGATATGTATTCCTACGATTGAAAGGTACCACCACTACAAATATGGACTCCGCTTAAAGTTACACCCTGTATACAGTCTTCGCATATTAAGTATACTTTGAAATATATCTACTATAAAGAATAATGCTGGAAGGAAATAGTTACCTCAGTGAATATTATCTCAGGAGCAGAGCCTTCCATTTTTTCAGTTAATAGGTTTGCTGGATATGACTCGATACACTTCTTAGAATTTACTGATGTTTCCTGAATGACAAAAATAAATTACATGTAGCGAACGCGATGTGACAGTCAAATCGATGATCAAGATTGCGTAATTTATCAATTTTTTCGGTAATGCAACACTTTGCGAATTTAGTAAAAAATGGTTTTCAAAATAGAAGACGTTTATTCAGTTTGAGTACTAGGAAGAAAATGAAATTTGTTGGGACATGCAAAACGTTTCGAAATCGATACATACCTCACTTGTATCATTAGAAGTATTACAAAATGTATCGAATTTGTTATCTTCGAAAGATTGGTCAGAATTATCTGCTGTGACCTGTGGGGCACTGTGTTCAAAAAATTGTCTAGTGTTGAGATTTTCATCATATTTACATCCCAGAGGAATATTTTCTATTATAATCGGTAAGTCATCTGGTAAAGGTAAATGTTCTACTGTTTCTTTAGGTGGAACTATGATTATTGTCTCTTGATAGTCCGAAGTTTGAACTACTTCTGTGGCTACATTTCTGATAATATTATCTAAATTATAATCAACACAATTTGGCTTTTTTACTTTTACATTTGTAGGAGAGAGATTAAGACGTTTTACTTCATTATCTCTCAATAACCAATGAGACAATATGTTCACCTTTTTGGGTTTGTTGAATATAATCCCATTTTCAAATTCACCATTAGTTACACCCTGTGACGTATCTGTTGCGTGTTTGACTTTGTCACTAACATTCAAAATGTTAGTAGATTCATTTAAAAAATGTGTGCTGGAAATTTCACATTTTATAGAGTTCATACTTGATGGAGTTATATTAATCCTTTCATTAAAGAGTGTGTCAACTGACGAGTCTCTTTCCTTGTAAGATGTATTATTTTTCAAAATTATAGGATCCATTTCAATTACCCAGTTTGATACTGGATCATAATTTTCACACAAGGGCACATTATAGCTTTCTTTATTCCCTTCATTGTGCTTTTGTTCTTGAGGACCTAATAATTATAAAGTGCAATGAAACAGCTTTTATTTCTATACAATATTATTAGAACATCGATGATGTAGGTAAGTACGGAAAACATAATGTGTTAAAGGAAATACTGATTAATGTAGAAAAACATATTTTTTGAATATTTACAATTTAATTTAGGAAAAATGATTATACAGAGTATCTAAAAAAGGTGGCTAAATCATTAACTGCAGATTCTTTGAGTCAAAATATGAAAATAACTTCACGTTCCCTTTTTTATATGCTTCCCTTAAAAAATACAGAGCGGTAGAGTTGAATTTGGAAATGTTTTTTCGCAATACATAGGTGAATATAAACTTGATATTTTGATTGATAAACTTTGATTGATTTAATTTATACATAGATATATATTTTATGTTACTATGAGTAATTCCTGAATAGAGTACATTCTTTTATCTTTTAAATCTATTAAAATCTAAACTTCTAAAATAATTCAGAAATTCCTATTTTGCGAGGTTAAAATTTAAATCCTGTAAGAGATACCTATCTATAATGCATGTACGATGTGAAAACTACATTCAAAATAAACATAATACACTGCGTCCCGAATCATCGAATTTGGAAGGTAATGCATTACTACCTCAGTTATTATAAGAGATAGAGAAACGGTTAAATGGAGAATGTTTTAAAGAATTGTCTGATAATATCCATGACGTTTTTAAATTTGACCTAGCTATCTCCGTTTAGACACTTTTTGGTGCTTCCGTTAGCCTTACCAGATCTTTATCGTTATTTATTTTTGAGTTAATGCAACTAACTTTGATTTTTCTTATGAGCGTCTTATGATTGGATATTTTATTGTTCAATACAGTTCTTAATTCTCTTTTCAACGATCTATCACAAGGTCTGAAAACGAACTAGTGTAAAATTTGAAAAAAAAATCAGTTTTCTAAGTAGGCTATAAAGAAAATTTTATTTAAAATATCTCATTTTATTAGCTTCAACTTATTAAAAACGAAGTTTAGAAGAACGGATAAGAAATATTTTAGCTGATGATACATTAAGGAGAGTATGTAGATCAATATTAAAGCGATGTCAAAGTAGTGTCGATTAAGGGCAGAGAAATTTCATTTAAGTTAATATTAATTAATGTTCAGTTGAAGCTAACAAAATGGGATATTTTATATTAAATTTGAAAACTGAGATCTTTAATATTTTACATTAGTAAGTAAGTAAGTTTTTCTGACATCATGAATTGTGATACATCGTTGAAAAGGAAATTAAGAGCTCTATTGGATGATAAAAAATTCAATTTGATACCCATAAGAAAAACCAAAGGTAGTTGCATTAACCCAAAAACAGATGATAGAAATTTTGTGGTGGTGCCAACGAAAGTAGCTTAAAAAAGTGTTTACCCATTTAACCGTTTCTGTATCTCTATCTCTAATAACCGAGATAGCAATACATTATTATCGAGCTTGGGACACCGTATATGTAGAGCGTTTCCGGACGACCGTCAGATAGCCAAATCTCAGAGCCAACTAGGACGTTCTTCATGAAAATTTGTATAGGGCAAATTTTGAATTCAAAGAAAATATTTTTAACTATCATGCACTTCTGGCTCTACCGGAAAGTCATACAAACTTTCTTATTTCAAATTGGGTACCCTGTATATTTTAACAAATTTTGATACAATATCATCTCACGAATAATAAGGGATACATTTTCAAAAGATTCTACTATAAGGGCAATGTGTTAGACAAAAAAGAAACCTATTCGGTAGCAACTAAATAACAATGTCTTTCTAAGACATTGCTTTTATGATAGAATATTTTGAGAATATATCCCTGATTATTAGAGATAGATCAGCATTAAACCCTATCTAAATGAATTCAATGAGAATCAATGAGATGATATTTTATCCAAATTTGTTGAAGTATACAGGGTCTCCCATTTAAAATAAGAAAGTTAGTAAGACTTTCCGATAGAACCGGAAGTGTGTCATAGTTGAAAATATATTTTCATTAAATTTAAAGTATCTTAGAACCCCTATACAAATTTTCAAGAAGAACGTCCAAGTAGCTTCCGAGATTCGGTAAAGAGCAGTAGCTGACGTATAGCTGTAAATGTAATTTTTTTCAAAATTTTATTTGTGTAACCTTCGATGTAAAGAAATAATAAATATAAATATCAGGGTAATACATTTTCGATATCTGCAGTAATACAAAAATTGAACGCAGTTTCCTAAAAGCTCACAGAAAATATTTGATCAATATCTAAGAAAATATACTGAACGTTCTCAGTGGTTTTATAAAAAATATATGTAATTAACCATTAAAGGTACACTTGATTGTTTCGGACTACTAAAAATTTAATAACACTCCTTATAGAACAGTCAATAATAATGACTCGCCGAGCATACCATGTATTCATATGGGTAGGTACTAGTAGTTTTGTTTTAAATTGTTTCTACATTGTAATTCTACCTATTCACTACATTCACATAAGAAAAAAAGATATCCCATTTAAATAAATGTAGCGCATATTTACGTTAACTGATGAGATTGTTGAGAGTAATAATAAATAAGATTAATAATTTCCCGCCAAATCTGTAGGTATCATATATTCATAACATAACCCTATGTTTAATAATGACAATTTTTACTTACCACTAGCCTCCTTAGTTTTAATTAAGCCGAGAATTTTCTTCGTACGTTGAGACATATTTTAATCTTTATCACTTCATATCACTGTATTATTTTTGGTGGACAAAAGTTTAAAGTTTTGCTCATATAGTAACAAAAATCTATGTAATCTATGGTAACAAATACAAAATAAACTCGACAAAAATTCGTTATCTTTAATACAGACTTCTTTAAAAGACGAGTTCAAATATATAGATAAATGTAATAAAACAATGTTGCCAAGCCTTGATGGCTCAACTTTGTATGTTAGCATTGGTATTTACACTTATATACATTTGTATATGAAGAGAAACCGCAGCGCCATTCCAGCCGGTTTGGTGAACTAAAATTCATATATTTCATACCATTCTGAGCCACCATAGTTTAACGCCTACAAGTTAACGTTGTCGGTAAATATGTGATCTATATTCAAAAATAGCTTCTGTAGCAAATACAGCTCCTCTGCGGATAATCTAGGAAGGAACATTTACGCCCAGAGCGCGAAAATCAAGGCAAATCCAACCTGAGCCACATATACGGCTCAGGTTTGTTTTGCTGGCTCAGGAACGCATGTACAAGTTACTATGAATGGTTCAGGTTTGTATGGAAGCTGTAAATATATATATATATATATATATATATATATATGGGCAAGTGGCAAGATTCCTTAGGGATATTGTGATAGTGGAGCATACCTAACAACTAACAACCTAACCAACCTAACATCGCCAATCCCTTTTCTATGAGTGGAGCTATTTTTCTTTATCTTATGAACTCTTTGTGGTCTGTGATCTTATCATAAATAAAATATATATATATATATATATATATATATATATATATATATATATATATATATATATATATAAAAATATATATATATATATATATATATATATATCAGTGATGGGTTTTTAGCCGCTAATTATATATTTAGCCAATGCTAATTATATAATTAGCATTTGGCCGGCTAAAAATATTATAATTAGCCGTTAGCAGAATCTACAGTTTTTTTAATTTTTCACACATCGGAATAACTTTTTCGCAATTACCAATAAAATATCTATTTATTCTTACCTACTAGGTAGGTAAGCATAATAGGTATTATTAGGTCATCATATATTATAAGTCATAGATAAGGAGAAATTAAATCTAGAGACAGGGATTATTATGTATTTTATTTTATAATACCGCAATCCTCATCATTTATTTAAGTCTCCGAATTAAGTACATCAAAAATAAAAATAATCGTACAAATTAAAAAATAAAAAATAAAACAAACTAAATTAAATTAAAAAATAAATCAAAGTTCCAATATATCTCCCTATGTGGCCATTTTTACCACTGGCGCTATAATAATTAGCCTGCTAATTTTGAAAGGATTTTTAGCCGACGGATATTTATCGATAATTATCCGGCTAATTATAAATGGATAATTATCCGGTACATCACTGATATATATATATATATATTCTGAAAGATCTTATGTGGAACTGGGTCGCTCATGAACGACTCGCACGAACTGGCCGTGAACGAATGACTCGAAATTAAAGAGCTCATCGTTCATTCCGGCATTTACACACAGCGTTGTATATAAATTCCTTGGTACAAACCGTGTAATTAATCTATGGTACAAACATAGACTTAGTATCCATAGACGGCAGGCATGAATCAATTGTTGACCGAGCAAAGGTAAGAGATAGACATGTCTAAAGGTAATTCCATCGCAGTTTTTTGAGAGAACAGTGGGAGCTATTCCCCTTAACGTTTATCTTCCCCTTTTGGTCTCTATGGCAACGAGATATGACATTTTGAGGTTAATGCCATGTCAAAAAATAAAATATTTAACACGGTAATATAATTAGTTTTATGAAAAGTGGGACCTTTTTACTAAATTAAAGTGTAAATTGTAAATCAGGTAATTTATTTTTGAGTAAGTATTATATTGATATTAAATTATAAAATTAAACAAAAATGTTTATATACTCTTCTGTACTTTTTATTATACTTGTTTTGCAGGATTTTTAGTGACTATCTACCTACCAGTATGGTATTGCAATACAAAGCAGTTGCATATACTACTGGGGATGCTAAAATTTAAAATATATTCTCCTATATTGCATCAACTATGAACTAAATAAATTGTAAATTAACACCAATGAACCCAAAGTCCATATACCAAATTTCTGATTGCTTTACTATGGATACTAGAAATATCCTAAAGCCTCAAGATAGTCATGATCCACCTGAATAACCTTGTGAGCAAATCTAACAAAAACTTTTCCTCTAGGTACCCCAAGTATCAAAGACAATTACTAATTTTTGGTAGTATATTCTATATAATATAGGTGTATTAAAAAATTAATATTTGACCTCAGTCTTGTCAGGTAGGTTACCTTTCTAATTTAGTAATTTATAAAAGTTGCACATGGATCAACTTC
Source organism: Pogonocherus hispidulus (assembly GCA_963924545.1). NCBI lineage: Eukaryota > Metazoa > Arthropoda > Insecta > Coleoptera > Cerambycidae > Pogonocherus > Pogonocherus hispidulus. Next base: position 27,736,472 of record OZ004692.1, on the reverse strand, counting down.
AGACAATATAACTACATTTTTATTACCCCTATAATAGCACTAGTATGACAGTATAGAGCTAGTTGTTTATTATTTTATACTTTTTTTTTATAGAAATAGTGATGTTAATAAGTATTTTCTATTACTGCAAAATTCCAATTCCAAATTCCTGCAAACTCAATATAATTGCTTATGTAATATTATTTTTTTTTTTATAAGCGATTCTCTGTTTTAACTCTGTATATCAGAAATTTTAAATAAGGAAGAAGCAAAAATGATTATAATTAAAATGACTTGCTCAGTTTAAAATCATAAAGAATAGGTAATTAAATATTATTTTGTTTCTTGTTTTAGTTTACCTATCTAGTGAATTGTTCGTAAATTAATTGGAGATCACAGAACAAGAACCACCAGAGAATCCTGTATTAAAGAAAGTGGAAAAGGGCACCTACAAAGTAACGAATAATTCCCTTTAATGATTGATAAGATTAGAAATTAAACAAAAACTTGTTATAAAAAAAAAAAAGAATAAACTGTTAGAAACCAATCTCTTATTAAATATTTATTTTATATTTTAATATTACTAAGCATTAACCATCAGTTAAAGAAAATGTTTGAAGCTGTGATAGATTGTGACGCTCATTGCTACTGAAAACATAATGTTACAGTAGATATTTAAACATTTTTTATTAAAAATGTATGTCCATTAAGTTTTTTTTTTAGTAATTTGAGATTTAACAGTACACCCATCAACTGTTTATCTGCAAATTAATGTTATCACATATTGCAAAGACTTAGATTTACCCACAAAGCTTATAGGATTTGTTTTCCGGTTTTTTATTATATTCCAAATTATTCTTAAATTTTGGCCAGTTCGGATTACAAGTAAAAGTTATGAGCAAATCAGATTTGCTTATAAAGTGCAATGCTAAAATTTATAGACAATCTTAAAAATTCCATAACTATAACTAAACATTCTTAGACAATTACATTTAAAATCTGACAATCTCAGTTACAAATTGAGTAGGTATAATATGACATATTATGTAATTATAGAACTTTCAGAATTCAGAGCATTATAGTTTGAGAATTTCTCGTTTGGACTGTATAGCCGAAAAAGTTTGTCGTCCATATAGTTTAATACTGTAATATTGCACTAGTGTAGTGAATAACTAACAAATATACGTAAACTTTGTTGTTACTAAAGCAGAGAATAAAAGAAATTTTATATTTGGCTCTATTACCTACAGTATTATGTTGTGTAATTTTATAAATTAAAATGATAACACTAAATTGTTATTCACATAAAATTTTCTTATATAAGTAGGTGTAATATTCATCTTCTATTAACAGCGTTGAACGTTGTAAAAATTTGTATTTCAATTAATTGCTGCGGTGTTATTACAGTAAATTAATCACATTTACAGATTCTTTAAACCTTGAGACTGGTTCGGTAGATGGAGATCAACTAGGTACTATTTAAAAGTACTTGGCATTTTAAAAGCTTTAAATAAAATAATTAAGGGCTTTGTGCTTTAAGCGCTTGTGTATGGTACGTAAAAATAATTTATAAAAGTTTAATTCTTAATACATTTAAAAAATGTGGCAGCATAAAAATAGCCAAAAGCTAAAATGGTTCATTGTAGTATTTTTTTTTTTGGGATTACACCACCTATAAAATAATAAAAAACAGGAAACTAGAAGTATTCAAATTAAATAAATATTCAAAGTGTAGTATCAAGGCTAAATTCTAAAGTTTGCCCAAAAAAAAATCACTAATATGCAATAAAATATATGTTTGAAAAATTAACTAAATGGCATCAGTGGTTTTTTGTTAAATATTTATTTTATTGCATATTATACAGTGTTTTTTTGGGGCAAACTTTAGAAGTTTGGTTTGCTACTGCACTTTGAATATTTAATTTGTATGATTCTGGTTTCCTGTTTTTTGTTATTTTACAGGTGGTGTAATCCCAAAAAAACCTAATATGATGTTTTGCTGAAACAGCCTTAATTAATGTAAGAAAATGAGATCTCATTACTTACTGTTATTAGTTTTCTTATTTAACTTAATAATATTTATTAATACTTCCACTTGTTTGTTCAACAAATGTTTGAATGTCTGTATTGGTATTCAACTTTTATCACAAATGCATTTAGATATTATAAATCATGTTTTTGTTCATATCATAAATTATGCTTTAGAGGCATATTTTTACTTAAAAAGTGAAGTTACTTTTAGCATATACATTGTATATTAGACATACAGGTTAGTACATATAGATTATTATATGCATACATAAGAGTATATAAAAATACATATATCTGAACAGTTTCGAATTAAGCCAAAAAGTTAACTAAGAGATAAATTATTAATGAAATTATCAAATATTATGTTACAATAATGTTTTATATTTCCTCGTTACCTAGTATCCTGGGTATGAAAAGGAATAACCTTATTATTTTTAAGATATGTCACAAACAATTACTTTGCATGCAACATGCACCAACCATTGAAGTACAACGGCATATCTTCGTATAACCTTTACAACTTTCACAAAAATCAATCAAATCAGTTTTCACTTAGGTACAGTGTCTATCCAGCTTTCATTCAAAGTAGTCTGATTTTTTACTGTTTTGCTCTAAAAGGACAATGGACACATCACAAGATAGTTTTTTTTATTTGAGCTTATAATTGTTCTTAAATGTGGGGTTAAAATAACAGAATGATCACTATTAAAAAGCCTTAGATATTAAGTTGGACGTAAAATAAATTGTATGTGGTAATTAATCCCATTCATCATAATTTATTTGGTTTTTCCACAGATCAACACAATTTCATGCTTTGCACTATACTGTAGGCATCGAAAAGAATAACTTTGTACCCAAAGATTATACGTAAACAGTCATATTCTTTCTTTGCAACCTTCTTGAACTGATGCTGTTTCGTTTTGTCTTGACCACTAACATCCCTTCATTGATTGGCAACATCACATCACAGATTACAGAATGCAAATCAATATAAGTAACACATTTTTTATATACAAGCCTTATAACTCAAGAGATAATTCTGATAAGTAGATATATCCGAATTCCTAGTATTTTGCTAACAGGCAGATTTTGAAATTATAGGTGAACTGTTGAATAATCTAAAAACAATTCCATTTTTAATTGTACTATAATAATTTTGATGTTTATACACCATAATCAATAGGATCTACACAATTACATTTTGTCCAGTAAAGGTACAAAAACTATTTTAAGTATTTTAAATAATAATTATAGGTTGTGTTCTGATTAATGAATCATTGAAAATTATTCCAATGACAACAAACTGAACAAACGTCAATTTGAGACGGCGCCATATTGTCGAGAGAGAAGAGAATAAGTAAAAACAAAAACAGAAACACCCTTCTCCTTATTATGTGAGAGAAAGAGGGAATTACCTTTAGATCGGGATTCTCTTTCTACTGCTCGGACCGATCGACATAATGGAGTTAATAGGATAAATGGGGTCTATAGTTACTAAGTCTATGGGTACAAACCACAGATTGATTTGTCTTTTGTCTCTGGATTGATACAAACATGAGCTTTTTAAGCACTTGATTTCTTTTTACTGTGACTTAACTTTGCTCAGTTCACTACACAATACACATGCGATGTGTTATGATTATGAATGCTAGATCACCAGATGTAGAATTATCAGATGAGAATGAAATTATAAGTTAGTTGAATTGATATTGATATACTTGCCCTACCATCCCTCCCTATATTTTGAGGTTTTCAGTTTTCAGTCAGAAAACAAAAACTTAATTTTCCTACTCTGTCACCATAGAAATCCGTCACAGAACAGATCACAGAAAATTTATTTTATCTTTATCTATGAACTTAATGATTTAAAGTGGATAAAAAATGAATAATTAATTAAAGCCAATAATCAGTGAAGTCAATAAAAGAAATGAGTAAAATACAGAAGTCTAAATACAAACAAAAATTTTATACTAGAAATCCAAACAAACGTCGCGTTTTAGATGTGAATTTTAAAGGCTTTCTTTGTAGTTGCAACAACAGAGAAAAAGATTGTGTCAAGGAGTCTTATAATTTGCTAAACAAATATGCAGATATATTATATCCCCAAGTTGTTACAGAAGATTGTAAAGAAGATGCTGATATTGCAGATGATTTGAATAATGAATTACTAGAGTTAAAAAAGAATAACGATGACAGAAGATTTCAAGTTGTTGAATCGGGAGCTAAAAATGTTATTTTTATAAAAACTACATTGCAGGATCCAGTTCAGTTGGCAGAAAAAATTGTATCGGACATAGCAGAAACAAAAAATAAGCAAACTAGAATTTTACTTAGATTAGTGCCTATTGAGGTGACATGTAAGGCATTTATAAAAGATATTGAAACTTCTTTTAAACAAATTGCCACAAAGTATTTTCTTGAGAATTCCAAAACTTTTTCTATTGTTTTTAATCATAGAAACAATAATAATTTAAAGAGAGATGACGTAATTAAAGCTATTGCAGATGTAGTTTTTGAAATAAGGTCTGATCATAAAGTAAACCTTAAGGATGCAGAAATATCAGTTGTAATTGAAGTTATAAAAGGAATTGCATTAATAGGGATTGTTCCAAATTTTATCAAATATAAAAAATATAATTTGCATGCAATTTCAGACCAGGATAAGGAAATTCAGAAACTACAGAATGAGGAATCCTCAGAAGAACTTGAGGAATCACAAGTAGAATCAAATGATAATTAGACCTATAAATACCTATCTTATATTTATAATTGTTTTTCTGTTTAAATAAACTAAATCGTTAATTATAAATGTTTATGTATTTATTGATTTTTATGATGTGTTGCTACATTTAAATTTATATGGAATTTTTGTAACTTAGTAGATCTCATCTCCAATCATCTTATTTTTCAAAACGAGGTGGGAAAACCCTAGAAAAATATGATATAAAACAAGCTTTTTTAGAAAAATACCCTTCAATTTTACCTTGACATTATTTTGTGTTGCTTGATACTTTGCACTATAAGAAATATTACATCATTTCTCATGTCAAAATATCAGACCATTATCAATTTGGTGTGCTATCTAATTCAAGTGCTTTTGATGTTATGAGTTTTTACTTATTTAGATGAGGTAACGTCACATCATTGAGTAGAAATGTGTATTTACAATATAATATTTTGAAAGAGCCACCAGATTTAACTTGCACCACTTAAATAATTACAAATTGCACAATGTGTAAAAAGTATTAACCAAGATCGCATACCTACTGTTGCCGATGTGGAACAAAAATAAAAATATATATAGTCATTAGTATGTGGGTGGTCCATAACTCTGTTATTCAAAATGTTAGAAAAAAATATTAAAATAAAAAAAGTGTAAAACTACAAGAGATGCATTTTAAAATTTATTAACGTCATAGGAGTGCCAATATTTTTAACTTTTTTATTTACCTATGTCATTACAATTTTATAGACAAAATTTTAAATGTCACATCTTGCAAGTTCTTTTAGCCCATTAAAAAATCTTCCCAGCGATATTACATTTGGTAGTGTTATATTCTGTAATTTGTATTTTTTATAACTTGCTAAAGCTGGAGTGTTAGTTCTACACCTAATATAATTTATTTTGATTATTTAATTTAATAATCACAAATTTAATTTAACAATTTACGTTAATATAAAATACATATTAAATAATAAAACATTTGTAAAACGCCATTTAACATGTATTTTTTCTTGATGGTAGTGAATTTAGTTATTCCCTACCTTCTGGCTGGCGCTGAGCACTGAATTATAAAGCAAAAATGCAGGGCTCGGCGAGGCATATAGCCAGCAGAATAGCTGTTTTGGTTCAATTTGTTTTACTCATGATACAACTACACGTTTTACTCCTTATTTAAATAAGGCGTTTAGCGTTTACAGATGGATATAAAGTAGATTCCTACTATTCGTAGTTATGTTTTATGTACATCCCATCTGTCAAGTAGTAGACCTTGTTTCTACATCTGGTTATTGTATTGGCTATTATAAATGGTCAACATACGAGGGTGTTACTACTATTATTTTCTATGGAGGGTGTGTAAGCTAGAGGTAATACACCCTCTGTGAAAATATTAAGAATATTTTTATTTTCTTAGAATGGAAATATCTCTGATAATCCTGAGATGTTTCCATGTCCCATGGCCATGTCGTCTCCTTCGGTTCTTTTGGGTTGTTTTGGATGACTTACATTAATAATGGTTCTATCAGTTCTGGGTATATAATTATCACGTGTTTGAGGTTCTAATTGGATTAAATCGTGTCTTGGGGGTGAGACTCTGGGTATGCGTAGATGAGCGGTTCCTACCCTATCCTGAGCCTGCCATGGTGTGTTGGTTCTCTGTTGGGCGCCATCCAGTAATGTAGAATTATCCGGAAAAGTTGTGTAGTCTAAGGTGGTATTATTGTAAGCCATTTTGGATTTTTGTTTGTTTGGTTCCTCGGCTAGTTAATTTCGAATTTCGAACCGTTGTTAACGCGCTGATTTGATATTAGATGAAACTCGGGTAAGATCGGTGATTGGTTAGATAGGAGTGGAGGGGATAGTTATTAATACAAAATGTAAATGAATAACTTTGAGTGAAAGTGAGTTAAAATGAAAATTTGAAGTGAAAACTTTCTTTGTCACCGCTGAAAAAGTAAAATATTATATATCTCGCTAGATTACCTTTCCTGAGTGAGCTGGTATGGTTGGTTGTGTGAAAGAATAATGAATGAGTTGTTTAGTAAGCTTGTGGAATGATATGATGTAAAGATTTGAGAAAAAACAATTTTTTGAAATTTATCCTTCGAGTGGAAAAAGTCGATTGGAAAAAGTTGAATTTTGAGTAATTTGGAATGCTTGAATTGTTTTATGAATGCGTTATTATGATTGGGAATGAAATTTGGAATAATATGGGATGTTAAAAAATTTTGACTTTTTTTTTTTGGTCCACCATCCAGTTATTTATTTTTTTCCATACACTAATAATGGTACAACAGGAGTCTAACAGTCATTCTGGTTGAATTCAAATTCACATTATACCTTACCTATATTATGGTCCTGGGTTTGGCTTATATTGAAAACCAGGTCTAGATAAATACATACATCAATAGTAAGTTAATTTCGAGGATAATTTTATAAAAAAAATTATAAAATAACTTTATTTTTTTTAATAAAACGAAAAAATTCAAATATTCTAGATAACCCAAATATTTTATTTAAATATGTACTATAATTATTTTACTCTAGAGGAATTATAACTCAGGCTCAACCTTTTATCTGAATGCTGTACTAATTACTAATCAAGAATTTTAGCAAATTTTTCATTTCTTCGTAAAAGCTAAATATAACTATTTATTATTATCGATTGCCCAAGAGATCATTAGCAATTGATCACCAAATATTTCTCCAAATTAACTACCTAGTTTACAAATATAGATTAAAACAAACATGTAAAAAAAGACAATTTATTTAGTCTTACGGTAAAAGTGTATTATCCTTATGAATAGTCGATTAATTTTATATACAGTGAATAAGGAAAGTAAAAATATAATACAGACAAGTTACAATACAGTAAATGCATATCGACAAAAAGCTGATGAAACAAAAATAATAAATAACCATTTCCTAATATACTTCATTTATAAAATTAAACTAAATCTAAGTTTAAAACATTAACAATCAGCTTATTAATATTAGAATGAGGAAATCAGGAAATTTGTTTCTTTAAAAAACATAGATATTAATTCTATAAACAATTATGCGTAAAGTCCTAAACTCAAGAAATATACAGAATTTTACATTTAAATTTTCTATAAAAATATTCACACATATTGGATCACTGCCGGTATCTGTAATTTTTGTGGTAATTTTTATGGTGGAAATTACGCCGATGTCTATTACCATTATTATAAAAAGATGGTTTATAATGTCCAGAACCATTATTATGACTCCAATTCTTCGCATTGTGGTACTCCTAGAATTAATGTTTTTTATATATAAAATATTTCAACGTTTTAGAAAATAGTACTAGCAACAATAAAAAAAGTAATAAATGGCAGGCTTTACTAATAAGAAAATGAAAATATTGTCAATTTGACAATTAGCTTGTAAATTGTCGCGTTTCTTTATAAGCCAGTTACAAAATATTTTGATACTTGTTCTCCATAGCCACAATAGCAAAACATTTTCACATTTAATCCCACGAAAAGTCAAATTTGTGTTGTTAAAAGTAAGTGCAAAATGTCATTTTCTATGGACATTTTCAAACATAATTTTAGCCAGCTAAGTGACTTTAGACTGTGCGGTATAAGTGTTAGTTGCTCCACAGTCTAACCTATTGCTTGAATGAAGTGATACTTATAGCGTTTTCGGCTTATTTGCACTCAGTGCGCACTAGCACTGAAATAGTGCGCACCAACACAATTTCAGTTTTAAGTCATGCAACCACTAGTGCAGGTTTATGTCGAACATGTTTATTTGTTTCCGTGCAGATCTTGGAGGTTATGTCCCGTCATATTCTGTCAAGATGTCAAGACCATAGATAAAATAATAAAATATATATATAATATATGTATTGGTCAAGACTTAAGTATTTTGTTATTTTTGTTCAAAGTCCAAACCTCTGAAAAAAGAGGTCTTCGTTTTTCAAAGCTCCAAGCAAACGTTTTGAAATGGTGTGATTACTTCACACATAATAAACTGCACACATTTATATTTAGTTTAACTACAGTAATTTTATAAGATCAAACAAACTGCTAGGGATTATTCAGTGCAATGGTACAAGACTATATCATGGTACAAGACATTTGAGTATAAGCATTACCGCCGTTAACGTGGGTAACGGTATAAGGCATTTCTAACACGTCTAGCCTTAGTGCCTTAGGATTTGGGAGAGATTTCCGGACACGGGCTTTTATATACTCAAATCTAACGTAGCACTGAAAAACCCCTATTAGTTTTTGATTCCATACTTCTGAAACACCCTATATAAACCTAACCTCTAAGAAATATATTTACCTATTGATTGGTACAAGTGCGTAATATATTCGCAAAGTCTTTTATTCGCGATGTTGGGCAGTTATTTTTTTCATTAGACTGAAGATAATAATTAATTTCTTCGTCATCTGATGATGAGGAAGATAGTAGTTAAAATTATTCTCGATGTCGACGCCATTTTTCTTTTCCTTTCAGTTGCACGAATTCATAGCACGAGCTGTACAAGCTCGTGCTAAAAATTATGCACTAGTGCTGCACTGAGTGCAATTTAGCTTTAAGTCGAACACGTCAAAATTGCTCTAAACTTTCACGAAATCATAAGTCGAACACGTAAAAGTAATTCAGTGCACTTCAGTGCAGCACCAGTTCAGTAAGTCGAAAACGCTGTTAAATTCATTAAAGTGGGGTGGTGCCAGTGCTTACTGCTCTAGAACGATAAGTCCTGCTTGCCATATTAGGGGGTATTAGTACTGAAATTTTTAAATTTTTCCTTCTTTTATGAAATAACTGATAATATAAAACAAAGGTAAGTAGTAAATTAGATTTTTTTCTTATATATTTAAAAGTACTCTGTTCTGTAAATATAAGATGAAAAGAAAAAATAAACCAATGAGGATACAGATAAATCTTTAGATCTATAAATTACTATAAATTGGTAGTAATAACATCGATAAAATGTAATTTAATAATAATTTATAGACTTAAATAGTGATAGGTTTTTAGCTGGCCACTTGCATTCCAGCGCCACAGTTCAAATTTGTCAAAATGTGACTACTGCAGTACGAGTTTCTTATTCCAATATGTCAGCTGGAAATATACTTATATGGGGGAAAATAAAATAAAATGTTGCAAGAAACGTAGTTGATGGTGTAAAATTTGGTCGGTCAAAAATATCTCGTAAAAATCCAAGCCGGTCAAATCAATGATCAAATAGCACTGCAGCAAACTGACCAGTTTGTCTGCGTCCATCAAATCGTCCTGACTTCCTCTGATGAAGAAAATACGCAATTGCATTCAATGCAATCGCACTGAGCCATTGGAACATGGGTGGATGGCTTTAGGCTTATTATCAAGTGGGATTTTAATTCCTCAATCAATACAAAGTAGTGATTTTTACCAGACTAATTATGAATCTAGGTTTTGTGTAGCTTAACTAATGTTGACTCCTGCCCATGGGATTTACTTTTAGCCTTAAGGGATTTGCTATTAACTTGACAAAGTACATTAAAATACCAATTTGTATTTAGCATTTATGCCCGTTTGCACCGACGATTTTATGGAGAGCTTAGGCCTAAGGTCTACTTAAAAATAAAATTTCTTTTGCACCAATATTTAAGCAAGGCTTATCGGTTCCTTAAATTCTACTTAACTAAGCCCCCAAATTTGCAGGCTTAAAGTAAACTTAAATTTAAGTGATGTAACCTAACCTATAAATTCTATGAATATATTCCAACATTTTCAATAAATTTGTAAATTGAAACATGGACATGGAAATTTTTGAAGATGATATGGATATACTCACATTAGAAATAATCGATTACGGTTTTCCTAGAAAAGTATATCTACGGGTATGTCCTTTTGAAGATTTAGACCATTTATAACGTTTTTCAGAAGGTTCCGACTGTTTAAACAAACTATTATTCAGTTATTGGACCTAATTAAAGAAGATTTGGAGTATGCTACTGACAAGTAAGTACCTATATACATGATACAATATGCTTTATTGTATCATGACCTATATACTTATACAAAATATACATTGTTAATGCCAAAACATCTACAGTATACAGTATTTATAAATTTAGTTCTATAATTGTGCCTTAAAAGCCTTTTTACGAAACTCCATCAGTTTTTTTGGTATTCAATCATGTATCATGTTTTCAATTACATCTTTATATTTCGAAATTATGCTTAAAAGCAAATATTTTTCTTCTTCAGAAAAATTGGCGGATCTTACTCGTTTTGCTTTTTTTATTATCCTGCATCGTTTTTTGTTGCAATAGTTCCCAAGTACGAAGCCCTAGTTCGAACAAAAATATTTCTTTGAAAAACCAAAAACACAAAAGCGAATTAGATGCAGAAAATTATAGGTAAAATTAAAAAAAATATAGGTTACGTTACGTCGGTAAGAAGATTGGTGGTTAATAAAAGTAAAAGACACTAGGTATAATAACCTTAAAAGTTAAAATTTCCTAAATAAAGTAGCCTCTGTACAAGGGCCCTTTGGCTTAACAAAGCCAAACATATGATTGCGTGGTGCAAGCTAAAGTAATTTAAGGGTTTCTTAAAATTTAAGCTCCGTTTAGCTAAGCCTTACTTAAGTGACAGTCGGTACAAATGGCCATCAGTTCATATAATACACAAGACAAATATTAGCTGGTGAATTATTAGGCTTATGGCAATAGAGTTGGAATATGGCTTATGGAATTATGGCACATTTTCCAGATGGATTATTATTTATAAAAAAGACCAATCAAATATATAGTTAAGTTCCAATTTTAACCATCACAGGTAATAATTATTAAAATAGGCATACTAGATTAATATTTATAGAACAGAGCAAAATTAATTTCATCAACATTACATGCTTTTAATAAATACAATAGGATTGAGAAAACATTTTTGAAAATACAAATGCCAATGTATAAAGGCGGCGACTGACTTGAGCCGATCTTTGTAATGTAATGCTCAAGGCGAGCATTACATTACAAAGCTTTCATTTGCAACTTCCTTATCCAAAAGTGACCTAGTGCCATTCCAAGACGATACTGGTGCAGAATAGCCAGTGTGGGACATTTTGAAAAGTTACACTATTCAGACGGTCAGTTGGTTTTGAAATGGCAGACTTACAGGTAGCTAGTGCTGTGTTCATTCTAATGGGATATTGCTACCAAAAGAAAAAAAAGGAAAAACGGTGGTGGCAACACCGACAGTCAAGTGGAGCACTGATGCTCCGCTCGCAGTTCACGTTCATGTATCGGCACTGACTATCGAATGTTCGTGTTACACTACATTACAGTACAATGTTCAGTTACAAGTCAGTCGCCGCCTTAATACAGTATGCTTTAATTAATAAGGTTTTCCAGGTTTCCTCTATCCTTGTACTAAATGGTAGTTAAAGTTTTTAGAGCAAATTTAAATTTTGATTTGATGTTGCACTTGTGGTCTTTAAAATATTGGTGTACCTAATGTTTTTGTTTTTATTTTACTGGTGGCATATTCCAAATTTCCAAAAAAATATTTTGACAGGTCAGGGGATATATAACATTCCTTACAGTAAAGTATGAGGAAAACCATAACTAAAGGAAAAAAAAAACAAAACAGTTACCTACTTGAATTGGATTATAGCCAGGATTTGACTTATAATTAGAATTAACTTTCTGATGTTTTACTCTCCCTTGGTCAGAACTGTCCACTATAGGCCTTTTTCTCTCTTCCCGCCTTTCATTTGCAACTTCCTTATCCAAAAGTGACCTAGTGCCATTCCAAGACGATACTGGTGCAGAATAGCCAGTGTGCGACATTTTGAAAAGTTCACCGACTGGATTATTATTATTTTGCAGTGTCTGTAGCTTTTTCCTGTCCCAACTCTTTCCTGTGGATGAAGGTTCATGATTAACATCAGTCGAGGAACTGACCTGCCAGTCACCAACTGCCGCTTTTGTCGATACCCTAGACTCTACCTCTTGTGCGGAGTGGTTCGAGTCATCTGAACTACTTGTATCAGCAGACTCGTAAGGAACTAATGACTTCGTGGCAGTAGGGGTGGCATTAGTTGCTTCGTTGGGTTTTTTAGGTGTGGACTCGGGACTTGAGAGGCTGGATACACTTGTGGAAATATTAGGTGAAGAAATGGGTGAAGTGGGCTTATTTAGCAAAACAGATGTGACTGACTTTGTATCATTACAAGTGGAACTAATGTCTGTGTCTTTAATAGGGGTGGGTGCTTTTAAAGTTTTATTTTCACTAGAGATAGCATTTATCACATGATCACCTTCAGAATCACTATCACTTATAGCGTGCTTCATATTGCCGTTAGTATCACTTGATGGAACACTGCCATTTGTTTTTTTCTCAAGCCTATCTGGTGGAAGTTCAGGTCCATAGACCTTATTACTAGTAAAACCAATGCCATTGGTTAAAGTCTTCGGGATACTACTACTGTTTGTATTATTACTACTACTACTTAATTGATTATATTCTGGAGTAGGGCCGGGCATCTTTATTTTACTGGTTACAGTTGCCGCTTTTTGAGCAAAGGGAGATGACTCTAATTCATACAGCATAATATATGCATTTGTATTGAACACAGCTTGGTGAGATATAGGTCGGACCTGCAATTTATAAAAAAAGCTCTTAGATAAGTATGTACATCTATAATTCATAGCAAAGATGTATATTAGAACAGTCATAAAACTGACAGTGTGTAATCATAATACGTACTAGCACATAGGTAGTTGTAGATTATCGTTCCACTATGAATATTAGAAATATACACAAGATGCATGTACCTACTTTACATAGGTGTCGTACATAGTACTTTTAAGTGAATGCAAAAGTATTAATTAATTCAATTTTCTTGAAATCATTGAATTTAAGTGACATTAGCTTTGATTGTAGAATATTTTTTCTTTGGTCTGGAATTTATTCCGAATAAATTCTTTCTTCTAATAGTTAAATTATTAATGTACTTTTGGCGAACAAACTTATTTAAATTTTGATGATGGATTAAGAATAATTGTAATTTTTGTTTGTACTTTCAATTAAAATTAAAAATCTTCCTATAGTCACTTACTCCTTTCTTTACATCCTTAGAATTGATCAGTTTTATTTTGGTAAAAAGTAGGTAGATATGTTATATGTATAAATTTTCTGCAATTCTAATAAGTACTAAGTATATTAAATAATACACTCACCATACTATCGTCAAACTGGTAAAAGTTACCAGTAGGGGCCTGAGCTACTGCGGTATAATGGCCACAACCCACAGTAGGTCCCATATGAGTTACTAAGGCAACAAGTCTGTATATAAGTGGAACGTTTGGACGATGTCTGGCATATCTTGTGAGGTCCAGTCTTTGTCGAAATGTTATATGCTTCGTTATTTTATTATTACTAACTGAAAACCTTTTCAGTTGGATACATAAGACCATTGGTGCCCTTTCCAATGAAAACTGTTTTGTTGCAGGGACCTAAAATATCATTTTAAATAGAAAAAATCCTCACACTCCATTATATTTAATTGCAATTCCACTGATCTAATTAATAAAGTACACAAGAAATTATAAAACAAAATATTCTAAAGTGACCCCCAAAATTACTATTAGGTACTTGATTTTTACATTATATTTACCTTTTTTTGACATGACTCGCAATGATACGATTCATCATCTAATTTTTCTCTAGAAAAATATAATTCCAATGCCTCATCCAACGTTTGTGCTTTCCTAACATCCAATAATAAATCTTGAAAGTGTTGAAATGTAGTGCTCACATGACCACATTTTAAACATCTCACAGCAGATCTCAAATAACCACCTAATATTTGGTTAAGCGGTGTAGTTTCTTTTATTTTAGAATCAAATTCAGAGTGGTTTTTAAAACGACTTAAATATGCTTTTTCCATTGCTTCTACCAAATACCTCAGAAATTCATGTGCATCTTCTTGTCTACCTGGTATTAGATTTCGACATACTAATCGAAGTTTATTATAGATTAATAATGGACGGATTGAATTCGCATTACGTTGTTGAGAGGCTTGTAGGGTCTTTCTCATTGCACATATTATGCACAGTCCACCTAAAGAAAAGAAGTAATACTATTATAAGCAAATGGCATATCAGAAATGGTTTTTAAATAATGACAATTTGCAAAGATTTAACATACCTACCTACGCTACAAGTAAATGGAACAATCGGTAAAAAAGTGTCTGTCAATCACTCATTATTGGTGGGCGTGTAAAGTTAAATAAACCTATAATAAACTAACCCGAATCTTGGCATCCTGCAGTGTGTTCTTTGTCAGACATGAGCCAATTTACAAGAGCAGGTACATGAAAGAGAGCTTGTAGAGTAGAGTTCAAATAACAAGTATTTCCCATATTAACCATACCGGCACCTACTGACCAGTCGCAATTACTCCATCCTAGTTGTACTGCATCAAGAGGATACAATTCATACTTTGCCAATTTTAATGTTTCATCTGCTCCCATGGCCTCCTCGGGCTTACTAAACAAACAATGAAACGGAGAAAAATTAACATTTCTAGGATCAAAAAATAAATATCTTACCTTGGCTGTGGAGCTTCCGAACTCTTTAAAACAATATATTTTGATTTTAATTTATCTAAAACTGTACTCTGATAACTTCCTGCAGATTCGAATTCAATGTTGGTAAGCAGCGCCTTTTTTGTTGATCCCGCTAATTGCGTGTCCAATGTGTTTTCTGAATCGTTTTTTATCAATGCAGTGCGGAGAGCCGCGTTAACGGGATCCAAGGTAGATGCCGGCATCCCTATAAAAATCACACGTGCAAAGACAACAGAAACCCCGCGTTGACCGACCACTCACCGTATTGTTTGATGCAAAATTGTGCTATCTTCTTTCTTGCTTTTTACGTATATGCATAACTGCATGTATATGATTTCTGACTGTAGATGCAAAAACAAATAAACGTATATAAATGTATTAACTGTTATCAAAAACAGAAATATTACAGCAAATATCACTACAAACCACTTTCCGAAGTACCGATACTGTGTGGTCACTACGCATGCGCATGCTCGCGCGCCCCAAAGGGCAACACTACTATGACGATCTCTTTTGGTATTGAACTGTACTTTTAAATCTTCAATTTAAATTTTTTTACAACGGAAATCTGATTCAATATGAAGTAATTAGGTAATATGAATAATCGAACAATCTATACTATATATTTCTAATAATTAGGTACAATTTTTCTTAAACGTCAAGTAAATCAAGTGAATTACAAATATGCCAGTAGCTTACTTAATATACCCACCTATAATTTGTAATACACAACAATTTTATGGGTTGCCTATGCTAGGTACCTATACTCGTTTATTTAATACTTTTGGAGGATGCTTTAGTACCTAGTTATGTAATTACCTATTAAGTAGTACAGTTTTAGTAATTATTTAGTGTTATATTTTATATAACTGTCTCCTGAAAATAAAATAAAAAACTTCAATAGATATACCTACCTACATAGATAGAGGAAAGTATACACCTACCTAGGTACTATAGGTACCTATAAGGGATTTCTATGTATGTGATATCGGAAAAACCTTTATGTTAGGTAAATAATAGTTAGTATAGGTACCTGTTATTATAGGTATGTATACCTATATGTAATTACACAATTATTGTAATTATAATTAAGCAGTCTACCTATATATACTTATAGTAGGTATAGGAACTTCGCGATACTACGGAAGGTTTATTAATTATATAGGTACTTATTTAGTATAATATATATTTCAAACCTATACCTACTTTCAAAGGTTTTGTTAATTACTTGGGTAGTACTCTATTCTGTACTAAAAGAACCTTCTTCTTTAGACGTAAATGTTGCGAGTTTGTTTCCATGCGGATATAAGTTACAAAATACATTTTGAACTTCTATAATAAAACGCTTTTGTGGAGAGGTATGAATTCGCGAGGGTTAGGGTTAGGATAGGAAATACCTACAAATACTCATCTGGGCTCATCTACTTAGTTAAGTATGGGTGATTCATGGTGGATGGAGTATTAGAAGTAGGTATAATACCTATGAAGAACGGGTCAGAAAAGTAATCGTTTTGAAAATTTAGTTATCAAGGTGACTAGGTTATTTTCAAGGGTGAAGGTGTTGCCAGTTGTAGGTACGTAAACATGGCAATGTCTTCATTAATTTATATTGAATTTATTACCCTATACATTTTTTCATTTTTGGATTCTACTTCAATTTCTGAGTAACTTTTGTTAATATTTCCCCAAGTACCTAGGTACCTATGTTAAGTCGTCTTTGAGATCTTGATTAATTTTCAAATTTATTGAGCGTTTTTAAATAAATCGTGTTGCCCTGCTTCTACCACAAAATAATCAAAAGTAAAACTTTGGGGTAGAACTAGGCAAGCACTGAGGGTCTCTCATCCTTTAATCAAATATTTGAAGTAATATATATATAGGGTGGACCAGAAATGACTTTTTTTTAAATGACATATATAAAAGTGATCGAAAGTCAATTTTCTTAAATAGAATGCCCTGTGTATTATTGCCGATTCAGAAATCTGGCATATTCCGCTATTCACCTATGTATTCTGTACCTATACCTATAAAATATATAGGGTATTCCATTTAAATTAATGAAGACGTTGCCAGTTTATTTACGTACAACTGGCAACACCGCATTCTCGAAAACATTTTCGACCGATAGAGCATGTTTCAAAACGATTGGTAGACCCGTTCTTCATATACCTACTTCTTAATACTCCATCCACCGTGAATCACCTGTGCATTTTTGCCTGTCCAAGTATTATTAATGTGAGCAGAGGCTAAAACGAGTACCTAGGTATATGTTTGACTGTCCCTCTATAAGAATAACTAATAATGACTAATGACATAGAGTAAAAATAGGTTTGTCTAGAAAATTTTTCCGGTTTTCCTCATTTCTGCATTAAATATGATAATATGATGGATAAGGTCTATCTACCCAAGCCGTTCCTGGGAAGGAACAGCTTGCAGAATATTTAAAAATTAGTAATTACATAGTTACTTGTTGAAAACTGCAAAATATAAGTCGAAAAAAATTTAAATACTAAAAATACGTTATTAAGGCATGCAGAATATTTAAAAATTAGTAATTAGGTACTTGTTGAAAACTGCAAAATATAAGTCGAAAAAAAATTTAAATACCTACTAAAAATGTATAATTTAACTAGGTAACTATCTACCTACCTAATTAATTATTGATGTATCACCTATGTTGTTCCTTCTCCCACAAAAGTTTCACACTTTCGCGGGGGCTAATTCTTATTGTGATTTGAATGAAGTGGAATGAATGATTATTGTTATTATCTATAAAATAATACCTACTATATTTTCTAACTTTTAATCATGTCATAAAACTTAGGGCACTGTTTAAATCTTAGACTAGGCCTAGTCTGAAAACCCTGCTGTGACATATAATCTTATTATCGATCTGTGGCCGCGGTGATTAAAATTAATAATTTTAATCGTTAAAATCGTAAATATTTCCCACTAAGTACTGAATGATAAAATATAGGTATGAATGTTACTACCTATTACTACTGTTACTACTTATGTTTACTAGTTTGTAGCCTTAAAAATCTAACAATATACTAGTAAATATATTGAGTAGGTAGATTAAAAATATATTTCAAAGATCATTGCTTGAAATAGATATTATGTTGGATATCACAAGATAAAGACAACCACACCACTTCCACAGTCTATACTTGGCAAAATGAAATATTTCAGTTTTTACACGTTTTTATAACAAAATTCGCTGTAACTGGGAAACCTTAAAAGATAGGTACATACAAATTTATATCATTCGATTCAGAATTTAATTCTTCTTTTGGACCCTAGAATAATATATTGGGTGTTCCGTTTGAAAAAATCAAGTTTTGTAACTTCGTAAATTGGTAAATTTTGAGGGCCCTCTATGTTCCTCAGACATTCTGCAATCATTTTCAGCTGTAGCGATGCCTAAGCCATTATACTGTTGCAAATATTATAATTAAAAGTCTTCCACTGTTCAAGATTCAACATTTTTAATATGGTGCTGTAACTGTCACTTTTTTCTTAAAACGGGAGATAATTCGAAAATCTCGAAAATAACTGAATTTAGGTATAGATAACTTTACACAAAGTTAACATAAAATTAAACGTAGAATCCAAAACTACAAAAACATACAGGGTGTTCCGTTTAAAATAAGCAAGTTGGTGCCGAAAGTGCCAGAAACGTGAAAATATTTTAAAAAGGTAGGCCCCACTGACCATTGTAAATAACCAAATTTTCAAAATCACCCTGTACGTACTTTTCCAAATATCGAGAAGTAAACTAAATATAAACATTTGAATATGAATAGGTAGGTACAAATTTTTGTACAACATTGTCCTGTATTCAAAATTTTTCTGAAAAATAATTTGCACTTGCTACTTGTTGATGTTGGGATATACCTTTTGGGGAAGTATATAATTGCGTGGCCTATTATGACAATAAATACCAAAAATTTCAAAAACATATTAGGCATTATTTTACACATACAAAAGTACATGTATCAACGTGAACAATGTTTTTTACAAATGGAAGGATGTACAGAGGTTACAGAATGTTTTGCATATATAAACAAATCTATGTTGCCGGTTGCAATGTTAACAGCAACAATAAAAAAATAAAAATGAAAAAAAGAAATAATGCAATTTTGTTTTTAATGGGTAGATTGAGGGAGCTAAGCTCCCCGGACTATACGAGTAATTGCGCCTCTGATAACTATTAATTATAAATAAATGTAATAATTTTGTTTAATCTACAAGGTTATCATCAAGTAAGGGATATATTTCAGCTTATTATGTATTTTTAACAAATTAAGTTAATAACAGGATGTGAAAGAAATTCGATTGCTTAAACAATGGGATTTCTTATGCCTAACAGTGGTTAAAGCAAATGTTCGATATGTCGTCGATTTTGCAGCTGTACCTACCTACAATCACTAACCGTTTCCCCAAATTGTTGTAACAGGCTGGCCGATGTACTATACAGGCTTCGCGGAACTTACTTAACTATTCAGTTATCTCGAAAGGGAGGCTAAAATTTTAATACTGCACTAAGTTCTCTGTCGCTGGGTTCGAGATATGCTGTGATTGACGTATAAAAAAGGTTTGACTTACCGTGGGTTATCTTATCCTGAAACTCGATGTAGGGACATATTCCTGGGTCACTTCTTATATACTAACACTGAGAGGGTAGTTGGGCGGATTTGCATGAAAACACAGCACTTTTAGGCAAGGGTTTTTTAATAACAAATAAATAGAATTTAGAAACGTAAACAAAATAGAAATGCAAAATACTGAAATAATATTTGACCTGAGAAAACGAATGAATACAATACTACTGAACTCTAAACTGAATGATTCTAGATAAAACAACTAACGGCGTCTACTTCGAGCCAGAGAAACGTACTTTACCCCGCCTGGGTGATTTGCCCTCATCCTGTGGGGAGAAGCCCCAAATAAATACAAACAACAACCTATTCCGAAGTAGTATCGCGGGAGACTAACTTTTCTTCAGTCGAAACTTTCCAAGTAAAGTTTCTTTGCTATAAAATTTAAATACACTAATCCCATTGGTTGTTAAAGTACGTTTCTTCTCTCTGTCTTACCGCGAACCATGACCTGTTTCTGTCACGGTGGCCAATCAAAATACTGTTTACTAGCTAGTGACCTAAAACCCTTAATATTATCCTCGTCTCTAAGTGAGGGGGAATTACGGCATACTCTATTGATATTATACCTGGAAAAACTCCCCGAAAAAGCCAGGTTGACCTATGCCTTTGTACTATTGTCTATATGAACATACAAAATATCTTATTTCGGAGACTTTCCACGTATCACCATAATTCCTTACAATTTACTGGCTTTAATTCGTTACGCCCAATTGAGCGTTTTGTCTATTAAACACTTTTCCGTCGCCTGGGGATGCACGGATTAGACATCCATAAAACGTTTTAATAAATCTGTTACGCCCGAACAATGCTCAATACTATTTATGACCCAAAATGATATCTTTGCTACAGAACCAGAAATGGTTCTACAAAATCTATCTATTTGAGCCAGATGTTGCCTTCGAAATATATTTAACTTATAGACAAAAGGGCCACTTGACGTTCACCGTGGGCTTTTGTTACATTGTACACAGCATTTATTCAGCATTTGTGGTTGAATTGCAGTAATTTGCTCCCTAATAGTCTTTTAATTGTTGGTTGGTCGTGTTCTAAACACCAATTTTTTTAAATAACTCCACAGCCAGTAATCCGCTGGGTTAAGATCAGGCCATCTTGGAGGCTATGAATTTACAAAATGTCTGCTTATGATAAGATTTTGAGAAAACATCAGTTAAAAATTCTTTAACCGGTGACTTTCTTGTTATGAAGGCCTTCCTGAACGATTTCATGTGGATTATCTGTTGGTCATATTCGAGTCTTGACTCGACCATTTAGAGAGAAATGGGCCTCATCTATCCATAAAATATGGAATAACCATTCGGTTTCAATTTCCATCTGTGCCAATATTTGTACAGAAAAATCATACCTGATAGGAAAATCTGCCTCATTTAATTCAAACAGCAGTTTAACTTTATAGGGATACATTTTTAGGATTTTACGTAAAATTTTCCAAACCGTGGTGTATTGCATTTGCAATCGTTTTGATATTGAATTCACACTACTGATTGCTAACGGATTAGTGTTAGCTATGTTTTGATTTTCCCGAAGAACTTCTGCAACTTATACAATGCAACAGTGATGTCCAAGTTGCAGAACTTGGATATCACTAATTCTTGGTCTTTCTGCTATCTCGGTAGATCAGTTACTGACCCTGATCTTTCAAATTGGCTAATCAAATTACGGTACGCTTTCATTTGGCAGGGCTCTGCTCTCAAACCAACTTTCATACGAAATCTTCGTAATCCAGCAATAATATCTGCCGCATTCGTAATAACATTGTAAGTACTAAACCAATTATTGTTTGTAGATCCATGTTATTAAAGTTTAAATCGTTTCAATTTACGTTTACGTGGGTTTTCTTTTGAGAACAATTCTCTAAATCGCAATGATTACGTTTGACACTTGTATCAGCAGTTGACACGACAACTCTTTTATTTTACATAGATACAGTGTAAAATCTAATTATTGAAGCACCTAATTCGATTTACTTTTTGGTACTAGGTAGCTTGATTTCTTAAAATTATATAAGAATTTAAAGTAAAGGGTTTTTCAATAGGAACGCTCGATGTTTGGCAACAGCGTATGACGAAGTCGGTAGTCAGACAGGTTGTATCTTTGACGGACATATTCAGTTAGTCTTTACATTTCATTATGGAACGCTATACGATTCAACAACGCCTCGAAACGGTTAAAACTTATTATCAAAATCAATGTTCTATTCGGCAAACGTTTCGTGCACTTCGGCCAATTTATGGTTTTGATGGTCGTCCTTCAGAGTCCATAATTCGCCGTCTAATAAATAAATTTGAAGCAACCGGGTCGCTGTTAGATTAGACAACGCCTGTACGTCAACGAAGCGCAAGATCCGTTGAAAATATTGCTGCAGTCCGGGAAAGTGTGCCTCATAGTCCATAACAATCCATTCCACGTCGTGCTCAAGAACTTGGCCTTTCTTCTACGTCAGTTTGGCGAATCTTGCATAAGGACTTAGGGTTTCACCCTTATAAAGTGCAATTAACCCAAGGACTAAAGCCCAACGATCATAGACAGCCGCTTGCATTCGCTGAGTGGGCGCTAGAGCAGTTGGAGGTTGATCCTAATTTTGGACGAAAAATAATCATGCGATTTAACGCCACTGGATTTTTTCTCTAGGGCTTTGTGAAATCTCGTGTCTATGCCGACAAACCACAGACGGTTGCCGCCTTAAAGGCCAACATCAGACGCGTCATTGGTGAAATTGAGCCACTTCTATGCGATAACGTCATCGAAAATTGGATCTCCAGGATTCGAGTCACCAGGCGAAGCCGCGGCGGACATTTAGCTGATATAATTTTTAAAACATAATGTGCTCACATATGTTTTAAAATAAAAATAAAAACATGTCAGTTCAACTTACACAATTTGTTTTATTACATTACAAAGATCGAGCGTTCCTATTGAAAAACCCTTTATATCCCTTACTTTATGATGACCTCATATTTGCAACTAAATAGATAACTTCTGAAAAAATATGTTTATCACACTCTGCCTTATCTTGCCATTAATGCCAATTTTAGATTGTATGATATAGTATGATAACTAAAGTGTAAAATGCTAAGATTTACATGTGTCATACCTGTATACCTACTGTATAGTAACATCAACTAAAAAAATCTGAAAATTGATTATGCCTCCCTTTGCGACTACAAACATGTTTCAGTTGATACAAATAAAAATTTATGTGAAGAAGCAGCAGTATTTTCGAGAAAATTAAATATTTCTGCCATAGGGCAGAAATCAAAAAATAGCGGGACATGTCTGGAGATACTCACTTGGATTTCTCAATTCTCCAATCCTCTCCCAAAGAAAGTTTACAAATGCCCCTTATAGACGCCAAAATTTATTTTATTATTGCATCATGCACTTTCAATTTTTGTTACTCACATTTTGACACACTCGGTGTATTTTTAACGGATTTCTGAATTAAATAATCTGCAAATTGGTTGTATGTATCTTTGCCAATAAAGTTGCTACAGTTAAGATGTTAACGTGTGGACAGTTCAAGATAAAAGTCGATACATAGACTTTTTCGAAGAAATAAGATTTTTTTGGTTATATGATTACATGAAAAATAGCCAAAACCGTTTCGAGATATCAACTTGGACTTCAAAATACCTGTATTGCAACGCAGAAAAAAATATTTACCAATTGATAAACACTTCAACTTTTTATATTTTTACATACCATGTCCTACACCCTGTAAAATACGAACGTGCCGCTACCATACGAAGAACCTTTGTGGGTCTAAATCTAAACGAAATGAACTTTCATAATCCGAAAAGTTTATAGAAATTCGTTGACCTATTTACGAACCATAGCAATTTGAAAAGGGTGCTAAAAATTGCTTGTCCAGTTCTTTTTGACGAGCAGTTTATTAGTGTACTAAGTTAACGCACTAATTTCTAGCGTAGGGGAGACCGGGGCTAGTTAGCTACAGGGGCAAGTTGGCACAATGCTTATATGTGCGATTGGTGTGGATGTGTAAACGCAAATACCATTAAAATATAAAGTCGACAACTCTCGGCAATCATGTAAAACGTTGCGCGCGCAAAGTCACGCGGTGAACACCTGTAAGTTGTGTTCGTTTGTTTTCAATACCAGTAAGTAAATTTTTGTCTCCTTATACATTTATGGATAATCTGTTTAATATAACGTATTAACTTGATTTTTTCACCACAATTCGTTGCTAGATGGCATACTATGGCATACTATAGATGGTTGACATACTATGCTAGGCAAAGTTATCAAATTATTGTTTGTTTTTTGGAAAAAATATGTGTTGTTATAAAATCTGTGGCAGGGCAGGTTGGCACATTGGTCTCGGGGCACGTTGACACAGTGTGCCAACTAACCCCGGATTTAAATATAAAACAAACAAAATTAAAATCAATAAAAAAAAACAGTTTTAAATATGAGAACCTACAAAAAAAGACTGTAAGGGGTACAATACCCACTGTTGTAATTGCAAGAACTATAGAAATGGTAAAGGATGAAGGCAGGTCAATACGAAGTGTGGCCAAAGACTTCGACATAGCATTTAGAACTTTAACCAAATATTGCCAAAAAGCAAACCATTCGCCAATTGAAAAAGTTGGTTACACTCGACATATATTCTCCAGAACCCAATTTACCTCAAGGTAGAAATACTACACCACCACCTAGGTACACCGGAAGACATACGCCCATTCCCAAAAGCGCCACCAAGAAAAACTGGCACTTCGCGGCGAAAAAGAAGGTCCACAGCTATTCTTACGTATACCCCAACCAAAGATGCTTTGGAAGAAGAGCAGAATGCTTCTAAAAACAAAAAGGAAGTTGCAACCGAAAAGGCAAAAAAAACAGTATTTGAAAATAAAAATGAAAAAGGAAAAATAAAGTTAAACAACAAAATCAGGACCGTTAAACATGTTTGTGCAGATGAATCTTATTCTGATGAAGAGGAGAAAACTTTTTGCTTGGTCTGCATGGACAGTTTTACCAGCAGTGAACCAGGGGAAAAATGGGTTCAGAGTGTGTCATGCCATATGTGGTCTCATGAGGCATGCACTAACAAAGAGCCGCCATACATACCTATGCTCAAATTGTGTCTCGGATGATTCTGACTAACTATTAACTTTTGGTGTTTACATAACTGTAAGCTTTATTCTACTTTCTGTTTTAGTTTTAGTTTTTCTAATCTATTTTATTTTGTATTCTCTTAGTAGGTAATAAATTTTAAAAACACTTGTTTTTCTCTATATAACTTACATATGCCAACTAACCCCAGTTAGTGTGCAAACATACCCCCAAGTTGGGGTATGTTGGCACACTTACGCTGATGTTTTTAAAAAATTATAACTATTTAACTTTTTTTTATAAAGACACTTTAAATATCCTAAAGTGTAGGGAAATGGTGCAAATCTGTTCTACATATTTTGTAATTCAGTTCAATTGTCTGTAGTGCTAAATAAAAAATAAAGTATGAAATGTGTGCCAACTAGCCCCGGTCTCCCCTACGATTCAATTAAACTAAAAACTATGTTACCTACATGTGTTTGGTACATAAAAATATATTATGTTGCCCGTTTTGGTATACTTATTACATAAATTTTGCTATATAACCACACTGAAATAAAAGTCAGCAGATATTCTTGTTTTGTTTATTTTTTGGTAGACAAAGACAAGATATTAAGTATATCACATTAATTATATTATGGAATACATTATTTTTGATTTCAATTGACATACAGTACATTAAGCTCGATAGATAGGGTAACAAAATAATAGGCTTGCAAAGCTGAAGTAAGCTCTATCACACTTAAAAGCTAAAAACCCATTAAATTTAAGCATAGAGGGTAGTAGTTTGATTGCCGTTTGAGTAGAGGAAGTGTTTTTTTTGGTGCGAGATATGTGTGTATTTATAGTGGATTACGTAATAATTTTATATAATAAGGTAGGTACCTCCCCTACATAAATCTTTATCATCATTGAAACGAGGTACAGTTGATCTTTTATGTATATGTGTGTAAATGATTCTTACAAATTTAAAATTTACAATAATATATTGTTGATTCATAATTACTATGGTAAATATATAAACAGTTGAAAGTAGTTCTACAAAAATATGTTATTAGAGACCGACTTCAATATTAGTAATAATTAAGTATATTGATTATTAAACTTTCTCAGATATATTATACCTACTCATATTTAAACCTTCATTGAAAAGAATTTACACTAACATTTTGTGAAAAGGAGCACAATGCATTTAATTTTGTGAGGAATAGGATTAAATATTCAAGAAATAAATGGTAATATAACATACTCTTATTAATTTACATGTATAAATAAGAATAATACCTAATTTTAAAGTAAAACATGTAATTACCGTAGCCGCAGCTATTTTGTCTCTAGTAATTAATGATTAATTGAGAACGAATTTATTAGGAACGTGGGTTCCAGCTATTGGGCTTTATCACCCAATGAATTGGGTGATAAAGCCAAATATACTGCTATATACTATACAGGGTTTGATTTGAATAATCAATTTGAATAACTATATACTATACAGGGTGTTCCTTAATGTCATGTCCATACTGAAGGAGCTAAATCTTCGCCCAATTTTATGACTAAGAGTCCAAATATATTGCCTCGCCTTCGAGATACAGGGTATCAAGGTTTGTAGTCATTTGTAGTTACTATTTAGGTTTGTATCTTGTATTTTTTCTAGTGTTTGTAGATATTAAATTGCTGCTATAAAAATGGGGACATCCCAGTTTTTTAGCACCACTTTAGTACCACTTTTAAGATAATTAACATTTAGACATGCACTGTAATAGTTTTTATTTTTTTTCTTGAAAACGAAGCAAGGTGAAAACGTGGTATTTGAAATTGTTTTAGCTAAAAAAATCCAAATCTTGTAAAAAAACACTGGAGTCCAATGCTTTTCTCATAATATTTTAAAATTGTTGGCTCCAGTCTCGTCCAGGAGGGCTACCCTATTTGAAATTTATGGGAAAAAACATTGGACGCTACTTCACGTTAAAATAAACCCCTACTACTTCAAACCAACGTACCACGTTTCATCCAAATCGGCGAGAGTTAAAAAAAAAAACGATTTTCTATAAAAACGTTGATATTCTGTATCTCGAAAACGAGGCAATTTGGGACACACGTTTATTTTTGGACTCTTAGTCATAAAATTGGACAAAGAATTAGCTCCTACAGGATGGATATGACATTAAGGAATACACTGTATATGCTAACGAAATTAAACACTTAACGGCATTTGGTTTGGATTTTTGTTGTTATATGGAGAAATTGTAATTTTATTTATGCTTCCATTAGAGAAAAGTGTTCTCGTAGTATCTGTTTTAAAATTTGCTAGAGCTGTTAATTTAATATTCTTCCTTTTGATATTTTGCATATTTCTGAACATATAAAACAGTAAAAGAACGAATATTGATTATACAACACATAAATTAATACAGACAGTATTTTAATTCAGTATACCTATTTTGAACATTTTTTAAATACTACCTAGTTACCTATATTATTAGTTTCAGTGGGTGAAGCTTGACAAGCTCAGAGCTCGTCAATAACAGTGAAAGAGGAGGTTGGATGGAGGTTATCAATTTAATACAGGTATAACAATCAGTGATACTTAGGACATACATAGGCAATTAATTTTCCCGTATATCTTTTGAGAAGTTTATAGTTACTCTTATCTTTACAGCATTTAAATTAAAAGAATTATAGATATAGATAACAATTATTATTAATAAGAATCGGTAATATTCAATTAATATAGGTATCCATTTATGTACCGGGTGGCCAAATAAGAATGGACCGGCTGTATTTCAGAAACTACTTATCGTATAACTTTAGGAAAAAAATTCCAATAAGTAAATCGGACAAGACAAATTGCTGGAAATTATTTTCAAGTTTGTAGGATGACTGCTAAGGGTCGCAATTGCTATGACCAATCAGAAAATGGGATTTTTCTCAAAAATATGTCAAGTTAAGAGGTATTTTAAATAGTGGAATTGTAATCTTTGTAAAATTTGTAATCTTTTTCTTGTAATGCACTTTGCTCTATCTTTAAAAATAAAGTGGTGGAGGAAGGTTAAACTTTATTTTATTCAAATAAGGATAACTCCGGTTTGGGTTTAACTAGGGCTCGTTTAAAAGAGCTTTTCTTACTGAATAATCTGCAGTATATACTGTTCCTGAACTTATTTTACCGTGGTAGCTAGAGGGCGCTGTTTGACATCGTAACAGTTATTCCGCGTTTTCATAAAAATTTTAAATGACAGGCTATGTCTCTTTTTACATAGTTAAATAGCGCACAAAATTTCCAAAAAATCAGCTTAAACCGCAACTTTCTATCTTCTCTCTAACGGGAGATATTAAAAGAACAAATAAAGTTAGGCTGTCGCCTAGGCCTATAAATAGTCTAATTAAAAATTTTACTAGTAGGCTATGAAACAAAAACTATGTTCCTTGAGTATGTTTTAAATCTTAGTTTGAATTACTCCAAGGAGATTTACTTATTGGAATTTTTTTCCCAAAGTTATACGATAAGTAGTTTCTGAGATACAGCCGGCGTCCATTCTTATTTGGCCACCCGGTACATATTATTATCACATAAAAAAATTGTTCAAACAAGCTCTAGCAAAAAATAATGAGCAAGTACATACACTTGCCTTTCATTCTGAACTCTTCCTAAGAAAAAAGCTGCAACTACCGATGACCAAAACATAAACAAGTGCGCGTCGTGCTAACTGAAAACATTTTGTGGTGTTAAGGATTTGTATGTAGGTACCTATAATGAATATCTATTATAATTAATTGGTAATATTCGTTAATGATATTAGTAATAGTAATATTAAATTGTTTCAATTTATTTTGAACATGCATAACCTCGTAAAATTTCGTAAAATAAATAATCAATTCAGTTGAAAAGTGTTTTGGGTAGTTTGATTTCTAAAGTAACGTTAGGATTCGTTAGTTACAAATTTTTAATCTTTGTTATAATTTTTCCATACGGAATTTACTAACTTTTCCGATAAAAATTGGTTTCCCATCGGCTTTAGATTGTGAATATAAGTAGATAAATGAAATGTAAATGATATAAACAATTGTGAAATTTATGCCTAGTGCACTAGACTATATATATGTGAAATAATAAGGCAGATACACCCAAAAGAGTATCATAAAAGTGCTTTCGACAGAGCTAGTCACCTCCATGTTATCTTTCTAACACATTAGGTACACTTACAGGACATTCATTGGCTGTTTGAATTGGATCCCTCACTATTAGAGACGAGCTCAACAAAACCTGTCTTCGGAATAGGAACGAAAATAAAACTGGCTGTTATTTTCGGTGGATGAACCCTATTGAACGTAGGGTTGCCAGATGGAAAACATATAAGAGTAGGACAATTGTATAAAAAAACTCTGATTTAAAAAAAACCGGATATTTTTCACAAAAATATTAATAGAAAAAAAAATAGATGAAGCTATGATCAGTCTAATCAGTATTAACCCAAATAAAACGCAAAAATAAACACTGATTATTAATAAAATAACAAAAAAACAGTGCAAATAACGAATTTATTTTCGCAGAAAAATAATATTATACCTACTAATCATTAGTTGCCATAAGAAGGTTTAAATAATAAAAATATACGACAGTTTCAAGTCGTATTTTTACGACGGAAAGAAAAGCCGGCCGGGCATTAGCAAATTGGAAAAAAAGGAGGACATCTCCGGCTTTAGCCGGATGTCTGGCAACTCTAATTAAACGCGATGTTATGTCTGTTTTATTTAACATTTTTAATCCAAAATCTGTAACAGATTTTTAGACCAATATAAAAATTAACATTCTTAATTTTAATTATGCTTAGAAATACTAAGAGAACAAATGTATTTGTTCTGATGAAGTTCTTTTCGAGGTATATTGCTGGGATATACATACTTTTCCTCTGTTTAGGTACCTAACTCTTTGGGGATCAAATTTAACAAACTCTGCATATTTACCTATTAATTTAAGTGTTAACCAAAGGCAAGAATTTTTAAACTCGTATCTTCTTAATAATAATTGCTATAATACTAATTTAAGGTTATGCCTTCGCAAAAAATTATTCGGAAAAGAAAATTACACAAAATAGTTTAAATTTGCTCTACAATTTCTCTTACATGTAACAATAATATCTATAATAAAACATGTTTTTTGTATGTCAAAGAATCATAATTTTTAACAGTTCTTGATTGACTTTTACACATTGTTTTAGGTCACATTTTAGTGATTTTTTAATATCATTAAATGAAATAGCCGGCTGCCAAGTGCGCAAAAATAGCCTCCCGCGATGAAAATGTAAGCAATGGTTTCGATCTCTGATTTGGGCAGTGACTTGAAGAATCATAACATAACGATGGAGATATAGCACTCTCGAAATTGTGCATCTGGGTGCTTACTTAATGCAAAAGTGCCGCGTGCGTTGTAAACAGTTTTATTAATTTACCTGAAAAATTTTTATCATTTCACAATAGGGTTCATATTTACATGAGATTAATCATCTAATTGTACAAAAAAACATATGACTACCTGTGCATTCTGTTACAGCACATATTGATACTAAATCGCCCACACAGTGCCCGAGTGTAGCGCTGCCAAATCTACGTTTTCCCCAGCCCTAGGGAAATTGTGCACATCTGGCAACACCGCCTCTGGAGGTGACAGGGACAACCTCCAAAGGTCAAGTCTCAACCCTCTAGGGCTTCAAATAAGGGAAATAGGCCCTTTTGACCACATTTCCTGGATGTCACCAGCGGTACTCATCAAATATCCCTCGTATAACTTGGCTGTCGACTAGTTATTGAACTGCCCTAGTATGCGGATTATTCGTGAGTACTCCATGGAAATTTCTAAGAGGATCTAGAAGCCTAGTTTACCTATATAAAGCCCGCGGCGTCCCGGCTAGTCAGTCAGTTAGTTTTAATTAGGCAGCCATCAAGATAAGAAGCAATACTGAAGTGAAGTAAGTGCGATTTTCGAAGTCTTTTCGGTGTGTAATTAATTAGATATTGTACAAGAAGTGTTGTATTGTATCTGAAGTGTTAAATAAAGATTTGTAATGTTGTATGAAAGTCTCGCTTATCTTTAGAACCCCGAAAGGAGTAACAATATTTATGAAATTTTGTCTCTTCTGTGTAAACATCTCTTAAGTACATTAAAATTAAAAGTGGTAAATGTGTATATTATATTGTATATGTTGATAGATTGGTTATCAGAAACATTCAGGGACTTGTAGGATATGAAACCCAAATTTTGACTTTATACTGGTTAGCCGATGTGTTAGATAAACTATAAGAATAATCTGACCTCAAAATTTCCGCATAAATGTTTGCAGAGGTGTTCGTCCTGACGAAAAATATGCCTTGTAAAGATATATAACACTATTCCGGATCTGGACATCACAAACAAAAATAAACACATGTCATTAAATTATAACTTCCACTATATATCTGTTCCAGGGTATATCAGCTCCAGTTAACTTTAGAAGAACATTGAAAGTACGTTCTTTGACAATTTTTTTAAGAAACATTTAACTGTTGAAACAAAAATTCGTCCAAATCGATTTATAAACCAAACTTGTGACTTCCTTAATGGAAACCATAGCAAACTCTGATACTACTGAATAACTTGTTTTTTGTGCTTTCTGAAAACATAAAGTTTGATATATTATTTTTTGAGTTATAGCTATTTGTGTGAAGAAATATAATATCATATTGGAAAAAATTATTGGCTATATTATTTTATACAGGGTGCCCAGTATGTATGGAATAACGTATATAATTTTTTTAAACACCCAGTATAAAAAAATTGTTCAGATAAAAGGATGGCATTCCTTTTTCCATATTATACAATTAATTGAAAGAGATTGAAGTCTTACCCTGAAAATTATATATATATATAATTTGCATTGCATATATAAAATACCGTTAAGGTACTGTTATTTGACAATACATTTTAATAAAAAAAAAGAAAATTACAATTTATTGCACTTGATTGCACTACCGCTTGCCTTCTTCGCATATTGTTTTTAAACATTGGCGCATCCGCCATATTTTTAAATCTAAGGCTATTTTTCAAGTTATTCAGAAAATATTTAATCACGTTACTAATATAATTATCTTTTAGTACCATCCTTGTGGAGAAAAGTAAGCCACGTTTGATCCATATTTTTAACGAGATACAGTCATCACTATTGTTGTTTAATACGTTTTTGTTAAAATAATTTTGTATAATTTTATTTACAATAATGATTTTAACGATTTATTTTAATCCTGTATTATTTGATTTTTCTTCTTCTTGTATAATTTTAGCTTATGTGTAATCACGTGTTGTACTAATATGTTTAGGCTTATCAACTACTAACATAATTTTTTGTTCATGGAGTCTTATTTGTAATGACTTAGATGTCTAACCAATGTAGTGATTATCATATTAATGTAAAGCTGTACGAAAAACAAGTTGCAGACATAATTTTTTTATTATTATCTAATTTTGAATATATTTACTAGATTTTTGTAAATTCTTATAGATTTTTGGAGCCAATTCAGTATTTATAATAGTGAATATATCAAATTCATATTCATAGTGCATATATCATATTATCAAAATGGTAATAATATTGAAATATAAAATACACCATATACCAAGAATATATTTCGTATTATGTCGTTTTCTATCATTATCGATGAATTTTACCCCATCTTGATTCGAAATTTGAGATTCAATTGAACAGGTGAGATGAGATGAGACGTGAATCAGTTTCATCATTCTGCGACAAAAGTCTAAATCTTGCTAAAAAAGAAAAGAAATTCGCATAATTTTCTTTATAGATATAAATGCAAGTTTTTTGCATTTTTTGGTAATTTTGAATTTGTACTTTCGTTGCCATAACAACCAATTTTGTTTTTTTAAATGGCACCACGCTATTTTCTGTTTTTATTTGGATTCAACGTTTTTTTTTGCGTATGGACGTGTAGAATGTATAACGGGTTGCATTATAAAATTTTTGAAAAAATGGTTAAAAATAATTTTCTGGTAAAACACATTTTAAATATCTTGGATGACTTATGTCACGCTAACAAATTGACATTACATGCAAAAATGCAAAAGTTTTACATTTTTATTGAAATTATACTTAGATTTTTTCTAATTTTGTAATGCAACAATGTTTGGTATATAAATCTAAGTGTCGGTAAATAAAAAATGAGCTAGTAGTTTCTACGTGCAAAAATCGATAAAAGCACCATTTACTATTTTTCTGTATCTTGTCAAATAACACAGATATCTATATATCTGCAGGTCTCCGAATTTATAAAAAAATGGGATATATCTCGAAAACGAATCGAAATATCGGACTTTAGTTTTCACAATTAAATTTGTAACTCAAAAAATTGATAAAACTTATTATCTGAAACCCAACGCATGCGCGCATACTTAAGTACATTTTACCTCACTTTTTGATAATACAAGGGAATGTATATAGGGTGCTCAGAAATGGGAGTTCAACATAAGTAGCATATTGCAGAAGAAACTAAATAATTAATCACATATTTTGTATGAAACATATATTTTATCGAAATTAATGGACAAAAATTATGTTTCACTTGAAACACAGTATCGGAAAATACCACGGACGGACGTGTTATGTTTCTTCACCATCATGTACCATGAAAGAAACCCACGGATATCTAATCAAAACGCAGTGTGTTCGACTGACATTGTCTCGTCTCCATCTTTTGCTGACTCATTGACTCGGTTCGAGGCTAAGTTAAATTTGACCACGCTGTACACTTAGCAGCCTACTAAGATTCTTACATCGATTACTTAAATAATACCTACTCTACTTATCCACTTTGGAGATACAAAATGCCAGTTTATATGTACATATACATAATATTCTTTTTATACAATAAAATTTGTTTCAGTAATTTGATATGAGTATGCGCAATTGATTACGTTGCATTATCGATTGTCAACCTTGTTTTTCAATATTTTTATACTTAAAAGATAGTTTTGATTTTTAAATAAGCCCATGTTTGATTTGGATGATTACTTTGTGGGCACCTATATTGGTTTAAATTGATTTCTCTTATTTATTTGAAGGAGATGCCGAAAACAACTACTCCACGGGAAATATGCCACGACTGGCATTGGATTACTTCGGCATCTCCATAGGAGTCGCCACATCATTCATTGAGACCAACCACCAGACACTGACCGGTTTCGTGCTTACTGTGCGCTCATCAGAGGACCATAGGTAGTGGACTCGATGAACGATGTTGTGACGTGATTGCTTAATGGGCATCGTGAATGTTAGTAGTGGTGTGAAACACACCGTAGTGCCCTCTTTGGGCGTTTGCTACTATCTATCTGACAATTATTGTCTAATTGACAGACAGATAACGACCTGTATTACTTCGGCATCTCCATGCAGAAGTAATACAATGCCAGTCGAGGCACATTGCCCTTGGCGTAGTTCTTTTCGGCATCTCCTTCAAATAAATAAGTACTTAGGATTGTCTTCCTCAAAAACAATACAGGTGACTGTTGTAATGGCACCTGCGGAAAAGCAGGTCGTTATCTGTCTGTAAATTTGACAATAATTATCAGACGGATAGTAGTAAAGACCCAAAAATGGCACTACGGTGTGTTTCTCACCACTACTAATGATTTCCCTTATGTTATGCGAGCTGCTGGAAAATATCTATTTCAAATTTTTGTGGTAAATGTTGAAAGTGAAATATTGTGCCTGGATCTGCTTTTATTTGAAATTAACACGTTCGATCTCACTTAATTTAATTGACTAATCAGTATTCAGAATAACGAATAATACTCATGCAAAAAGATCACTAAACTTTGATCGTGAATATAATTACCAGACCTGCCAAGCGATGCTAGACAGGATGATCCCATATGTTGAGATATATCATTCAGAGTGATAAAAATGGCGCGTAAAGCCACATAAATACTCGTTACTCGTTATTCGGCTAGGACATTCTTGAACGTTAGAGAATAATAAAGTGATTACTCGAAGCGGATGGTTCTTTATGAAACATCGTGAAAATAATTGTTTTGAAAAAACAATTAAAAACAAGGCTTTTAATGTTTCCGCTAGAAAAAGCAGATTTTGAAAAAGAATTAAGTACAATCAAGCAAATTGAAAGAAACAACGGATATAAAGAAAAACTAATAGATACCTAACATGATAAAAAACAAAAGGAGGAAAATAATTCGTTGGGAATTTTCCAATATTCGGGAAAAAGAAGCCTATCCTATAATTATATTAATCAAGTCCCAGGTTATATTGAAAAAATAACTTCGCACGAAACGGGTGTAAAACGATTAGTGTCAACAAGCGTAATATTGGGAGGATTTTGATAAACAACAAAGAAAGGGTTAATAAATTTAAATAATTGGGAGCATATACCAAATTAACTGCGTGGACTGTAATGCCGTGTATGTGGGTCAAACAGGTAGAAGTATTGAAACTAGAGTAAAAGAACATAAAAAATCCATACCAAATAATGCAAAACATTCAGGATTTCGACACATTGTATAGAAAAGAATCATTTTGTAGATCTGAAAAATGTAAAGGTACTGCATCGAGAAAAGAAAGGAAAGCGCTTAGATCTGTTAGAACAATTAGAAAATCAGTTCAGTTCAGAAGATCAGTTAAAAAATCTTTAATTATAAATTCTTGTACTACGAATGATCAGATAGATTTTACACTTTCACCCTTCTAAGAAAAGGTACTAACAACTCGGGCTTTACCAGATGGTGGGATCAATCGGGGTATGTACTCGTAAACAGATAAATAACTAAAATGCGCTTGGAAACATTTAGTAATAGACATTTACGCTATTGAAAAAGGCCTAATAAGCCGAAATACTAGTATATAGAGTGTTTTCTATATATTTCTTGTAAAATATAAATGAGATCAATGTTTTTTTCAAAACAGTTATTTAGAGAATAAATTTATATGAAAAAGTAGCCTAACTATGTGACCTTGAATCTCTAAGGTACAATTCTCAAACTACGTCAATATAACTCATATAGGCACTAACCCATAAAAATTGTTCGTGCAATTCGACTGTGATCTTTGGAAATTCTCAGTTATCCTGTTTATAAAAAAAATGTGTTTTAAGACCATTTAAAATTCAAATATTCTTTTGGCGTTTGTGTGTTCTCCTCGTTCCTTTTATTTGTCTGAGGGACCGGTGGTTTTATAATATTCGATTAATCGTCACTGTCCATGTTTTTCGCTCTCGTCTCTTGTTTTATCTGGCCTAATAGCATTGTCTTTATTTTATCCTTCTAAGTGCAAACTATATTGTTTTTTTTATGGAATTGAGTCTATTCTCCAATTCGTTTTTGTATTACCATTTACTGGCAATACTTATGATGTTCACACACTGGTTCCGAAATGTTTAATAACATGTCACACAAGTAAAGTCTGGTCAAACGTTAAGAAATGTGACTAATTCCGCTATACTTTTAGCATTTAATAATTATTGATATTATTTAATCATAAATTATTTTCAAATATGCTTTCCTTTGTGAATATAAATTTTTTAAATTATAAACACGGTAATGATGAAGTAATATAATTTTATATTATTTGATTGAAATTATTTCTTTACTATATGAATATCAAACTAAAGTTTTTTATGCATATATCTGGCAGGAATATATTAACCTGGCATTTAGATCGTTTACTTCGAAATCGCGTTGTAATAAATCTACAACTAACATTTACAACATCATAATCAGTCATAGAAAAGTAGATCTTGCATTAGAAAAGTCTTTCTAGACTGAGGGAGGCTATACATTCAGTAATATGACAAACCAACAATATTTCTCCATACGAAATCCCCATAAATATTAAAATATATTTTTATTGAGTACCTTCATATACGTAGTCACTGATTTAAATTGAATTCTGGCATATCTGTTTATTGTGCGCTACTGTATACAGTTCCAAAACCTACCTATATTTTAATATTTCGAGCACTCCGCTAAACAATAAATAGTGAAACATATAAAAAATATTTATTACATTTAAATATATACAAATTCAGTACGTGAAAAAGTGTAGAAACTTGTTAGTTTGTCGAATAGACACGTCACGTAGAAAAAATAGTGGTTACAACCATTCTTTAGGAAGATAGAAGTACAAAATACTAAAACTCTAGCAATTATTTGATTGCAAATCTTTGTTTCTGTTTTTTTACGAATTCAGCTGCAAGACGGTCTCCTGTTCTTGATTCCAGTATTTGAAGGATTGGATGATCTGCAACAGAATTAAATCAGTAGTAAACTTTGCAATTGTAAGTACGTAGTAAAATAAATAAAACAGCTTTTAGCCAATTGTTTATATTTAAAAAGTTATAATAATTCAATTTCTCTGAGTTTTTGGAGTATTTCGAGGAGTATATTAAATACCTACATGTTTTGTGTCCCTAATAGATAATAATAGATATCCTAGAACACTATTTTCATAGTTTGGTTTGTTAATTGCAATTGCATTTAAAGCTAAGAAATAAAAACAATTTAAGTAATTATTCAGTCTCCTCCATCATTTGTAGTATAGGTACGCCTTCCATGTCTCATTATCTTACCACGAGTCACTCTTGAAAAGATTTCTGGAATATTTTCTTGAATTGAACGTCCTGCGGAACCAGTTCCTTCAATACTTGTAATAGTGATTATATAAATTAGTTATTTTAAGAAGATTCTACTCGGAGATACCTAAGTGTTAGTTATAGACAAACCAAAAGATACCAGCACCAACAATACTGCACTCAGATCTATGGTACAGATTAGGTTAATGCCGATCAAGATTTATACTCGGATTTATCTATAATGACTATACCACTAAACCTATTCCATTTCAGTTTTCATGGTAATCTTTGTTGAATAGATAAATTCTCACTATACGAAATTAAAATGAAAGCACCGGAAACAGAACAACGGTAAACCATACGTTCTGCCATGATCTATTTATGAAATAAGTTTCGTTGGGCTGGATTAGAAATTCGTTTACGGGAGACAGGCAGATCTGAGTTGAAACAAATATTAGATCAGAGTGTTGTGTACTATTTAGCCCAATATCAATAAGAAAACGGAAGAATATACAAGGTTATCATAAAGTAAGGGGTATATTTCAGCTTATGTATTTTTAACAAATTAAGTTAATAACAGGATATGAAAGAAATTCGATTACTTAAACAATGGGGTTTCTTATATCCAACAGCGGTTAATGCAAATGTTCGATATTTCGTTTATTTTGGTGCTGTACAATCGCCATCTGTTCCTTTAAATTGTACACGGCATTATTCAGCATTTGTGGTTGAATTGCAGCTATTTGCTTTCTAATACAGTCTTTTAATTCTTCCAGCATGGTTGGTCGTGTTCTAAACAGCAAATTTTTAAATAACCGCGCAGTCAGTAATCTGCTGGATTAAGATCATGCGATCTTGGAGGCCATGAATTTACAAAATGTGAACAATTCTTTAAATCGCAATGATTACGTTTGACACTTGTATCAGTAGTTTATCTGACAACTCTTTTGATTTCGATAGATACAGTAACATCCAATTATTGAAGCAATTAGAATCCATTTACTTTTTGCTACTAGCTTGATTTCTTAAAATTATATAAGACTTTATGGGCGACTTATAAGGCAAGCTGGTGGCTCAGGGTTTACTATCTCGATCGCTCAACCCAGAGGTCGTGGGTTCGAATCCCCATTCCACCAAACAATTTTTAACTAAATTGTTTAGTCGTAGATCAAGGCTTGTTGGCAGGGTTGCGTTGGCAACCATCTTGGCGATGGCCTAGGATCGGAAAAATGTTTACTTATTGTTAACGTGAGAGATTAAAATCAGTTGATGTTCGATTGTCTCCCTAACTAATAAGGGTTTCCAGGTTTCCGTCATTCTAGCACTGAATGGTGGTTAAGACCTACCAACGTAAGTCGTTCCTGAGGCGCAAATGCGGCCCGCGAAATAATAACATGCCTCCCCCTCTCCTACACAAGTCTCAGACCTTCGTACTGATCCTTGTGATTAGAATGAGGGGTCGAGATATTATTATTATTATTATTATTATTATTAAAGTATACCCCTTACTTTATGATGACCCCATATAATTTCCAATTTTGTGTTTTTTCCAACTAATACATTGGAATATTGGAAATATTTATGTTCGTATATGTTAGGAGTTTTCGTTCAAGGTCAAAAGACAGCGGTGTCGCGATCGAGTGACGCAATAGATAAAATGGAACAGATGAAACCTATATCATCTTGTAGAGCTTTTTACAGAAGGACAATTTTTTTTAAATGGCCTTAGAGTGCATTATCCGCACAATTCGAAAACATGTGCTTTGTGAGTACATAATATATCGCCTCAAAAAAAAAAAAATAAATAAATAAAAAATAAAAAATAAGTAGCTAGACGTACCGCCCTGAAATTTTAACCACTTATGCACAATATTTAAGCGCTTCGAATGATATAAACCTTTTTTTGGTAGTATACCTATATATTATCAAAATATCAAAGAAATGACGTAAAGTTCTTCTTCTTGAAGTGCCTTCTCCATTCAATGAAGATCGGCAACAATTCTGGCAAATTCGTCTCTGTCTTGGGCTCTTCTTAGCAGGGAGTTTGAGTCTAAGCCTGTCCAATCCCTTATGTTTTTCAGCCAAGAGCACTGTCTACGACCAGGACCACGTTTTCCCTCGATCTTGCCCTCCATAATCAGTTGCAGGAATCTGTAGTACTTGTCCTGTCTCATGACATGGCCAAGGTAAGCAGTCTTTCGTTTTTTTATGGTTTCGAGGATTATTCGGTCCTTGTTCATCCTATGTAAGATTTCTTGATTGGTGATATGATCGGTCCATGGAATACGCAGAATTCTGCGGTATATTCACATCTCAAATGCTTCCAGCTTGTTAATACTGCTGACTTTTAGCGTCCAGGTCTCGACTCCATATAATAACGTGGAATACACATAACATCTAACGAAGTTAAATCTGATGTTTAAATTAAGTGTTCTGTCAGTTAAAAGATTCCGCATTTTAATAAAGTTGGCTCTCGCTTGCTCTATGCGGGATCTAATTTCTATCTCAGGATTCAGGTCCTCGCTGATCCAACTACCCAGATACTTAAATTTTGTGACCTGCTCTATTGGTAATCCGTATATATTTATGTTGAAATAGTTGTTCGGGTTGCGACTTATTTGCATGATCTTTGTTTTTGAGATGTTAATCCTCAGTCCCATTTCGTCCCCAGAAACCGATATGCTGTCTATTAG
Source organism: Pogonocherus hispidulus (assembly GCA_963924545.1). NCBI lineage: Eukaryota > Metazoa > Arthropoda > Insecta > Coleoptera > Cerambycidae > Pogonocherus > Pogonocherus hispidulus. The sequence goes on along the minus strand of OZ004692.1, from coordinate 27,696,065 downwards.
GCGTTGCAGCCCTTCCGGGCTGTCTGCGATTATCACTGTGTCATCGGCATATCTTAAATTGTTTATGAGTTTCCCATTGACTTTCAGACCGTCCTCCGCTTCATCCAGAGCTTTTTGGAAAATGATTTCTGAATACATATTAAAGAGCATGGGGCTAAGTACACAACCTTGTCTGACTCCACACCTTACAGGTACGGTGCTTGTTGCTGTTCCTAGAGATTCTGTACGATTTTTAGGTCCTGGGCATCAAAACTTTTTCTTTCCAGCAGTTCTAATAGTGTGGTGTGATCTATACAGTCAAAGGCCCTTGTGTAGTCTATGAAGCACAGATATACTTCCTTCTGCTGGTCTTTGCATTTTTGTAACAGGACAGACAGTGCGAACAAAGCCTCCCTGGTACCCATTCCTTCGCGGAAACCCATTTGCACTTCACTTACATCTTGTTCGCATTTTCTACGTATGCGCCTATGAATGATTTTCAAGAACACCTTTAACACCTGGCTCATCAGGCTGATCAATCGGAATTCTGCGCACTTCCGTGCTCCTGGCTTTTTAGGTATAGGTATGAAGGTTGATTTCAGCCAATCACGGGGGATGTATCCCGATTTATAGATATCATTAAAAAGTTAAACTAGGCTGTGTATGTTTTCCTCTCCTATGAGTTTTAGGATATCTGGGCAGATGTCATCTGGGCCTGCTGCTTTCTTATTTTTTATCTCGTAAAGTTAAAACTTCTAAAATTAAGCACGCCAAAAGTTTGGGTTGATATCCGTAACCGTTAGTGAATTATCGAATTTTTAAAAAGAGTTCGCGTTTACCAGAGTGGAGTATTACGGCGCGCTCAGGCTTATAGGGTGAATACTGGTACCTCTATAGATGTCTACCCCTAGAAAGAAGCGAGATAGACCAGCGATTTTACTCCACTCATATAGATAGGGCAGCGCCCGACCGGCCAGCGGCGTGTAGAGTAGTGTGAAGTGTTCAGTTATAATAATATATTTAGTTAATTTTTTAATAGGTAAAAAGAACTCAAACCACAAACATTACATTTTGTAAATATAGAAATATATCACGAAAATATGATTGACTTACTCTTTTGGTGTTGCTGCATAAGTACGAGCTCCACCGGCTTCAAGCCGTGGAAGTTATCAACCCCAGGACCGGTGTCCGCTACCCCTGGTATACTTCCGAGCGAGAGGAATGCCTCGCCGGCGAAGTCGTTAGCCGTCAGCACGTCGTGATCCATAACCGTGAAGGCAATCATGGCGCCCAGAGAGCGGCACTGCTCCAGGGACACGCTAAACTCGAAGCACTCGTCGAAGATGGGATGGAGCGTCTTCTTGTGCACGTTGGTCTGCTGCTCATTGCAGTGTGGGAATACTCGGTGGGGCAGAAGTTCGATGATGACAAACGGGTCGCTAAAGCCGTTGGGGTCCAGGGGTATTATGTCTCTAGCGTGCAGAACCTGTATTTAGAGGGATAACAGTACCATTTATTTCATCAGTTAAACAATGTACAGAGAAGTGTACCTACACATAAATTGAGACGTATAGAAATAGAAAAAGTCGCATATTAAAAGTTATACTAGAAATGGGAGAAAATCGCTGTCGTGATTTTCGTTTCCATTTCTAGTCCTACCGGAGGTCCAGGCCTGCGGCCTGGGGTCACCCTTCGGGTGACAAAACATCTAGAATAATATTATTTTTAAGAAAATACATATTAAAGAAATTTTGTATCTGAAATGATGATGCAATTATACTAAACGATTTCTCTTAATATTTTGATGAATTGTAAGGGTACTCTATTCTTGATGGTAAAACATAATAACTTTTTTCTACGTTCATGCAAAAAACAAAACTTTATTGAACTATATTTAGTGAAAAAACTGGTTCTTTATTGCACTAGTGCAATAAAATTTTTATTACACTCATCTGTCATTCTACTACAGCGTTTTGTGATCATGACAAACATAAACGTCAAATCGACGTGGCACTTGGTGCCACCTAAATAAAACATTTTGTGGTTTTTGAATGAACGCAGAAAAAATATTGTATGCAACTCGTACAAAAAGTGTTTATTGAACTCGACATGTTGTCCAACTCGGCCTGACTTCCTCGTTGGATAATTTCATGTCGCGTGCAATAAACACTTACTTTTTGCACTTGTTGCATGAAGTGAAGTGCTGAAAGTAGAATTTAACATTTTTATCAATTTTATCAATGGGACCAAAAATATATTGCAGCAAATTATCATAATTGTTGCAGCAAATTAATATTGCATATATTTACTTTTGTAAGCTAAAATGGAGAATTTTACAGACTGCCAAAATGAATGAATTAATTTCAAACTTTACCTGGCGAAAGAATAAAAACTATGGACAATGAAACAGAATAACTAAACACTAATACTAATAAATAATTGGAATTAAAAAGTAAAAAAAAAATTGCCTCCAGCATGATTCGAACCCGCGAAATCAGCATTACGACGTTTGAAATCTTTCGACTATACCATTAGACCAAAGTCTACATATATTCTAATTAGGTAGACTTTGATTGAACCGCGTCCACTCTTGGCAAACTGACGCGGACACAGTTAAGTTTCTCTATAGGAAAATAACCTATCTAAAGTTTAATTTGACAGTTTTCGTGGGAGGTGCTTGTCTCGTTAGTGCAATCTCACATCGGCAGATAAAATGAGAAAGAAGTTGAGACGGATGCGACTCGAGATTTTCGAAGACGAAATAGACGTAGAGGACAAACGCTGGTGCTAGCCACATCTCTCTCGTCGAACGGCGATCGACGAAAATTTTGCAGAGGTTTTTTGAAAAGGCGTTTAAATTGGGAAAACGCGTGGGAAACGGGACCAAAATGCCCTTACGCATAGGAGAAAGGCTCGGGGTGATCTCCGGTCGCCCGCTTCGCGATCCCCGCTCAGAGGAGATAGCTTAGAAAGTTTGTCGATTTCGCGACGGAATTTAGAGCGAGACAGAATCGACGCGTTTTAATATATACGGATATTTACAATTAGAAGATCGATTTCAATTGTGTGCAATTGGTCAAATGCGTTTATGATCGCATCTATTTTGCCGCAAAAATGGTGGCATCTTGACTTTAGCATGATTTTACTAAGAAACGTTCCACATTATCCAATCTAATCCTGCTTACGCATTTCATTTGTAACGAGCTTGATATACAAAGGCAGGTGTATGTGTTATACATACTGATGTTGTAAAGGCTTTGATTGTGTCGATCATGAAATTATCTTAAAAAATCAGACATGTTCGAATTGAGTTCACATCTATGCGACCAATAAAATGTTAAATGACCGTATTCGTAAAAAGTGTTCTTTCAAATATATAAAAAATATAGGGTGTTCCATTTATAATATCAAAGTTTATATCGATATAGATTCATTGAGTCAGTCTGTAACCATTAAATAAGGGCAAAAATAAAATCAACGGGTCCCTTAGATTAAAAAAAATAAATAGGGCAGATATTTATAAAATAACGAATTTATTCACAAAATTAATAAAATTTTAGTTGCAGTAGGTTCTCGTTACAAGAACATACGTATCGTTCATATCTAATAAATGCTTTCTCTTGCCTATTTTATTTCTACGAAAGTTTTGTAGAGAGAAGCCAAATGGTTTCCAGTCATAAATACCAGGCCAATTCACAATTTCTCAAATGTGGCACGCGGCAGAAATTTGATCTTAAAATTTCTGCCGATTATCAATAACTATTAATAATAATACAGCATTATTAATTTTTTTTATTTTAAATACAAATTTTTTAATTAGTCTTTTTTTGTTTAAATACTCTTAGCTTATATTCATCACTAATAAGAAATAAAGTAATTTGATTTAGGATTGATTGTTGATTATGGAGTTTTAAGGAAAAATGCAACGCAATACTTACATTAGTTTTTTATAGTATATTTTTAATATTATTTATTGGTTTATTTAACTGTTTATATATTTCTTTATATAGGAATTAAGCCTTAATACCTATTATTATTGAAATTATAAACAGTAATACTTAAACACCTGAATTCATGAAAGAGAAGTAAGGTACATGTAAAGGCCGTTTGTCACTTTATGATATTTTTCCAATAATTCTTAAAATAATTACTAAAAAAATTTCATAATGAATATCCATCAATTGCAAACAGTAAATTTATGTATAAATTTTTCAAGAAATTTTTTAAGAAATTATTTTCAACATGTTCTATTTTCTCGCCGAAATCGACGCGGATATCTGCGCATTGCACGACTTTCAATTATAGTCAGCTGTTTGAGTTTGACTTGATGATTAACGATAACGAATAGGAAATAACCTCAAACCTCAACTTAAATTAACTTTATCTATGTGCGTGCATGTGTTTTGTTTGTAATGTACCTTATTATTCTGATCTCAGGATCAAAAAAAATCTCAGGATCGTGACCTATATTCTTAAACTTATGAAAAATAACAACAGATGGTGCTGAAACAAGAAGCTTACTGCGATTGCGTATAAATGAAAAATGGAAAATAATTTAGTTAACATTGCAAACAGGTAATTTACAATTTTCAAAATAATGTTTTTAAAAATGCACCAAGAAATTTTCTGTGAAATTATCTGATAAATATCGTGAAGTTACAAACGGCCTTAAGAGACGTTATTGTTTATCATTCAATTCTAAACACTAACAAGACAAATAAAGGTATCGTTGCGTTATTGCAAAATCTTTTCTTATGATCGATGACCCTTATTTAATCTATGTGTTTGATATTTCCAAACGCTTGTTAAACATTTTGCCAGCCCATTAATTGGGTTTCTACTGTAGAACAGGGTAAAAAAAGTAAAAATAAAGTTGATGTAAACATTAATGCAGAATTTGTTGGACCCTTAGCGGATTTATAATATATAATAATAATAATATAATAATGCCTTTATTTATTTTCAATAAATACAATAATTGAATATGAGTGAGAGGAACATGGTAGAGAACCTACACTACAAATGAAAATAAAAAGCCGAAGATCAGATGGTCATACACAGTATGGCCCCTGCTTTTCATCTTAAGCTCATTGCCGAGATTACTTAAAAAAAAAAAATAATAACACAAAATAATAACAAAATAATGAGTATACTGATAAGGCTATCAAGATAACATAATAAAAATTTACATAGAGTTTACAATCCATATTGTGCAGCAAAATAATATATGTACCCAGTACTCGTTAGCAGACCAATATATCACTCCAGAGAAATAGAAAAAGAAACAAATAAATAAATAAACAAAAGAGTAGTTACTACATACAGAAGTTATTTTGTTGTAACAGCATTTTCTTCTTTAAATGGTATTTAAAAGATGGAATGCAATAATTTTTAATATCAGATGAGAAAGAGTTGTAAACTTTAGAAATCTGGTAAGTAAATGATCGTTTGAAGAATTCAGTGCAGTGAGAGGGAGGCGTAAGCATACCTTTAAAGCGCAAGTTAAGATTGTGGACATCCGTTCTGAACGTAATTTTTTTTGCAAGATAAGTAGGTAAACCACTATCTATGATTCTTTTAAATAGACAGGCAGAGTGCAACAGGCGACGCCCCGACATGTTTAACCCACCCACCTCCCTTAACTTATGGGATATGTGTTGTCCACGTCTGATACCAAATATCAGGCGCAAACATGAATTTTGAACTGTTTGTATTCTTCGAATGTCCTCTGAGAGGATGCATGGACCATAGACAACATCAGCAAAATTAAACTTGGATAATATTAAAGATTCACATAAAAGCGTTTTTATCTTTTGACTGAGAAAAAACCTGCTTCCATAAATTAGTTTTAAAGTCATATAAGAGGCTCGAATACAATTATTGATATGGAGTTTAAATTTAAAAGAGGTGTCAAGTGTTAACCCAAGGTTTTTAGCGTATTCTACTGGATAAATTAGCTGTCCGCCTACATTAATCGAAATAAGCTGAGCTATTACCTCCTTGACATTTTTTGGACCAAATACAAGCACTGATGTCTTACTTGCATTAATACTTAAAGAGTGTCTTTTGGAAATATTAACAATAGCACTTATATCACTATTTAACTTTATTAATGCATTATGAGTATCATCGGGGTCGAATGATAAATACAGCTGCGTATCGTCAGCATAGAAATGTACTTGGCAATGTTGCAGAGAGCTCACCAATTCAGAAGTATATAATGTATACAACAGAGGCCCTAGGATAGAGCCCTGGGGTACACCGGAGGATATCCCAAGAGGATTCGAAATATCGTTATCTATTTTTGTCCTTTGGACCCTATTAAGAAGATAATTTTGGAAAAAGGTTACTACTTCCTCAGCCATACCCTGATACCTCAAAATGGCAACCATAATCTCATGGTTGATGGTATCAAAAGCCTTTGAAAAGTCAAGGAGAACCAAGACTGTAATCATTTTCTTATCTATACCTCTCATAATATCATCAGTGATATGTAACATAGCCGTCTCACAGCTATGACCTGGACGAAAGCCTGACTGCACGTCAGGCAAGATATTATATTTACTTATATGACCACGCAATTGCATATCAATTTGTTTTTCCAGGACCTTGGATATAACAGGCAAAATACTAATTGGCCGCAGATCCTTAAACTGCTTAGGGTTGCTGACTTTAGGAACTGGTTGAATTAAGGCCTCTTTCCAACTATCAGGAAATACATTTTCAGTAAGACAATAATTAATTATGTGAGTTACGTGCGGCAGTATTATTGGACAACACAGTAATATTAGCTTTATATTAAGTCCATCATGCCCTTGTGCGTTAGACTTTATATTGTAAAGTGTCTTTTGTACCTCATATTCAGATATCTGTTTAAATCGAAATAGCCCAACATCAGGTTTAGAATTATTTTTGTAAAAGTTAATTACACCTTGATCACGGACAGTTTCAGGTATACAGTTTGCATAGTAGTTATTTAAATCAACAACATTTTTCAAATCATCGGGTATACATGTTTTTTTCTGCTTAGATATGTTTAATAAACCTAAATCTTTCCAAACTCCATTAGGACCTTTAACTTGTAGCATATGCGCAAAATATGCTTTCTTTTCACTTCTACACGCCAGGGTAGTGTAATTGCGCAGTGTTTTATAATAATTGAAATGAGCTAGGTTCTTTGTTTTCCGCCATTTTATGTAAGCTTTATCTCTGAGCGACATGAGAAAACGTATGTTATCTGTTAACCAAGGTGCATATTTCTTAGAGATTTTTACTGTTTTAAGAGGGGCATGTATATTAAAGAGTGATAAAATAGCTTCATTAAAGAAAGACACTTTTTCATTAACGTCATGAAGATCATATATACATTCGAAAGGTATGGACTGCAAATCAGCCAAGAAAATATTATCATCGAAATTTCGAAAACTTCGTATAGTTTTCATATTTGGGGAATCTACTTCTCGTATTACGTTAACCTTACAGCGAACTAAATCATGGTCAGACATGTGACCCATATTTATAACACTAGCCTCTTGTGAAATAGTACTGTTGTTATTACTAGTAATAAAAAGATCAATTAATGTAGCGGAATCATATGTCACTCGAGTGGGTTCCAAGACCAGCTGCTTGAAGTTGTAGGCCTCTAATAATGAGTTAAGCTTTATATAAGCAGGAGAATTAATATTAAGCATGTCTATATTTAAATCACCTAAGCAGAAGACTTCATCGTACTGAGGTAACAGCATTGTGAAAGTTTGTTCTAGTGTATTTAAAAATTCTACATAAGAAAAGTCAGGTGGCCTATAAGCCACGCCCATTGCATAGTGCTGCCCGTCTATTTTTAGATCTACCCATAGTTGTTCGATTTGCGTGGAAGTTGGAATAATAGAGTATGACATTTTCTTTTTAATATAAATACAAACACCCCCTCCTCTCCTTACCTTGCGATCCCCTCTTACCAGATTATAACCTTCTAATCCAATAGCATCATCATCTATGGCGCTGCAAAGCCAAGTTTCACATACACAGAACACAGAATAGTCTGTATCCAAAATATGTTCCCTTAGTAGATTAATTTTTGGTAATAATGACCTAATGTTGAGCTGCGCTAGAGTGATATATTCATCCATTATAGTCTAGAACATATTAACAATAGATAAAAACAAAAAAAAGAATAAGAAAAAAAAATTATAGATAAGATAAATAAAATTCTGCCCCAACAAGAAAAGCTTATAAATATGTAAACTCCTACACAGTACCTATCTTGTTAAACAATAAAGAAATAGAAAAGACAGAGATATAATATATTATCGGTTACTACTAACAGTTATGGTGCTAAACGACAAAAAAGTAATATTATTAATATCAGTAAAATGATTTAAAATAATTTTAAATATACTCAGTGGCTGATCAAACAAATATGAGTGGTAAAATGAAATTCGCAGTAGAATATGTGGATTTATAATATACTGTTTCGCTTTCATAAAATACCGCTTAACTTTGTAATAAATTTACATAATTTTCGGCAAGCAGCAACTGTGGTGTACCCTAAATCTTTGCAGTGATCATAGAGTCTCTAGGCATATATTAAATCAAAAACAGCTTTCACGAAACGAGAATGCCATGAGTTTCCTTTGGGACAAAGGCCTATAATGAAATTTATTTTATTCTGTGCAGTTTTGAGAGTTCCAGTGATGTAACCATGTCTCGCAAATGACCGCTATCTGTATTACGAGTATATATGTTGGACGGAATAAAAAATGTATAAATTAGATAAATATGTTAGGTATATTTTATTACCTCTAATGTTACATATTAACAAATATTTTTTAACTAATTTTACTTAGGGACTTATTAGTGACGAATAGAGAGACGGAAACATACTAATTTGAAGAGTTTTCAATTAGTAATACTTTGATAATTTGAGTTATACTGTTGAAGAATTATTAGTTATAAAATTAGACGCCGAATGCTTTGTTCAGAATAGTACGGGGTCCAGGCGTTCAAAATCCCTCAAAATCGACAAGTACCCCATGACGGCAAGGTAAATGATTTTTGACTTCACCCATTGATAGAGGGTCCCTAGGGGCATAAGAAATGAGTTGTTGGACTTTTGTTGGCTCTTGCACAACTTCTTAAATAGCAAAAAAAGGGGGCGGAGCCGTGTTTAAAAAATAAGTGATTTTGAACGTTTACACCTTTCTAAAAAAATAATTATTTGAGATATTCATATGATTTTTTATATGTGAATACTTGAGACATAAGCGCTTCTGCCTGTGTTAATAGAATTTGAAAATATTTTTCTGTTTTTTTTTAACAATGGCTAAAGTCGTAGTTACGAAATTTATGTATCGAAAATTTCAACATGCGGGCAACTATATTAAATTTTCAAAATTTGCACATACTATATGTGAACGAAATGTGATGTAAGGCTTGAAAAAGTTTTTAGAAAAAATCAGTTCCTTACCTTATCTAGTTTTCGAGTTAATCATTTTTAAAGTAGAGCGTTGTTTACATTCGCGCCTGACCCGTGCCATTCAATTTACTGTGGTGCGCGCTACCATAGAAATCAGGAGTTTTTTACTATTGTTATTATATATTAGTTTATCAGTGTTTTATCTATTAATGTATTGTTATTTATTTTAATTGAAACTCACCTTTGACAGGGATTACCACGTGTCGCCTTGTCGGATATCGCATTACTGCCGTATTTTAGCCCTTAAAACAATTGTTAGGGAAAGCTGTATACATGCAAGCAACAGAACACTAACTATAGGCACATTTTTTATCACATTTTACTTTGCAATTGCACTTTTTTATTTTTTTAAGATCCGGTAATGTTTTTTTTTACATCATTTTTGGGATTATTTGATGATTAATATCCACCACGTATCCAAAGTTCTTGGGTAAATTGGGAACCGGATCAGTAGACTGTTTGTAGACTAAAATTTGGTACAACGTGCGTTTTACGTGGAGTAAAAAAGTATCTCCAGTAAGAAGTAGAGAAGGTAGAGAACTCCGAGTAATTGAAAATAAATGTTGAACATCCACCTCCAGCATGTTGAGCCATTAAAAAATTTAAGCATAATGTGTGGTACCTGAAATCCGCAGCTATCTCATCAATGGAACGATCTTCAAAACCCTGAATTTTCTTCAGTAACTGAAAATCTTGAATTTCTTTGGCTTTAGCATAAATGGCATTCTGCTTTTCTTGGGTGGAAATCAAGAACACCCCACGTTTTCCTTTTTTAATTATCTCTATCTTTAAGGCACAGAAAACATACATTTTTAAAATCCACTGGCTGACTGTTACTACGACTTGATTTTTGTTCATTAGGGAAATTTTTATCGCCGGATTTCGCATCAATTAGTGCAAGACTCTTTTTGTTAGTATATTCAGACCAACACTTCCGATGATACAATAGTCTTTTTCTAATAAAAATAGCATTTTTTAAGTTGCAAATCCCCTTTCTCAAGTTCATTTAAAGATTGAGAAGACATATTTTCGCATATGATACATTTTTTTTAGATCTAAAGCCTCAGCCATTTAATATTTTTTCATTAACTTCCTTTCAATTTATAAAAAACGTGCAACACATATATTATTCACAACAATTTTATTAATAAAATACTAATGTATCATCGGAAGTGTTGGTCTGAATATACTCACAAAAAGAGTCTTGCACTAATTGATGCGTAATCCGGCGATAAAAATGTCCCTAATGAACAAAAATCAAGTCGTAGTAACAGTCAGCCAGTGGATTTTAAAAAAGTATGTTTTCTATGCCTTAAAGATAAAGATAAAAAAGTAAAACGTGAGGTTTTCTTGATTTCCATCCAAGAAAAGCAGAATGCCATTTATGCTAAAGCCAAAGAACCTAAAGTTACAGAGAACCTAAATTCAAGATTTTCAGTTACTGAAGAAAATGAGGGTTTTGAAGATCGTCCCATTGATAAGATAGCTGCGGATTTCAGGTACCACACATTATGCTTAAATTTTTTAACGTCTCAACATGCTGGAGGTGGATGCTTAACATTTATTTTCAATTACTCGAAGTTCTCTACCTTCTCTACTTCTTACTGGAGATACTTTTTTACTCCACGTAAAACGCACGTTGTACCAAATTTTAGTCTACAAACAGTCTACTGATCCGGTTCCCAATTTACCTAAAAACTTTCAATATGTGCTGGATATTATTCATCAAATAATCCCAAAAATGATGTTACAGAGACCATTGCCGAATATTAAAAAAATTAAAAAGTACAAATTCAAAAATGTGCTAAAAAATGTGCCTGTACTTAGTGTTCTGTTGCTTGCACATGTATACAGCTTTCCCTAACAATTGTTTTAAGGGCTAAAATACGGCAGTAATCCAGTACAACGATATACGACAAGGCGACACGTCTAATCCCTGTTAAAGGTGAGTTTCAATTGAAATAAATAACAATACACTAATAGCTAAAACACTGATAAACTAATATATAATAACAATAGTCACAAACTATAGGAATCTAATTATTTCGCAATTTTACAGTGTGGCCTAATATTCGGATATATTATATTGGATTAGTACATGGTAGCGCGCACCACAGTAAATTGAATGGCACGGGTCAGGCGCGAATGTAAACAACGCTCTACTTTAAAAATGATTAACTCGAAAACTAGATAAGGTAAGGAACTGATTTTTTTTCTAAAAACTTTTTCAAGCCTTAGGCCACATTTCGTTTACATATAGTATGTGCAAATTTTGAAAATTTTATATAGTTGCCCGCATGTTGAAATTTTCGATATATAAATTTCGTAACTACAACTTTAGCCATTGTTAAAAAAAAAACAGAAAAATATTTTCAAATTCTATTAGCACAGGCAGAAGGGCTCATGTCTCAAGTATTTACATAAAAAAATCATATGAATGTCTCAAATAGTTATTTTTTTAGTAAGTTGTAAACGTTCAAAATCACTTATTTTTTAAACACGGCTCCGCCCTCCTTTTTTGCTATTTAAGAAGTTGTGCAAGAGCCAACAAAAGTCCAACAAGTCATTTCTTATGCCCCAAGGGACCCTCTATCCCTAAGTGAAATAAAAAATCATTTACCTTACCGTCATGGGTCATTTCATTTTTCAGAGGCTTGGACCCCCCTACTAGAATATGTTAATACCATAATAATTCCATTAATAATTAATTGAATTATTATGCTATTAACGTATTCTGAATGAAGTATTCTGGGTGTAATTTTATAACTAATAATTCTTCAACAGTATAACTAGAATTATCAAAATATTTGCTACTTCCTAATTATTAGGAAGTAAGTGGGTAATATTTTTGTTAAAATTAGGAAATATGGTGAGCAGAGAAATTGAGTCTAGCTGAAATAGAATCACGTGAAAACTGGGATCCTGGTATAGATTCAATAACCTGAATGTGTCCAGACATGAATAATAATTAGTTATATACGCAAGAAATATTCTATTTTGATATTACTTCTGATTCCCAAATGACAGGTACGATCTTGCAAGGACTTAGTGTAACTTACTATTTCGATCGTTTCTTAACAAATATAGCTACTATATAAAAATGGTGAATATTCTGCATACTGATTAAAAAAAAATGTCAAGCCATACATTTTACCATTATTTTAAGTGGTTTAGTACCACAACTTGTATTTTTTATTGGAACACTGTGTATTTTGAACAGATTTGGATAGAAAGTCCTCACGAATACATTGCTACAGGGTTTGATGGATTTAGCTCTAATAGTGAGGGAGACATACATAAAAGACTATTCTATAAGCATAATGAGTTAGAAAGGGGATATCGATTAGTTGGCAGGCTACCAATACTACAAAGTCTTTCTCCAATACTATTCTCTCATGCACACTTTCACTATTAAGCTATACCCATTAAACCCTATATCAATGTATTCGAGCGAGGACCTTCTATACAAATTTATAAAAGTACATAGGGTGTTCTATTTAAACACTATGTGGTAAACACATTCTATATGGTAAAATTTTAATTTTTGGGACACCCTGTATAAATGTTAACAATACAAAAAGGTATCCCTTTTCAAATAAAAATCGACCTGCCGAGGATTTTCCATGGAAACCAATGTTTGACAGATAATCGAGCATAAAACTTTTCGTTAACTCACTCTGTACAATCTATCATATACAAGGTGTCAATTTAATGGAACCGCCCTTAATATCTCGAGAATAAAACAAGATATAACAATTTTCCGTAACAGGTCAATCTTTGATTCGGTGATTTGCGTAGGTGACGGTTGACCTTCTCCCTTCTCCCCCCGCCCCAAGGACACAACATTTCAAACGGGAATAGGGATTGAATCATTTTAAAGATCTTTTTATTCTATATATACAACGGCGTACTTATTTTTAAAATAGATTGATTGGACATGTTTAGATTGGGACGTTATGATGTTAATAGAGCTCGACCACGCCCTTTAAAAATAGTATTTGATAATGCGAATCATGTTCAGAACTATTTGAGAAAATCCAATAAGCTTAAGGATAACGATGTATTTAAGTATATCTCTATCTCACTCGATAGAACTCCAAAGCAAATTTCGCATTACAACAAATTAAAAGAAGAACTGTCTGTGCGCAAACAAGGTGGTGAGCAGGTTGCTATTAGGTATATTCGTGGTTTTATTAATTGTCCTTTTATATAATGTTGTGGATCAAAAATATTTGTATATTATATATGTTTCCTGTAATTGGGTTTACACCTGTTGGAATAATAAATAAATAAATAAAATCGGTCGATTTGTTATCGAGTAATTAATATTTGAAGTTTGAAGTTGCGTAAAGAGAAGAATAGGAAAAGAACACGAAATTCTATTTTGTACTCAAAATTAACAACGTAAAGACTAAATTAAATGCTCAAAGTGTCCACCATCAACTTCCATGCAGTAATTCAAACGAGATATGTAGATATTTATTTTTATATAGATTTTTATTTTTCTTTCAATATGATGATGATATTTTGAAGGGTATACTCGTAATCATTAGATAGCATAAGAATAAGAAGAAGACTAACAATAACAACGTTTGTATTACTTCCAATTACTTCCATATTACATTCTTCTTACATTCTTTACATTCTTCTCTTTACGCAACTTCAAAGAACTTAGAGCGAAGAAGGGGTCAACCTTCACTTATGCTCCAAAAGTTGTCCCTCCTGAATCATAGATTGACCTGTTTCGGTAAATTTTTATAACTTGTTTTATTCTCGAGATATTAAGGGCGTTTCATTTTAAATGGAACAGCCTGTACAATCAAGGGCCTCTTCGACAAAATTTTTAATGAAAAAACAAATTTTTAAAATTAACCCTCTAATTTTATTAATTTCTAATTTTTGTTCTGCAATTGAAGATACCTAAAGAACTTTGAACGGGATTATCATTATTACCTCAACGCAAAGAGAATCGTGGTTAAAATAGGCCCTCACAGCGAGATTTCCGTACGGACTGCTAGTAATATTCAGCTGCTCCTGCAGCCTCTGACCGTAGAATATTTCTACTAGCGATTCCGTGTCGGTCCTGTGGTATTGCAGTCGTTGTTCGATTTGACAGTATGCTGCCGAATGGAGCACATCTAGGCTCAGAGCTTGGCCCTCGGCGTGGAAGAAATCCACCATCAGTTCCAGAGCGGAGTGCAGTCTGTCGTGGAACATAGCGGGCATTTCCTCGCTGCTCGCACCACCGTCCACCTGATGGTTTAGCTCAGCCAATATGTACTCCCAGACCTAGAGAATTATAATAATTTTTATTATTATAGATAATAGGGGGATGTTAAAATGTCATAAAATAAAGTGGATACTCGAAGCGGATGGTTCTTTATGAAACAGTGAAAATAATTGTTTTGAAAAAAACATTGATCTCATTTAGATGTTCCAAGAAATATATAGAAAACACTCTATATACTAGTATTTCGGCTTATTAGGCCTTTTTCAATGGAGTAAATGTCTATTACTAAATGTTTCCAAGCACGTTTTCGTTATTTATTTGCTTACGAGCACCTACCCCCGATTGATCCTACCATCTGGTAAAGCCCGAGTTTTTAGTACCTTTTCTAAGAAGGGCGAAAGTGTAAAATCTATCTGATCATTTAGTACAAGGTACAAGTACAGGTACAAGGTACGTAGTATAAGGATTTATAATTAAAAAGATTTTTTAATTTCTAATTGTTCTAACAAATCTAAGCTCTTTCCTTTCTTTTCACGATGCAGTACCTTTACTTTCTGATATATAAAATGATTGTTTTCTATACAATGCGTCGAAAATCCTGAATTTTTTGCGTTATTTAGTATGGATTTTTTAAGTTTTTTTACTCTAGTTTTAATACTTCTACCAGTTTGGCCCACATACACGGCATTACAATCCACACAGTTAATTTGGTATACTCCCGATTGTTTTAATTTATTAACCCTTTCTTTGTTGTTTATCAAAATCCTCCCAATAGTACGCTTGTTGACTCTAATCGTTTTACACCCGTTTCGTTCTAATCTGCGAGCTATTTTTTCACTATAACCTGGGACGTGATTAATATAACAACTATAGGTAGCTTCTCTTTCCCGAATATTGTAAAACTTCCGACGAATTAATTTTCTCCTTTTGTTACAAACAAACAACACAATAACAAAAGGAGGTTTGTAACAAAAGGAGGAAATTAATTCGTCGGGAGTTTTACAATATTCGGGAAAGAGAAGCCACCTATAGTTATATTAATCACGTCCCAAGTTATAGTGAAAAAATAGCTCGCAGATTAGAACGAAACGGGTGTAAAACGATTAGTGTCAACAAGCGTACTATTGGGAGGATTTTGATAAACAACAAAGAAAGGGTTAATTAATTAGAATATATCGGGAGTATACCAAATTAACTGCGTGGATTGTAATGCCGTGTATGTGGGTCAAACCGGTAGGAGTATTGAAACTATAGTAAAAGAGCATAAAAAATCCATACTAAATAACGCAAAAAATTCAGGATTTTCGACGCACTGTATAGAAAACAATCATTTTATAGATCAGGAAAATGTAAAGGTACTGCATCGTGAAAAGAAAGGAAAGCGCTTAGATCAATTAGAAATTAAAAAATCTTTAATTATAAATCCTTATACTACGAATGATGAGATAGATTTTACAGTTTCGCTCTTCTTAAAAAAGGTACTTAAAACTTGGGCTTTACCAGATGGTAGGATCGATCGGGGGTAGGTGCTCGTAAACAAATAAATAACGAAAACGCACTTGAAACATTTAGTAATAGGCATTTACTCTATTGAAAAAGGCCTAATAAGCCGAAATACTAGTATATAGAGTGTTTTCTATATATTTCTTGGAACATCTAAATGAGAAAAATGTTTTTTTGCAAAACAATTATGTCATAAAATATTTATGACATAAAAACATAAATGTTTAGTTTGTAAGATTATTAGAAGAAAATTAATGGTTGGTCATCAGACCAGTTTTAATAGAAATAAGATTCTCCAACAAAGAATATTAATAAAAAAAAAAAAAAAAATTTAAATATTTAAAATGTTCTTTAATTTATTTTCTCAACTCCGAAAATAAGATAATCCCTTTTTTCCGTCTCATCTCGTCCTTTTGCATCACCTACCTCGTAAAGCACCTTGTGGAAATTCTGCGGCAACAGCGCCATGTTGAGTGCCTGCAGGTGCGTGTGCAGGTAATCGAAGAGAGGTTCGACGGCCTCGTTGGTGGGCAGAGTGTCCGGCGACCACGCCACGTGGAACATCGCCTTCCGGAGAGCTTCCTGCATCTGCGGCCCGACTCGCTTTAGGATGTCCATTATCCTCACCAGGAATTGGCTCAGTGTGCTGTCTAATTGGTTCATTAATGTGGTGACTGGCACTTCTGACGCAATTGACTCTAATGTTACGAAATCGAAATAATTCTCTGAAATAAATCGAGTACCTAGTTAGTGGAGACAGAACTGATCGGACAAAGAAATACTATACTAATCAGGCTTAATTCTAGGCATATTAATTGATCGATATAAGCCTATACTATAGGTGTGTCTCTTTGTCTAATAAGCGGTTGATGTGTCATGTGGTGGGAGTCATGATTTTCTGGGAAGACTTGAATTAATTCGAAGCTGATCAAATCTCTCTTAGTGGAAAGTGTAAGAGATGAACATTAGTCGGTTACTGCAGTAGTACAGTCGGATTACAAAAATAAATAACGTGCGTTTGAGTATAAATCGCGTAGAAGATAAAGTGTGTGAAATAAATAAAATAGTAATATAATTTTTGTCATAATTTTAATACAGCCAGGTTTGATAAACGGTGGACTAAAAAATTGTTTTCAGTGGTTTTAATTTATCTGGAGCTTTTTGTATGACTTTCGTTTATATACACTAAGTTTAAATACATAGTTTTAGGTTATTTTTATGATATTAAGTTAATGTAAGGAATTATATCGTACCGTGTTTTAGGCAAGTAATAATCAATGGTAATAATTATCATCAGCATCTCAATAATGTCATTATCTTCATCAGAGATTGATCGAACGTGTTATCTACTAGCCTATACAAGGTGTCCACCTAGTGCGCGTAAGTCCAATATCTGGGTTAATAAAAGAGATAACTTAATTTTTTTTCTACAGGGTTGTCTAATATCCCGAGCTGCACAAAATGAAAATATATTTACATATTCAGGGTGTTCAGTTTTTCCTGGACAGGTACCAACTTCGTTTTTCTAAATGGAAATATATATTTTTTATTGCTTTTTCGAACTAAACCCTTGATTTTAGTAGGACTTTCATCAGCCTTCCCTATACCTAACTTAAACTGTTTTTGAAATATTGACTGGTGAATATTGACATTTTTGCAACTTTGACACCCTGTAAAATCTAAACGGTTTGAGATCAAGCAAAACGGTTTGCACATTCCTATCTTAACTTTTTATAAGCTATCGTTTGATACTAATTTCAAATGTATCTAGGAATTAAAAATTTTCCGAAAATTTTGAAAATTTTTAATTCTTGGATAAATTTGAAATTAGTATCAAACGATAGCTTATAAAAAGTTAAGATAGGAATGTGCAAACCGTTTTGCTTGATCTCAAACCGTTTAGATTTTACAGGGTGTCAAAGTTGCAAAAATGTCAATATTCACCAGTCAATATTTCAAAAACAGTTTAAGTTAGGTATAGGGAAGGCTGATGAAAGTCCTACTAAAATCAAGGGTTTAGTTCGAAAAAGCAATAAAAAATATATATTTCCATTTAGAAAAACGAAGTTGATACCTGTTCAGGAAAAACTGAACACCCTGAATATGTAAATATATTTTCATTTTGTGCAGCTCGGGATATTAGACAACCCTGTAGAAAAAAAAATTAAGTTATCTCTTTTATTAACCCAGATATTGGACTTACGCGCACTAGGTGGACACCCTGTATAATATGACAACGTAAACAACTCTAAGTTGGAAATAATTCTTTGAAATGATTCACGAGGGAGTTGAGGAATATTTGCAAACCTTTGAAGTGTACACAATACACAACAAGCTGATTATAGTTTTACATTTGTGTTGAGATATACTTATCGTAAGTTATTATTGAAAAGTAGTAGGTATTGAATTATAATATGTAGGTATATCACGTTCTACTTTGAGGTGATACATATACCTTGTCACCAGTTGTATAAAAAAGTAAAAATATTATGTTGTGAGCTCTGTGAGTACTTTGAGAAGACGAAGAAATATTATTGAAAACTTATGAATAGGCCTAACACATTTTAAAATAAAATTCAGAAAAATTCGAACAAATAATCCTATTACGAACACCAATATCGTAATAACTTTTAAATATAACCTACTGGATCTCTAAACACTGACCCCTAACTATTCTTTAATGATATGAGGGTGAGACAAGTAAATGTAAGCAAATGTAAATGTTACCTATAATAATTGATGTCGATAAAGTCCCAGTAAAAGTTTTTTTTTGTTTCTGTTATTTAACTACGGTCTATTTTGCGACTAAGGCCAATTGTCGCCGCCAGGAGAGGAGAAACCCCCAAGTTGGAAAATTTAGGTACTCCACTTTTGTTGCAGGGTAGGATCTTTTACGTGGCTATCATTTCATGGACAAGAGATCACTGACTTTACATCCCATCCGAGAGATGGTACGCCTTCTACACTAACCGTGGCTAAGTTTTTCTAGATTGTGTGTATTCACCGACGTAAAGGCTACTAGAATGTGCGGGCAGGCAACGCAAGTCAGCCCTCCAAGGTCACCCATCCAACTACTAACTGCGAGAACGTTACCACGGCGTGCCCTCAGAAAAAAACTCAGATTCAACTATTTTCAAATGTACCTTTTGTGAGATAACTTTGTAATCTTCTTTAAACAATGAATATACTGTATTTTAAACTTAAACAGAGGTAAAATTCTTAAATAATACATAGTAGTTGTAATAGAGAACCAACAATTATTATTGTTAATAAACACTTTAGGTACATAATGTTTGTGTTATATAAAAGATCTTCAATTAAAATTATGCTTTGATTTGTATATTGGCAATTACAGACATAAAAATGTATTTGTCGCATACATATTCTGTAAAATTATATTCAGTATGTATTAGGAAGTGGACGCCGTAGTATTTATCTTGGCGCATTCGCCAGTTTATTTAAAAGTTACATTACAATAAAGCATGTGCATTTTTAATGTAAGTACCATTCAATTTCTTCCCCTTACCTTAAAAATTGACGGATCCCGGCGGTTTTTCAAATGTTTCGTAGCATAAAATATACTGGGGGTGGGGAATTTTTAAATAAACACAGTGTTCATTTGAAAGTTAATTCATTCATAAGTTATTAATATTTCGCCAAACTCTGCTTGTCTGTAAATTTGTGGTATGCTCACTTTGTATAATTTATACCGTTAATTTATCATGTACATAAAGCAAATATAAAGATCTAACATACATGTATAAGTCAACATTTAAGAAATATGCAATGGAACTTTTTAATTGCCATATTTGACGATTGTATTGAGGCTGAACCCATTCTGTATCTACAATCAGCGTCCATGACAACGGAATAGAATAATCAAAATAACGTAGGAAATGTATTTATTTTATCACTGAAGTATCTATTTAAAATATTATTTCGAAAAAAAAAACACAAGGAAACAGAAGTACATATACAAAAATACATAACCAAAATATCAACTTTATTCCAAAGAATCACTAAGGATACAAAATATAATAAAAGTAAATATTCCACAAAGTAACCAAGTATTAAAAAGTTACATCGCACTGCACTGACACTGCATCACTGGATATCTTTTTACGAATCTAGAAATATGTTCATTTCACATGTTTGCAAATAAAGCGTGTTATCAACGAAATACCTAATTTTGTTAATAGACGTCTTGTGGTTTTTCGATAGTAAACGAATTCTGCTAAAAATGTTTAGAAACTTACCTAGTAATGATACAAATTTGTACACGTATTCTAAGTTGTTCGAGGCTGTACACATTTCGTCGCATATCTTAAACGGTCCCAGTCGGTCAAAGTACCCCGTCTCCATGAGGCCTTGGTACGTAATGTCAGCGTAGAGCAGGGCGGCCGAGCAGATACAGTCGAGAAGCTGGGAGAGCAGCAACACCGAGTGGGCCCTGGGCCACTGGAGCAGCCGCCAGAAGTCCCTGAGCTGGCAGAACATGGCCACCACGTCGACCGCCGACGAGCTGTGCTTCACTAGCTTATCTCCCTCGCAGGGCTTTTGAAGATCCACGGCTGTGCGCACCTATGGCAGAGTAAAATTAACTAAAGCAAACTTGACTTAAGGGAGACAGGATTTAATCGAGTTCGGAGGTCGATAAATTTACCGATGTGAAGACAGCAGCCAGTTATAGCAACTACACAGTAAAAAAAGACAAATGGTAAAATTACTAAATGGTAATCGTAATTTGCTGCAGTGTTATTTTTAACATGAACTGGGTAGTATAATAACTAAACCTTTAGAACTCATATTACACGAACGATATACCCGCCAAGTTTGTAGAAGTACTCATAAATTGTAGTAAACTTTACAAAACCCTGTGTTAAAAATGAATCAATCCGCCATAAAAACCGAATAATTACACGGTGAATAATTAATTATTACACATTACCTTGTAAAATCCACTGTGTTAAATTACTTTTATATAATGTAATAATACACCATATTTATATAATGTAATAATACACCGATATGTCTAACACTGCCAAGTGTGGACTATATACACACTGATGAGTGTGGATTCAGCGTTAAAATCAGTCGGATTTTTTTACTATGTAGCAGCCACGGAAACGCCCGAATGATCATAGGCGCCCGTCGCAATAGAAAAAACAGTTATAGACATATAAATTAAAATTATACAAGTTATTTTTTTAAATTATAAGTTATGATAAGATATTCAATACTGGGCTTAAAGCTTAAAAATATTTCAAAAACGAAGTAAGCAAAATGCCAAAAATGATTTTAATTTATATATTTATAACTGTTCCAATGATCATTACGGCGTTTCCGTAGCTGCCAGCTGCTGTATTTGGTTGCTGTCTTTACACCGGTGATACAATTGATATATAAAAGTTGCAATAATTATGATTATTATATTTATCTAATTTAAATTATTACTTTGCATTCTACCGAGAAGTATGTTAAGTTCTTTAATATATGGAGGTTGATATTTAGTACCAATAGTAATAAGGACATAAGTACTAGAAAATGTATATCATAGGAATAATAAAAATTATGTTCAATATAGCAAAGTAGCAAAAATATACATTACTATAATCTATTAATATACTTATAATGCTAGTTGTTTTCACATTTTTTGTAACATATTTTTACAAAGATATAACTCATACCGGTTCTTAAACCTGTTCCTTTAATTTTTTTATATTTTATAAAGTAAACTCGGTGCTAATGTTAAGACCCTGTAAACTTTTAATTTATTGTATTTGAGGTATAATATCTCCAATAACAAAAGTATTTATGCCATTGTCAATTTAACTAAAGATTCTGCCTATTATATTAGATAGGTACCTATAGAAATATAGCTCTATTCTCTCTAGACTCTATTCAGCTGCATAAATATTTTATATTTACATTTTATAAAGTTGATATAAAACAGGAAGTGGTAACCCGTAGTGGATCAGGAATGATGCCTCTATAAAATTGATCAGAGTAATGTATATGTAGGTATAGGGTTCCCCATTACTGTGTGGCCTATATTTGAATATATACTACAGTGTGGTCTACGTAAAACTTACTCCCCTCTTTTTTATTGTCATAATTCTCAACACATTTTTTGTTCAAATCCCAAACCCATGTGATTTTTCTTGTTTTGCAAAAATTGAAAACTATTTTTTTTCTTAATCCAATGATATATAACTCTATGGGAATATTATCTCACAATAATATTCGAGATAGTATAGCTGCAAAATCTTCTTATAGAAATATTGTTCACCTGATCAACGATGAAATTGTTTCTTGAAAAATGTCATCGTATCAATCTTATTAGAAGGTGCAACATTTGTATGGCAAACAATGGCGTAATAATTTAAATTATCGATGAGTAACCAAGTATATAGAACTTGGTCACTCAACGAAAATATGTAAAAAATTTGTTAATTTTAAGTTTAATTAATTGTTTATATTAAAACGGATTTTTTTAAATTATTTTTTACTCTGATCTGAAGTTCT
The DNA here is from genome assembly GCA_963924545.1 of Pogonocherus hispidulus. Lineage (NCBI taxonomy): Eukaryota > Metazoa > Arthropoda > Insecta > Coleoptera > Cerambycidae > Pogonocherus > Pogonocherus hispidulus. The sequence goes on along the minus strand of OZ004692.1, from coordinate 27,673,353 downwards.
GCAATAAACTTTTGTTACTGTAATATATCTTACCATTCTATACTAATACTAACGTGAAAATATCCCGTAAACTATTGAACATAATAATATCTGGAAAGAGTTATACAGTCTGTCCATATATAACCCCTCTGCTAACTTTTGAACGAATCGAGTTAGACAGTTTTAATAAAATGCAGGGTGAATCACGTAAAATGAAGTTGTTTCTGACGATAAATTCGATTCTTCAAATTCAAAGATGGAGCCACGGGCGCTGTGAACTCAATTTTTTGAATGGCAAAGTGTGCCGTGTTACACCTAATTAAAAGGTAATTCAATTCTCTATATTCTCGTTTTTGAAAAATCACAATAGAGTTATCCGTTCTCTAGTTACAAGCATTTCTATTAACAAGCGGTTCTCGAAACCATAAAAATTAGAAAAGGGGTCGAGCGGTCCAGCGAAAAGTCGGGATTTCGGCAGGCGTGCTTCGCGATCCCCGCTCGATCGAGGTGAGAGCTTAGAAACTTTGTCGATTTATATATATGGATATTCTATGCCAACATATTTTTTATTATGTTTTGTTATTGCTATCAAAAGTAATGTTTCCCTTTTCATGGTTTCTATTAATTGTGACCTAAAAGCAATGTCTTTAGATAATTTTAAAATAATGTTAATTAGGTATTTACTGTAACCATTGCCTGAAGAATCAATAAGACGCGAAACGTAATAAATAGCATCGCCGGATTTCACAATAAAACGACCTGAGATTTATCTGTTCAGATAGGTTTCGTTTCGGCGGACGTTTGAGATCATGTCTTCTAACTCTCCCCCTAAATTAGGGAAAATCGATCACCGAGTCGTTAAATTACGTTACGCGACTTGCTTATTTTTCAGGTAGCGCGGGTCCCTTCGATAAAATATATATGGTAATCTTTTATCCAAGGCAGTTCGCCTTTTTTTGCAAAAGTACCGACCCTCACTCCATGAAACCCTTCCTTGCCTATGCAAGACACGTCTTTTAATCATATTATATGTTTTTAAAATTAATCACACGCAATAAAAGTCAATTCAAAATTCAAAAACGAAGAGAAACCGCACGTGCAAATATAATTCATCATAGTGGCTATTAGGCAAATTGTATAACCAACACGTTACGGCCACAAAATCCCTATTTTATTATGGGTAAACTATAAAATCGGTATTTCTGACTGATTGAAATGGTTGGATACCAAGTGTAACAAATCAATATGTTTTAAATAATATTGGGAAACAAATATTTTATTTGGTCGGAAGTCTAAAAGTTATATTTGAATAATTCAAAAAAAGTCCCTACATACCGCCCTTCTAGTATAATCCATGGTTATAATTTCCATTTTTGAATGTAACTAATTTTACAAATTAATTTGTCAGGAAGGATAATTACAAAGCATTTGCAAGAGTGAATAATAGACTTTTAATTCTCGTTAGTTCAAAAAGTTATTTGTCCGATTCAATGGTCATGGGACATTAAATAAAAATAATTTTTGTTAAAAGTATATAATAGTAAAATTTCATTTCAGGAAATTTTTAAAAACAATGTATAGCGTATTATTAGCGGCGAATGAAAATTTCTAAGACACATTTATAATAATAACTTATTATCATACGTTATATACAGTGACTCGACTCATGGTATACCCCTCTTTCGCCCTTTCTTTATTAGATACAATTTCCGATTTGGCATAGCGAAATTAATAATTAAAGGTCACTTTTTCACATAAAAATTACCTTTTTGAAACTTCTAGATTTACCGGAAGTAAGACCATCTCTCGATTTTTATATGGAACACCCTGCATTTTATTATATTTTTGGAATCTATGTAATTTTCTGAATCCAACGATAAAACATTAGTGACATTTCAGCTGTCAAATTACTTTTTGGGCTCTATTTTACTTTTGAATTTAGAGTGCCTTGATCATCCCCGATTAATTCTAATGGATCATAGTAACCATAAAAAAATTGGGTTGGCGTCAGAATCATTCAATTTCTTTAGTTACAGGGCGTTAAAATTCTCCAAAGTGTTTATAGAGCTGAAATTAGTTTTTTTAAATGGTATTATAATGGTACTACGGTACCATTAGAAAGTACAATTAATACGAAATCTACCCACATCTTATTTTATCTGTGGAACCAACAAAACTGAAATTACAGTTGAGAGACTGCACTCTAAAGTCAAAAGTAAAATTGAGTTCAAAAGGAATTTGACAGCTAAAATGTCACTTATGTTATATCGTTGAATTCGGAAAATTACGTAGATTTTAAAAATATAATAATATAATGGGTGTTTCATATAAAAATCGAAAGTTGGTATTAGTTCCGGTAAAACCGGAAGTGGCAAAAAGATAATTTTTATGTAAAAATGACCTTTAATAAGCACTTCCGCCATATCAAATTTGAAAATTGTATAAAAAAAATAAGGAGAAATAGGGGTATACTATGCATCTGTATCACACTGTATATTTGTAATCATAACATACAACTAAAAGGTGTTTTTTTAAGGATGATAGAACTTTAAACTTTAAAAAAATATTAAAGAGAATATTTTCTGATTAAAAAAGTATTATTATTTAAAAAAACAATCTATTACATTAAACATTTAAAATTATTTGCGGCATGTGGCCATCGCGGCTATCCGCAAAATAGCGTATTCTTTTGATCCAATTTTGGGTGACTTTTTCGAGCACTTATGGTCGTATGTCGTGAATAACACGAACAATGTTGGCTTCTAAGGCTTCAATTGTTGCTGGTTTATCAGCATAAACTAATGACTTGACATAACCCCATAGAAAATAATCTGCGGGCGTCATATCACAGCACCTGGGTGGATGGTTAACAGGTCCATTTCTTGAAATTAATTTGTCACCAAACTTTGTTTGCAACCACACTTTCACGTACAGCGGTAATATTCCTTTCGTTACGCACATTCCTTCGACTCATTTGTGTTTTCAAAGCATGTAGAGAGTATGTGGTACGAAATCTATCCACATTACGACGAATAAATAGCTCAGATGGACGATCATGTGGGCCATAAAATTGACGAAGTCTTCTATGCGTTTGGCGAACCGACGAATGATTTTCAAAGTAAATTTGAGGAATTTGGTAGCGTTGTTCAAGAGTGAATCTATTCATGATGATTTGCCAAAGTATACTGAAAATAAATTATATTAACAGTGTCAGACTAACAGTTCAGTCTGATAGTAGTTGTCATGTAAAGTTCTATCAAACCTAAAAAAACACCCTTTCTAATGAATAGAGTCCCCATACAGTACCAACATTGTTTTTTAATAAATATAAAATTATGTTGCAGAAGATATTCGCCAGATTCACCAGAGTGTGTTGCAACCTCAACCGCATTTTTATCAGCGTGGCAACCTCAGACAGACCGATTTGACTTTACAGTATTTCTCCGAGCAGCGAGTTTTCTCATTAAAGTAAGTACTTACTCGTTGAAGAGATTTGGCTTTACAGATATTTAACCAACAACTGACGGACGGTTCAAACCATTCGTGGCAGCGGGGCAGCAACAGTCTGTGATCGCCGCCCATGGGGAGGTTCTGATTGAATGTCGCCAAATCTTTTACTTCTAAGTAAACGGCGAATGTTAGTCGGCTGTAGGCTGCGTCCGGATGTTCGTTCTGGTTAAGGAACGCTATCACCTCGTCGGACATCAGCTTGTCTATTTGCTTAAAAACTACGCTGAAGTATGGAATTCCGTTTGTGCTGCAAAGAAAAAATGTTTAAAAATCTATCTTACTCGGAATTTCATAATGTATAGAAAATAATTTTGGCTTTTTCAACTGTATAACGCTAAAAAATGGCGTGGCAAGTTCCTGATGTGAAGGTAAAGAACGCTTATATAAAATAAAAAAAATATATATATCTTTTTCAAATATTTTGAAAATATTTCATAATAATAATAATAACAATTACAGGTCTTTATTTTCCATAAAAAAAAATAACAATTACTCAGCAACATTAACAAACACCAATATGGAAAAAGGCCTAGGATCAGAATGCCATGCACGTAAATGCACAACTTCTGCTATTAACCCTAAGCTAAAGTAGGTAGCTCATGATAATATAACGTAATTTGCGACAGAATAATTATGTTAGTTGAGGTCTTTGCAAGTTTACGGACTTTTGAACATCATATTTTAACAAGTATTGAAGCCTTGAGGGTAAATAGTCACCGACTTAAATCACAGTATTGGTAGGGTAGATATGTCCATACTTAAAAATAAAATATATCGTTTCCACAAAATCGTACCTAAAGTCAAGACCAGAATTAACCAAAGCGGAATGACCTCGCTGATCTGATAAAATGCGGTGATGCATGGGCGTGCGTATTCTGTTTTACCATTGGGCACATTTCAATTAATATATATTCGTATACTATTCTATAGAATACTTCTAGTATATATTAACTGAAATACGCCCAGTCGTAAAAAAATACAAATCCAAAAATGTCTAGTTAATATAGACATTTTTAGATTTGTCATTAGGTGAAAAATTATTTGCTTTAGCGTAAAACTTTCAAATTGTCCTGAAATTTTGCCTATCCCCCTATTTTCGGGTATGCTGAATAATAATCTAAAGTTATTTTTTGTGGATGAATGTAGTTTTTGAGGAAAAATAGCAGTATTTACGAAAATGGTGGTAGACAAAATTTCAGAAAATTTTGATAGCTTTACGCTAAAGTAAATAATTACCGAAAAATTTCAGTGGAAAACTGTAAAAAACTAATGTATACATGTAAAAATGTAATATAGGTACCTATTATCAATTTATATACAATTTTTACTGTTAAGAAACGCGCGCGAAATAACCCAACATCACGCCACTGTTTCCCTACTACCTCGAGCGCAGTCGCTTATTGGTTCCTGATTCGACCAATCAACGTCATTGAAGCTTAGAGAAAAGAAAGCGTAAATGCAAGAATATGTATAGTAAATAAGGATGAACAGCTTGTATTTACTTCATCAACTTTACGACTTTCGCAGTTGCCACATATTCGGAAATTCCTTGATATTATCACTAAGTAAAAGACAAATTAAACATTGTGCTTGCTTCAATAAAGTACAATAGGGATAAGGGACGTTAAAGACAAGTAAAAAATGGGTAAATAAGGTAATTAATACGTTTCCTGTTTTAAATAAGAATACTTTAGAAATAAATGTGACAACACAGATCTACTTTTTTTCCGGTCATTGCACTTTGCTTAATTCTGGTCTTTACTGTACAACGCAACATAAAACGGCATCATATGTTTTTTTTTTGTAAAATTTATAGATTTGAAATACATTTTTTTATTAAAATAAATTAATAATATTTACAAATATGATTTTTCTTCAAGAATATGTTTTCACTTTGTCCAATTCAGTATTTACAAACACCATCTCACGATAATGCACCCTCTTCTTCTGGGAAAGTATCTGAATTGAAATACAACTAACTCTCGAGAAAATGTAAAGGTGGGTGCAGTCACTAGGGTGAAACTACTACCAAAGTATCGCAAAGCTGTGACGAGATTTGACGTTAAGCGCTTCAGTTAATTCATGGCTGGATTTAGCTTAAGTTCCCTTACCAAGGGACATAAACATAAACCGAATATTGTACAAAGTTTGAAGAACCGTCGCGAGTATTCTACAACCTGCATCCAGAAGTTTTTAGAGACTCTATAGGCGTATATAAACAGCCGACTATGAACTAAAGACCGCGGAAGTGATATCAAATCGATAATTAAGAAGTTAAGTGATAGCACTGGATTAGTAGTAGTAATTAATTAATTTAGTAATTAGTGTGAAGATATTTGTCTGATATTAAAAATAAAGTTCTTAAAAATAAATAAAGTGTTACATACTCTTTGCCACTATATCTGTTTTATTGCCATTGCGTAGCCAAAAGCCTACGACCTTGACAGTTTCCTGGATAAGAAAATTTCGAACAGAACATTTCATTTGGCTTGTACTGAAATTGGCAATTAGGTACTTACTTATTACATTTCTCATATCACAAAATTCGTATCGTATTGTAATTTCAGATTCGAGGGGCTGTTTTGACAAACGCACAAAGAACTGAAAGGTTGGAGTATTGGGGAATACTCAAGTATGGTATGTTTATAGATATGAGATTGACTTAAAGGATTGAAGAGAATTTTACTTGTCTCGAATTGCTACTAGGTCATAAAACAAGCAGGAGATTTAGACAGATCCACATTGAATGTATTTGAAGAATTTATTTATATTTATCTAACTACTGAGAGGATGATGTGACAGGAAAAAATACTAATACAAATTTTATTTATATGTATGTATTTATATGTATCGATGTATCGATAAAGTTTATTCGTTTACTTCAGTTTCATTATAACTTTCATAACTTATATTATATGTCGAGCCGGTGTCCCCCTTGCCCCCTAACTAATGAGGTTTTCTAGGTTTCCCTTATTTCAGCACTGAATGCTGGTTAGGGCCTACCAACGTAAGTCGTTCCTGAGGCGCAAATGCGGCCCGCATTTAATTTGCAATTTAATAGATCTACCACCTGTAATTATTTATATTATAATTCCGTGATCAAATAAAATACCCGAAACAATATTTAAGACCAGAGAAATACAATTTACCACACCTGAACAGAGTGTCGATTTGAACAGAGACGCACGCACTCGCATCCTTACGCCTGCTACGCTGTCTAGAATGAGCAGCGCACGAAATTTACAGTCAGTCCGAATCCTGCACCAGTGAAGACAAGTCCAGCCAACACTTCCGTCTCTACTATCAAGAAATAGTAAGTAAAATTCGCTAAAGTCCACAAATTGTCGTCGGCTTTTGTATATTTGTATGGAAATATTTTGTCCACAAGAACGCCACTTGGCAAAATTTTCACCATTCACGGCCTGTCGGGTATAAGGATCTACCAAGTCTGATTTTGCCATTGCGCATGGCCGAGGTCTTAATAAAACTTCTTGCCAGTCGGAAGCAAGAAGAACATTGAGTCGATTACCGTTCATCGCCACGAACAGCACTGCTCGACCTGCAGCTGCTACAAATATAAAGAATAAAGTAAATACTAAGTCTACAAATTGGGTACTTAGAAAAATTTAGTCACTGCCACTCACTGTTTACTAGAGAACTAATATTCGACACTTCGCATATCCGAGGTTCCCCTGGTCGTCAATTCAATAGTGACCAACTCGAACATTTAGTCGATATCCGCACAGCAACAAGATCAATCCTGCCTGTCACCACAGCTGTTACTTGTCCGAAGGATTAAGAAGTAAGAAAAAGTTTTAAGTCAAGAATTCGATCTATTGCGCAGGTACTCTAGTCCTTCACCGCCAGTTAGAACCGCCTGACTGTTGAACAGACATAGGAGTGCCCAAGACCGCTAAAGAACCGACCTAGTTGCTTGTTACCTACAGTAGTACCTCCACTTACTTTGTGCCACCCCGTTTGTGCTTATTTTCGCTTGCTTACACCGCATGGATGCTTTACGATTAGTTAAGGATTCTCTTTAGAATTGTATATAGCAAAATTATTGTGAATAAATATATATAACGTTTATTGGTGTATTTTTCCTGTGTGTGTGTGTGAAGTCTAATTTTCCCTAACGACTGCCAGGCGTACCTTATTTTCACTGTAGTTACTTAAGTAGTGGTGTTTCTGCAATATAAACAGGAACTGGCGCCCGAGGCAAATCAAAAGAGAAGCCGATACTCATGCGTCAAAGTGATACTCCGTATCAGCCAGCCGAAGTATACGTCGCAGTACACACATTTAGAGTAGGCGATATATTTTAATAATCAAAACTATGTTCGTGCACAAATGAAATTACTGTTTTTGGAAGAAGTCATCTAAATAGTAGAACCCAGGCCCAGTAGGGTTCCTCCTGAGCAATAAACTGATTTTGAATTTTATGATAGGCTGCAACTCGAGGGAGGTAAAAATATCTTTAATCTTGAAATTAATATTGTAATCAATACTCCAGTAATACAGCTTTTCGTTATCAGAAACATTTAGCATTTCCTAAGAAGAATTCTTCGAAATTCCATAGAGTGTGGTTACATTTATAAATGAATGTTGAAGTTCACGAATTTTTCAGTACATAAGCCTAAGTAATGATATCCAGCATTTTATATTATCATTTTTAAGTTTCGCTTCCTTGTGATGCTTACTGTTCAAATCTACAAATCAAATCTCTTGTTTTACACCACAGGGCAAATTAGTAAAGAAATAGATTATATTTTTTCATGATGATTCCAACATTTGTTGCCGTATTTGACATTAAGAAAGTGATAAATATTCCCTACCCACGGGTGAATCTATTCAGCTATGGAGAATACAGGAACGTAATTTAAACTTTTTTTGTAGAAAGTAGGTCATATATTACGCAATTTACAGCTATAACGAATAGGGTTATATAAAAACTTTTCGAATAAATTTTGGATCGAATACAGCAGAAACTGAGTGCGTTATTATTTATGTATTCAACTTTCAGTGCAATAGTAGCTGATATTAGGGGCAACTGGTGGATTTAAGTTGGGCGTGATGCGTGTCTGCAAGACATTAGTATATTTTTCTTCTAATGTTCGTATATACTCTTCCTGTCTGACTGAAATGTTGTTTAGAACAGATCGGAAGGAAATAGAGAGTTGATTAATTAGGGGAAAGTGCTGTCGTTAGTGGCCAAAACTCTGCTGGTACACAATGAGAGGCTAGTACAAAGGTACCTCACAGTAGGGAATTTTATGTCCTAAGAGAAATATATTACAGAGAGATAATATGAAGTGAGTGATGTACGAACTCTTTGTTTAGTTTAATCTGTTAATATTCCTTGGTATGGAAATATACAACTTGACAAGAATTTGTTTATAAAATTTAGATAAAAGTCATCGTAATTTTCATTAATACTTAATAATTTAACAGTGCTCGATATAATAGTGAAATTACTCTTCGCAGACATTGCAGGACTAAATTCAAGACGTTCTACTCTGAAACATCTTAATTTAGTTTGCTGTGTAGAAGATTGGAGTGTTTGCTAAAATATGTAATTTATATTTGAGCTCCTTTGCCTTAATTTACTGTGTATTGTGTAGTAAATATTTTACTCGCGTTAAAATGTACATTTACTTATACTTTAAAGCATATGCAGATTTTTACTAAAACAGTAATTTTATAGCATGAAAGAAAATATTTCTCGTACTGTTTGTTATTAATTGCTTTTATTATCAATCAGCTGAAAACCAAGTCACATTTTTTTTTGACGAAAAAATACAATTTGCAATAAGAGGGCAATAGTTTTCCCTCAATGCAATTAATATTACACTTTGATGAAAAATCTACATTTTCCTATAGCAGTTTGAGATAGGACATATACAAGGTGTCCACCTAGTGCGCGTAAGTCCAATATCTGGGTTAATAAAAGAGATAACTTAATTTTTTTTTCTACAGGGTTGTCTAATATCCCGAGCTGCACAAAATGAAAATATATTTACATATTCAGGGTGTTCAGTTTTTCCTGGACAGGTACCAACTTCGTTTTTCTAAATGGAAATATATATTTTTTATTGCTTTTTCAAACTAAACCCTTGATTTTAGTAGGACTTTCATCAGCCTTCCCTATACCTAACTTAAACTGTTTTTGAAATATTGACGGGTGAATATTGACATTTTTGCAACTTTGACACCCTATAAAATCTAAACGGTTTGAGATCAAGCAAAACGGTTTGCACATTCCTATCTTAACTTTTTATAAGCTATCGTTTGATACTAATTTCAAATGTATCCAGGAATTAAAAATTTTCCGAAAATTTTGAAAATTTTTTATTCTTGGATAAATTTGAAATTAGTATCAAACGATAGCTTATAAAAAGTTAAGATAGGAATGTGCAAACCGTTTTGCTTGATCTCAAACCGTTTAGATTTTACAGGGTGTCAAAGTTGCAAAAATGTCAATATTCACCAGTCAATATTTCAAAAACAGTTTAAGTTAGGTATAGGGAAGGCTGATGAAAGTCCTACTAAAATCAAGGGTTTAGTTCGAAAAAGCAATAAAAAATATATATTTCCATTTAGAAAAACGAAGTTGGTACCTGTCCAGGAAAAACTGAACACCCTGAATATGTAAATATATTTTCATTTTGTGCAGCTCGGGATATTAGACAACCCTGTAGAAAAAAAAATTAAGTTATCTCTTTTATTAACCCAGATATTGGACTTACGCGCACTAGGTGGACACCCTGTATATGATGTAACGTCAAGTGGAAGGTTTCTATAAAGACAACAATTTTGGATTTTTCTTATAAAATTAAAAGTAATTCAGTCATTTAAATTATTATTGAATTTACAATAATAACACAATATTTTTAGTTTTGCTTCAAGCTTTCCCTTTTCAATTTTGCGGTGGAATATTTGTGAAACATTCAAATAAAACCAAACAAAATTCAGCGTGGGAGAATGAACCATGCAGGTACAATATTTGTAGGTCACCATTTTCATAGAACACCATATTCAGATATTAAATGTTTTAAAACTTTAGATAACAAAGTATACTATAATAAAATAAAGTGTTATGTAAAATGTGTTTAACAGCAGGGGGCATTGAATTAGAAAATGTATTTAATTTAACGCTTCTACAATGACTTCTTCTAACAGATCTAAGCGCTTTCCTTTATTTTTCCGATGCAGTACCTTTACATTTTTCAGATCTATAAAATGATTGTTTTCTATACAATAAGTCGAAAATCCTGAATTTTCTAAAAGAACATAAAACATCCATACTAAATGACGTAAAAAATTCAGGATGTTCGAAGCATTGTACAGAAAACAATCATTTTATTGATCTGAAAAATGTAAAGGTGCATCGGAAAAAGAAAGGAAAAGGCTTAGATCTATTAGAACAATTAAAATTAAAAAATCTTTAATTAGTAATCCTTGCACTACGAATGATCAGATATATTTTACACTTTCACCCTTCTTAGAAAAGGTACTAAAAACTCGGGCTTTACCACATGGTAGGATCGATCGGGGTAGGTAAGTACTCGTAAAGAGATAAATAACTAAAATGCGCTTGGAAATATTTAGTAATAGACATTTACTCTATTGAGAAAGATCTAATAAGCCGAAAAACTAGTATATAAAGTGTTTTCTATATATTTCTTGAAACATCTAAATGAGAACTGTGTTTTTCAAAACAATTATTAAATTAAATTAAAGAATATAATTTATTTTATGATTATTCCCATCTGAATGGCACTATAACCCTTTACCCACGCCCTGTGTAGATGCCTGTCATCCTAATACATTTAAATCCATGTCGAGATGTATTCAATTTCAGTAACAGGTGTTTCACAGTAGGTGGATGTCATAATGCAATCCCGCAAACATTTTCACCACTACGGGTTTGCCACTACACCCTAAGGTAATTGCAGAGCGTTTTATTATGCTCAAACGGCTGCAACCCACATATTCTTGATCTTAATACTCACTAACTAAACTGTTCAGTGTTACGTACACATTGTCTTGGCTTTTACTTTATGTACTTAGTTGAGAGCTGACGACATTAAAATCCATATATTGTACGTCTTTAAGATCATCTATAGTGCATTTCAATGGTAACGAGCCACATTGAATAACTCCGTTAGTACATTGTTTTCACAGAAATCCTAAGGCAGGGTGATTTATGATTGGAGGGAAACATATTTTGTTTGCAAACTTTGATATTGCAAGGAGATATTCCCTCCTCTGAAACCTAAAATATAAAAATTTTCAGGGAATGGGGGTCAAGTGTCCCTTGAATGAAAGGTCTCTTCTCTATTCTCTATTCAACCATATTAGTATATTAAACAACGAGTATCATAAGGCGTATTTTTATCGCACGCGTCCATGTTTAGAAAACGAGCCGCAAAGCGGGGAGTTTCCTAAAAAACAAGTGCGATAAACGCCTTATGAAACACTTTGTATATACTATTTTTTCTATTTTGCACGTTTTTACTCATATGAAAGCAAAGAAAAATCATTAGGAAATTGAATTCCCGTATAGGGATTTTTATACATATTCTGGAACAGTTGGTGTCATTGACGTTTATCATCTTTTCTTTGCTTGAAAATTTAGTTAGGGTATTATTTATGTATATCATTTGTATGCCATTACTATAGCAATTATAGCACACCATACAAAACAAAGAATGTAAATTTGTTGCTAAACCAATATTTAAAAACAAAAATTTTCTTGTCGAAAAGGGTTTCTTTGCGATTTGCAATTGCGTTTCATAAGGTTTGTTCCAGCAGCCTGTCATAAATGTTGGAAACAATCAGGAGTTTGCGCATTACGGAATTACTGTTCCAGCATCTAAATGTCAGTAACATTTTACATAAGCTTGTTGTTCCTGCAGTTGTTAGTGACTTTTCTGACATGTTGGAAACCTGTTTTAAAAGTTTACAAATTTTGTACGAACATTGCTGAACATTAAGCAACATTTTTTGTGCTTTTTAGTAGAGTCCTCTGTGACGTTGACGTTTTTGTATTTTTGTGTGTGGCGTACAATTTACGTTTACTTATTAATCGAATGCCCAAGTTAAGTTACTTTCCTTAAATTTAGCACACTAAGAAAGTGTGCAAATCGTAAACACTTCACATATTTCAAACTTGTAACCTAAATAAAATATTGAAATGGGTTTTATGGATGAAAATGATAACAGTTCATCGGAGAGTGAATATTATTATAATAGGACGATCCAACTGAAAATGTTTGTAAACAACAAACACTGTTGCTAACAATCATGCGCACTGGACCCTTGTTGCCAACATGTTTCCAACACTTTACTGGAACAAACCTATAATCACTTGTTTATACACACAAAATAGAAAATAGTATATTAAACAACGAGTATTATAAGGCGTACTTTTAACGGACACGTCCAAGTTGAGAAAAAGAGCCGCAAAGCGGCGAGTTAGTGCGAGCGATTAGTGATTATTTGCATTTTTGAAGGTTGAAGTATAATTTATTCGCAATAGACCAATTAAAAGTTGTTTGTATATCATATTTTAATTTAAGAAAATCGTTGCAATCCTTAACTCTGTAAAACGATTTAGGTTATCTGCATAAATAAAAAATTCTGAAGAAAAGTACAAGATATATTATTATTAAAGCTAAGTCCTCCTACACTGACAACTCTGCCTCAACTCTGTAATATCATAGTTTACAGAATATAACTATGTTCTGTAAACTTTGTTAATACTACTACTACTGTACGTATACTATTCATTTTATATACCTACGTAATGGTTTCTCTTATGATGTCTTACTTTACTAAGTCATTATTTTGCAATTTTCAAGGTTGAAATATAATTTATTTGCAATAGACCATTAAAATCTGCATGTATATCATCTTATTATTTAAGAAAATTGTTATAATTCTTAACTCTGTAAAATATTTTAGGTTAAGAAAAATTTGAAGAAATGTATACAAGATATATTATTAATAAAGAGTAAAAAGAGAAGAGGACCCAAATAAAAATATCCATTTTATAATATTTACATATTGCATTACATTGTTTTCAATTTTTCAAACCATCGTCATATTTTCGTCATGGATATCCAATATAAAAATAAAAATCACAGGCTTATTGAACTTATTTAACCTCTCATTTTTAGGGTTTCATAAACATAATGTATATATGTTTTAAAAATGTTACAGATTAATGTAAGACTTTCCTGAATAAAATGGGAAGGAAATCTACCCCATTATTCCGTTCGAGGAAATCGTACATAGCGTTCTCTCTATAACCAGTTTCCGTGAAAAATTGTGAGCCCCTGTTTTGTATTCGCCTTTAGATATATCTATATGAAAAGTATATTTAACCGAACCATAATACTTTTCCGCACGTGTATGACCATTCTGATAGAATATAAAATATTTAACTTGATGTCGAACACCTGTGTTCAGCAACACTTTAGAAACACTTTAAGTCTGTATATCAGATTTTCAAAACAAAACAGAGAATTTTATTGCAATAAGTATCTAACTGCACCGCTATTGTACTGATATTTCGATGCGCTTAAAAGTTTAAATTCAGTTGACAACTAATTTCACAAAACTCATTTGAAAATAGGAATAGTATTGTTACTCCTTCAGGGGTTCTAAAGATAAGTGAGACTTTTATACAACAGTAAACATCTTTATTCAACACTTCAAATACAATACAACATTTCTTGTACAATAATATACAAATATACACTGAAAACACAGTTACAGTGTATATTTAATAACACACTCGAAAATCGCAGTTATTTCACTTAAATATTGCTTAATTGCTCTTGATCCCTGCCTGATTAAGACTAACTTACTCGCCAGCAGTGCCAGCACCCCGCGGTCTCTATATAGGTAAACTAGGCTTCAAGATCCTCGTACCAGGGCAGTTCAATAACTAATCGACAGCCAAGTTATACGAGGGATATTCGATGAGTACCGCTGGTGACATCCAGGAAATGTGGGGAAAAGGGCCTATCTCCCTTATTTGAAGGCCTAGAGGGTTAAGAATTTGCCCTTGGGGGTTACCCAGGTACCCCCAGAGGTAGTGTTGCCAGATTGTGGGGGACCACGATTGCTACGTTCCCTAATGCTGGGGAAAACGTAGATTTGGCAACGCCGCACTTGGGGACTGTGTCGGCGATTTTGTAACAATACATATGTTTGAGATCTGTACCAAGTAGTAGTTTACACATACGCATTGAGATTATATCGTGAGATTTCAGTTCAACTAAAAACGCGATACCGAAATGTATATTCTTGAACCTACCTGCCTTTATTACAATTGCAATAACATTGTCGGAATCAGAATCGTTCAAGAAAAAACGGCGCCGAAAAAGAATATGGGCAAAGCAATGATTGTACGACAGAAACAAGTATACTGTTTTAAATTTATTTCAGGAATTAAAAGTTAGTGAACCAAACGACTTAAAAAATTATTTCATCCAATCAGAATCCTTCTGACTAGTAGCTGATTGCTGCAGGAACAACCCTTTTGCATATCAATCCGATGACGTAGCCGCAAGACCCAATCACGTGATACGGCTAATAAATTCTAGGGATCGAGCAATCCTATATAAGTTAAAAATCCCTGATCGGCGGCTGGGTCCGACGGTTGCGTCCTATGCTGCCATTGACAGTTCGTCTTGGCAGGTTGAAGGTTGAAGTATAGGTTGTGTCAATTTCTTCACGAAACATGAATAAAAGAAAAACCATTTGTATTGTTAAAAGAAGAAGAAGATGATGTTGGAATAGTTGGAAATGAAATGATCGTCAGGAAAGACCACCACGAACTTTTTAAAAACCGAAAGAAAGAAGGATTTTTTAATATATTAATGGAATATATTATTTTAATGGATGACTGATAATGGCATTGAAAAATTTCGTCAGTTTTTAAGGTTAAACAAAGAATAGTTCTTCTTTGTAATTAGTCGTGAGGTGAAACGAGGATCGTATGGAATAGATATTAATTTTGGATTTTCTCTTTCATTTTGAAAAATCGAAGAATTTCGAAGTGTCTTTTTAAATTTACGTTTCCTAATTATTTTATCAATTAAACTTATAGAATATCCATTATTCGCAGCTATATCCCTAATCAATGCCTTTTCTTTTTCAGACCTCTCCTTATTTAGAGGGAAGCTTTATAGGCGACGAATTAAAAATTTGAAACTCGCCATTTTGTGTTGAGCACAATGGTGAGAGTCTTTGTTGCAGTTTTGTTGAAATGATAATGACTAAATAAAATATAATAATAACACCAGAAACCAGCTAAATGTTTTTTATTTGTATGATTATAAACTGGGATCGCTTATATAAGTACAGATAAGTACTTACAACTGACATATTTTTCTCAAAATTAGACATTTAAGGTAGATAAATCAAAGCCTTTTATATTTAATTACAGTGAAGTAAACACAATAAATATTGAAAATAGCATTTTTCTATTGTCAACCCATTTTGTTGTGAAATTTTCTTATCGAATACCACTTGCGATCAAATTATACCTGGAAATTTTTTCTCGCTTACGAATATTTTTAGAAAATTATTCCTCGTCTAACGAGTCGGGATAATTTAGAAGATATTCGTAAGCTCTAAAAAAATTCCGGCTATAATTTAACTTCTAGTGGTATTACAAGTGAATATTTCATCCCCTTCCGAGATATTATGCAAATTATGCAAAAAATATATTGACTTGGCAATGTATGTACGACTGCAGACCGCTGCGTTTTGACTTCTCGCCGAGAGGCATAAATGCAGACGCAGGGGTTTGGCGGACGCCGCTGAAATTTGAGCGGCGTCAGCGAAATCGCTTATATCAGAATGCAGTATAAGCAATTATTGCGTTCGACGGGAAACCGGACCTTTAGGTATATTTTTCCAATTGAAGAAAAGTCATCATGGAAATTTCCGGTGTGAAACGCGTCAGGTAAATTTTACTAAATAAATTTTCATGACTGCACATCACTGTGTGTGGTTGAAAGATTAATGAAAGCTTTTAATTCAAATAGCCGTATAAGCTACATACCTAATTAATTATAGTCGATGCAGAAGCGAATTAAATTAACTTTTGGCTGCAATATATCTTTGAAAAGTAAATTATAATATTAGGTATTTACCCGGCAATTTTACAAGTCTCGAAAACGTATTTTTTGAACGAGTTTAAGATAATATTTTTTTTTTCAACCGCTTCTAATTAACATCGCCAGTTTTCATATTGTAAAATAATTTTGCAAACAATCATGACATACCTGTCACCATGACAGATGACATAATTTTATTATTGAATTCAACAGAAGACTTATTAATTTGAAGGGGATGCTGAAAACAACTACTCCATGGGCAATATGCCCCGACTGGCATTGCATTACATCGGCATCTCCATAGGAGTCGCCACATCGTTCATCGAGACCAAATACCAGACACTGACCGGTTTCGCGCTTATTTTGCGATTTAACAATAATTGTCAGACAGATAGTAGCACAGACCCAAAGAGGGCACTACGGTGTGTATCTCTCCACTACCAACATTCACGACGCCCATTAGGCAATCACGTCGCAGCATCGTTCATCGAGTCCACTACTTATGGCATTCTGATGAGCGCAAAATAAGCGTGAAACCGGTCAGTGTCTGGTAGGTCTCGATGAATGATGTGGCGACTCCTATGCAGATGCCGATGTAATGCAATGCCAGTCGGGGCACATTGCCGTAGAGTAGTTGTTTTCGGCATCTCCTTCAAATAAATAAGTAGGATTGTCTTCCTTAAAGACAATAGAGGTCACTGCTGTAATGGCACCTGCGGAAAAGCAGGTCGTTATCTGTCTGTCAATTTGATAATAATTGTCAAACAGATAACGACCTGAGCCGCTTTCCAGCTCTGCTCCTGTGGGTGTTTGGAGCTTTATTTGTTTCAAACACCGACAGTACTGAGAAGGAACGGTTCAAAACTGAAATGACTTTTTTAATTTTGAGGTTATGTATTGATTGAGTATCTTGTCACTCAAATTTCAAATTCGTTTATTTGACCACAAATTCCTGTGAAATTTTGACCTGTCGAAGTTTACAAATTTTGCTTATCAATCAAATTAAACTTTGTGACGTGACCATAGCTTTGTTTAAAACCAAGGCATTAGTCGAAGCCACAATCAAATAGGGACCAAATGAACAGAATTATAAATAAAGAACTAATGGCAAGTACTGTTTTAATAATAGAGAGTTTTTGAACCCCTTAAATTTTAGCACGTCGTTATCGTTATCGTTATTGTTTGCATTAAGCTGGACCCGTTGGGTGAAATATAAGTAGGTGTGAGCCACAATAGACCACATGGTCGCGGTGGAGGGTCTGGTTTTCGGCCCACTCACTTTTGAACCTAACCTAATCTAACCTTCATTTAATAACAAAAAAATACCTTCATGTGCTCGAACATAATCCGCTTCAGACACCGCAAAATCATATGTAATATTTGTTTCTGAATCCACTATGATCGATATTTTATTATCCATAATAAAGGTACCTAATGAAAAATACGGTGCCTAATACAATAATAATAATAATAATAATAATATCTCTATCCCTCATTCTCATCTGTGATGAGCCCGGAAGTCAGAGACTTGTGTGGGAGAGGGAGCGGCATATTATTATTTTGCGGGCCGCGAGTGCGCCCAGGTACGACTTACGATGTTATAACTTTAACTACCATTTAGTACGAGAATAAGGGAAACCTGGAAAACCTTATTAATTAAAGTATACAGTAGGTTGTTAGCCATTTATATACAGTGATATTGCAGTACTAGTTGCATATTAAGAACGCTACCAGCCTTATACACACAGATTTAATATTGGAGCAATTAGAAAAAGTTGACCACGGTGAGGATTCGAACCGTCGTCAACCGCGGAGAACGATT
Source organism: Pogonocherus hispidulus (assembly GCA_963924545.1). NCBI lineage: Eukaryota > Metazoa > Arthropoda > Insecta > Coleoptera > Cerambycidae > Pogonocherus > Pogonocherus hispidulus. Next base: position 27,654,906 of record OZ004692.1, on the reverse strand, counting down.
AAAAACCAGACGTCTCAACCGCTCGGCCACCCGAGCTCCAATACAATAATTATTAAGTTATATTAAATCTTCAAACTTGACAACTCAACTGACAATTTTCATACATATAACCTTACAATATTTGAAGAGTTTGAAACACCGAAAAATTTGTTAGTGTTTGAGGGGGCAGGGGAATGAAAAATTGGTACTGTTCAGGTACATCAAACTTTTGAACGTGGAACGCTGAAGTACACTTCAGGAGCTCTGCAGAGCGCTCCAGAAGCAGAGCTGGAAGCGGCTCTGCTTTTCCGCAGGTGCCGCAGGTGTCTGTCAATTTGACAATAATTGTCAGACAGATAGTAGCAACGACAGAAAGAGGGCACTACGGTGTGTTTCTCACCACTACTAACATTCAAGAGACTTATTACTTCTAGTAATAATTAACATTATAGGTAATCGTTTGTAGGTAACTATTTTCATACACTATACTTACTCTTGATTTTTTGGGTAATAGTTCTAAAGTGGCATTTTCTGCTGACTTCTTTATATGAGGCGGCGCACAGGGTTGCAAAACGCAATCCGTTTCCATTTTTCAATTTGAATAAATTACAAAATATGTGACGTGCAATGCCAATGTCAAATCACTTTTCGGTACTGTGCAATAATCTCTTTTTTCTATAGCCGTGCGGAAAACCCGATTTTCCGCACTGATTTTCGTGCGGAAAATTGATTTTCCCGCACTAGTGCAGAAAAAATTTTCGCACTAGTGCAGAAATATTTTTCCGCACGTAATATTGAAAATTACTATACACGCATCGTTGTTTGTCGCGATACACATATCAATGCATATCTCAACGTGAATGGAGATAACAGGAAATTATAACAATATTTTGTACCAACATGGACTGCAGCAACAATAATTATTTATTATTTATTAATTCATTAATTGACCGTCTCTGATATGTATCTCAGAGTGTGTAACAGGCTTAATGCATTTCGTCTTGCTTAGCTACCAGGTTTCCAAGTTACTAAGGACGCTTAAACAATCATTAGAAATCAACAAACTGACATTTCGATATTATTATTATTTATTTGTGATTAATTGCTTTTTAAAAGTGTGTATTTTTCGTAATTCTGCATTATTAGAATGATTGAAGGTGAATTTGACAATCTGGCCATGGAAGACGGGGTTCCAGAATATATTTTGAGCGCAGCAAAAGAAGTAGATATGAATTTGCTTCCAGAAAAATCCAAAGTCAGGTACATTCAAGAATACGAAAAGTTCGTCAAATGGTGCATCAACAAGAAAATAACGAACATCAGTAAAGAAGAGGTACTTTTAGTTTACTTTCAAGAAATTTCAAAGAATTTTCAACCTTCTACAATGTGGTCCAAGTACTCAATGGTGAAATCTATACTAAAAATTAAGAAAAACGTTGATATTAGCAGGCATTTTAAATTGATTGCTTTTTTATAAAAGAAAATGAAAGGTTTTAGACCAAAAAAGTCTAAAGTGTTAAATCTGGAACATATTGAAAAATTTTTAAGCGTTGCGCCTGACGATACTTATTTACTAATCAAAGTCGCAACTATCATTGGAATCGCTGGAGCCTGTAGGCGCGAAGAATTGACTTATCTGTTGTGTGAAAACGTAGTCGAACAAGGAGATTTATTTTTGGTGAAAATACCGGATAGCAAGACTCACCAGAGTAGAAGCTTTGTAATAACTGGAGAAAAAAATCTTAATTTAATCAAGAAGTACATGTCTCTGCGTCCCAAAAGTACACCGCATCAAAGGTTTTTTGTTAATTTCCAAAAAGGTACATGTACTATTCAAACTGTTGGCATTAATAAGTTTGGTAAGATGCCATCCGATGTGGCTGCTTTTTTGAAACTTCCAAATCCAGAGAGCTTTACTGGACATTGTTATAGACGCTCTTCGGCTACCATGTTGGCTGACGCTGGAGTGGATATTACTAATTTGAAACGTCTCGGGGGATGGCAATCGACGAAAGTTGCAGAATCATATGTGGACGAATCCATGGGGAACAAAAAACGAATAGCCAACCAAATTCTATATTCTAAAGGAGAAAATTTCGAGGAAAGTGTACCTCCGCCTTCACCCTTACCTTCTACAAGTTTCGCGTGTGAAATTGATGCTATTGCTGACAACAATGAACTAGTGAAACAGTACCAGCATGACAAGTTGAGAAGAAAAAGTGTCAATATTATTGCTAACGAAGCTCACCATCAAAATGCTCCCAGTTTAATTAATAATGCTTATAATTGCCAGTTTTCGGTTACCTACCATGTTAATTATAACAAAGAATAATTTTATTCTTTGTTGTTTACTATGTATTGTTAATGTTTGCCATAGTTATTAAAAGTTATTAAATTATTACGAATTATATATACTTATTTCCGCACGTCTGTAGAAAAACTATTGTACCTAACATTTGCGGAAAATGTATTTCTCTGCACTCGTCTGCTTCACCGAACTCCGCTACGCGTCGTTCGGTGAACGGCAGACTCGTGCGAAAAATTTATTTTCCGCACTTGTTAGGTAAATAGCTATTTTATGCTATGGAGATCTCAAACAGTCCCGAAATGGCCTTCTTTTTATACAAAATATGTTAATGTTATAGTGTCTCATTTGTGTGGTTGGAAAAAATAACAGACATTTATTCTAAATTAATAGAATGCCGTCAAAAATGTTTCTTACTTTGTTTTTTACCAGGCAGGAAGTCCAAATATATTTAATGAAATTCCATTTTGTAAAGCCGCAGTTAATGACCACATACAAAAAAGTTAATTGAAACATAACATAGGTAGGTTTCAGTTCATTCAGTTATATAAATATTATTAGCATTAAATAAACTTTATTAAAATCTATCCGCCCATTTAGAACTGCAAGAATCGTCTATTTGATGAATAATTTATGTGTGCGGTGTTCGGGCAGTGCATTTTCAGTTTCATTTGCACTGCACTTTCAGAGGATTTAGTAGTGGATATATAAGGAGTAAGAGAAATGTATGTATATGGTTTGCTAACATTTATTGTGCCGTTTACAATGAATTATGCTAACATTATTCACCAACATAAGTCGTGAGGAAAACAGTTGTAATTGATTTATTTTGATAGCCACTGGACTTATATTTGGGCAGGGAGTTTGCTTTCCACTAACAGATAGGCGAAGACGTTTTCACTTAAGTTAGACCAGCTTGTACTAGATAACAGCTTCTTCATTTTTGCAGCTTAGGAGCAGAGATCCACGGAAAGAGAAAAGACATTTTACTTTTATCGTCGATGGTAACAGAGGACATTTAATTTCAGTTATTTTAATATACAGGTTCTTTCAACGAAAACTTGACCCCTCCCCCATAATTATAAAACTAAAAAAAATTGAATTAGCCGAGACCCGTCAATTTTTGTTCCTTGTGGCATTTTTGACAGTCAAGCCAACTTGATATGTTCACCCCTAATCCCTAGTAACCCCAACATTAAAATTTCAAATAGAACCACCCTACTTCTAACACATCATTATAAAGCCCTTTCCAATGCGAATACACTGGTGCATCGGTATCGGACTAATTTCTACAGAAATGCCCACCAATAAGCTCTTTATCTACTACACAGCCACATTTCTTTTTTTGATTTATTGACCAGTTTCCAAAAAAAAAAACAGTCTCAAATTAAAAAAACTGAAGAAAAACAGAAACAAGTTTTATTGTCACTTGCAAATGGAATAATCAGAAGATCAAAGCGATGTCTGAAGCTTTTGGCGTATCCAGTTCAAGTGTTCACCGAATTTTGAAAAAATACAAGTTTCATCCATTTAAGATGATACTGGTTCAGTATCATCTTAAAGTTGTTGGAAAGAGTTGTTGTTGTTGTTGTTGTTGATAGGCGGCGCGGTTACCCGCAGCACTCAGGTCTTTCGACCCATTGTGCCTACCGCTAGTTGGGAGCTATTGGAAGAGACCCGTGCTGTGCACATAGGCCAACACCCGTTGTAGGGGAAGCTCCCTAATGTCCTGAGGCAGAAGAAAAGCTGCGCCCAGGTGTTTGTGTCTCTTGACCATGAGGCAGGCACAGCGACAGATGATGTGAATGGAGTCCTCGTCATCGTGTCCGCAAAACCTGCACCTTCTAGTGTCACTAAGACCCATAGTGTTAAGGTGCTTGTTAAGATGTCCGTGACCTGTCAACAGTCCTGTGACAATCCTTATGCTGTTACGACTTAGCGCAAGTATTGATCGAGTTGCGTTCGACCAAGGCCCTTCAATTAAGAGCATGGCTTGTCGCAGCCCAGTCCCGTCTGACCATTCTTCCTTTGATCTTACCTTGATCCAGTTTCCAATGGACCTTGCGGGGTTCAAGAGTTACATGAAGATGATTTTGATCGTCGTACCCAATTTTGCGAATATTTTAGTGAACTTCTACTGAACACAAATCTTCTCTACAATACGTATTTTTCAGACGAATGTACATTTATGTTGAATGGCGAAGTGAACAGACACAATTGTCGCTATTGGAGTGATACTAATCTTCATTTAATCAAGGAATTTCATACTCAGTCTCCTTAAAAATTTTATGTTTGGGCTGGAATTTTGGGCAACCATCTTGTTCGTCCGCTTTTTATTCAAGGAAATCTCTCTAGGAACACCTATTTACAATTACTGGACACGATTGACCCTACGATAACAGAAATTTTAGAGAGTGACGACAATTTAATAGAAAATGAAATAACTTTCTAACAAGCGCACCTTTTCATTATGTGTTTCGTTTCACCTTTTTAATTTGAGATTTTTTTTGTAAACTGATCGACACATCAAAAAAAGTAATGTGGTTGTGTAGTAGATAAAAATCTTATTATTGGTGGGAATTTCTGTAGAAATAAGTAAGCTTTGGATCTATAATTACAGGGGAGTCAAGTTTTCGTTGAAAGATCCTGTATAGGAATTGACAGCAGACATTAGCTGTTTACCTAATACTAAGTACTACTACTGTTAAGTACTAGCGGAAGAACTATCTGTTTTTTATTATTTCAAGTAGATCTGGAAGTAGTAGTAGTAGTAGCAGTGGGGCGGCCAAGACCTGGCAAGTAGGCCGCAAGCGGGCCCTTTTTACCTACCCCTGTCGTCCCTATCTAGCTTCATCACCTCTTCCCTCATTGAACCTACCCGACCTTCTAATGTAGGTCAGAATGTCGGTCCATTCAAGGGAACTAACCTCTTCCCCTTGCACCTCCCCGGCCCCCCAGACGTCGTGTCTCAGTCTGCCGAAAGCCGCGCACTCTGCCAAGAAGTGGGAAGGCGTTTCATCGCCCTCCCCACACTTTGGGCAGATAGGGTCTCCCTCAACACCTATCAATGATAGATGTCTTCTAAGCCTACAATGACCCGTTAAGACTCCCACCAACTGGTTTAGAGCCTTCCGGCTACGACTTAACAGCCAGGCCGTCTTGGTCTTGCTTGGCTCCACTATAAAGTTGCGAGATCTGGAAGTAAGTTTTGGGAAAGTGGAAATAAAGAAGTGGAAGTCAGGACGTGAGTTAAATCTCCAGATGATGCCAATTTGATTGGCGAAACGCGCGTCGAGTGCAGTTTAGTGTTTTGGTGTTATGTGGAAAACTACGTCAGTGATATCGTCACACCAAAGGTTCCAACCCCTTCAAGATCTGGAAGACTATTCGAGGCAGCAGTTCAATTACAATTTATAAAAGTTTCTATCTGTTCGCTGACTGAAGTTTATATTCTAAAACTCTGAGGTTCAAATATATGGCATATACAAAGGAAGTAAAGTCGTAGAAATTCCACACATCAGCAATGCCATCTTGGTTATTATTATAATAGATAGGACAAAGCTTAAATAAGGAAAGTTTTGCAGAATTTTATACGATTTATCAAATATCATTTACAATTTATCATTCTATCTGTTACCGTTTTTATTTCCGAGGAAACTAAATTTGCCATTTCCTATATTTTTCCTTTCTTAGTTGATTGCGCACTCACTTAACTCCTGATAACCCTGTAAAACTTGAACTGAAAAGCTGACCCCCAACGATAATAAAAAAGGTTATCAGCACTGATACAGGGATATAAAGTTTCACTTGTTGCATTGTAATGAATGAGCAGAAAGTCCTCAGAGCCAGTGTATGGTGAGCCAATAGATGATATATTGAACTTCCGTATATTTTAGGTGAAGTAAATATTCGCTCATTTATTACTTCGGACTAAATTGATATATTTAAAATGTTTTAGGTATATTTTTCAAATAATTACGTGTTCCTATGTTTTAGCTAATAATGTTTAATTAGGTATTTCCAGATGATGGAAACGTTGCGAAAAGCGTGTTGAAGGAGTTGGATTTTCTGTTATTTAACGAAAGAATTGGTAATTTTTTATACTTTCCTTTGAAAGTATGTTACTTTCTATGTGTATGTCATAAAGAGCACATGTTATTCTACTTTTTTAAATAGGTGCCTATTACATTTTTCTTAAATTTCATTTTAAATTATATTATGAACATGAAGTCATCTTAGCTGCATACAAAAACCTAACACAAGCCTTAAGGAGCTAGAGGATGTTAAATCTTCTGAAATATTTCTGAAAATAATTTCTTTAAAACGCGTACTTACGTAACAGTGACATTTATTTATGTAACTAATTTAAAGCGTCTAAAAGTTCCCTAAACTAGGTGTCCTATTAAAAGAAAACCCTCATATTGTTTTGTTTATTGTCCGATTCGCGTCATTCTTTTTTCATGTAAAATATGATATGAAAAAGTGCTTAAAAATCCGTAGGTATAGTACCTGCTTTAGTGTGTAAAACATGTAAAAAAAAAAAATTATATCATATCAATTTCATTCTGAAGTCGAATTTTTTTTTGTATACAAATGGTGCTCTGCTGATATGCTAGTTCCATCTGACCTTAGAACCTTAAAACCTTAAAACCTTAGAACTCACAATTTTGCATCCGTTCGGCTACGCTACGCTTCGCCTCGCCAATACAAAATTTGCTCATACGTATCGGGATTTTTTATTTCATTACACTGAACTTGAAAGATAATATCTATGAGGGAAATCCTGCAAGCTTGATGTAATAGTATATTATACTATAAGGGACAGAAATGCGTTATTTTGGCAGAGGTGCAATTTGAAGCCCGAGGGCGAAGCCAGAGGGCTACAATGCACCGAGGACAAAACAGCATTTCTCCCGAATGGTATATACTATTTTTTCCACGGTCTCATTAACTTAAAAACACATATTTTGTTATTATGAAGTAAGTAGCACCAGAATTATTGTATTCGGATTTGAGCATTTATTTAGTAGTCGTTGAGTTATTGTCATAACTACAAAATAAACAAACAAAAAGAATTGTCAAATTAAGATGTTAGTTTGGTTTAGTTTACAGTTTGTTTAGTGCACAATGAATAATTGTGAGTCGGAAGAGATTGTGGAGGCTGCAAATATTGCAATAAGCAATTTGTTACCTACGAAGTCAAGATCTTTATACGATATAGCTTACAATCGGTTCAAAACGTGGTGCGCCGAGAAAAATATTCAAGTATACAGCGAGAATGTTTTGTTGGCATACTTCAGTGAAAATGCAAAGAATTACAAGTCTTCCACATTATGGGCGCAATATTCTATGGTTAAGTCATGCTTGATAATTTACGACAACATAGATATAAGCAAATTCCCCAAACTGATCGCATTTTTGAAAAGAACCGGTGACGTATATCAAGCGAAAAAATCGAAAATATTGGCAAAGGGTGAAATCGACCGTTTTCTATCAACTGCAGATGACAAAGAATTCTTAATGATTAAGGTAAGATTACTTTTGTTGTTAGGTATTTCAATTATTTAGTATTTTGATTTTTTATAGGTTGTATTAATTCTGGGGATTGCCGGAGCTTGTCGAACTGATGAACTAGTCAATTTAACTGTAGATAATATTGAGGATGTAGGCTCATCCTTGATTGTAAAAATTCCAAACACTAAGACAAAGATTCCACGAACCTTTGTGGTTACCGATGTGGGAAATATGCTTGAATTGTATCGAAAATACCTGTCCCTTCGTTCTCCCCACGTCAAGCATAAGCGCCTTTTTTTGTACTACAAAGCAGGAAAATGTAGTTCGCAGCCAGTTGGCAAGAATACCATCGGAAAAATTCCTAGTGTAGTAGCTTCGTATTTAAAATTACCTGATGCTGCATGTTATACTGGTCACTGCTTACGAAGATCTTCAGCGACATTACTGGCAGATGCTGGTGTGGATATCACGACAATAAAGCGTCATGCTGGTTGGAAATCAACGACAGTCGCTGAGGGTTATGTCGAGAACTCCATTGAAAATAAGACCAAAATTGCTAATCACGTTTTAGTAGGTACCACCACTAGCGCAATCACAAAAACTTTAAATGTAAGCGAAAGTAATATTCCTTCTAATATTAATTTTGAAAGTTGTACAAATGTTACATTTAATTTAAATGTCAATAAATAATTTCAATGTTACCTCTTTTTTTGCATGAAAAACGTTCTCCATAATGTAAACTCCCTTGGGAGCATTATACTCCCTTGGGAATAATCGACTACTTCTGTTTCAATTTTGATGTCATAGAAACTGATTTCTACTCCCGACCGTGGAAAAAAAATATATATCTTGTCTTTGCAATATGGCAAGGTGTCTGCATGTTTTTTAGTCTTACCATAGTAACTTAGTTATCTTAACAAGTAAGGAGGTATTTCAAAATGGTGCAAAAAGGTGGGATTTAATACTAATTAATATGCTAAAAGAATTGGGTCTGACTGTTTTTTTTGAAGATATCCGAGAAAAGCCTGATTTTCATTTTTTTTATATCAATAACGTAAAAGCTATATATTTTAACGTTTTTAGTGGACACCTTTTTGTGGATTTATATTTGTGGTTTATATTCTGTGGATTTTGTATTACGACAAATTTAATATTGCCCGATGGTCGAAATAGAGCTATACGCTCGAACTTAGTGGGGTTTTTTTGAAAATCTTGTTGGATGTTTGTTACTTTTAAAATTCTATTATTCTATTGCTTGTAAAATATTCGCTTCATTTTTGATGAGTCAAACTCCATACATTTTATAAAATGTCTAAGAAGAAAAAATAGAAAATATGCTCAATTTGGCTATAATGCTGTAGATATACTTTTAAGTAATGTCTGTATTTTTATGCGAAATATAGTAAATTTCAGGTAAGTATTTTCCTTCTAATGCTCCTGACCAGATTTGTTTGCAATAATACTTGACGATTTTGTCTACAGCATTTAATCAATCAAATAAAAAGCTTGGTATTTCCTCGGAAACAAAACAGTGAGCCTCAATTTATGTTAAAGTACCGTAATTAAAAAGAAAGCTGCCTTTAAAATTGTAAAAATCGAGTATGATGCCTATTGCGACTCAATTGCCTACTATATCCGTATGTGTTAAATTGTGCAATTTTTCTTTAGTATGACTGATCTCACTATCAAAGTGAGGCTCAAAAATAAACGTTGATTTTCTGTGTACAAGGTGAAAAGCCTGTTTCGTTTTTATTGGTGTAGATATTTGGCATATGGAGGCTATCTCGGCTACAATCTTGTGTAACATATTTGTCCGAGCTTCTCCCCCATGAAGTGTTTCAAAACATATTTACCAACAGGACACTTATCCGTTATGAAATCTGTGAAAGTTTGAACAAACTCACCCCTCGAACAGTGGATGATAATGCGACAATCCGTGTTTTAACTGTACATAAACCTCGGAGCAAAAATCAACAAACGAGGCGTCGTATTCATCCGACGGCATAACCGACGCCCTGAGCGCCGAGAACCATTCCGGAGTTCCTTTTCTTAGGGACGCCACTATCTCTCCCCGGATTTCCTTATTGAATGGGCAACACTTCCAGAATGCTTTCTGGAACAGATTGAATTAGGCAGTTTCACAAACACACAGCCAAGTACCCTGAAATGCTTCCTTTACACCTTATTATATCTTTACAGGTTCTAAAATAACAACTGTCACGTTTGAAATGTGTTAAAGGTATTTTGTGAACTGTAAAATATGTAAAAATTACGAAATAAGTGAAAAATTACAAATTTTAGGGCAACAAATATAGCAACAATATAAGTTTTTGAAATAGAATAAACATACTGTAAAGTAATAATAAGGACAAAACAGGAAAGTGGAACTATTCAAAATAAACATTGCAATTATTGTAGTATCAAGGGAAAGTTTAAAAATCACTCTCAAAAAAAAAACACTGAACAAAATGTAATGAAAGGAGTTATTTTTCAATAACTTTATACAATTATTTTACAAGTTGCCTGCCTAGAAATGAGATATTTTCAAAATGGTAGTTTTCAAAGACAATAATATTTAGGGAGCGGGCTACTTAAAATTGTTAGATAGTCTAAAATGGTAAATGTGGAGAAAATAACACATTTTAAAAATATATAATGACTTGGTCTCCGCCTCATCGAGGTTTCCGCATTTATTAACGTAAGAAGTTCATCTTTCAGTTAATATTTTATTTTGCAAATTTTGTGACGCTCCTTTGCTTAAAATAACAATTTGCTAAACACTTTTTTCGGCCTTCTCTGTAAATACTAACATTTTGAAAATTACGTATTATATGTTACTGGAAAGCAAATTAAAATGAAATCTGTTAGTGAATATACAGATGGTATACAGGGTCATTCACGGTGAACGCCTGTTAGATGTATCTCCAAAACTAATAGGGGTATAAATTTTGACAGAATACATTTTGGCAGAATATATTATAATATTAAAGAAAATGACAGTTAAATCAGCCTGTATAGGCCGCCTGCAAGTGTGTATGGCCCTTAACTACTCCCGATTTCCTTTACTGAATGGGCAATATTTCAAAGACGCTTTCTTCAACAGATTAAATTGTCTGATACCGAGCCAATTGCTCTGAAATACTTTTACGATAATAATAAATACGAGATAAAGAAATTACATAACATTTTGTCAATGACATTAAATAAAGTAATTTATTAAAAAAAAACTTATAGTTACATATTGCTAACTAATTCTTAATAGGAAAATTGTTCTAAACAGTATCAGTACTATAATTAGATACACTAACTAATTTAACGCTTTTGCAACTTTATTTTTCATTCTACATCTTGTGTCAAGTGAGGTAAATGCAAACGAGGTACATTAACGGCACAAGCGTATTCATCTGAAGTTTGCAATTTTAAAGTTGTCATTTACTTTAAATTTAAATCTAACTTACCATGTTAGACATGTACGCCAGGCATCTCAGGACGTATTCCAGGCGAGTCAGGGAGGGCGGGTGGAGCGCTGGGAATAGTTGGCGGTGGTGTCGCAATTGTTGTAACCATCTTTCTGCAATGCAAGAGTAAAGCTCAACTCCAACTAATTTAATTAAGCAGACTTATGAACACAGAAGGAATGTAGTGCCGCTAACAAGTTTGGCGACGAATTATCCATGGACATAATTAGTAGGACTGTTAACATTGAAAATGCTTATAGGATCGCGAAGGTTCGTATATCAGTATGTTTCGATGAAAAGTGGAACGCGATGAGCATGTCACACCGACATGGTTAGGTAGTGGGGGACCGAGTAGAACGGGCGGCGAGGGCGCATAGTTTAGCATTCGTTTTCGTATATTGCAAATTGCAAGTCTGAGAATCTGAACTCTCATTTGAATGTGATATACAAGGTGGCAAAATCTGTAAGTCGCAAATGGTAAGTTCTCAAATTAGAAGGTAACTTTTGCAACCTTTCTATAATTCCAAATTTCCTTAATTCATTTTCAATACACTCCGATGGGTGCAAGAATTGCAAAATCTTTGAATTTTTCTGCAACAATCACCAACTAGTCAGAAGGATTGTGATTAAAAACAGTTTGCTGACTGATTTGGATTGATTTGGTTGGATTTGATTAGTTCGTGATTCCTGCAGGAAAAGAGCTAGTAGTTCATTGTGATATTAGAAATGTGAACTTTCTAAAATGATGAAGAATTTAATATTAGTTTCACTACTATAAACACAAATAGGTAATGATATAAAATAATATCTCTACCCTTGATACCAAATTAGCTTGGATGTCATCATAATCAGTGTCTTCTAACATGATCGTGGGCTCAACAATTTTGCTATGTTTTATCACACATAGTTGCTGAAAGATGACTTACTTGTAGTCTACGGCTACTCTAGAACACGCATTTCTAAAGTTGTGTAAGAAATCTGTGTGACAAATGTAATACTCGAAAAAATGTAATGAAGTAGGCTACGAGTATTACGAATTACTATAATATAGTAATGCAGATTGTTCTTTGAAAATGTAGAAAAGTGTTAGTTTAAATAAAATACTAATTTTCCATTATTACACATTAAAATGAGATTGGAAAAGTTGTTGGCTGTTTAATAGAATTTATTTCTTCAATAAAAAACAACAAAAAACAGGACTTTCAGTCAGATACATGGACAAATATCCTACGTTTCGTCCGAGTTTTCGGACATTTTCAAGGTTACCTATCTAATATCTTATATGAATTTCCTATTTTAATTTTATTATATGGGTTGGTTTTATATTGTTTTTAATTTTTTTTTTTGTTTAAAAGAATGCAATGTAGGTACGTGTAGTTTGAAGAGTTAAGCAGAGAATGATTCAGCTTTAATCATCTCCAGATGATACCAACTTGGTTATCGAAACGCGCGTCGAGTACAGTATAGTATTTTGGTGTTATGTGGAAAACTACGTCAGTGATATCTTCACACCAAAGGTTCCAACCCCCTTCAAAAATGATTCAGCGAATTCAGAAAATGATACATAAGAGAGCAGATTATCTGTTTAACATTTTAAACTACACGTACCAACATTGGAGTCTTTAAAAAAAAAAAAAAGATGAAAAACAAAATAAAACCGACCCATACAATAAAATTAAAATAGGAAATTGATATTAGCTATTAGGTAACCTTGAAAAAGTGCGAAAATTCGGAGGAAACGTCCATGTATTTGGCTGAAAGTCCTATTTTGTTGTTTTTTATTGAAGAAATAAATTAAAATGAGATTTGTCTAATTGATAGACAAGAAAAATTTTTCCTCGCAAGTGTTGAAAGTAAACAATTTTCTTCAGAAATGGAATTATTGCATTGATTTATAAATGCCAAGGAGAAACCTAAAAATGGTATTTAAACCACGTGTGACGAGGTTTTTATAAAACTAGGTATTATTATAACTTATTACTTGCTTAGAACTCGTGATTTAGCTTTTATACTGATTTGGCAACAAATGTCAAATTACATTTGCCCACATTTATATTACAATATACTATTATATTAGATACTACTCCATCATTTATTCTAATTACAAGATTTTGTCTCGAAATTTGGAAAATATTTTCTTAATGACCCTAGGATATAGGTGTTAAGAAATAATTTAATGGGGGCAGTCTAACCCAAACTCACATGAGCATTTTAAACACAGAAATAAAGACAAAAGTACTGTAATATTTTGAAGAGCGGAAATGAAAGATTCGGTCCGGTACCGATTCTGCGCAGTTCAAGTTTGATAATAAATTCTGCTTGCAACTTCGGACGACATACATAAAGTGACAGGATATTTATGAGTGCTCAATATACCGAGTTTCTTCATACACTCTTTAACTTTTACTTCAAGAAAAGAAAAACAGATAGTGGAGTTTATATATAACTTGCTTGCAGTTTATATGAAACTTGTTTGTAATTTATATGTAAGTAGCTGACTTTATATGTAACTTGCTTGCTTTATATGTAACTTATATACCATTTGCTGAATGTGCAAACTCCTCACCGGAACGAGAAGCTAAATTGTAGTCAAAGAAATCGTATGAATGGTAATATACTTTTTCTAATTTATAGTCTTTATTTGTGTGTTTTCAGCAGATGATCTACCTCTAGGAATTCGTGACGAGTGTGTCCATTGGACATAATTACCTCTGAGTCCTCTGTTAGAAATGATTACAGAACCTCATTCTGTTTTTAAAAAAGACGACAAACTTCGACGAATCCTAGATCCACCCCTGCACTCTTTATTTCAAAACATCGATATAAATAAATACCTACCTTGCATGGCCGTAAACTTATCCGCCAGCCACATCTCCTCTTCCCTCGTCAACGTGAAGTTCATCCAGGCGTTCTCGATGTCTGTCAGCAGTTGGAGCATCCAGCGAGGATCGAGAGGATACTTCAGGTAGATGCGGGCCGCCGCGACGAATCTTGCCAACGCCGTCTGGAGCTCTGTTAAGTCGCCTGGAATACGAGAAAATGTCTGTGTGTGTTGTGTTGCTGTTAAGAAATAAATTTACATAACGTTCCGGCAATTGGTTTTGTATTTTATTTACGTGATTATTTTTATGGAGGCGTGCAACGTAAACAATAAATTTTTTCGTTTTTAAAGCTCATAATTTATAGCTGCAGTTGTAAATGTACAATTGCAAATGGCAATCATAAGCTTTGTTCCAACACGCGGATTTTGTATGATACACCTACTGGTTCATGTACTATTTTATGCGCCTGCGCCGATACCGTACTACTTTCGAACTGATTCCGAATCGCGACGTGTTGGAACGGTTTTTGAACGCACGACGCACCGTTTGTCATGCTTTCCTTTCATCCTTCACCACCTGCACCGCCATAATGTTATTAATCTAACTGTCGCTCTAAGTCGTCACTGGAATCAGATTCACAAAAATCAGAAAAGTCCTCCAGATCGGACATATCTTTCTTTTTGTTTGAAATAACAAATAAAAAATAAATACATATAACGTATAACATAACCTGCTGCTGGCTAATGGATGTAAACTTCTGTTTATTTCATATTGCGCATGTCTCTGACTAACAGTACCACTACTAATTCACGGACTGATTTGACCGTTCAAGAACCAGTTCATGTACTGTACATCCGTATGTTGGAACAAGGAACTCCCAGTGTACATATCAGCCAAAAGTTGTGTTCGTGTTGTGTAAATTCGTTCTGCGCATGGACTGAACGATACGTGAACTAGTTCGCTTCTGTGTTGGAACAAAGCTTAGATTAAGTTCCTAATTGGCAGTTAATTATTACTCTCTAGATGAACGAAAATAACAACGTACATAATAAATCACAAAGTATGGACACTTATTGTCGGCTCCTGTGATGTCATGAGGAAACTTTGAGTGATCTTGGCCACGGAATTATGTGCAGAAAGTAAGTCCTGGCCGGATCTTCTTCAGCATGTCAAAAGAGGGCGCTTCTTATTTAAAGAAATGTAAAGACGGATTCAAACCAACAAATAAAATAAGATTAAGTTATTTCGTTTGCGTTCTAATGACAAAAAATAAAATAAGAATCACCAATGAAGTCACTCTTATGGACAACCAACAACGCCGCCCCTTGGTGATATCTGGAAAGTCCAGCCCAGCTAGAATATGCATATTCAAATTTGTACCGACATATTATGTAGGTACTTTGCAAATAAGTGGATCTCGCGTAATGCGTGAAGTAGGTATTTGTGATTTCTTGCTTTTATTAAATAATGTGTTATCTAATATATGCAATAAAATACAAATATTAATTTTATTATTTGCGGTTCAACTAATCTGATAGTCACTTAAAGTGACCCATCCAAAAAATAGTTGAATCTGATAGCTCATAATGTTTAAACGAATAGATGAATCTTAAAATTATTTTCAACAGTGGAAATATTGCTTCTTTGGCAACAAATCTAATTTACTGCGTCCATTTACTGTAGAAGATTATTATTTATTACATGCACAAGGTGATTTATAATAACCTGATTTTTTTTGCTAAGTTTGTTGATGTACAGGGTATGAACGAACCACTTTTTTTGCCTAGCTCAATTATGTTACTAGGAGTAGAAGGTGAACATTATTTGTTGAGCCTAAAACCTTACATGGCCGAGGCGTTAGCCAAGGCTGTGTAAACTGGGCGAGACACATAAAAAACTTTATACTCCTAGTGACATACTTATTATTTTTTCTTCAAGCGTCAACATTAAAACTGTATTTCGTCAGACATTTATGCTTGTATAGAAAGCGAACTGACACCGACAGTTCTGAGAAATCATGGCTAAATCAGTTTCTTTTTTAATCTGTTGTTATGGTTACACTTTTACTTTTGTATTAGTAAAAAAATGAGATTATTTCTTTACTAGTAAAACAATAGGCCTTTTCTATAATACGTCTTACATAATATAATGTAAGTATTATTATACACTTAAGAAAAATAATATTTTTCATAATGTCATTTTGCATACTAAAACCACCAAAATTAAGAATTAGATCACAAATTAGAAACAAAGGAATATTGTGAAAAGTGCCATTGTATTAGTTATTGTGAGTTGTTGTCAAAAATGGTTGAGGTGTATGGTATATGGTAGGTATATGATTGAGGTTGGCACTTTGTATAGAGAGGTTTCTAGACATATAGCGTATAGTGTATAGTAATGTAAAGTGTTGTTAATCACCCTTGGGAACGATACCTCAAAAATAATTCTTGGCAGTATACTCATAGTGTAGGATACCGTACCGAGTAACAAATCCAGCGGCAGATCAGTTTTTAAGAAAAAGTGTCCTTTAAGAAAGAAAAATAAATGTTACTTAGACAGTTAAAACAACTATTTCAAGTGGTAACAAGTATAAACAAATATATTTACATCAACAATGCGGAGGAGATTACAGGAAGGTGAATTCGCACAAGTGGACCAGTTAAGTATGCAGTGGTATAAGTGGACTCAGGAGCAAAAAAGACGTCACCTATAATTTGCCATAATTAGAAATGGTATTAGAACCAATTGTTCTTCTATTAGTCAACCACATGGGTCGACAATTCATTTGCGTAGACGATAATGCCAGGCCGTTAGCTGTGAATTAATTTTTTCACCGGAAAAGATTAAAAGAATGATATGGCCGGTTAACCCGCTTGATTTAAATCCTATAGAGTTACATAAACGAGGAATATCTATACCTTGAACAGGTATGTTTGTGCATTACTTCAAAAGTTAATAATTATAATAATTTGTTTTACTCAGAGCAAGGAGAATATATTTTCTAAATGCATCTACTTCTACGGGGTCACGCGTTATCTAGTCGCTTCAATAATATTTCTTCTCAGTGAAAGAATCTTCCGCCCGCAATCTAATACAATCGATGCAGCGTACAGGGCAGAGTAAACGTCGCCTCACTTGTGCCAGTGAATATACATATCACACAATAAACTCTTTCCCTTTTTTATCTATTGAGGTCGGGGAAATTACAAAAGGAACTATTGGGAACTATGATCAATGAATAAAAATTTACATACCATCGTACCCAGGTGTAAAAGCACATATAGAGTAATTCCTTTAAATAAATTTGAAACAATAAAAATAGCCAAACCATTTTCTACTTACTTGTATTATCAACTTGCATCGATCAACAATATCTTTATAACTGCATCCATCGACATACAAGAAGAAAATATGTAAGTTCCTATTAGAAACAAAATTTTCCATCTCACCGGAAGTAATTAATTTTAAGTAAAAATAGGTAGATAAATTGTTTGAAAAATTAATTTCACTATGAACTAGTGCCTTTTTTGAAACTTTTGAAACTATACTTATTTCATTGCCATTGTTTAGAAGAGTATAATTAAAATATTACAAAAGGCCAAGGAAACTTTAGATGTGCAACTTGCAACTATTAGTAGGTAGGTATCTATAAAAGCTGAAATCCGTGGATTCATTCAACTACAAAAGAAAATGCAGTTTCGATAGCCCTTCGAAAGACTATATTATTTAGTAATACATAGAAAGACTTGGATCAAAGGAACAGAAAAATGTAGGTAGCATTATGCAAGCGAGAAAATCATAATTATTACAAAGTATACACAAGACGACACAACAGCTTAAATGCGGGCAAGTCCTAGAATTTGTATTCAGCTTCTGCGACTATATAAATTAAGAATAATCATTTCTGGCACGGTAGGAGCATCTATATTATAATATAATGTAGCAAATTCGTACAATGCAAGTACGATGCAGTAATTCATTTTTGCACTTATACAAATTTAAAACAAAGAAGGAGAGCTATGGCAGCGTATGCAAACAGATTCGCCCTCTGTAGGTGACACTGTATAACGACATAGTTTTTCTTAAAACTGAAGATATCTCGAAAATAAATGAATTTAGGTATAGACAACTTTACACAAAGTTGACTTAAAATTGAATGTAAAATCCAAAACTGTAGGGTGTTCCATTTAAAATAAGCAAGTTGGTGTCGACTTCCGGTTAGACCGGACGGCCAGAAACGTGAAAATGTTTTAAAAAAGGTAGACCCCACTGACCTTTGTTAACCAAATATTTAAAATCACCCTGTATATATTTTTCCATATAACGATCGCGGCTCTTCCCGGTGGGACACCCTGTATAGCGTATATTACTGTAGCCAGAGTCGAAAGGCCTTTAAAATTAACCAGATATATACGGGGTGATGTATTAAAAAAAAACACAAGTTTGGTCTGTATCTAACAAAACGGGACCCAATAAAAAAAATTGGCTACGTCAATGGATTCTACTTAAAATTATCTAAAACTTTTCCTTTTATGCAAATAAACTTTTTTGATAGATCAGAAAATAATGAAGTTTACGTATTTTGTAAAATGTCTTTTATCTCTTGTATAACTTCCAATACATGTTCAATTTGCAGCTCGTTTTCGACATTTTGAGTCAAACGCTGGTAAAGAGAATTGTTCAAATTTAGAAGCATGTTTCTAGGTACGTTGTTGCACAAGTCATCATGTATTCAACTTGCCAGTTAAAAGATCAGAGGTCTGTTAAAAAAGAAAACAAAAAAAAAATGAAATGAAAATAGGGAACGAAACAAAACTAAACTTGGAGTGAAAATAGGGGGTATGCCCTAAGGCTAAAAATTTGTTATCTACTTCACTTTTATAATTAGATCTTCTAATATCTGAAGATCTTTTTAGAAAGATTTTCTAATCTTTCTGAAAAATTTTTCAATATTTTATGTACTATGAAGAAACTGAGACATACAGAGTAGAGGAAAGCATTGTAATATTGGTTTAATAACTAGTTCTTATTCAAATAGAAAAATATTTCAATTAAAATTTGCTACGTAGAAGACGCTGTAATTATATTTGCGGTATTTTATGCAACTTTTTTTTATTTTAGGATTTACTCTTCTTACTTTGTTTGCTAAATAAAGCGGCATAAAAATTCATTGTGTTTATTTCCAAACAAGGTGTCAGCATGCAATTTGAGTCTCTAGAGACCATGTTTTATGTATGCCATGTTCTAGATTTGGTGAACTACATTTCAAATTACTGATCGCAGGAGTAAAATGTATTTCGCAGACGTGTATATTTTTGTACATCTATGGTAAACGTTGTTTCTTGTTAGATTTGTGGAAACTGTCCTACTTAATGTAAAGTTATTCTATTTGTAAAGTAAAGTAAAGTATTTCTATTTGCACAAGCTACCTTGTTTTTAGTAGGTACCTTTTATATTTGCATAGGTATTAACAATTAACAATAAGATACAGAATAGAGGTCTATTAAGAAAAGAAAACAAAAAAGTGGAATGGAAACAAAACGAAACTAGAAACGAAAATAGAGGGTATGGCCTACCGTTGAGCATTTGTTATCTAATTCAATTTTATAATTAGACCTTCTATTAAAAAAGAGATATATAGAGTATAGCAAGGCATTGTAATATTAGTTTAATTAGTTATCAAATTACAAAAATATTTCAATTAAAATTTGCTTCGTAGATGACGCTATAATTATATTTGCGGTATTTTATGCAACTTTTTTTTATTAAATTAATTAAAAAAGAAAGTGATAGGTATTTATTTTATTTTTAAAATTCATTAGATATCTTTCCCACTTTATGAAAAAAATTACTTCAGTTTACCTTTTGCGTTTATTAAATTCTTTTGTTCTCAGCATATAATAGTTAATTGTTTAACTAGTACAAAAAATACACGTTTTCGGGACGAGGGAAAGCGGAGTCCGGCAATTTAACGAGTCCCGAAAACGTATTTTTTGTACGAGTTTAACATACTATTTTTTTCCAACCTCTTCTAATTAGCTCCTCCAGTTTACCGATTCATCGGGGTCACTATCTGTTTCTATTTTTCTATTTAATTAAACTTCAATATATTATGTGACATGTAATGTTAATGTCAAATTATTTTTCGGTACTGTACAACTGTACAATAATCTCTTTTTTGAACAGTTGCTATGGCGATCTCAAACAGTCCCGAAATGGCCCTCTTTTTATACAAAATAATTTAATGTTATAGTGTCTTATTCGTATGGTTGAAAAAAAAAAAAACATTAGTTCCGTATAAAACTGAGTATAAAATTTTTTAATGCAAAGTAATATACTAAGGGCCACAAAATAGCGGCTCCCCTCTGTAATTTCTTTATTCCTCGAAATATCAAAATTAAATTTGGCAGTGTAAAACTACACATTCATAAAAATGATTTTTTAATGCAATGAAACAAATTTCATCACATCCGGTTTTAGCACTACAGAAATAATCCCAACTTTTTGTTTTTTAATGCAAAGTTATGCATAATATTATTCAATATTTCGATTCAGGAGTAAATATGAGTACCTATGTTGCTGGAGTTTTACAAACCGTCATTGTGTTATTTTTATTTTTAAATTTTTATGGTTTTTCTTGGATTTTGGTAATAAAACTATTCAATATCCACATATGGGTACCAATGAAATCGTAAAATACTGAGTAACTTAATATATATGATGAGCTACTATCATCACATTGAGCTACAAAATTGAGATTTTGGCAAAAGATGTAGAGATTTAAGGTCATCCAAGATAAAGGCGTAGTTTATATTCCTCTCCTAACAAATTTGCAAAAAAAGCATTTTTATGAGTTTTCAAATTTAATTTCGTACACAAATTACAGAGAAGAGCCACTATTTCGCGGCACCCTGTATAACTATCATTAATACAATCTTCACATGTTAAGATTTTTTTTAAATGAAAATTGTTTGTTTAAGTTTTCGCTAAATTTCGATGATAAATGGTTGTCTTCGCTTAAACTCTATTTTTACTAATTACTAATTTTATAATACTTCTATTTATTTTATTCATAGTAGGTATACAGAGGAATCTCTAAATAATGCCATAAGTAGATCTAGATTTAATAATTTAACCGAATTTACTAATGGGCTTTTATATTCTTATTAAAACCTAGTCTACATATAATAAGATTTTATCTAACAAAAAAATATCTAACAGGAATCTTTTTAGCTAAAATTAAAAAAAGTAGATAAATTCAAAGACAAACAAAATACAAAAATAAAAAAACAAACTCACCTTGAACTGCGTGCTGGTGTAAAATTGTCAACGCCGGCCCTGGCAGATCCCCGTTCCATGTCCAAGTCTCTCTGCCCCAATTCCTAAGTTCATAGTCGACAAAAGTGGCATACAAATTTTCATGCTGTGTCAGTTCGGTCCAGTTATCCTCTTCCGACACACCGCGGTTCTCTCTCGTCGACAGCCACATTTTTAACCTGATCCGGCCCTGGACGGAACTTCGCTGCGACCGCGCTTCCAGTTTGAACCAACCCTCCAGCCCTGTCGACGGGATGTCCTGGAAATCACAATAAGGGTGTAAAATGTTGAGCCGCCTTTCAACACGAAGTCGACCGGATAGAAGGCTTATTTAATTCGTGGCATGACTTACACATTTCTCTCCTCTTCTTACTGTGAAGAGAAATGTATATGTCGCTAAATTTATTGTTGATTTGCTGGAATGTCGTTCGGTGTAGTTCAGAAATACCGGGTGTTCCACATAAAAGTCCTCAGCCTCGTATCTTGGCAATGGAAAGATATATTTTGGAAATTTTTTTAAATACCTAATTCATTTCGTACATACATACATTCAGGATTTATTTTAGGACAAGCGTACAAATAATTATGAATTATTATATAAAATGAATTAGGTATTTAAAAAACTCTTGCCATATTTTACAGAGATACATATTATTTCACTATTCCTTAAAAAGAGCTATTAAATTGACTTGGATAATTATTGTTTCATTGTATAAGGTAATAATTCGAGACTCTAAAATACGCTCAAGCGTATTTTGAGGCCCAAACTCAAGTTTGGGCCTCACCAAATGAAGAGCCCAATATCTCTGAAACTATTAAGTTTTTGAAAGATAGTCATTTAACAAAAATTGTTTAGAATTGAACAAAGTATCGGATAAACCTTGTTACAAAGTTCCTGCCAGCGAAAAATTTCTTTCGACTTCGACTCTTTAGACTTATCTGTTCTACCATATTTGAGATGAGCTATATGTAAGTTTAACTTCGTGACGAAGCCATAGATGAGCTCTATCATCTGTTTTTTCAAAATTAAAATATGTCTCTCCATTGCCAAGATACGAGGCTGAGGACTTTTATGTGGAACACCCGGTATAGCGTTTTGCCAGAAATTACAAAATATCTGCCACTAGATAGGTACACCTATACTAGTTTTTAAATAGAAAAGTAGGTTTTATCTAGTGAAAATAAAAATACGCTTTTTTATGTATTTATACCTATAGGATTAATACAGGCTATCCCAAAAATACTGTGTGCCACTATAACCATATCCGAAACTGTAAAAAATGCGTAGGTAATTAGTTAAATTGGAGAAAAGCTGCCTTCTCTGATGATAATTTATTTACATAGTTCCCAAATTGCTTTTGATTTCTGAGATATTAAAGAAAATATTGAAAATTATGATTTTTAATAAATCGAAAACTA
This sequence comes from Pogonocherus hispidulus, assembly GCA_963924545.1. Classification (NCBI taxonomy): domain Eukaryota; kingdom Metazoa; phylum Arthropoda; class Insecta; order Coleoptera; family Cerambycidae; genus Pogonocherus; species Pogonocherus hispidulus. The sequence continues at coordinate 27,632,092 of OZ004692.1, read as the reverse complement.
TTGACGTAAGCGACAAAGTTAAATAGAAACAGACCACATTTCTTTTTATTTACGATGGTATCGCCGATTTTTTTAAATACCGTTTAACATTTCAGGTATCGCTACCAACTCATTCCTTTTAAATACAGATCTGAATTTTTTATTTTGTATTTAAAAATGAAATTTAATAAATTAATTTCATATTTTCTCTAATATCCTAGAAACCAAAAAGCAATTTGACAACACGATATTCTTGGAAAATTATACATAGCCGTATTATAGATTTAAGAAAAAACACCGATGATTAATTTAAAGCACTGATGATACATTTTCTTGATTGAAATGCCGAAAAGAATATTGGTGTGACACATGGTTGACCAACAAATTAAATTTTGTTTTAAATTAGGATTAAAAAATCCATATCAATATTTAAAAAAAATATGTGTTAATAATGATATCTAAAATGTTAAAAGTTATTTAAAAAAAAAAGATAATACCATCGTAGATAAGACAAAAGTGCCGTTTTTCTCATTTAAGTTATTCGCTCACGTTAATAGTTTTCGATATATTAAGAGAAAATAATTTTTGGTATTTTTATATTTTCCCTAATATTGCAGAAACAAAAAAAATTGGCAAGATTGTGAACGTATTACAAGTAGTCATCAGAAGGCCTACTTTTCTTTGATTTATCCGATTCCGTATCTCTTACAGTTTCGGAAATAGCAATAGTGGCACAAATTATTTAGGACGCGCTATATATACCTATATTTCAACTAAATGTCATCTTTAGAGATAGCCTTCGCCACAGGAGGTTGTAAACAAGGGTTTAAAAAGACTCACACCACATAACTGTAGCTAATAAATATATAAAAACATTTTAATATTAAATTTAAAAATTTTTTTTTGACGTTAATTGTGAACACCTTGAGAGTTTGTCTTTCATTTATCAAATTATTTTTGACAACGTATAGGTGTTAACAAAATAACTTACAATCCTATAAGTACAAACTCTATAACTTAAGATGTAAGACTACTTTTACCAACAGACCGGTTCATATTATCAAAAATATAGAAAAATAAGGGCTGGAAGTGGTGAACCCTTTAATTTTATTATTTGGAAAACCCAATGCATTAGTTACTACGGCAACAGGTAAGCAAATTGAACTGAAATAAAAAAATTAACCAATTTGCATAATATTGTAAGTAAGGTCCGATCTTAAAATACTTTATTGAAAACATTGACGTAGTTTTCTACATAACATCAAAACACTATAATGCACTCAACTCGTATTTCGCCAACCAAGTTGGCATCATCTGGAGATGATTAAAACTAAACCTATGCTGACTCTGTGTCCTGTTTACACCTCTGTCTCCTGTTTAAACAATTGCTACGGTTCCGTGCCGCGACCTATCGGTCAGTGAACCGTGATTTACTAACCAATAAAGCAGGTTGTATGGGATTGGCCCTCTGTCACTAGTCATAATATTTTTACACTTTGTAATTTTTAAACTCGCAAATGCATCCAGCTGTCTGAGGATTACATTCCTAATTAATTTTAAATTGCTACTATATTTGATGATTGCTGGGCGACACTAGACTTGTCTGTTCTACCATATTTGAGATGAGCCATATGTTCCTTGAATCTGGTTTGAATTGATTTGGTTAACATTTTTTTATCCAACATACATTTGATTGTAGTATTTACAGGTAATTTTGTAAATCCCCCACTTTTTTTTTAGTTTCTATTGTGTCTTTTAGATTGCCTCAAAATTGTTGTAGTTTATTTCCCGATGAATAAACCACTGTCATATCTAGGTATATCTTTAAAAACCTTACCACAACCACGGGTGAAACGAGGATCGTAAGGAAGAGATATGAATTTTATAAAAATATTGAAGTCAAGGAATTTCGAAGTCTTTTTACATTTCCTAATAAATTATTTTATCAATTAAACTTACAGAATATTCATTACTCGCAGCTATATCCCCAATCAAAATTTTCTTTTTCAAACTTTTCCTAAAAATTGAAATAATGACCCATTTTGTGCTGAGCACAAGGGTGAGAGCCTTTAGGGTAGGGATATATCTTAAAGTACTGGTATCTTCTCTGTATATGTCAAATTCTAATTTATTTTCACCATTACTAATTATTAATACATCTTATAATGGTAGTTGTCCAGAGTTTTCAATTTCATATGTAAATTTAACTGACGCGAAACTAGTGTTTAATTTAGAAACAAAATTCTCAATATCAATGACTTTTGTATCAAACACCGCAAAGAGATCATCCACATACCTAAACCGAGCCTTGGGCAATACTTTATTGAAACATTCTCAACAAATCAAAATCTAAAACTGTACACTGTATATCTAGATGATTACACCTATCTTATGTGGTTAGCAAATAGCGAATTGTCAACTGATAGTATACAGATAAATAATTATTCCAAAACAATTCTAACGTACATGACCTAGCCAAATGCTCCTATTGTAGTGTTGTCATTATTAACTTTACGTCCCTAGCGTCGTTTATGGGGAACAATAATGGACCATTACATCTGACCTGTTTCCCAAGTATGCCTTCTCGAATCCTCATCTAGTATCGCTACACCCACGACAGCGGTACATTAACAACCGAATAGTTGTTGGATTAATTATTAAACCACTTCCGTCCAGTCACGTTCTAGCATGTTTCGTAAATATTATCTGTGATTGTTAAGCCCTACCTGCTTCAAAATATTCAAATTATTGGCACGTAATTCACGGCTATTACCCATAGTTTCTATGCCGATTTTCTATCAATCTGCTCTAAGGTGAGCGGAGGGCTCAGAATGGTGTTTCACTCTCTTTTTCGTTTTCACAAAGATATTAGACATATTTTCAGATTGAAACATATTGTAAAGGAGTGTTTGTCACTTTCAGTTCGAAGTGACATAAGTTTTTGAAATTTAAATAGAACATGTTATATATTTTTACATATTTGAGCAGAGCGTTTCTCGCAAAAATATTGATATGGAGTAACTAGTTCTCTCTCTCTCTAATAATAGATGATCAACTTTACTTGTTATATTGACACTGTTGTAGAATCCTTGTCAAAAGATTCATTCATCATTATGTATAGAACTGTTTTATTAAAAGCAGTTTTATATATTTTAAAAATGATCTCATAAAAACCTAAATACTAATTACATAACTGCATAATGACTACTTATGGAGATGGGATGCTTATACACAAATAGAAGTTTGCGAGTTCTCTAAAAATAAATACCTAATCCATTAATAGTAAAATCTAAAAAAGTATAGGAACTTGACACATGTGAGAAAGAATTATACAAAAGTTCAACCAGGCAAGCCATGGTAGCAACTTGACGTTCATATTATCGATATGAGCGCCAAGCAAGGTAGGCCGCAGTTAGTACTTCGATGGGTGACCATGCAGGGAAGACCGTCGGCGCTTGCCCGCATCTTCTAGTGGCCTGTACGTCGGTGAATTCACAGAAGCTATGCAAATTTAGGCGAGATTTGCGTAGAAGACGTACCATCCCTTGGATAGGATGTAAAGCCGGAGATCGCTTGTCTATGAAATGATAGGCAAGTAAAAGATCCCTACCCTGCTATAAAAAGTGGGGGTTCGGCAAAACTTCCAGGTTGGGGGTTGCTCGTCTCCTGGCGTCGGTGATTGGCCTTAGTCGCGGAAATAGGCCGACGTTAAATAAACGAAAAAAAAAAAGTTCAACCAATTGTCAGAGATGATGTGCAGTTAAATTTAGTGTACTATTATCCGTTCAAAGGCTAAAGTTAGTCACACTGTTGCTGCCAAAAATCAAATTAGTCAAGCGTCCATTTTGTCCAGTTAGTTCAAAAACTTCATTAGGATGACTCAGGTTGAAGAATGAAGGAACTGTGAATGTTGTGAAATAATAATGAAGTGCAATTATGATCCTCAACATTTACAAAGAATTGTCTCTGTTAGTAGTGGTGAGAAACACCACCGTAGTGCCCTCTTTGGATCTGTGCTATTATCTGTCTGACAATTATTGTCAAATTGACAAACAGATAACGACCTGCTTTTCCGCAGGTGCCATTAAAGCAGGGACGTCTATTGTCTTTAAGGAAGACAATCCTACTTATTTATTTGAAGGAGATGCCGATGTACTGCAACGCCAGTCGGGGCATATTGGCTGTGGAGTAGTTGTTTTCGGCATCTCTTTCAAATTAATTGTCTCTGTGTCATTAATGATGTTATTAGTGCTTTGGATGTACAGGGTGGGCCGTATAAGAGTGCGTATCCCCTTATCTCAGAAACTATGTGAGATAGAAAAAAAAGTTTTATATAAATGTTGTTTGCGTTAAAGATGTCGGTATTTTTTTAATATAGTTATATTTGTAGCTCTTCAATATACAGGGTGATGAACTAAACTTATCTTTTTTTAAATGGAATACCCTGTATATTATTACATTTTTGAAAAGCTCTTCAAAAGACTTGTTCAACGATATATAATATGATGGGTCTGTAGCCCACCGTTTCGGAGCTATTGACTGTTATCTTCAGGAAAAGGTTAATATTTATAGCGAGCTAGAAAAGTTACTGATTGAGGTGATAAGCTGTAATTTGGGCCAAGAAATTCTAATTTGGTCTATTTTATGAAACTTCTGTCTAATACTAAAATAAAAAAATTGCAACAGTGATGCCAAGTTTCGTGAAATTAAATTTTTCATGATTTTTTTTAAGTCCTTGCAAAAACGAGTTTATTGATATATAATATCAGGGGTCTACGACACACCGTTTTGGATTAATCTGCGTTTCTCTTCAGAAATTGACACATAAGTTATGCATGTTTGTATGTAATGTATTCTCTGCAAGAAAAAGTAGGCATAATAGAATGTTATATATTTAATTACAAAAGTCCAGCTTTAACATTGAGAGATTATGTAAGACAATATCATTTAAGATAACTGCCAGATATTCATACGATTCTAAATATTTGTATCAAATTTAAAAGAGATGGCAATATAAGTTATAAAAAAATATAAGTTATGTGTGTCGTAGACCCCTGATATTATATATCGATAAACTCGTCTTTGCAAGGACTTTCAGGAAATGTAATAAAATACAGGGTGTACCATTTAAAGAAATCATGAAAAATTAAATTTCACGAAACTTGGCATCACTGTTGCAATTTTTTTATTTTAGTATTAGACAGAAGTTTCATAAAATAGACCAAATTAGAATTTCTTGGCCCAAATTACAGCTTATCACCTCAATCAGTAACTTTTCTAGCTCGCTATAAATATTAACCTTTTCCTGAAGATAACAGTCAATAGCTCCGAAACGGTGGGCTACAGACCCATTATATTATATATCGTTGAACAAGTCTTTTGAAGAGCTTTTAAAAAATGTAGTAATATACAGGGTGTTCTATTTAAAAAAAGATAAGTTTAGTTCATCACCCTGTATATTGAAGAGCTACAAATATAACTATATTAAAAAAATACCGACATCTTTAACGCAAACAACATTTATATAAAACTTTTTTTTCTATCTCACATAGTTTCTGAGATAAGGGGATACGCACTCTTATACGGCCCACCCTGTACATGTTTTTATTTATGCTGATGATCTCAAACTATTCTGTGAGATTGTATTTTCCTCAAACTATAATCAGTTGCAAAATAGTCTCAATCAAATCAAATTTTGGTGCGATAGAAATAGCCGCCATTAAATATCGGTAAGTGCGATATGAGAGTTTTCAAAAATATTGCCACACTTGAGTTATTATTTACTGCATTTGTCAGATCCAAACTTGAATAAGCCTCTGTGGTCTGGAGTCCTATATATTTACCTATTAGGCCATTGAGAAAGTACTGTGTTTAGTGAAGTTTTTAAATTTAGATATTTTGTATTAGAGGGTGTTTATCCACCCAGAAGGACACCTGAGGATTCTTTTTTCCAAAGATTTAATATGAGGAGCTTTGTTGAGAGGAGAAATAGTCAACTATGAATCCATATTAGTTCTACTTGACTTCCAGGTATCTAGACTAAACGCTAGAAGTGCTAGAGTCTGCACTAAGAACAATAGAACTAACATAATAATATATAAGATTTTGTCTATATATCAAATGGCACATACTAGGTCTTTAAATTCAAATCTATTTTACTTAAATACTCCACGAACTAACTTACTTAAATACTCTCCTTTGTATGAAATGTGTAGTAATTGTAATTTATTGCTCAGTGATGTTGATTTCTTTAATTGTAAAATTAGTGATATTAAATCCAAGTTAATTAAGTGACTAAAGTAGTATATTAGTTTGAATTTGATCTTAAATTTTGTCCTCATTTCTTAACTTAATTTTGTTTTTTTTTTTGTAGAGTATTATTTACTGTTTTTTTATTGTACTCTGATATATGTTCATGTATGTGTACTCTCCTACCCTGTAATTGGGTTTCAACCTGTTGGGTAGTGTAACCATAAATAAATAAATAAATAAATAAGTAAATAAATAAAAGAAAAAATAAATAAATAAATAAATAAATAAATAAATAAATAAATAAACAAATAAATAAATAAATAAATAATTATTCTAAAGTAAAATTAGAGATTGATATTGTGTCTTTTCTACTATTTAATGATATAATAAAAAAATGTCTTGTTTGTAATTTTTAGATTTTAGCAGTTTTGTTATTTTTAATATGACTGTATTTTCAATGTGACTTTCTGCTTAATATTTCTTCTATTTTGTCTTTCTGTATTCGGTGATGTTAATGTATTGTAATATAACTGAAAGTATTGTAACCATTAGAACGTAAACTTATTCTGGAATAGATTTTTTGGGACGTTGGATATTTTAAAAAAACAAATGAATACATAGCTAAATAAAAATAGGAAAATGTCCGTGAAAAACTGTATTTTATTAGAAAGAGATTTTGATGTTTTTAATTATTTTTTTACTTGAAAATATAACATTATGTATATAAATTGGTTAAAAAATATTTTTGTTCGGTTCTATAAAAAAGGTGATATCAAAGGTAGTTTTCTAGGGAAATACACCAACATACTCCGGTACAGTTGAATACAGACTCCAAAAGTGTGCAGTGCGCTATCGATAGCTTCAATATTAAAATGTAGTGGGAAACTAACAAACGTGGGAAACATACCTGGAGCGGTATTGTCACGCATCCGAGGAAGTCGTCCTGTGAACTTTGCCTGGCCGACTGACAAACTTGTTTAAAGAACCTTCCAAGTCCCCGGACGCCACGTACTTCGTTCAATTTGCTCACCGCTTCCAGGACGGAACTCTCGTCGTCGTGGTCCCATATGTCGAGGTGCAAGGAGTCGCTATTTATATCATCAATGTCGCTGGAAATAAAAATAGGATTTTTATCTTTCGCATACCGTACAGAATTTTATAATAAACAACTTATTTTTTTCTCATAAAGGAGAATATTTTTTGTACCTATAACATCGCTACGGATATTACATTATTTTTGGCACAGACATATACAGGGTGCCCATTATCTATCTCCTTACATGGCTAACTTTGTTAATAGTGGAGATAGAGAATTGGTTAAATTAGAAAAATTGGGCAGAATTACAAGAGGAATTCAGTGCCTTCTTCAAATTTAATTTTAATTTTCAACTTTTCCAGATATTTTGAAAAAAACTGAAAAATCGCCAAAATTTTTAAACTCGAATATCTCGAAAACTATAAAAGATACAAATAAAATAAAAATACTGTGTGATAGTGTTTGTTACGTGGCATTAAGCGGTGACATTGAAAATTTCACGGGCATCTTAGTTTTTCAGAAAAAAAATAAAGTTATGTTTTTTTTAATGGCAACCATAGTTGGCTATGGTATCAACAAAAAGTTTATTTTTTTCTGATTTCAAAAATATAATATTTAATAAATCGTAAATTTTTCTTCGTTTGTGTACATTTCACAATAACTATTTTAAGATGAACGTTTAATTTTGACGTTTATTATGTGACTTTAGTGTGATCTGACATTTATATTTTATTGTTGTTTACTGATCTACGTTTGTTTTTCATAGCTTACTATGTTAATAAATTATTTGTTCATTACAGTAAATAAAACAAAAGAGAAAGGTATATTAAATATTATATTTTTGAAATAAAAAAAATAAGCTTTTTATTGACACTATAGCCAACTATGGTTGCCATTTAAAAAAACATAACTTTATTTTTTTTCTCAAAAACAACGATGCCCGTGAAATTTTCAATATCACCACTGAATTCCACGTAAAAAACACCATCACAGAGTATTTTTATATTATTTGTATCTTTTATAGTTTTCGAGATATTCGAGTTAAAAAATTTTGACGATTTTCAGTTTTTCCAAAATATCTCGAAAAGTTGAAATTAAAATTAAATCTAAAGGAGGCACTGAATTTCTCTTGTAATCCTGCCCAATGTTGCTAATTTAAACAATTCTCTATCTCCACTACCAACAAAGTTAGCCATGTAAGGAGATAGATAGATAATGGGCACCTTATATAGTGGAGAAAATTACAGTACCTATATATTCGTATACATTAGAGTATGTAATTTAGACTAAACCATACAAGGAAACTTAATAAATTATAATTTATCAATTAGAAATTATAATAATCTGTCAATGAATTTTTCATTACGTGTTTGTGATTGAACCTGCAGCTTACAGACAATTTGTCATGTTTTCCTTATTTAGAAATTAACTACAATAGCTTTTTGGGATGATTATGCCCGTGCCGTGTCAGAACTACAGGGTATAGTAAATACGCTAAAATATGTTTAACTTCACAAAATAAAAATTATTGAAGTTATGGTGAATGCGCTAGGACGAGGTCCAGTTATTTTGTTACAGATCTGTGGGACTGCATTATTATTTGGTCTTAGTTATAATATACATTTTTTATTACTAATAGATATACAAGCCATGGCATTTTTTATTTGGCATCACTGTAAAACAAACAATAAACATTTCGAACGGGAAATTGTAAAAAGATAGGTATTTGCTTTTGTATCTCCATTCATCAAAATTTCCGACAAAGCACGTATAACAAATCCAATAAGCTCAATTCAACTTTCCAGACTTAATAGCGTTGTTATGACACAAATACAGTGTTCCATCAATCACGTTGGAATAAAATTCAAATTTTATTTGGAATTTAAACTAAGTCGTGCTCAGCTAATGGCGATGCGCATTACCCGAGGTTGGAAAGCCCCAACAGAGGGCCTTATTTGCTGTAATCTAACCTGTCAGAACCCAAGCACGTTTTAATGTTGTTAAACATTTACTACCTATTTCCGTATATTTCGTTGAAACAGTTTACCCATTTCGAGTGAATTTGTCACAGGTTAAGAACTGGGAAAAGAATTTTAATTTCAGTTAATTTTTTTTAATTAGAAAGAAGGCATGTGCAGAATAACTTAGACAAGAAATGTGTTAGCATGAAACATAGCATTTTGTTATATTATAAATACAGGGAGTATGATGGTTAACTTTTCAGTAGCAGTTCGTAATTGAAGATTGAGTAAAGTAAATAGAATATAAAAGAAGACTCTACTAAAAGCAAACTGATAAACGAGGAAAAAGCTTTAGATTAGAATATTTTTATATATGATACGCGGTAGTTGGAGTCTACTTTTTTAAGGCAATGAGTTTTGTAAATATTTATTTTTCCAAACATTTAACTTCTTGGTAATATTAAATGGATCATCATCTTACTTGTTCAACTAATGAACCACCACTGGTGTGCAAACATCAACGTAATTTAGGTTAGAAAACAGCATCAAAGGCGATTATATAATATAACGACATACCAAGTAGACTCCTAGGGGTCTGTGTTAAAAACTATAAGCGCTTTTATACATTGAATTAGTTTGCAAGTTATAGGTACCATGATGGGAACTATTTGACGGGTAATGCAAAAAACTTTACATAAAATAACTATGCATATGCTTGAAGCAGACGTATTTGTAGTGTTATTACTATCCAACACAAATTCAAAACTTCTGTTTACAGTAGCTACTATCAAGCAGATTATTATTAACTGTTCCAAGATTCTTAAATTTTAGAAATAATTTTTAACTATTTCATATTATTTGTATGACTAGCTATTACCCAAGATCCCTAAACAAGTAGGTTACCTCAGTTCCATGCTTGTAGGAGAGGGTGTTGCGGTGTACACCGGGATGAACGACGTCATCTGGCGACCTTGCCTCTCACTCTTTTTATGTACATCATTGTCTCTCTCATAATGTCCTAATGTGTTTAAATTTGACAAGAACTGAATAATCTGTCAATCCTGATCCTGTTTTGTGAACCAAGTGTAGAATTACAATAGATTAATAAATAAGCACTTAGGTAAGTAAACCAGCAATAATTTCTGTCAAATTACGTTGTCCTTCACTTAAAAAGTATTCCGCCCGAAATTCTTGGGCTATCTCATTATTTAAAGTGACCGAGGCTGTAATGTTTTATGTAGCATGAAAATAAAAAATAATTTGATCTTTCAGCAAGATGCCAGGGTGTCGATGTGCTGTTGCTACATGCCATAATAGTCTGGAAATTACCAAAGCTTTGAACAAAGATGTGTTATATCACAGGTTTCCGAAAAATCCAGTTGTGAATGCAATGAATCAAATATAATTTGAGTTACATAATAAAAATAAAATATCTGCAGTTATACCTAAAACTTAATTAAAAGTGAATAAGGAAATATATTATTCTTAATAGATTATTGCAGTTATTCGTTTCTATTATTTTCAAACCATTTACAATCCGTACAAGACAAAATAACTATATATATACATTTTCATGTCATTTCTTAAAGTTCTGAAATTGTATGATATAAGTATTTTGCACTAGTAACTAATTTATACCTACTATAGTATTGATTTCTGAATTTGATAGGTCATTCATATCATATTATCTACATCGTTAATATACACATATACCTACCATATCTAGGAGGTCCGCATAAAAGTTTGTAGTTGTGTTATGTATTTTTTATTGATTTTACGGTTTAATGTTTACCTGTAAAACGTTTTGTTATGTATACGTTATGTATACATGTATACAATACATGTATTTTAAACTGTTATAGTAAAATTATACTCTTAAGCATCATGAAATGTAATATTTACCAGTAATCATATCAAAATTTCGCTGCTTTCTGGACGCCAGATGACGTAACCTCAAACTAACCAATAGAATTTTTTCTCGAAACTGAGGTAACCTACTTGTTTAGGGATCTTGGCTATTACCTTGTAATTCAATTTGTACAGTATAAAATTACTTCTAATACAAATTTAGTCCATTTTTATAATTTCATCATCGATATAACGAATAAAGTATAAAGTATACTGGGTATTCCTAGTATTTCACGCAATTCGTTAGTGGCGAGTTGGGATGAAAATTTCGTACCCACTTTTTCTAATCAATCGCACACTTTCATTTCGAATCATTATCATGACAATGAATAATATTCCCGGTAATATTCATCCTCCTACAACTTCCTACAAAATTACACCGTCATTTTAAATGTCACAATTGTAACAAGGGAATAACAGAGTAGCAAGTTATTTGTCGATGCAAAGAAGCATATTTGGCGCATAAAGCAATGTGTTAGTGTTAATATTTATTGCTAATAAAAATAAATTAGTTGTATTCCAAATTTTATTTAGTGTTTACTGAACACTAACAAATTTCAGTAGGTAACTAAATTGAAAGTATAGCAAGAATTCTTCTCGTTTTAGTGGGGAATAAATAGGGATGAAAACTAAACTTTTTAAATTAATTAATAAATGAATTATTTCTATTTCTAAGTTTGAATTTTTTTCTTTCGTGATAAAAATGTTTGGTACGAAACTTTCTTACCGAATCCTCCTTCTAATTGAATTAATACAGAAAATTTTTCCTCGGTCACGAATATTTTAAGCAAATTATCCATCGACTGCGACACGGGATAATTTTAAAAATATCGGTGTCCTCAGATAAATTTCCGGAAATAATTCAATCACTAGGGAGATTACAAGTGGAAATTTTGCATCCACTTTACCATGTGAGCGAAAAAAAATTCCGGAAATATTCATCGTCCTGCAACATCCCACAAAATTATACTGGAAATTTTTGTGTCATTTTAAATGTCACAATTATGACGAGGGAATAACAGAGTAGCTTTCGAATTTAAAGTTATTTGTCGACACAAAAAAGCAATTTGGCGCACAAAGTAATGTGTTAATGTTAATATACCGGGTTTCCCATTTCATTTGACTAATGGCAATTAACATGGGCTATTACATTTCATTGAATTTTATATTCCCAGGGCACACTATGAGAAATATTGCTAACGGAATCGATAGTAGTGACTGTGAAACACTTCTGATTACCAAAATACTAAAGCGAAATGCTTTTTTAATTAAAATATCACTAAAAATTCGTTTTAAGTTAATATATGTAGTTACATAAGGTTTTAAGAAACGTCATGTTACGTCAACTATTGGACTAGTTGGTTGAGCGTCCGTCTTTCAAACTGAACCGCACAATTTTGCAGGTTCAAATCCCGCCAGAGACAACTTTTTTTATTTTACTTTTTCATTAATTACAAATTATTAGTGTTTACTTATTCGAATAAATATGGTTCATTGTTAGTACCTAGTTATTATTTCAGTTATTGTTAGTTATTATCAACAAAAAAATAAAACATGTTTTCATTGGTTCGTTTCCTTTATCTTTAGCTAAAGCTACTATCTTACAAAATAAGTAATCAATAAGCAACATATGTTTTATTTATTATATGCACTGTGCTTTTACTAATAGTGTACTTATCTCTGCTAATAGTTACTACATATTATACCTCAATCTGGATATTGAGTTAAAACAGTTACAGAGGAACTGTCGTGAATCAGTAATAGGTTTTTTTTTTAATAAAAAACTAATTCTAATATTATGAGTTTTTTAAAATATGTTGAAAAAACTCAAAATTTTAGAATTATAGTTTTTCATTAAAAAAAAACCTATTACTAATTCACGACAGTTCCTCTGTAACTGTTTAACTCAATATCCAGATTGAGGTATAATATGTAGTAACTATTAGCAGATATAAGTACACTATTAGTAAAAGCACAGTGCATTTAATAAATAAAACATAATTTTATTTTTTTGCTGATAATAACTAACAATAACTGAAATAATAACTAGGTACTAACAATGAACCATATTTATTGGAATAAGTAAACACTAATAATTTGTAATTAATGAAAAAGTAAAATAAAAAAAAGTTGTCTCAGGCGGGATTTGAACCTGCAAAATTGTGCGGTTCAGTTTGAAAGACGGACGTTCAACCAACTAGTCCAATCATTGACGTAAAATGACGTTTCTTAAAATCTTATGTAAACTACATCTATTAACTTAAAACGAATTTTTAGTGATATTTTAATTAAAAAGGCATTTCGCTTTAGTATTTTGGTAATCAGAAGTGTTTCACAGTCAGTACTATCGATTCCGTTAGCCATATTTCTCATAGTGTGCCCTGGGAATATAAAATTCAATGAAATGTAATAGCCCATGTTAATTGCCATTAGTCAAATGAAATGGGAAACCCGGTATATTTTAAGAAGTGATAATCTAGATAGTTACATTTTCAAATGATATTTGTTATTTGACGTCATGAATGATTTATTTTAATTCTTCAAATATAATATAAAAATTTTTGATTAAGTATACCTATTCTGTTTTACTACAAAAATTTCTCGTAGTCACTTCTCGATCCGTGAGTATTATTTTTGCGAGCGAAATGTGTCATTGGTCAAAACTAATTTATCATAATTCTTATTTCTTAAGTCTCCATTGATTTATGGCCACTATATAGCCAATTATTCGTTGGTGTTAATATTATACCGCTTCTAAGAGTAATTTATTTTGTTTTTGGTCCAAAAGCATATGGCTATTTCCAATTGTTCCTGTAGGTAATTCTTGTATTGTTAATTTTACCTCTCCGTAAAAAATCAAGTAAGAAAGATCTTTAAAGATTACTTCTGTTGATTGTTTACTCGTGACAAACCCAAAACCAATGAACAATTTGTATAGCCAGATTTGCATTCAATCGGGTTCTACGTCTGGACAAAAGCCTCCTCCTCGTTCCAGAAATATTTGGATTTCGGCATTCACATTTATTGCGTAAACAGCGGAATGGTTTCTGCAGAACTTTCATTGGGAGCGAGAACTCATTAGGAAATCACTCATTCAATTTAGTTTGCAATCATCAGTGTTTATATTCAATTAAAACATTGATTATGTAACCACCCTGAAGGTAAATAAATATATATACAGGGTTATTCACGCAAAGCGGGTATTAGACGTTTTTAGGGTTCTGTTAACGATAAAAATCTGATATTTTTTTGGGGGAGGTTTTCGATTATTTCCGATTCAATGAAAATATTTTCAGGTTTGCAACACTTTCCGGTATAACACTACAACCGGTTATACCGGAAGTAGACCACAACTTCGTTTTTTCAAATGGAACACCCTGTATATTATTGCAATTTTGAACTCTACGTGATATTCTAAACACATTTTATCCAGGATGTCCTATACCTATCTTCAACTGTTTTTGAAATATCGACATGTGAATATTGACATTTTGCAACTTTGACACCCTGTAAAATCTAAACGGTTAGAGAACAAGCAAAGCGGTTTGCACATTCCTACCTTAACTTTTCAAAAGCTATCGTTTGATACTAATTTCAGATTTGACCAAGAGATTAAATTTAATCGAAAATTTTTTATTTCTGGATAAATCTGAAATTAGTATCAAACGATAACTTTTGAAAAGTTAAGATAGGAATGTGCAAACCGTTTTGCTTGATCTCTAACCGTTTAGATTTTACAGGGTGTCAAAGTTGCAAAATGTCAATATTCACCTGTCAATATTTCAAAAACAGTTGAAGATAGGTATAGGACATCCTACATGAAATATGTTTAGAATATCACGTAGAGTTCAAAATTGCAATAATATACAGGGTGTTCCATTTGAAATAACGAAGTTGTGGTTTACTTCCGGTTTAATCGGAAGTGATGCAAACCTAAAAATATTTTCATTGAATCGGAAATAATCGAAAACCTCCCCCATAAAAAAATCAGATTTTTATCATTAACAGAACCCTAAAAACGTCTAATACCCGCTTTGCGTGAATAACCCTGTATACAGGGTGTCCACCTAGTGCGCGTAAGTCCAATATCTGGGTTAATAAAAGAGATAACTTAATTTTTTTTTCTACAAGGTTGTCTAATATCCCGAGCTGCACAAAATTAAAATATATTTACATATTCAGGGTGTTCAGTTTTTCCTGGACAGGTACCAACTTCATTTTTTTAAATGGAAACCTATATTTTTTATGGCATTATCGAATTCTACGTAAAAAATTAGTGGGACTTTGTGCATAACACTGCTATTGAAATATTGATAGTTTTCTCGAGATATTTGACTTTTAATTTTTTTTTCTTATGTTTCGTCACTTCTAATAGTTGACATAATTATGGTTGTATGACAGCTAGAAATTATTTTTTTTCAGAAACTGTAGAGTGAAGATGGCTCTTTCGAAAAACGTATCAAAAGTTGACCTGCGATATACAGGGGGCAACAGAAATCGTGCCAAACCTGATGGTTTAAAATTTAAAAAATCTCGACTTTTTCAAATGGAACACCCTGTGTTTTATGATTTCATTAGATGACTTTCTGTAGACTCTACAATTTTATAATAGCTTTCCCTATACCTAGGTTGCGTAGTTTTTGCAAAAAACCCACTTTTATGAAAAATACCCGATTTGCGCACTCCTTTGACGGAAAAAATATTGTAAGGCTATTTATTTTTATAAAATGTATTAGTTTACACTTCTTAAAATAAAAATAACTGAAAAATTTAGATAATTTCAGTTTAATAAACAAGTCTTTATGGAAAGTTACCATTTATTTGTAAATAAAAGTAAAAAATCATAAAAGCTCTACATGTAATTAAGAATTAGCAAAACTGGCCTATGCTTTAGAAGAAGTTCATGGGAATTATTAACAGCAGAAACCACAACATTAAACTAAATATTATCGTTGTTACTCCCATGTCTCCTGGTAGTTTTCTCATAATTCCCATTTGCTGTTCCTTCAAATCTTTCTTTCACATTTTCAAAACAGTCAGCACGTGGGAATCTCTATAAATACGTGCTGCTAGCAAATAATTCCCATGAACTTCTTTTAAAGCATACGCCAGTTTTGCTAATTCTTAATTACATGTAGAGCTTTTATGATATTTTACTTTTATTTACAAATAAATGGTAACTTTCCATAAAGACTTGTTTATTAAACTGAAATTATCTAAATTTTTCAGTTATTTTTATTTTAAGAAGTGTAAACTAATACATTTTATAAAAATAAATAGCCTTACAATATTTTTTCCGTCAAAGGAGTGCGCAATCGGGTATTTTTCATAAAAGTGGGTTTTTTGCAAAAACTACGCAACTTAGGTATAGGGAAAGCTATTATAAAATTGTAGAGTCTACAGAAAGGCATCTAATGAAATCATAAAACACAGGGTGTTCCATTTGAAAAAGTCGAGATTTTTTAAATTTTAAACCATCAGGTTTGGCACGATTTCTGTTGCCCCCTATATTGCAGGTCAACTTTTGACACGTTTTTCGAAAGAGCCATCTTCACTCTACAGTTTCTGAAAAAAAATAATTTCTAGCTGTCATACAACCATAATTATGTCAACTATTAGAAGTGACGAAACATAAGAAAAAAAAATTAAAAGTCAAATATCTCGAAAACTATCAATATTTCAATAGCAGTGTTATGCACAAAGTCCCACTAATTTTTTACGTAGAATTCGATAATGCCATAAAAAATATAGGTTTCCATTTAAAAAAATGAAGTTGGTACCTGTCCAGGAAAAACTGAACACCCTGAATATGTAAATATATTTTCATTTTGTGCAGCTCGGGATATTAGACAACCCTGTAGAAAAAAAAATTAAGTTATCTCTTTTATTAACCCAGATATTGGACTTACGCGCACTAGGTGGACACCCTGTATATACAGGATTTCCCATGTCATCTGACTAATAGCAATTAGCATGGGCTTTTACATTTCATTAAATTTTATATTTCCAAGACAAGGTTCTGATTATTAAAATACTGAAGCGAAATGCTTTTTTAATCAAAATATCATTAAAAATTAATTTTAGGTTAAATTCAACAGTTTACATAGCTGTATCAGCGCACAAAATTTGGAGTGGCATGGTGGCCTAGTGGTACGAGACGCGGGCTCGCAATATATTTATCTGTATAATAAATTGATAATAAAATGTTTGTAACAAATAAATGGTATTTAGTATTGAAAATAGCTATATGGTAACATCATTGATAGTATAATTTGTGAGTGGCGGATTCCATGCAAACCAGACAATGACAGTAATATAGACCGGGAGTTAGTGACAGATTTTTGGTTGTGATTTTAGTCAGTATGTCTTTCAGAGGTTATTCTAATGAGTATATTCTCATGACGAAAAGAAATTAATCAAAGAGTCATCCTGGGTTCTTTATATAAAAAGGGAGTTTTTATTTGTGCGTATGCCTTTGTGCATACGCAAACGGAATGTTATCTTGTTTTTCAGCTGTTTTATAACAAAAAATGATATACTTATAATTGGCAGCCTATTCCGAAAAGCGGAACGTTCTTTATTCAAATACAAGTTCACGTGACCATAACAGCCCTTTGGATCCAACGCTAACGATATGCCAGTGGTTTTCCTAGGAATTTTTTGTGTTTAGCCTCATTTTAAAATACATGGCAGCCTGACTAAAATCGTACTCAAACGCATAATTTGCGAACAAAAAATTACAACTCACTTTTATATATGAAGAATCCAGGATGACTCTTTGATTCATTCCTTTACGTCAAGAGAATATACGCACTATAATACCCTTTGAAAGACATACTGACTAAACTCACAACCAAAAATCTGTCACTAACTGCCAGTCTAAGTAACTTTTTGAGATTACTATATAATATATAATACGAGTGTGTATAATATAATAATATATAATATACATGATAACTGAATTCACCAACTTCCTTTCTTGGTTTTCTAGGATTTTTTATAGATATTATTCATATATCTAACTAAACTAGTTAACTTACAAAAAACCGAATAAAATTGTGATTAATTTGATGCTAGTATCAATAAAGGGAGCAAGAACATTATATTAGTTCAATAGTAAGGTCAATTGAGAAAATTCATTTACGT
The DNA here is from genome assembly GCA_963924545.1 of Pogonocherus hispidulus. NCBI lineage: Eukaryota > Metazoa > Arthropoda > Insecta > Coleoptera > Cerambycidae > Pogonocherus > Pogonocherus hispidulus. The sequence continues at coordinate 27,613,810 of OZ004692.1, read as the reverse complement.
ATAAAATGGTTTTATTAATGTAGGTGTAACTAATCTGTTTACAGTTTCCCTGGTACAATCTTTGGCGAAATTAAAAAATCATTAGAATGTTTATGCTTCGCGTTAAATTATCTGTCCAAAACAGTAACAAGGGTTTGATTTTGTTAAATACTTAATATTGCCTCACTGAAACTGTCAAAAGTTCTTAACAAAGACCTGTTTCAAATACAGACGATGGTTGAACACGTTTCTGAAAACTCAAGTGAATTTTTTATGGTGATTTAATGCTGTTAGGAGTTGTTTTAGGGGAGAACAGCCCTTTAACACGTAATAAAATATTTAGTCTCGTAGAATTAACGTCAAAAAATGTATAAACGTGGAAACTTGACGTGATATTCTTCTTTACTCGTATTTTATATTAACGTTCGTCTTCTTTGCGAGTGGTGCTTAAATGATTATTCAACAATATTTTTTACTCTATCGTTTTATAAGACAACCAATTATTATAAATCTAGAAAACAAGTTATTAGGAAGGAAAATATTGATTGTATCACAGGCATTTCACTTTCAAATGTATTTACTTAATACAACCAAAATATTTGTGTTATGATCCTCAACTAAAAATAGTGACTCGGATACAATCGAAGTCTCGGATTTATTGGTTCTTTTCGGTCTAGGGAAGCTAAGGAAAATAATCTGGGATGTTACAGATATATTGATTGCTCAACAGAGGGTTTATATGTGGCCCATTGGAGCATAAAATACAAAAGGAGTGTGACACTATTGGCACTATCCCATAAACTCTTGTGTAAGCCAGTTAGTCAGAGATATAGGAATCTATAGACTTTAGCTCTTATTTTATGAGCTTAATGCAAAAATGTTTGCTTGATGTGACATTAGCCAAACAATGTAAAATGTAACCAACTTTGTCTATTCTTATTCATGTCTATTAACGTATTCTCTTTCTCTCATAATAGAATCGACACAACTAGTACTTTTGGACCCAGTATAGGTATGTACTTCGAAATTGTATATGGAAAACCAGTTGATGTAGAATTTTTCAAATTATCATTGTGGGCTAATTCATTGCGTGCTGGCAAAATTAAATAATTATTTTGAAAGGAATTGAATGGTTAGAGAATAGGAAAGTTAAAAAATTGATGTTGTAAATTAAAAAAGTTGAGTTTTTGTAAAATTTGTTATCAGTTTTATTTTTAAAGTACTCTGTATAACATTATGAATCCGTTTTCATCAATTTTCAATAACCATGACATTTTATATTATCGCAGCAATTCAACTTATTCTTGGTGCCTTGGTTGTGAAACTTCTCAAATAGTATGTAAAACAATACCATTAAAGTCTCAATATGAAAAAAAAAAAAATGAAAAATCTCAAAAACGATAAAAGTATAGGGAATCCAGAATAAATTATTCTTAAATTTATCAAGAAAATGCAAAATGCAGTAAAAAGTGTTCTTTTTAAAATAACGATGTTGGTATCCACTTGCTGTATAATAGGAAATGACCGGAAGCCGAGAAGATTTTTGAAAAAGTCAGCGCTCAATACATGGCATTAATAATTGAAAATTATATGGACACTGTGGCTGTTATTGACGAAGTGCATTCTGTCAGTCCAATTTTGGGCCACTTTTTCTAGAAATATAGCCGTATGTCATGAATGAATAATACAAACCATGTTGGCTTCCAAGATATACTGTGTTGCTAGTTTAATAGTATCCATAAACCAATGACTTCTCTAGGAAATACTCTGGAAGCGTCAAATCCCAGGACCTATGTTGACAGGTCCATTTCTTGAAATCAACTTATCACCAAATCTTTTGCAGTAACTCGATACTTTCGTTCGCCTTATGGCACATAGCGCCATCTTGTTGCATCCAGTTCCAGTTCGGATCAACGCCACCCACCCAAGCAATACGTGATGGTTTATTCTATGAAATTACCGTTTAAATTTCGTTTCGTTTCTTTTCGTTTATTTAATAAACATCTATTGAAATACGTTTATTTATAAAACGTTATTTATACGTATATGGTAAATTACTTTCTCCAGATTGCTAAGAAATATTTGAAAAGTTATCAACTAAAGCTTTATTGTTACTAAACTATTATTAAAGTACTAAGTTGCACTAATAAAAAAATAAGATTTGTAGGTATGTTTCCAGTTATACTCCAAATTTTGGTAAACGGTTTTTAAACATGTATTATATATATTTATTCGCAACTAGTTTTTTATGCCACTAGTTTTATATATTTAAATATATAAAACTAGCACAGAGAACTTGGAAAATACTTGCCAATACTTAAAATATGAAAAATATAATATTTTTCATATAATATACCAAATATATACGTTTATTGCGCGAGCATTCGAACGTATATACACTGCTCGTATAGACGAAATCTATACGTTTATTAAACCATTCTGTGTTGGGCATATTTTGAAAGAAATGTTCATCATTTGATCATGCTCGGTAATGTCCATAATGTCCAGTCATGTTCTCCATTGACCGTAACGTTAGCTGCAGCCTCATTTTTAAGGAAATAATATTCTATGATGTCACCAGCGTATAAACTGCACTAAACAGTGCATGTTTCTGAATGTAATGTGGTCTGTAGGACCTTTTTTGGATTGATATTACTTTATATGCGGCAATTGTGCTTACTAACAAACCCGTTAAGTCAAAAATGGGCCACATTGCTGCACACAGTTTTGCGATAACAAAAGAGTCACAAATATTCAGGAGCAATTCACGAAGTCGTCTATACGTTTCACCGATTTTCAAAGTAAATGTGAATAATTTGATCGCCAAGAGCGAGTTCATTCATGGTAATTTGCCATAGTATACTAAATACAAATGTCACTTACAGCGCGCAAATTGTCAGCTTATTTCACAGCCATCATGATGGAAAGTTCTACCATGTTTAAGAAACCACACACATATATAGATATATAGGGTGGTCCAAATTTAAACGGGGAATTCTGGCAAACGATAGAAGGGGTGAAAATAATTTGACTTGCTAGGAGTTCCTATAGAAACTTATTTAAAAATGAACCGTTTCCAAGACATAAGATGTTCAAGTTAATTAAAAGTTTGTTTTCAAACTTGACATAATGTATACTGGCAATGACCTCATATCAGATACATTATAGTCTCGATACGAATCGCCAGTGGCGTCCAAGTACTATTGTATGTCACCTTTAAAAATTATATTACGCCGCTGCCTAAAATTAAGAGCAAAACTGTTCCAAACTGATTAATTAATAAGATTAATTTAGTAAGAGTAATTTACTGTAAAAAAAAGTCTTGAAATGAGAAAAAAAAGAAAAATCTTGCAAATTTTTCGTAAATTATATACAGGGTGTCCACCTAGTGCGCGTAAGTCCAATATCTGGGTTAATAAAAGAGATAACTTAATTTTTTTTTTCTACAGGGTTGTCTAATATCCCGAGCTGCACAAAATGAAAATATATTTACATATTCAGGGTGTTCAGTTTTTCCTGGACAGGTACCAACTTCATTTTTTTAAATGGAAACCTATATTTTTTATAGCATTATCGAATTCTATGTAAAAAATTAGTGGGACTTTGTGTTTAACACTGCTATTGAAATATTGATAGTTTTCGAGATATTTGACTTTTAATTTTTTTTTCTTATGTTTCGTCACTTCTAATAGTTGACATAATTATGGTTGTATGACAGCTAGAAATTATTTTTTTTCAGAAACTGTAGAGTGAAGATGGCTCTTTCGAAAAACGTATCAAAAGTTGACCTGCGATATACAGGGGGCAACAGAATTCGTGCCAAACCTGATGGTTTAAAATTTAAAAAATCTCGACTTTTTCAAATGGAACACCCTGTGTTTTATGATTTCATTAGATGCCTTTCTGTAGACTCTACAATTTTATAATAGCTTTCCCTATACCTAAGTTGCGTAGTTTTTGCAAAAAACCCACTTTTATGAAAAATACCCGATTTGCGCACTCCTTTGACGGAAAATATATTGTAAGGCTATTTATTTTTATAAAATGTATTAGTTTACACTTCTTAAAATAAAAATAACTGAAAAATTTAGATAATTTCAGTTTAATAAACAAGTCTTTATGGAAAGTTACCATTTATTTGTAAATAAAAGTAAAAAATCATAAAAGCTCTACATGTAATTAAGAATTAGCAAAACTGGCGTATGCTTTAGAAGAAGTTCATGGGAATTATTTGCTAGCAGCACGTATTTATAGAGATTCCCACGTGCTGACTGTTTTGAAAATGTGAAAGAAAGATTTGAAAGAACAGCAAATGGGAATTATGAGAAAACTACCAGGAGACATGGGAGTAACAACGATAATATTTAGTTTAATGTTGTGGTTTCTGCTGTTGAAAATCCAAAAATATTAGTATCAGAAAATCAGTAGAAATCTTGGAGTTTTCAAAAGCTCGACAAATAAGATATTGAAGAAGAAGTTTCATACGTATCATATTGAAAACCAAACGGTGTTACCGTAGTTAGAAAAATTATTAGTGAAATGGATGAATATACATAGAGTATTGAAAAAAGAATACGCAATACTCATACAAGCAAGCTAACCTAAAGTAAATGCTCAAAATGTCCACCGTTGTTTTCAACACAAAGCATTAATCTACGACGAAAATGAATGTGAACATTTCTTAACATTTCGGGCGTTATGGTTAGAAACTCATTTTGGATCTTTTCTTTCAAGTCTTGCATATCCGTTGGTGGTACTTCGTATACTCGCTCCTTGATATAACCCCACAAGAAAACGTCCAGAATATTTAAATCAGGCGAACGTGCAGGCCAAGGAACTGGACCACCACGACCTAACCACTTATTTGGATATACGTGGTTTAGGTGTTCTCTAATCTGAAATATGAATAGATAATAGGAAAAGTACTACAACAATAAAATAATCACAGTACCGCCAAAGTGGAATGTGGAGGGGCACCATCATTCTGAAACCATTGTTGAACCAAATAATCAGCGGGCATATTCTGTAGCTGTAGAAGGGGAAGTTCGTTTTGCAAAAAATGCAAATACACATTGGCATTTAAATTGCCTTCAAAAAAGTACGGTCCAACAATATGTTCTCCACAAATTCCAGCCCACACGTTCACTTTGAAACGATGCTGATTATCTAGTACCCTCAATAATCTTGGATTATTGTCAGCGTAGTGATGAAAGTTGCGACGATTGGGTAAGCATGTGTTTGAAAATGTTGATTCGTCAGTAAACAAGACATTCATAAAAAAGTTTGGACTTTCCTGAATTTTATCCAATGCCCAGGGGCAAAATTGCAGGCGGTTTAGGTGATCTTGAGGTAACAGTGCTTGATGGTTTTCAATATGATACGGATGAAAATTATTCTTCTTCAGTATCTTGTTTGTCAAGCTTTTGGAAACTCCAAGATTATTACTGATTTTCCTGACACTAATATTTGGATTTTCAACAGCAGACGCCACAACATTAAACTGAATATCGTCATTGTTACCGTCATGTCTCCTGGTAGTTTTCTCATAATTCGCATTTGCTGTTCTTTCAAATCTTTCTTTCACATTTTCAAAACAGTCAGCACGTGGAAATCTCTGTAAATCTGGATTATTTGCTTTGTAAATACGTGCTGCTAGCAAACAATTTCCATGAGCTTCTCCTAAGGCATAAACCATTTTCACTAATTCTTCTTTTGAATAGTTCATTGTATGCACGCTTAGTACTTACTCTAAACTCGTACGTGAATATTCAGTAAAAGAAGAAATGACATGTAAACTGATTGTCACAAATTTTATTGCGTGACAGACGCTCACTGCGTTTTTCCCGAGAAAGGAACGTGCGCAAATCGGGTATTTTTCATAAAAGTGGGTTTTTTGCAAAAACTACGCAACTTAGGTATAGGGAAAGCTATTATAAAATTGTAGAGTCTACAGAAAGGCATCTAATGAAATCATAAAACACAGGGTGTTCCATTTGAAAAAGTCGAGATTTTTTAAATTTTAAACCATCAGGTTTGGCACGATTTCTGTTGCCCCCTGTATATCGCAGGTCAACTTTTGATACGTTTTTCGAAAGAGCCATCTTCACTCTACAGTTTCTGAAAAAAAAATAATTTCTAGCTGTCATACAACCATAATTATGTCAACTATTAGAAGTGACGAAACATAAGAAAAAAAAATTAAAAGTCAAATATCTCGAAAACTATCAATATTTCAATAGCAGTGTTAAGCACAAAGTCCCACTAATTTTTTACGTAGAATTCGATAATGCCATAAAAAATATAGGTTTCCATTTAAAAAAATGAAGTTGGTACCTGTCCAGGAAAAACTGAACACCCTGAATATGTAAATATATTTTCATTTTGTGCAGCTTGGGATATTAGACAACCCTGTAGAAAAAAAAATTAAGTTATCTCTTTTATTAACCCAGATATTGGACTTACGCGCACTAGGTGGACACCCGTAGTTTATGAGTAAATTTACATTTTTAAAACCATGTTTTTATTTTTATTCGTATAAGAGTACCACTGAATTTTCTTTTCTTAAAAATTATAAAAATGAAATTTCATTATTAAAAATAATGAAAAACTTTCACTTATTTCGAAAATCCCGTATTTTTTAAACGCCCTATTTCTGCGTGTAAAAAACCAATTCAAAAAACAATTTTTTCATTAGGAATCTATTTACCTTTAATCTATTTTTATTTAAATTCTGAAAGTATGCCCTGTATATAAAAATATTTTAAATTGTTGTCTCCCAAAAAAAAATATTTCAAAACATAATTTTTATAAAACAATATCAAGATGTTTAAAAATAAAAGGTAAATTAACATGAATATTTTATTCCATATATAAATACAAAACCCATACACACAGCTAAATACTACTATTAGTACAAGTCTAATTAAAGTAAAATAAATTGACTTCGTACATGCCATTAGTCTAATACTAAAATTTCTTTGTAATCATGATTAAGATTTATAGTTAAATAAAAATTAAAATTTCAAAGAACAAATTGAGTCAGGGTTACAAATTCTTGCTTTGCCTGATGCAAATTTATCATTGTAGCTAAAACCAAATTTTCAGCAATATTTTATTTTTATGCGCAATAATGAAAGATTAAGTAGTCCTTTCTACGAAATCGACGATATAAAATAATTTTGGATTAATCTTAATTTAGAAAAATCCCTTTTTCCTGATACTATGTATACAGTTACTGATAGCTACACTTTAGAGATCAATTTTCTATTATATAATTACTAGTAACTTTGAAATTTGCAAAATAGCTTTGACTGGGAACTAAACAATTAAACCATTGAAGATTACGTTTCATTTTTATTATAAACATAATTAATACCATCATCAGACATTCTCTGTATGATTTAACAGGTTTATAAATATTTTATCAATAAAAAAAAATATTTCTGTGCCCTTGCATGTGTTATAAATTAAGGATTTATATATCTTTTTGTAAAATACATAAGAGGGGGTTCCAAACTTTTTACACCCCTGTCAAGAAAAGTCTGTAAAGTAATATACATAAATGTGTTTACTCAAGCAAAAGGAAGTAAAAGAATAAAAGCTACAGGGTCGTACTAAGGTTCATAACTGTTATACATTTAATATATGTCTCTTAAACGTGAGCAATTTAATTTTAACGACAAACTAACAGTTCCAACAATAATAATGTTAGTGATTTGCAATGTGCTCCAGTTACCCAAGAATGTGTAAAGAATTTGCTGTTGCAAGAATTAACATTTACGTAGGGAGATAAAATTTTAGAAGCAGTTGCCTATTTATGAAGAAAACTGAAGACTATTATTTTTCGTAGAGACAACGCGAGCAAAATTGTAACATTCAGACGCTGCAAAATATATAGCAGCACTCTAACACACATGTAACATCATGTAACAAAATTACTAAATGTGTAATATTAGATGTATAAGTCTCTGGTAATATAAAAAGTAAATTCGAATTCAATATAAAATTCAATAATAAATTCTGTGTTCTTTTAATAATATTATTTCTGCCATTTCAATGTGCAAAAGAAGATATTCAGAATTTAATAATGATTACTGGTGGGTATGTTTGGATAACGTATCTTTTTTTATTAAATTTCCGTAAAGGACTAAAAGTTTAACTAATGGATATATTTGTGGCCTCATTATGTAGAAAATGAATTGTCTTTAAAAAACTGTATCTCATATAATTCAAGAGGACTTACAATTGTTCAAGTTTTGTGCACTCAGTTGTTTTGTAAAACCTCCTTTTTTTTATAAAACCTTCGAGAGTCATGAGAATGTTTACAATAACTCTGTCATTCAGACCAGCAATATATGCTATCAGTTCTTAATTGCCTGCTCTCGAAAAGAAACGGGTAACACCAAATACTGATCATTCTCTACTTATAGTGTATATAAGCACAATTGAAACCGTATAAAAACTAAAAGCCGGCAAAAACAGTCGGCATCTCTTTATTGTGCATGGGCAGAGGTAGAAATGTTTGTTATTAAGAAAATGTTATAGAGATCGTTTTATGAGAATTGTATTTATTTTTATTATTTTGTGTTTATTAGATACCTATTATTTGTAGCCAATGTAGCCAATAACATATTTTATTATTGTTACGTATTATTTATTTTATTATTGTTATTTTTATTGTTTATTTAACAAAACTAAACTACGCTTGGTAATTGGTATTTACGCGCTGCACTGGAAAACTATTGATGATATTTCAGCACTCGGCACGGGAAACAAAAAAATGATTTAGAATCCAGCAGGCCAGTCTGTTTATTCTCTTTACACCAGCGCGCAGTTGTAGATGGTTCATCGGGCTGATTAGATGTCCAGTGTAGGACTCACATGTACAGTTTTAGTTACTATTCGAATCACGATACCATTGCTAAATACATAGGACGAAATATCAAGATAAGTGCGCACGGTCCTGGGCCTTAACACTGGCCAGTTCCAATTGTCCTTATATACACTATAACTCTTCAAACTACACGTACCTTGCATTCTTAAACAATAAAAAAGATGAAAAACAAAATAAAACCAATCTATACGATAAAATTAAAATAGGAAATTGATAACACTTGTTTGGATATTTACTGTAAGTAATATAATTTATCACTTATGTAAAACCATTATTTTTAGGTAGGATATTTTAGGTAACCTTGAAAAAGTCCGAAACCTCGGACGAAATGTAGGATATTTGTCTATGTATGTATCTGACGGAAAGTCCTCTTTTTTTTTGTTTTTTATTGAAGAAATAAATTTTATTTTAACACCCTGGCTTTTCCAATATCATAATAATTTAATAAAGGGTAGACAATTATTTACATTTCATATGAAGAATTAATAGATATTCTCTATTATTATTACTATGTAAATTTCCACCTACTGCTATCAATAAAAATGTTATTAATTGTAGTAAACAAATAAGTATTTTTCCGGCCAAAATGTGATATACACGAATGCCCGCCTTCCGTACTTGAATTGGATAGGCAGAAAAAATTTTATTGTGTGAGATATTGTTCTCATATCACAGGTCTCGTAAAAAAGATATCTGTGCTCAATACATCACAATTATAAGTCTCTAACGTTCTTGCGCTTAACCTCATCCTGATTTATATCGAGAAAATTCCCTTACTTTAAGATATATTGCCAGCTCTAAAGAGATATTTACATGTAAATACTCTAACGGAGTGCCCTGGTATTCACTAAATTCTATTTCCTGTAATTGCATTTCAAAGCCGCCCAATCCCACAGGCATATATGGAGTCTGGCACTGGTTAACCTTTGGAAACGCCGGCTTAGTAAATTTTAATTATTTTCTAATGGAGAGGTGTGATTTAAAGCTATTTCTACTAAATTGAGTCTGATGTCGAAGGATAGGTAGGTGTATCTGACTTTTGCTGCTGTATTTTAGATATTTATACACTATGATCCATATAAATAGTGCACCCCTGTATTTTTCTAACTATCTGGATATTTTGATTTTGAGGATTATCTTACAAATTACAAATTCCTATAGTATTGTGGGGTTTGATTAGTAACAGATATAGGTATGTAAAAAGGAGTGTACCTACTAATGAGTCAAATTAAACTGTACAATGTCACACAGATGCATGGTACACCTCCCTTTCCTCCCTATTTTTTTTAGATAAAATTTTTGAATTTGGCATGGCAGAAGTATTTATTTAAGATAACTTTTTGACATTAAAATTATCTTTTCAGTAGTTTTCAGTAGCGACGACACTTTTGTTTTCCATAGATACAATAAAATCCCATTATTGAGCTAACTAGGTTCTAATTGTTTTGAAAAAAAAACATTGATCTCATTTAGATGTTCCAAGAAATATATAGAAAACACTATGAAATACTAGTATATAGAGTATTTTCTATATATTTCTTGGAACATCTAAATGAGATCAATGTTTCTTTCATTAGTTATTTTCCTAACAAGTGTGGAAGGTGATAACTTTTCCGCAAGCGACTGCAGTTGTCCGAACGACGCGAAGCGGAGTTCGGACAAGCAGTGAGTGCGGAAAAGACACCTTCCACATGTGTTAGGAACAACGTTTTTTCTACGGGCGTAAAGAAAATTGACATAAGAAAAATAAATATTTTAATTGAACAGCACACAATGCTGTCTAATAATTGGAAGTGTCAAGCATTCCTTTTTCTTTATGTCAAAATCTGAACAGTGACAACATGATTTTTTGGAATTAAGATAATATTATGATCACATTGCAAGTAATACATAGGTATTTATTTTCCGCACTAGTGCGGAAAAGTGAAATTTTCTACACTCAAATGCGTGCAGAAAATTGTAACTTTCCACACGCCCGTAGAAAAAACAATTATTTTCACGATGTTTCATAAAGAACCATCCCCTTCGAGTATCCACTTTATAACTAGATTCTATTTAGTTTTTGCTATTAGCTGAATTTCTTAAAATTATATAAGAATCTTTTGTAAGGGGTATATTACCTTTACAAAAAACCGTACTCCTTACTAGGTGCCTAGATGATACATGCCGGCAGCGGGTGACCCACACATATTTTGACTCGTTAAGCACTTTTGAAGTACATCAAATTAACCAGAAAAATTCTGCGTCTCCAAATTTGGCATTTACTGCCAGTGACGCATGTCATTAATTTTTTCTCATAGCCACCATGATACAACTACACTGATATGCTCATAACTTGACCAAATTTCGTTTGTTCTGCGCACGACGTCATTCTTGATGCTAAAATGGCGAAAATTCAAATGCGTTACTGTCAACGTGACTGTCAGTGATATAATTATTTTCGTGTTTGTCAATTGTATTTCCGTATTATTATAATTGTGAGGTCCGAGGGTTATCAAGTTGTCATTTTTATATTATAGGGTGGTGTTTATTTACAGTAGTGCTTCTTATTATCCCTTCAAATTATAAAATTTAGGTTAGAAATTATATTCGGTAGGTAGATCGGTACACAGACTGCGGTTTGAATTAAAATAAGAAAGATTGATATTAATCAACTATTATTTTAGTTTCCCTGTATGAATCGTGTATTATAATTCCATAATCGACGTTTCTTTTATATGGTTATCTTTGTTTACAAGTATTTTATTTAATTTTGTATCAAAACTGACGTCACGCTCATCGATAGACCACGCCCCCATGCGCATAGGCATATCAGTGTAGTTGTATCATGCACTATAGTATATTAAGTATTAAGAACGGTAAGGGTAATTTACCGTTCGAAGACAATGTTTGGAGGGTGAGCGAAGCGAAGCCTCCAATTTTGTCTGAGAACGGTATAACCCTTAACGTTCGTGATGCTTATACTATTTTTTGCACGATTGCAATAAATTAAAACGAAGTTATACATACGTATTTAATTTTAATTTTATGTAATGTCAAAAATGACGTTTGTGAATAAATTGCGAAGCAGGTTTTTTGAAATTTATTGATGTTTATTGTTCAGTCACGAGTAGGTTATTATAGCCGGAATTGAGACTCCCCCCACCTCTTTTGACCTTGAATGACCTTTGGATGACCTTTACATGACCTTTGAATGACCTTGAAGTGACCTTTGGATGACCTTTGAATGACCTTGACGTGACCTTTACATGACCTTAAAGTGACCTTTGGATGACCTTTGTATAACCTTGAATTGACCTTTGGATGACCTTAGAGTGACGTCATTTAGTAAACAGACACGACTCCTCCCCCACTCCCCAATTCCATATTTAAAAGGAGGGAATGGGCAAGCTGAAATCATTTTGAAGTAAATTCTCGTGAGGAACGTGTAATACAACAAAAAATGCATTTGTGTAGTAATTGTGGTAAAACGTTTACGCGCAGTGACAATTTACGTCGTCATGAGATAATGTCTTGCAAATCGAAAATGACTAGTGATGATGGACCCAGTGCTAAACGTGCTAGAATAGATTCCTCAAGTACTCAAACCATTATTTGTTGTAACAAAAATATACCTGCTAATCAAATAAATTCGCATCGCAGAACCCTCGAGCATAGATCAATGTCTTGTACTCCTAAATGCGATGGCGTACAAATTATTAACAGTGCCTTCAAATGTAGAATTATTAGTTATCGAGTGCATAGTCAAAATCAGCATATAGATTACAATTTGTTTTTCGACGAAGTAAAGGAGAAGATATTGAAATTGTTGGAAGAAATTGTAAAAGTCCACAAATCTGCAAAAATGAATATGGAAACATTTGCTAAATACACATTACCGAAACAAGAAACAACGGATGTTAAGACTTTCAATAGTTCTAACAAGATTATAGATGAATCCAAAGATCTGAATAATATTTATCAAGAATTTGTCGATAAAATGATATCTCAAACATCTGAATTTGAAGAAAAAGATTCTGGTATGTAATTCATAAAATACAATTAATTAGTTTTATACATGTATGTATTCAATGTTTCAGGTTGGGCTATCGTTGAAGTTTTATATGTGGAAGTAAATATAAATAAAAATAGTCCTCTGTGCGCATCATCATACATGAAGTTACCAAAGTTTATCGAAAATAAGAAAGCTGTAGTGAACATAAGAAACGATGATCAGAACTGTTTTGCATGGGCCATTACTTCAGCACTATATCCACCTAGATGACCAGTTCAGGAGGTCTCTTCGTATCCACATTATTCTACAGTTTTAAATGTGACGGGTATGGAATTTCCAATTAAATTAAAAGATATTACGAAATTTGAAGTGATGAATAATATATCAGTTAGCGTTTACGGTTTAGAAAAGGAATTTGTTGATAATAAAATGAAATACGAAATAGTAGGACCGCTGCGCTATGCATCAAAGAAATTACGTTATCATGTAAATTTGTTACTTATTACAGAGGACTGTGGAGAGAACCATCATTGTAGAAAGGAATGTATAAAAAGTCACTACTGCTGGATAAAAAATTTTTCAAAATTAGTTTCCAGTCAAGTTTCACTTCACGAACACAGAAAATATTTTTATTTACAACCATATATGTAATGTTGTCTTTACTAACGTCATTGAAGGTTGGGAAGTACCATATTACCTACCTCTACTTCCCGCCCTCATTTCCCGCCCCCTAAAATTTTGTGATCGTTAATATTTTTCTCATTTATTGTAAATGAATATTTTTTATATTTAAAAATATAACACATTGACAAATATTATTATACCTATTTAATGGCAAACAATAAAAAAACACAACAATGAACTAAAATACAACAAACTACTTATTGAAATTAATGGTTAAATTTGAATTATTGTAAGCGTTTATAGAAATATTTAGGCCAGTACCAGAGCTGGCGTCTCCAACAGTTGTCTCTTTGGTCGACAAATTAATTTGTTGTTGAATGACTGAGGTTTGTGAACTATTTGCCACAGCTTCAGCAGACATGGCACGTTTGGACAGCATACTGGCAGTTTTGGTTTTATTCTCCATTGAGCTATCCACATAACCTTCGGCCACAGTACCAGATTTCCATCCTCCCAGCCTTTTCAATTGGAGTACATTTGCACCACTGTTGGCAAGTAACGTAGCGGCGGTTCTTCTTAGAGCATGGCCTGTAAAGCCTTTCGAGTCCTCTAAATTCAAAAAAGTAGCAATTTTTTGGGAAAAATTAGCTATTGTATTGTGCCCAATTGGTTGATTTCTCGCTATTCCTCCTCTAAGCTGAACAAAAAATCTATCGATTTCTATGTTTTTTCTCAAGTTTATATAGTCTCGAATGATCTTCACCCATACTGGATCAGTAATGAGAAATTATCTACTTATATGTGTTTTGGAATCTGGAATCTCAACCGAAATTTTTTCTTCAAAAAAAGCAACATCCAACATTTTCATTTTCACTAATTCGTCCGTCCGACAAGCTCCAGATACGCCTATTATTAATGCGACCTAAAACAATAAGAAATATATAATACCATAATAACTGTGCACTTGTATAGGCTCAAACACGATTTTTTTTTTAAATACTTATATAAAGATCATAAATATCTTACCTTTATTGGTAGAAGATTATTTGGAGCTTTGTTTAAAAAAATCTGCTATATTTTTCCTAGAAAATACGTTCGATTTCTTGGGCCTAAAGCCCACATTTTGTCGTTTTAGGAAGGCCAACAGTTTCCTATGTTTCGAAATATCAGTTTTTTCTTCAATTTCTAACATCGTTCGTGACATACTGTACATTGCCCACAAAGTGGACAGCTTCTTTTGTCTAGTTTGTTCTCCAAAATATGCTAAGAGTACACTTTCGGAACTGGTATTCTTCAACTTTTTTTCTTCGCACCACTTCCTATATAATTCAATAGCTTTTAGGTAGCGATGCTTACTTTTTTCTGGCACCAAGCCGTGTGTTGCTGCGTCAGCAGCCTGTCGTATTTCTGGCGGGGTACAATCCATCAATTCTTCATCGGAGGACATTTTTCAATTTATTATTCACGAACTTCCATCCATAGATAAAAATATACAAACTTCCATCCGACTTTATCTGACATTTATTTATATTGGTGACAGTTGTTTACCATCACATAGCAACAGTAACAAAATATGTGTACCTGCTTGTTTATTCTGAGAAAAATGTCCGCTCGATAATTTTTTGTTAAACGTAATATTTTAGGTATGTTCAGAGTGAAACAAAGATTTATTAATTTTGATCGAAATATAATGGTTGTAAATAAAATAGTATACAAACCTCGGTAGGAAGTTTCATTCCTGTCTCGAGATTATAGCTAACTTCGACGCTTCGCGTCTCGGTTAACTAACTAATCTCTCGACAGTAATGAAACACTTCCCACCTCGGTTTGTAATGTACTATTGTGACGGTTGTTTAATGTATTTCAGTAGTGAAAAAGCGTTATTACAACATCAAAGTAATGATTGCAATCATGTTTATACGACGACGCCTTCAAATAAACTTCGTATAGATAAGTTTGGAAATAGCGTTCCCGAAAACATATTAAAATTTGAAAATTTCGAAAAGCAATTGAAAGTACCTTTCGTAGTTTATGCCGATTTCGAATCAGTTCTAAAACCACACGACACTTGTGAACCCGATCCTACAAAATCTTTTAGTAACAAAACGTTCAGTCACGAACCGTTCTCATTTGCATACATAATAAAATGTTCATTTGATGATTCTTTATCTAAATTTGTATTATACAGAGGGGAAAATGCCGGTAAAGAATTTATAAAGCGCATCGAGGCGGATTTAACTGATATCTATAATAAACATTTGAAAGAGTTCGTTCCAATGAATCCTTTATCTGCGGAGGAAGAACAGGACTTTTCGAATGCAACCGTTTGTGGTATATGTGAAAAACCGTTTCTTGAAGGGGAGGTAAAAGTCAGAGACCATTGTCATTTGACGGGCAAGAAAAGGTTCGGAGCTGCTCATTCTGTTTGTAATTTAAATTATAAATTACCTAATTTTGTCCCAATTATATTACACAGTATGAGTTCTTACGATTCCCACCTTTTTATTAAAGAGTTGTGTTCTAATAAAGATAGAATAGAAGTAATAGCTCAGAGCAAAGAAAAATACATATCTTTTACTAAAAACCTGTATTTGCATGATTATACGGACAAAGAGGGAAAAGTAAAGAAAAAATATTTGAAGATGAGATTTATCGATAGTTTTAAATTTTTATCCACTTCACTAGAAAATTTAGCGCAAAACTTGAGCGATAATCAATTTCAAGAAACGGTTAAACATTTTCCAGATTACGAACAATTTAATTTAATTAGGCAAAAGGGCGTTTTTCCTTATAGTTTCTTAACGACATTGGACAAACTAAACAATAAAAATTTACCCGCGAAAGAAGAATTTTATGACAATTTATCAGAAGAGCATATATCAGATGCCGATTATCGTAGGGCGCAAAAAACTTGGAATATATTTAAGTGTCAAAATTTGGGGGAGTATTCGGATACTTACTTAAAATCAGACGTACTTATATTATGCGACGTATTTGAAAACTTTCGAAACATTTCATTAGATAAATATCATTTGGATCCCGCACAATATTTTACTGCCCCGGGATTAGCTTGGGATGCTATGTTAAGACTCACGCAAGTAAAATTAGAATTACTGACAGATATTTCAATGATTCATTTTATTAAAAAAGGAATTCGTGGCGGTATTAGTCAGTGTTCGGAGCGAAAACACATCGCAAATAATATTTTTGTTCCAAATTATAACCCACAAGAACGTTCATCTTTTATCACATATTTGGATGCAACAAATCTATACGGCCATAGTATGTCACAGTATTTACCAACCGGCGGATTCGAATGGTTAAACGATCAAGAAATCGGTAATTTCAACGTCATGAATATTCCAGATGAGAATCGTTACGGGTATATGTTAGAAGTTGATATTGAATATCCGCTGGAATTGCACGACGCACATAGAGATTTACCATTTTTAGCCGAAAGTATGATTCCACCCGGTTCAAGATCAAAAATTCCTAAATTGATACCCAACTTGAATAATAAAAGTAAATACATAATACACTTTAGAAATTTAAAACAAGCCATAAGAAACGGTTTAAAATTGAAAAAAATACATCGCATAATAAAATTCGAGCAGAGTTGTTGGTTAAAAGTATACATAGATTTAAATACCGAAATGAGGAACAAGGCAACAAATAAATTCGAACGGGATTTATACAAATTAATGAATAACGCAGTGTACGGAAAAACAATGGAGAACGTGGATAATAGAAGAGATATTAAACTGATAACTCATTGGGAAAGGAGGGGGAAATCCTTAGGGGCAAACACATTAATCGCTCGTCCTAATTTTAAAACTTGTACAGCATTTTCAGAAGACTTCGTGGCTATACATATGGGGAGAACAAGAACTCATTATAATAAACCGCTCTATCTGGGGTTTTCAATTTTAGAGTTATCCAAGACAGTGTTGTACGACTTTTACTATGACACCATAAAGAGAAACTATAAAGATGAGGCCTCTTTGCTATATACGGATACCGATTCGTTAATTATAAAAGTCTATACAGATAATTTTTATGAATTTATCAAGTCAAATCCGAGCATATTCGATACGTCAAATTATAAAGAAGGTAATAAGTTCGGTATTCCCGTAACGGCATCCGTATTGGGAAATATGAAAGATGAATTCCCTTCGGATCCCATAATGG
Organism: Pogonocherus hispidulus; assembly: GCA_963924545.1. NCBI lineage: Eukaryota > Metazoa > Arthropoda > Insecta > Coleoptera > Cerambycidae > Pogonocherus > Pogonocherus hispidulus. The sequence goes on along the minus strand of OZ004692.1, from coordinate 27,596,132 downwards.
AATTTTATGGAACAGGTGCAAAAGCTTATTACGTAAAGTCGGTGAATACTGAAGTCAAAAAAGCTAAAGGCGTAAAGAAATCAGTAATAAAAAAGAATTTAACAGTCGAAGATTATAAGAAAATCGTAGAGCAAGGCGGTACCATATTCAGAAAAATGAGTTCGTTTCGGAGCGAATTACACAATATATATACAGAAATAAAAAATAAAGTGGCATTGTCTTACTTCGACGACAAAAGATTCATAATACCAAATACAACACGAAGCCTACCGTGGGGCCACAATGATATACAATATTATTTAACGGATGCGGAGAAAAATTTTGAATGGTTCGTAGCCGCTTTAAGTCAAACAGCTGGGTGCAATATCGATAATAGTCAAATTAGATTGAGATATTTGATAAACGCGCTAGAAGAATTAATATGATGATTGTACATAGAGACGAAACGAATATGTGTGTTTACTCGTACCATAAGTAATTAGAATAAAGTTAAATGTAAAAGTATGTATTATGACGTACAGTGAAGTAAGAAAAGATGTAATTATAATAAAAAAATATTATATAAAGTAACTGTAACATATCATAATATTCAAACGCATGTAATAGATGTATGTATAGATGTATATGTATGTAATCTCGCATGAGCTCGGTACAAAAAAAGTATGATATTAGCATTAAAATAATTAGAAACGTAGTAAATGTTTAAGATTATAGAAAATAATTATATTATTAAGTACAATGTAATTATAGGCTATCGAAGAACAAATGTAATGATTATATGTAATGTAAGCAATGTCGTATTAACATGTGATTACTTGTACAATAATTAGAAATGTAACGAACGTTAAGGATTACAAAAAGAAATAATTATAATTATTAAGTACAACGTGACTATAGGCAATTGAAGAATAAACTTGTAACATTGGTAATGTACACAATGTCTCATTAACGCGTAACTATATGTACAGAAAAATAATTATACTTATTACATACAATGTAATTTGTATTTGTACAGAGTAATTATAATTATTACATACAATATAATTACATGTAATTGAAGAACAAACTTAATAATTATATATACATATACATAAACATTATAGGTAATTGAGAAACAAACATAATAATTATATGTAACGTAAGTAATATACATGCAATGTCTTATTAACATGTAACTATTTGTACAATAATAATTAGGAATGAGAATAAAATAATTATTAAACAAGTACTCTTTCATTCGTACAATGTCATTCACGCTACCTCATCCACACTGAGCATCAGAACGTACTTTAAGGTATATATGATCTCTTCGTGGTAGAGTGGGGATGGTGGGGAGAAAGTCATATCCTATAGAACGTTAAGAAGGATAGGAGGAGCTAATACTCGTTCACTGTAGTACAGTGGGAGGGTGGGCGGAGCGAGTCGGATCCTATAAAAGCTGAAGTCGAATCGGAGGAGTTATGACTCCTTCAGTCGTCGTCGAGTGTAACAGTGCTAGTAACAGTTTGTCAAAGTACTAAGTTTTATACAATGGGTAATTGTAGAAACGTTAATCAAAAAGTACATGGAAGTCGAAAGCAACAATCCAAGGATAATTCAACATCACGCAGAGCACCGCAGAAGAACATAGAAACACTTAAAGTATTATCCAATATAATAATACCAGGGGTTAATATGCAAGACAACCAGTTGCATTCATTATTTACAAACCCAGGTAATGGACAACAACAAAACGCATCATACCCCACGGCTTCGACATCACAGCATCCGGGCTACTTCACAGAACCATATCAAAATGTATGGCGGCAAGCAGAATCGTGTAACGGTCAGGAGACATCCCACGGCGAGGCCTCAATTCCAGTGGATATCGTACACCAAGCTCTGGCCGAAGTAATTAATGAAGAGGGTCATGAGAACGTAAGCAATGCAGTGATAGCGGATATGATCCATCAAATGTCACCATGGAGCGAGGACGACTTTATAAAATCAGAAAAATCGACAAGTGAAAAAATTAAAGATAAAGGACGATCCACAAAAAAGTCCCGTCGCACCACCGAGAAAGATGGATCATCCAAGAAACCAAAAGTGAAGGAAGAAGAAGGAGCAAGTACACTAAAACACTTGCTAGGTGAAGTCTCTGCTATACCGACAGGGAACAGAAGAGAGCAAGAACAATCGGCAGCAACAGAGAACCCTATCACCATACCCGACGACGACGAGGAGAATCTCAACATGTTTTCTCAAGAAACAGACATGACAATAATTAGACAAACGATAGCATTAAAAAATAAATTGCTAAAGGAAAAAATGGATGCGGATCGGGAGTTTACAAGTACCCAACAAGAAGCGAACGGGTTGGAGGAGGAAATCACTCGTTTAAACCATCTATTCACAGCCACGACTAGTCGACTGGAAGAGATAAGTAACCGTCGCGACAAACTCACAAATAAAGTAAACTGGATAAGACAATCCTTAGGTAAACAATAGTATTAAATAAATGTATACATATAATTAATGTTAGAGCAGTAAGAATAGTGTAAGATAGAAAAATAAATAAAGGTTGAAAAAATAAATTGAATCTTGAATGGAATGAAAGAACAGAATGTACAGAGACTGAAGGATGTAAAAGGGAGCAAGTAATAAAATTGAAAGTTGGTAACACTGGTAATAAAGAAAGATGGAATGAATAGAAAATGAGATTGGTAACATTGGTGAGTTGGTAACACTGACAAACGGGGCGCATAATCAAAGGTGGAGGGAGTCCAAATCTAACCCAAGCTGCGTAGAATCACTGCGCAAGTTGAGAGGGGGAGTGGAAGCCATGAACCACGCTAGAGACGTTTGTGAAATTCTTTTCCTTCCAGCTTCCGCCGGGTACAGACGTGTGTCTTCGTGAAGAGTCTGAGCAATTGTGGTTAAATTAGCTTCACTCGTTTTTAGCGTTTTCGTGTTTGTGTTCTCGTTTATTATCAAATATCTACGTTAACGATGGTCGGTTTAAAACGTCCGAGAAAGCGTACCACCGCAAGGGCTGAACATCAAGCCCAACCGCTGGTGACGCCGGCCCAGCGGATTTTACATCGCCAGTGGTTGCAGCCGGCAATTCCGCAGTTACCGCCACAAGTTCAGCTTCCCCAGGGCACCGAAATCGCCCTGGTGCCGGTGGCCAAGCGGCCAAAAACTTCAACGAAAACCGGGACTCGGAGTGAGCGGGCGGTGGTAGTTGCGGGAAAAGGCAGCGATGAAGAAAGTACGGTGGTGCCGCCGCTATTGTCGCCGATGAGCAGCGTCACAGAAGACAAGATCGTGTGTGACGCCATTGTGGGGGAACCAAGCACCAAGATGGCGTCTCCCTCGTCGATTAAGGCGGCCGATAACAACGCGGCAACTACGTCATCGGCGAGGGAGACGCCATCTGACGAAGCAAACCAACATCAGACCCCCATAAGGTTGGTTACCAGCGCCGATGTTCACGTGTCGGCCGAACCAAGACGTGAACAACCGGGCGGTAATCAACCTCAGCCCATCGGAGATGATAGCGGAGACGACCTGCGGCAAGTCTTCTCGCAGGAGTCCCAAATCCATATGCTTGATCTAGTCAAGCAATGGAAACGGGACAATAGCGAGGGGCTGATAGCAGCCAATCGCGAGGTCGATATGCACGCGCAAGTAGTGCAGAACATCCGCGATAGCTTGCGCGATGCGGAAGCGGCCTGGGAAGCTTCAAAGCGAAAGCGCGATCGACTGCTAGCGCAGCAGGAGCATATGAGGAGCATCGTTAACGAGTAATGTTAAATTCGTGCGCGAAAACGGAGACACCGGAGGTTGTGACTATCCTCAAAACCCCCCCCCCACTCCACTCCCAATTTTCCCTCATCCTTCCCACACATCAAAACCCATAAAAACACATATAAGCCCCCCCCCCCTGGGGAAGACCCCCCCTCCCCCTCCGCCCCCCCCAAAAAAAAAGATTGCTTGTGCAACTTACTGCGCAGGGATAACTACAAAGGGAACGGAGAGCGCACTGTTTTGGTCGATTTCAGGGAAGGGAAAGAGCTAGAGCTGCGCGAACTTTTTTCTTGGGGGGAGGGTAGGGAGGAGGGCGGGAATGGGGGGGAAGGGGAGGTGGGGCAAAAGAAAATAGGAAGAATTTTCTAAGTCGCTTAGCCTTTTTTTAGCCTAAATTTTTAAAATTCATTTTCTCGTCTTCTAAGAATATGTAGTACCAAATTACTCGTCTTGACATTTCCTATCGATTGATACCACTTTTATTAGCATCCGAGAAAATTTCAGAAAAACCATATGTAAAATTTCTAAAAAAATTTTTCTAAGTTGATTTAAAATGAAAAAAAATTTCTTTTTAAATTACGATATTACGGATACATGTATGACCTTTCCAATTACCCATCTTTACATTTTCTATCGATTGATACCAACATTCGTTCGCATCGGAAAAAAAAATTCATAATTCGTGTCACCTTAAAAAATTATAAGAAATTGTTACAATATTATTCTATACGATGGTGACCTCATAAATTACACTTGTATATATGACGATGTTGCCCCCTCCACTCGATGATGTCACACACTATATTTAAACGGAGGAGGATCCTACCTCAACTCAGTTTCATTTGGTCTGTGAATAGTAAAGTATTAAGTAATAGAAAAATGACTGTAGGGCAACCTCATATTGAATTCCTTACCTGGTTAGCTACCACGAATTTTCAAGAAAACAGCTATGAAGAGAGTGATGAGGTAAGTATTATAGTATGTAATTTTCCATTTTAATTGAAGGTAAACTATATATTTTGTGTCATTTAGGTCGATCCCCTTAACGCTGCTAACGTTCCTCAAGCGAATTTGTCAATAAGACAATTGGTCGAGGCGGGATTGAATGTATTCCAAGAGAAAGATGATGAAGGTATGGAAGCTGATGCCGACCAAGGGCTTGCTCGTGGGATATATGTGGAAGCTATAGATATCTTTACAGGACAAAAACAGTATTGCAATACGGTGTCTTGCATCGTAGTGCCAGGTGATAGGTTTTATTTCCTATGTTATAGATGCTTTGAGTGGTTTACCGTTAACGTTACCCCCACCTCCAGATACCAATACATCGAATCACATAGGACAATTAGACTGGAGGATGCTGTATTACATACCTGCGACTCTTGTCAATTACCCCTTAATCAATTGAAACTAACAGACTGTTGTATACTTTGCAATAAATAGTGTTAAGTAGTTTTTGATAGATTAAACGATGCAATTTGTAAATAAACTGTATATGAAGAAACCTCATCATTAATTACGCGGTAATTGACATATAGAAAATACAAGCATAATGTTAATCATTACCCGTAATGTATGTAATGTCGCATTAGCTCAATACAAAAAAAAAGTATGATATTATCATTAAAATAAATAGAAACGTAAATGTTTAACGTGTAACTATTTGTACAGAAAAATAATTATAATTATTACATACAATGTAATTTGTATTTGTACAGAGAGTAATTATAATTATTACATACAATATAATTACATGTAATTGAAGAACAAACTTAATAATTATATATAACCTAAGTAATATAGGTAATGTACATGTAATGTTTTATTAACGGCTCACTATTTGTACAGAAAATAATTATAATTATTACATACAGAGTAATTATAGGTAATGGAGAAACAAACATAATAATTATATGTAACATATGTAATATAGGTAATATACATGCAATGTCTTAATAACATGTAACTAGTTGTACAATAATAATTAGGAATGGGAATAAAAATAGTTATTAAACAAGTACTCTTTCATTCGTACAATGTCATTCACTCTACCACATTCACACTGAGCATCAGAACGTACTTTATGGTATATGATGTCTTCGTGGTAGAGTGGGGATGCCTTTATATTAAGTAGGAGGGGTGCGTGGATAACTTTAAAAACCTACCATTCAATAGTAAGTGGAAGGGAGATTCAGATTATCTCTCTCATTCAAAATGCGAGAGGAGGGATGACTGTTGCCTATATATATCCGTAACTTGAATCTGTTTGGCAGTTAAGCTCAACAGTTCAGACTGACAAGCAAGATGACAAGCATCCTCGACTCAGAAAATTGGGATGGAGAATGTGTAGAACTTGGGATGCCATACCCGACAACAATTGTACCACAGATAGGACCAGAGCCGCCGCAGCCAGACATCCTCGACTCAGAAAATTGGGATGGAGAATGTGTAGAACATGGGATGCGATACCCAGGGATAACAATTGAACCACAGAGAGGACCAGAGCCACCTCAGATAGAGGAGAATTGGGATAATGAGTGCGTCCCAGGACGCACATACAATCCCAGGGAAGCGATCAAGGACCGGTTGGTCATCCGGAGCTGCCATCCGGTGATCAACAAATGTAAGAGTGACAAGAAAGCATTTAGATATGAGGAAAGAGGGCGATGGCTCCACCTGATGGGTCGCCGAGAGGAGGAGAAGAGCCAGGAGTGGAGTAGCAAGAAATAATTTTTCTTGCTACTTAAGAACAATTATATTTTTAATTGTATATTTTTATTTTTTAATTGTATATTTTATTATTTGTATTGTATTTTTAGTTGTATATTTTTATGTTTTATTATTTTGTATTGTATTTTAATTTTTAAATATAGTGTGTTTTCTGTCCAAAAGTGTGTTTCTTTTTTTATTCCAAGTTCTCCTCCTTTATGCAATATGCATAAAAAAAAACAAAAAAATAATACTTGAAAAATAATTTTATTGTGATAATAGAAAAAAAATATAACTATAAGTGTTACATACAACTGCAAATAATATACTAAATTAAGCATATATTTTACCATATCATTTTACAAAGCAAGATAATTACTATACATATATTAAACTATATCAGTCTTGTTGATCCAACCATTCTGATCTGGTGGTAGTCCGAGCCATTTGACAAACAATTTATTACCCTTTTTCTTTAAAATCTTTTCCACTAAGTATACATCGGGGTGCTTAGTCTTCTGAAGTTCATAATCATAAAAACATCCTTTAATAGGTTGACCTCTCACATCTTCTATCATGTATGTGACGGGATTTGTTACATTAACTTTAACAATTTTAAAAAGTTCCGTTGAATAGTTGGCTGTATACCCCTTTTCAAATATTCCTTTGTATTTGCTAATCCGAACCATGTCACCAACATGGAATTTTGATTTTAATGCGACTTTGGGATGATTATATACACTTAACTTTGTTGTATATTTTACATCTATGGGTTTCATCCCTATTGTACGATGGACTTTATTATTGTACAACTTTATAATATCAGGAAGTATATCAAACCATTTGTAATTGCCTCTGGCCGAGAATTCTTTATATAACCAATTTTTTAAAGTTTTAATTACACGTTCCACGATTGCTGCCTTTTTTGTACTGAATGTGGAATAATGATTTATGCCATATTCATGCATCACTGTGGAGAACTGGCGATTGTAAAACTCGAGTCCTTGATCGCTCTGTAAGTTTGTTGGGGAATAAACAGCTTCTTGAAGAATTTCTTTCATCGCAATAGAAACTTCCATAGCAGTTTTTTTGTTTAGCGGTTTGGCCCAAACATATTTAGAATAGCAATCAATTACTATGAGTATATATCGATAACCTTTATTTTCATTTGCAAAATTCTGCATTTCTGCCAAGTCAATCTGCCATAAGTCTGCCAAACCTTTTATTACGGTTCTTCTCCTTCTAAAATTTTTTCGTGCTGGTCTATGTAATTCACTGACAATTTGTCGTTTTGTGCCACTAATGAACATTATACCCTTTTTTTTTATTATTCAAGTTTATTAATAATAATAGTAATATACATTTAGATGTTCCACGTTCTGCTTGGAATGACTTATTGTGATGAACTGCTCCTTGTTTTATTTATATAATGCATACATTTTTTTACTCAACTTGTGATGATCTTAGAATCGGTTGGTCGTAATGAAATACCTGGCCATGCTAATCCTCCTGTGTCTCTCGGGGGATGGTATTTCGCAATAAGTTGTTCAATTTTTTCTACATCAAGTATGAAACCAGTCATATTTTGCACCAACTTAGTATGAGCATCCGAGTTTCTCTCACTTGTATTTTTTAATTCATCTATTTCAGTTTTCATATCGCTTATCGTTGTATCTATTTTTAGTTGTAAATTTTGAAACGTTTTTGTTATTTCATCCACGATTTCGTTCCTTTCTCTCTTTATGTAGTTTACTAAATTATCGGTTATAAGATTAGCTGATTTTTGTAGAGCGGAAGGATATCTTTTTTGCAGGCATCCATAACTAAATTCACGTAGTTTAATGTTGCACCATCATTTTCATCTCTAGGATCTCCTATATTTTTTAATTGCTTTCCTTGGATGTCATACTCTTTTTCAGTAGTAAGTTTAAAACTGATGCCTTGCGGACCACGATGACCTTTACAATGAGGTCCTTTTCGGCGTCCAAATTTATCAATGGAGCCCATCGTTCTATTGCATTCAAATTACAATTGACAAAATAAACTGATATCTGCTTTATATATGTATTTATGGTTGATGAAATAAAATGCGATAGTTATTTCTCTAATAGATGATTCCTTCTTCCCTTAATTCATCAATTAGGGATATTATTTCATTCTCATGACCTGAATGTCCAGCCATTTTAGAACTCCACAATAATCTTAAGCGGTCGATTAATTCTTTGGGCTTATTCCAGTATATGTAATCCACCTTTTTGCCTGTATATATTTTCTGAGATGACATTAGACCCAAACCTTTCTTGGATCGAGTTGACATTCCACGTTGTAAAAGTGGTTTTATAATTTCGACGTACTTTTTTGATTTACTAGAATTGTATCCCAATGTTACATTGTAATTTTTATATGCCGCATTCGTTATATTCAATATGTCTCCAAATATATTTTTATTTTCATCGGTGATTCCATAACCCGCACTGTTTAGATCTGGGGGAAATTTTAAAAACAGTAAATCGTATAACTGAGAATTTCCTTTATATGTTCCGAGTTTCTTATTATTTCTCCAAAATGATATAAGGTCACATTGAAATCGCACTTCGGAGTTGCCCATGGCTAACTTTCCAGTATCGACATCAACTCGCACCCCATACTTGTTATCGAACGTAGATTCACCAGCTTTAACACCATTGATGTAGGTTGAAACGACATCAGTTAAATTTCGCAAATTACTACTAGACGTGGTAGAACTTGAAGGTGTCCCTACAGATGATGGTGGCGGCGTTTCCATATAAGAATTACTTTCCCTAATTGTTTCATCTGATTCGAATTTCGGTGTTTTGATTACTGCAGAGGGTTTTTTAGGCTGTGTTGTTAAATACTGCTGTGTGGTTTGAAATTTACGATTTGTTTCCTGCGTTGTTTCAGAAATAGTTTTTAATGGCTTCGTTAACGGTTCATATATTTTTTCCAAGGCCATTTGACTTTCTACATGTTTATTTTTTATGTAATTGAATTTTTTGCGAACAGCGTCCGTGGCTTCTATTAATTTACGTTTCAAATCTATTTCACTATCATTATTTTCGTCCTTATCAACTACTGATCTCTTCATTTTCTTTCGATGTGCACCCACCATCACTACCTTTACAATTGATATATATATTGGCATGCATTACGGATATATGTAACTGTCCAAACCTTTTCTGTATCTACCATCTTTTAGTTCTCTATCTTTATCGATTACTAAAAATCCATATTTATCTTCCCAGCATTTTGCACATATATCCAAGAACTCTTTGAAGGTAACGTCCGGTGATACATGATCTTGAAATATATGATGCAAATTCATTTCATCTTGCTTAAACATTATAATAAAATTCGAATTGTCTCTAATCAATTGTTTTGGTACTCGGGAATATGTTTGAGCCAGATAAAAACTATCTATGGATTTGTGTCGGCCCATACTAAAATATGACCTAATAATATCTTGTTTTTCACATATGATATCGTCGAAAATGAAAACGGAGTCCGGTTTTGCTTCAGATGGTTCCACAATTTCTACGTTATTATTAAATGTGTAAAATCCTAATTCATCAATGGGTTTTAAAATCTTCTGAAGATATTCATATTTTGGTTGGTACAGTGACTTGGAATATAAATAAATATTAGCAAAACGTAAACCGTGGGGGTGTGTAATAAGGGAAATCATAACATTTGTTTTCCCACAGTTCGAAGGACCGATTAACAAACCCCGAATTGTTGAAGGCAACAAGGGTCCATGGCGTCTATTGTTGATATTTACACCACTTCCTACACGTTCATCGAAATTATCCACTACAAATGTTTGCTTTTGCTTTACAATCCGCATTGTTTGAGGGTTGGATACAATATAAATAGATATAAATAGATATAAACGGTGTATTCAATATTTTAATCGATAACTAGCGTTCCTAGTGTTACCATCGAAGTAATCGGTGTTATAAAGAAAGTTTTACTACGTTTTGTTTATTTTAATGCCGTTCGTCAGTCAGTCTAGACGTAAAGTGTCTAATTCGCGAACAGGAAGGGGATTTATAAATTCTTTAATAAATAAACTACCCTTTGAATTACATTTACCCGGTGGCTACCAGTACTGTGGACCGGGTACAAAATTTCAAAAAAGGATTGCCAGAGGTGATCCAGGCATTAATGGTCTGGACCAAGCTTGCAAAGTTCACGACGCTGCTTACGAAGATCATAAAGATTTACCAACACGCCATAAAGCAGACTACGAATTAGAACAGCGCGCCTGGGAAAGGGTTAAATCTAAAGACGCCAATTTTAGAGAAAAAGCATCCGCCTGGTTAGTTACAAATATCATGAAAGCAAAACGTCGTTTAGGTATGGGATGTAAATCTAAATCAGTTCCCAGAAGAAAGGCAAATAAAAAGAAGAATATTAAGAAAAAGAAGGTCAGCTTTGGTGGTAATATTGTTCATAAAGTACGAGATGAAATACGTAAAGTTGGCGGTAAACGATTCGTTTCTAATAATACAAAAAAAGCAACACATTTTGCTTTACAAGCAGCACGAAAATTTGTGAAAACATCAGGGGGTAAAAGGAATATTCGTACTCCGCGAATTATACCTATACCGAAAGTTGGTGGAATTTTACCATTAATTCCTATATTTGCGGGATTATCGGCGCTGGGAAGTTTAGCCGGCGGTGCTGCAGGTCTATATAAAACAATAAGTGATGTAAAAAATGCAAATCAGCGCATGGCTGAAGGGGTGCGTCATAATAAAAAAATTGAATCTATGCCTCTTGGAAAAAAAGGCGAAGGATTGTATTTAAAACCATATCGAACTGGATTAGGACTTTATCTGAAACCGAACAATCCAAAAAACTTCTAAAGTCTCTACCTCGAAGAGCTCTCAGCGACATTGATATTAGTTATTATGCTAATATTTTTAAAATTCCATATTTTCGAGGTGTATTTATGCGAGACAATCTTCCTGAGAGTGGTGCCCTACATACTGAATCTGCAATTTTGAATTTAGATGGTATAAATGGTAGAGGAACACATTGGGTAGCCTACAAGAAAATTGGTAATATTATTAACTACTACGATAGTTTCGGAGATCTTCCCCCACCCAGGGAACTCTTAAAGTATTTCTACATTAAATCAAAGCCGATAATCTATTACAACTACGACCGCCAGCAGAACTACAATACAGTGTGGTGTGGACATTTGTGTTTAAGATTTCTAACTAACAATGAATTTTCCAATGACTCCAAAAGAAGAACGTGAAAAAATTAAAAAGACGGCGGATTCGTTGCGAGCTTTCTCAAAGTATAGGACTCTTACAAAATTGACAAAGGAACAATTAGCTGATTTTCCTAAAGAAGTGATGATCACCTGTGCTTCAAATGAAATCGCATGGGTGTGGGATAAATTACCTGAGCATTTAAAAAGCGATATTGATGTAATGAAGTATCAATATTGTTTGGAACATTACAGTGACGATAATACATCCCAATCTATTGATGTGAATGACGGACCTCCACCACGAAAATATTTGTGTTGTTATTGCAATATACGCGATGTTACTGTAGCGTCCGAAAATAAAGTTTCTGCAAGGTTTAATATGGTACCATCAAATTCAAGACAGGAAATGTGTCTCAACTGCTGCTGTAAGCAGCAATAAAACGATGTGTTAACAAGTTATATGTGTTAGTCATGTCTCGTACATTCACGTTCTCAGGACAATCTAGTGTGTTAAGCGCTAACTTTTACCCTCCAATTGAACTCGATACAAGTTGTCGATATGGATTGGGACTACATGGATTCTATTCTTACAATTCAATATTAAATGTTGATGAGAAAAATAATATTATTGGATTCAAATTGAAGAATAGATCACCTACTACTTTCTTTCAAATTCCTCCAGGAGCATATGAGTTGAATGAAATCAATGGAGCAATTCAAAGTGCTTTGGAATCTATAATAAAACGCAGTGTTAAGGATGACAACTTCAATATTAATAAATATTTCACATTAAAAGCCAACAATAATACGCTGAAATGTGAAATAGTATCTAAATATGAGATCGACTTTACTCACAAGTATTCTATTGCAACTATATTAGGATTTGAAAACAAAGTATATTCTGCAAATAATTCACTTGAATCTACATTACCAGTTGACATAATGAAAGTTAGAATTATTCGTGTTGATTGCAATATCACTTCTGGAGCTTATATGAATGGCGAAGAAGCACATACTCTCTACGAATTTGATATAGATGTTGAACCTGGATTCAAACTCTCCAAGGAACCACAAAATATTATTTATATGTCTGTAAGACCTGAAGGACGTCAGTTTATCGAAAACATTACATTACGTATATTAGATGATAATGGTATTCTGGTAGACTTTCGTGGTGAGAAAATTATTGTGAAGCTAGAATTAAAAAAGCTATATTAAACTAACAGGATATAATGGGCTTTTGTTTTAATCAAAGAAAACATTTTCCATCTCTGTTACATACAAATAGTAATAAAGTTTTGAACAAGTGTGACAAGCCATTTATTATACGAAAGAACGTTAAACGGTCAACATCTAAATTGTCTGCTAGAGATCGTATCTTTCTTCAGTCAATTGGATTAAAGCTGAAACCTTAATATTTGTAATCATGACGTCAACTAGTGCAAAGTTGGATGTGTTTGATGAACCTTTCTTTGATAATTCACTTGTTAGTCTACATGAGCACACTTACAAACCATATGGATCACCGTACTATAGAAATTCGGATGAAATAAGAATTCCTATTCACTGCCAAGATCTTATTCTCGATATTGCTGAAAGTTATATATATATCGAAGGTAAATTTACCCCAAGTGATGCCACTAAAATGTGTTACCTATCCAATAATGCATTAGCATTTCTTTTCGATGAAATTCGTTATGAAATGGGTGGAGAACAAGTAGCTGTTATTCGAAAACCTGGTATAACAACAACAATGAAAACCATGGTGTCATGGGGACAAACACATTTAAAATCATTACTATCTTGTGAATGGGGACTAACAGTGAAAAACCAGGACGTTTTGGATACCAACAGTCACTTTTTTAGTGGCAAATTGCCTCTAAAGTATCTTATGGGTTTCGCCGAAGATTATACAAGGGGCATTCTCAACACCAAACAAGAGCTTATACTAATAATATCTCGATCTTTTAAGAATTGTTACATTGGAGAAGTTGATGCAGATCTCGAAATTAATAAAATCGAATGGAGGCTAAGGCACATCATCCCTGAAGATACACAAAAACTGAAGTTGCTGAATCGCATTAAGAAAGGTGGTGTAAATGCTACGGTTAAAATGGCCTATCGCATGTGGGATTTATATGAATTACCGACTCTAAGAAAAACAGCTACTGATATATGGCCTATAAAAACCACAACAAGTTTAGAAAGACCTCGATATATTATTATCGGCTTTCAGAGTACTGACAGTTCTGATAATATAAGCAAGGACGTTACTCAATTCATCCATGCAGATGTAAGTAACATCCGACTATACTTAAACTCAGAAGTATATCCATATGAACGCTGGAATTTAGATTTTGGAAAGAAATTGTATTCTTCAGCTTACTATGCTTATGAAAAGTTTCAATCCAGCTTCTACGATAAAGATAATTATGAACCAATGATGGATATTGGTGAATTCCAAAAAAATCCATTATTTGTTATCGACTGTTCACATCAACAAGACGCCATGAAGTCATCCAATGTAGACATAAAACTGGAATTTGAAACGCGAAAGAAACATTTCATTCTTATTTGTCTTATAATGCTTTGGATGGGTCTGTACATAATGGATTTAAGTAAACTGATGAACATTTTTTTTTACATCTTCCAATTTTTATATGTTAATGTATTCTATTTTATAAGTATAATCTATTTTTAATATATTTTTTTGTATTTACTTAATATATTTATATAGTGTTTTTTTTTGTACTCATGTGACAAATAAATGGAAATAAAAGATTTAAAATTTTTTTTATTTATTTTTTATTTACATTACATCGTTTTTTTTTTTTGTTTTACAACAAAATAAGAGAAATATTTAGTACAATACAATTTATTACTATAATATACAATTTATATAATAATGTAAAAATAATGAAAAACTTTTATTAATTATATTACTTTTGATCATCATTATCTTGATCATCACTACCATATTCTTGAGATGCTAACTTATATTTCACAACAGTTGCATACGGTAGATAATCGAGCAAATTGGAATTGAGAAAACATTTTAGTCCTTTCTCCACCATTTTCTCACAAAAATTATTCAAAGTTAAAGTGTTATTTAAATAACTATCACACAACGAAGCACCAAGGCGATAGTTTTCAATATCTTCCTGCAATTGTTTAACCAATTCTTCGGAAAAGCAGTAATCCCTGTCATAATTACAAGCATGAAGTCTATCCATTACCAAGCAATCCAACTCACTCTTCTTTCTTTTCACAGCTGACTGGATATCGATAGCTTCAGTCCAGTGTTGGCTAGCATAATGCATCCACATTTTAATAGTTTTCTACAAAATAAACGTTATTGTTAAAACTGATAGTATAATATAGCAAATTATTCATTACCTTTTAGACTTATAAAACAAGAAAAGCAACCTTATATGAGATACTGCTAAGTAGTGTAAATAGGTAAATATACTAAGATATGATCTACAAATTATATTTATTACTAATAGATATATTTTTTTAAATAAAATTAGTTGGCAATACCAAATTTTATCAATGCTTTAGATCTAATATCTTTATATGTAGGCTCGCTTTGACCTAAATAAGTTATCGTGTACTGTTCCCAAGAAGAATTCATTTTATTCATAACATCCTCTGTTATGTGTTCTATAACCCTCTTTGGTAAATAACACTTAAAGCTTACATTGCTCTTACTATCGAGCAGTATAGCCAAAACGCACTTTCCAAAACGTGTATTGACAAATGACATTTTTTTAATCAAATAAGGGGTATCAATTTCTAACGAGGAAATTGATCGTCGAGCAATATCAATAAAGTCTCTGTTAATGTTGCTATTAATTTTGTTTAAATCAACACTTGGTAATGCCATTTCTTGTTTAAAGATAACTAGCTGTAATATCTAAATAGTAATAAATACAACAATTGTTCTCACTTGAAAATATTAATACAGGACAACACACAATTTGCACTATTGTAGACGTTGACTATAAGGTTGGCAGTGAACGAAGTGTGATTCCTTGCTATAATCTCCTCTCTATATATACATATTATAGAATACCCCTTCCCTAAACATTCGATTACGTCATGTCTTGTGTTGACAATTACAGAGGTCAAACGAAGGTCACTTCAAGGTCATGCAAAGGTCATTTCAATGTTACCCAAAGGTCACTTCAAGGTCATCCAAAGGGCATCCAAAGGTCACTTCAAGGTCACGTAAAGGTCATCCAAAGGTCACTTCAAGGTCATCCAAAGGTCACGTAAAGGTCATCCAAAGGCCATTCAAGGTCATTCAAGGTCAAAAGGGGTGGGGGGAGTCTCAATTCCGGCTATAATAACCTACTGTCACGGCTTTCTTAATTGACGAAATTGACAATAATTCTGGAACTGGTAGCCATGGTTTATTTATCAGCAATTGGTAGTTGTCAAATTTTACGACGCGTTGTCCCGTTGTTACATTTACGAGAATTTAAAAAAGCAAAGTGTAAAATGAGCGACTCGTCCTTACATGCAGACTTAGAAGAAGCGTGGAGTGTCGGATGTTCCACATTAATTCTTGAAAAATCAGGGGAGCGATATGAAAATACATACAAGATTTTCAAGAAATGGTGTAAGACAGAAAACCAACATATTAGCGAGAAACTTATAGTAGCGTACTTTGTCCAAAGGAGCGAAAAATTAAAAGCTCCAGGAAGCTGGATGGGCAAATACATGATACAACTACACTGATATGCTCATAACTTTCGTTTGTTCTGCGCATGACGTCATTCGTGAGGGAAAAATGGTGATGCGATGCGAATTCAAATATCTTAAGGGCAGTGATATAATTATTTTCGTGTTTATCAATTGTTTTTCCTCGTAATTGACGTCACGATAAATCGATAGACCACGCCCCCATGCGCATTGGCATATCTGTGTAGTTGTATCATGGGCAAATTATTCAATGTTAAAAAGTACAATTTTTGTACATGATTCGCTTGACATTTCCAAATTTTCGACATTAATTGATTACCTCAAACGGAAAAATGTTGGTTATCGATAAAAAAAAAGCCAGTGTTTACTAAGAAAGACATGTTCCAATTTCTGTAAGTACTTTGTACAAACTGCATATTTAATTTCAACATCAATAAATAGATTTAAAAATACATCTTTCTTTTAATTTAATTAAATTTTAAACTGAATTCTAGAAAACCCATTCATGCGAAGTTAAAAATGTCAATTTTGACAATTATATACTTACCGTTCTAGAACGGTAAGGATTACTTGCCGTTTTGTTAGCCTTGGCAACCAGTAAGCGTATCCTACTGTCGTATAGAAACAAACATGGTAAGTGAACAAAAAAAGTTTGATCGTGCAAAAAATATTCTTATGTAGCGCAGCAGGAATTGCAGGTAGGAGTTGTAGCAGTTATGCATGTAACATTTCATAACTTAGATATAATTTATTTGTCATAGTAATAAATATTTTTAAAATCATTTTATGAAATATGATGTAATATTTGGAATTAGTAGGTCTACTGAAATATGAAAGAATTGAAAGAATGTGATTAATCATATGTGAAACAAATAAAGTTGTAAATTTGACATTAGAAATTTATTGCAGGAAAACTACTTTAAATAATCTGATATAATATTATATTGTTGCAGAAAGCTTTTTAACCTACTTTTCTTGCCCGCTATCGAAAATGGGGCGTTATATTAAATATTATCGAGTAATCTTTGGATACCCGAAGTACGATCACCCTGTACAGCGCATGGAAACTTGGAAAATATGATATTTGTTTTGGAAACTAGAGGACAATAATTTCTAGTTACTGTAGAAAGATGGTTACGATTTCAATATACAGGGTGTCTAGAGGATCTCAAAGTGCTATCCAAATATGGAAACAAAATAGGGGTGTTCCATTTAAAAAAATATAAATTTATTTCACCACCACATGGCTATCGCTAGAAAGCGAAAATAATTTTAAAATATGCCCCCCCCCCCCTTCGGTACTCACCACTGTACCAAATTTCATTTTGATATCTCTTCAAATGTACAAGCTATGCTCCGTCTCCACACTAATGGCGGACCCTGTATATATTGTTCCCCTAAATCCGTGAGGAAAATTTGTGCCGGCCAGTTGTAAACTGTATTCTGATTTTCTACATGTCTAGTAATCCCTTCTTCTATAATGATGAATTAACAGTACACTTAATGTATACAACGTGATTATTAAGTTCTGATTTAATGTCCATATTTAAAATTAAGGGCTCTTGCCCTTTACGCAAAATCGGTGAGGTTGCAAATGTCAGTTAAACTTAGCTACATGACAAAATAAAATCAAATGGGTCTTTCAATTTATCACTAAAAAAACGAGCACTTTTAAGGCTTTTTCAAATTTTCCAATATGGCGGTGCTAGTTTTAGAGAGGTGTGACATACCTTGTATTATTCAACAATGACAGTGCTTTACCGTGTTAATGATGTACCTACTGCTATATAATTAGAAAACCTGCTGCGCCAAAATAACAGAAACCAGGATCATCTCAACAAAATTAAGAGGGACTTAGTGAGAAGAAATACTTTTGGATTTGGTATAAAACTTAAGTATATCAAATTCATATTTTCTTGTTCTTAGTATTATGTATTTCGTAGTTTAAAATATTTAGGCAATACAAAATTTGTTGTTGGTTACAAAGTCATTTTTCTTTTGAAACCACCCCCGACATGTGATATTTTTCATATTTAAAGAATTTTATTTGATGTATATATACATATGCTTATTTAACTAATTGAGCAAATTTAACTATTTTTTTTTTTTCAAAAATTACATCCCAGACGTTCTACCAGTCGCATACTCCCAGCATTCGTATACTACTTACTTACAATTACTTATTTATCTTATCTATACCCAAGAGTATTTCATTTTCCTATCTGGTCTATTTTATCTTTTTTCTTCTCTCTTATCTTCTACAACAAGTGGCTTGATATATTTACTTGAAATGCTGTAGGCTACAAGAAATGATAGCTAATCAATTTTAGAGTGATTTTTCGCTTGTCATTGGACATGTTTTCTCATGTCGCTTATTGCTTTAACTTTAAACATAGAAGATACGAGTATCTATATGAAGATACAGTCTATTATAATTGCTAGAGATAAAAATATTTAACTATAATATGTTTAACCATCATTTGGTAACCTTAATCGAAGCATTATAATGACGTAAGTGAAAAATAAAAAAAATATTGGGCTCATGTAGGGATCGAACCTACGACCTCCGCTGTAAATCAATTGAGCGCGGCGCTCTGACCAACTGAGCTAACGAGCCATGTATCAGGTTATTGCTTTACTAATATATAAACAGATGATTATAGTTTGAACGAAGTACTTTGAATCTATTATCTGAGATAAAATATAATACAATTTGTTATTTATTAGGTGCCTATTAAAATTGCAACATTCATAATGAGTAACTGAGTCCTTAAATTACGTTAAAATATAAATACGGACTTTCTATTGCTCAATATGCTAACAAAAGTTTGACCATGGTTTAAAATGTGTTCTGATTTAAATCTTCTTCAGTACTGCAAGACAATCTAAAAAAAATGATCATTCTTAAATCGTATCTATAAAGGCTAGGTGTTGAAAGTACATTAAAAAACTGTTAGGTAGGTATATACTTATTTACCTATACAAAGTAAACCAAAGTATTTTTCCAGTGTCGGACCAAAATTTTAACAACAGAACCGGCACGTGTACCATATTTTGGATTTAAATTATTTAAAAGGTGACTACAGGCAGTAGGGACACCCTATAACTTTTTTATTATTTCAAATAAAAATTGAAATAAAAAAAATACTATATAATTCAACGAAAATTTTGGGATAATTTTGAATTTCGAGTTACTTCCAATTCGACAGGAAGAGGTTTTTTAAATGGTACCCTTGTAGCGCAAAATTTGAAAGTATCGTTTTTTTTTAAAAACTAGTTTTTTTTAAGGGTCAAATGTAGAGTGGTTCGTAATTTCAACCCACATTGAGTCAAATCGATTTAATTAAAAACGATTTTTTTCTTAAACTTTTGGTGCCAAAATAGGTCCAATCCAAAACAAAAGTAATTTATGAGAGCCACATAGTTTTTTTTTTAAATTAAATAAAACATACTAATTTCCATAAAAAAAATTGAAAAGAGTCCTATCACACGTAGAATCATCCACAAGTTGCAAAATGTTAAATACAGGGTATACAATTAAAAAATCAAAAGAGAGGGTCACTTCCGATTAAGCCCGAAGTAACTTTGAAATTAAAAATTATCCAATTCATAATGCTAACTAGCACAAGCTCTCAAAATTTCAATAGTTTCAAATATTTTCATCTGAACTCATAAAAAAATGAGAATATTTGTTTACTATGAAACAATAGACCTTTTCTATAATACGTCTTACATAATTAGTATTATTATATGCTTAAAGAAAAATAAAATTATATTAATATAATAGTAAAAGCACGTTTTTATTGCATTCAAATATTTTTAATAAAATTGATTTACCTAAAAAAGAAAAGTAAGTAGGTATCCATCTTTTAATAAAAATCATTAGATCCCATTTTTGTGCTTACTCCTCGAAACTGAAGTATCGAAATGCGTTTAATTTGGTTTCACCAAAATTTTAGCATAGTGACAACGTTCTATAGGCAATGTATAAGTATAAATCAATAAAAGCTTGGAAATATAAGGAAATTTGTTTGTTTGATATCGTGAATAACTCTACAAGATCACGAGTCGATGAATAAAAAATGTTGTTATCAGAGTTTACATCAAAATTTCACTTTAATAATAATAATTAATTTCCGTTTATATTTTTAATTTGTTTCATAGACGAGACATAAATATTATTAAAATGACAAAAAAAATAATAAGGACTTATTTTTAAAAAGCAGTTTATTTCTAATATAATATGATAATAATATCTCCACATCTCATTCTAACCAAGCCGTTTCCATTCCGTTAATCATTCTAACAATAACACCCGGAAGGTCTTCTTTCGTCCTATTATATTAGAGTTGTTGAGAATGGAACCCTCTACCTCTAGATCTACAGATCAAATTTGCCCACCCGGACCTATTGACCTAATAATTTCTACATACGAAATTCTCCTGATTTAAAAATTGATGAAGAAAGTATCAGTTCTTTCCTAAAGTTGATTGAAACTGAGACACTTATCTAATCTAACGAAAATGCCCCACACTGTACAATATCCAATTAATATATAAAACTCAAAATAAGCGGTGCAGAAATTCTAGCAACATTTTCAATCAGAATTTCCTACTGTTCTGAAAGTTTATGAATGTACATATTTTAAATTTAATATTATCTGAACTTGAGAAATAAAAGTGGAAACATTTGAAAGTTATATGAAAAATGTCGAGAGCAGTACACATTTTATACCTGCATGAATTTTCTGTATCGAAAGTACCGTATAACTTGCTTATATATTTATATAAGACCGGATATTTAAAATTTATAGTTTCCGGTACAGTTATAATATAAGTAAATAAGGTTAATAAGGAAATAAGTATCTGTACTTTGAATTCCTGTGCTACTTTCAGAAATAAATACTTTGAAACATCATTAATTATTAATTAGATATTGATAATTAATTCGTTATTCATTACATCAATAAAAAATAAAAAAGATATCAGCACCTTTATGTTTATCACAGTATTCTCATATCAAGATAAGACGATGTGTAATAAATACAATTAATGATTCATAGTTTCTTTTGGGATTACACCACCTGTAAAATAACAAAAAGCAGGAAACCAGAAGCATACAAATTATATATTAACTGATGAAATTTAGTTAATTTATCAAATATTATTTTATTACATATTATGCAGTGTTTTTTTGGGGCGAACTTTTGAAGTTTACCTTGATATTGTACTTTGAATATATAATTTGTATGCTTCTGGTTTCCTGCTTTTTGTTATTTTACAGGTGGTGTAATCCCAAAAGAAATTATGAATCATGAAAACGCGCCACAACAATGTTACAGACATTAAATACAATTAATTGTCAGAAATACTTTCAGAATTATTCTTGTATAAGATAAATAAAAACTTATTTGACCGTACCCAAATACCATAATGTTTTAATTTTGTTAATGTTAATCTTAATGTTTCTAGGTTAATCTCACGCTCACCTGCAAACTAGCCTACGTTACAAATCTATTGAAGGCGCTTTTACTACTTTAGGCACGTTCTAATTTCTCTGATATTAGGGTTAATTTAGATATTTTCAACAAACTATAATGGATATTCAGGATAGAGTGATTGAACTTGAGCATTTGGTGCAACTGTAAAGGCGGGTCCAGATTAATAAATTTGTGTGTTGAATGTTGTGTGTTGAATTTGACGAAAATATGAATATGAATTTTGCCTTGATATTTCCTGATAAATATGTGCGCTGTACGGGTGTTTTTATTGCGATGACTATAATGTATGGTAGGTCAATTGTCATATAACACGGTTAAAGAATATCTACAGGGTGATGTGTAGGAACGTGTTTTTTTACCAAAATGTAAGCAGATATAATAGATAAGTTTTATTGTGTCAAACGACAGTTTTATTTGTGATAAAAAAAATGTTTTTTAAAAATCCTTTCTACCTAGATTGGTTTCCAAATTATAGCAGTTTTTGTAAACTATTGCATTTGTGACTGATCACAGGTGCCAATTTTTTAAAATAAAACAAGTTGGCTTTGAAATGAAAATCGATCCTGTCACCTGTCAGGATGATGTTATGAAATTATAAGAGTTCGTGGAGGCCCCACCAGATATTAGTCCTATTTTTTATTTTTTTTTGTAACATTTCTATTTCATGTCTTTTTATTTTATTAATAAATAAGAACTTAAATTTTGTATATGATTTTTTAATTATAATCAGATTATTGCTAGGTGACAAGTGACAGGATCAATTTTTATTTCAAAGCCAACTTATTTTATTTTAAAAAAATCGGCACTTGTGATCAGTCACAAATGCAATGGTTTACAAAAACTGCTATAATTTGGAAACCAATCTAGGTAGAAAGGATTTTCAAAAAACATTTTTTTTATCACAAATAAAACTGTCGTTTGACACAATAAAATTTATTTCCCCACTTTGCGTGCATCCCAGATACTTGCTTATATTTTGGTAAAAAACACGTTCCTACACATCATCCTATACATATTCTATAACCGTGTTATATGACAACTGACCTACCCTACATTACAGCCCAAGCTTGGCTTAACGAAATAAAAAAAAATCTGGTCAAATTGATAAAACCGTTTAGAAAATATAACCGTACAAAAATGATTATAGTTTTAGGTGAGTCGTTTACAATTTTCATGAGTGTATATTAGTGCTTGTGCTTTTTGTTAAATAATGTTTAAATTAATAGTTATTTGTTTAACTAGTACAAAAAATATACGTTTTCGGGACGAGAGAAAGGGTTGCCGAGGGTTACGAGCCTCGAAAACGTATTTTTTGTACGAGTTTAACATAATATTTTTTTTCCAACCGCTTCTAATTAGCACTTCCAGTTTACTGATTCATCGGAGTCACTATCTGTTTCTATTTTTCTATTTAATTAAACTTCAATATATTATGTGACATGCAATGTCAATGTCAAATTACTATGTACAGTTGCTATGGCGATCTCAAACAGTTCCGAAATAGCCCTCTTTTTATAAAAAATAATTTAATGTTATAGTGTCTCATTCGGATGGTTGGAAACAAATATATTCTGTTTTTATAAGACTAATAATAGAAAAGTATAGACGCAGACTGCAATAATGTGGTTAAGTTATTAAATTGTTACATGCCTTTTGGAGAATTGAGTGACAAACAGTTTCTTATACTAGGGTCAATATTTTACCTATTTTCTATCTTAAACACTTCTATTGACACATTTTGTGGAATGACACCCATAAACACAGCAGTTTGTGTTGTGCTGATTTCTTTTGAATGCCATTTTAAAATGCAAAAATAAAGATTTACAAATACTAACCACGTCATTTTGAACTTTGTAATACCAAAAAATCACAACCACCACAAAATTATTACGTTAAGCAAACCCAAATACATGTTATTTATCATTATATCAGCAATAATAAGCCTCCAAAAATTACCTTTTAGGTAGGTTCAAATATTTTCATGCAGAGGGCGCATTAATTTTTGGAATCACCAATATCAGTGTACTCGTACAGAAACGTCCTATAAGTAAAAATGAAAAAAATATTCAGGGTTTTCCATTAATGGAAACATGGACCATAACTTTTTGATTGATTCTGTATACTTAATTTTCATTAGGTATAATAGATTTTAAAAAACCTTAAAAATTTTGTATTTAACATTTTTTTGCTAGTTATCTGACTTTAGGGAATAATCGACCGTTTCCATACATATCAGCGACCTGTATATACACCGTATATATTCACCGACTCGGTTACACCGATTCATGGTATACCCTTCTTTCCCCCTTTAATTTTTAGATACAAATTTCAAATTTGGTATGGCGGAAGTCTTCTCCCGGTTTCACCGGAAGTAATATAAACTCTAGATTTTTATATGGAACACCCTGTATATTATTATATTTTTGGAATTACGTCATTTTCTAGATCCAACCATATAACATAAGTGACAGTTCAGCTGTCAAATTACTTTTTGCACTCTATTTTACATTTAAATTTAGAGTGTCTTGACCACCCGCGATTCATTCTAATGGACCAGAACAACCATAAAACCATTGAGTTGGCGTCGAAAATATTCAATTTCTCTACTTATAGGGCGCTCAAATTCTTCAAAGTATAGTTATACCTCTGAAACTTGTCTTTTTTTTTAATAGTAGGCACTATAATGGTCCTAAGATACCTATTTATAATAATACACAGCGCGTTCCCTATAAAAATAGAGAGTTGGTAGCCGGAAGTAATTCCGGTGAAACCGGAAGCGGAAATAAATTAATTTGTATGTCAAAAACGGATTTTAGTACTTCCGCCATGTAAAATTTGAAGATTATATTGAAAACTAGAAATGGGAGAAAATCGCTGTCGCGATTTTCGTTCCCATTTCTAGCCCTCCCGAGAGTCCAGGCCTACGGCCTGGGGTCACCCTTCGGGTGACAAAAGCATCTGGAATAATATTATTTTAAAGAAAATACATATTAAAGAAATTTTGTATCTGGAATGATGATGTAATTATACTAAACGATTTTTTAAAAATATTTTGATGAATTATAAGGGTAGGTACTCTATTGTTGATGGTAAAACATCATAATTTTTTAAGTACTGAAAGTAGAATTTATTTTTAAGTAAACATTATTATCAATTTTATCAATGGGACCAAAAATATTGTATACCTATATTTACTTTTGTAAGCTAAAATGAAGAATTTAACAGACTGCCAAAATGAACGAATTAATTCCAAACTTTACGTGCAGACAGAATAAAAGCTATGGATAATGAAACAGAATAACTAAATACTAATACTAATACTAATAAATAATTGGAATTAAAAAGTAAAAAAAAAAAGTTTGCATCCAGCGTGACTCGAACTCACGAAATCAGCGTTATGAAGTTTTGAATCCTACGACTTTCCCATTGCGCTACCACGCCTGCCGTCAAATGTTTACCTTGAGACGTTTCAGTATGTAAGCTGTACGTATCAACCTGAAAATTTAATTTTTACCGATTTTCTAATTGGAAAAGCATTTCGCTTCAGTATTTTGATAATCAGAAATGTTCGGCAGTCAGTACTATGGATTCCGTTAGCAATATTTCTCGTAGGAAAATAACCTATCTGAAGTTTAATTAATTTGACAGATTTCGTAGGAGGTGCTTGTCTCGTTAGTGGGATCTCACATCGGCGGATAAAATGAGAAAGAAGTTGAGAGGGATGCGACTCTAGATTTTCGAAGACGAAATAGACGTAGAAGGAGTCGACGTACGGTCTCGAAAAAAAAATCTCAAAGGATTAGACAAAGGACTGAACTTTCGCGTGAAGCCCTTCTCGAAGCCGTAAAAATTAGAAAGAGGCCTCGGGGGTCCCGCGAAAAGTCGGTATTTCGGCGGGCGTGACGGGACCATTAGGCGCGAGGACAAACGCCGGTGCTAGCCGCATCTCTCTCGCCGAACGGCGATCGACGAAAATTTTGCAGAGGTTTTTTGAAAAGGCGTTTAAATTGGGAAAACGCGTAGGAAACGGGACGAAAATACCCCTACGCATTGGAGAAAGGCCGGGGGCGTCCTTCGGTGGTCCGCGGAGATCGTTCCGAGATTGCCCCTCGGAGGAGATAGCTTTGAAACTTTGCGGATTCGGCGACGGAATTTAGAGGGAGACAGAATCGACGCGTTTTAAAATATATGGATTATATCTAAAATAATAAGGGGGGAATGGTTTGATTCCCCCCTTAGTATCACAATTCATTTGCATTCTGTTCTACTTCCATAGATGCATGAAGAACATAATTCACTTCATTGGATTTTGATGTTCCCATTCGATGTCCTTATAATAGTACATAAAGTCAATCCCGTCTGCCTTGCAAAGTAATATTATTCCTCCCGCCATAACAGAGAAGACCGTAACTTCCAGGCTAATCCCTGATATATAGATGGGACGCGTAGTGACATCAAAATTTTACATACGACCCTATTCGCATTTTAATTTACTTTGTTCATAACTTCGGGTATAAAAGGAAAAGTTTAATCAAGTGATACCGTTTTTTTCATAGTACCTATTTTTCCCCACATACTCGCAGCCGTATTATTAAAATATGAGGCTTTCATAGCACTTTCGATGATGCCTTTTCTTTTTCTAGAGAAAACCCTGGCATTATATTATTTTAAAACACGTATAGGTTATTTAAAAAGTAAACAGATATAATTGATCAATGTTTTTTAAGTAAAATATGAGTAGGTACCTTAAGCAACTACCAGCTCACTTCAAGGTCACTGAGCTCTGGATAGCGTGTGTCCATCAGCAGCTAACTTCAAGATATAATCTCAGGTTAACCTCACTGTAGATGTTGGCGTGGTCTTCGGCTACAGGGGTGGTACGTGGGGATGATTCTCAACGTAGTGGACAGTGACCAGACACTGTAGTTCTGAGTATTGTCGCGCGGAAATCCCAGATGGCGCTGTTTAGGGAGAGGTGGGTATAAGGGTAAGGGAAGGGTAGGTGTGTGGAGATAATCTTCGTCGTGGTCGATAGTGACCAGAAGGTATAGTTCTGAGTTCTGCCGCCAGGATATTGTAGGGAACACCGCCCTGCCAGCAAACCGAGAAAGAAGCCGCCATCAATAAATCATACATTGTTTACATTAAAGTCACGTTCTCTCGATTTGTTTATACTAAAGGTAATACATCATCCACACACCAGCGCTCCCTACAATATCCTGGCGGCAGAAATCAGAACTACACCTTCTGGTCACTGTCGACCACGCTGAAGATCATTCTCAGGCATCACAACCCCCCAAATAGTGCCATCTGGGGATTCCTCGGGGCAAAACTCAAAACTACAGCCTCTGTCACTGGTGGTCACTGTCCACCACGATGAAGATCATCCCCACGTACCACCCTCTTAGCCGAAGACCTCGCCGACATCCCCTATAGCGAGGTTAACCTGAGATTCTATCCTGAAGTTAGCTGCTGATGAACACATGCAGCTGGAGCTCGGTGACATTGAAGTGAGCTGGTAGTAGCTTAGGGTACCTACTAATATACACGGCATTTATCTAGATACTACACCCTTTACTACACCCTGTACTACACTTCTACAATCATGAAGATAGTTTTTCATAATTGAATCGACACGAACATGATGTGAACTGGTGAACTCCCCAGTTGTAAAATACTAACTATTGGACAGTTTCAATTTGTACACCAAGATCTAGTGAACCCTAGTGTTTTTTAGGTCATTTATAAAAAATCGGCTTCTAAGATGTAAGAAAATTACTAAGGCATTCTACGTAGACACATCCCTATTGCACGCACGGCTTCGTATATCGGATACTGCGTAGTTTTTGATTATAATTAGTTTTTTCTTGTAGATCAAATACTTAGTTTTCCGAAAAATCGTACCTATTCTCATCAATATTCTCACTACGTACAAGGAATATTATTTATATTTGCTCATAGATAAATAACTTAATGATTTAAGAATATAATTGTTTCATTTAAGAATCAAAAGTTATATCATTGGACAATTATAAGCAGCTTATTTTTTGTACACTCTTAGTTTGCATTCCATTCTATCAACAGTAACAAATTGAAAACCAAAAAAGGAAAGGAATATTGATCTTGAATATAATCAGTGAATATTATTTTGAGAGGGCCCAAATTTAAATGTGAGCGTGTAACATAGTTTGTATTGAACTTTGTAGATATCTACCCAATAGATAGACAAACTACTGTATACATTACAGTCAAAGGGGAGAAAATACTGATTATCTGATTAATGATAGTGCGAGGTGACTAATTTAAGCAATAATTTGAATTCTCCTTTGTTAATGGATTATCGCACACGACATCCAAGTCACGCGATTTCTAACAATTCTTACTTCAGCTTGTATAAAAATGCATATTAAAACTGAATCTACGTTGCTGAGTTTACATTTTAAATGAAACAGTTAAATCCAGTGTTGAGTTTTCAATAATTTGTCCGATTATAATTTAATTTTAATTTTACGTCTTAATTTTAAATATTACTACAGTTAGATTAATATAATACATGCTTGTTTACCTGAATAGCATTTCTCAAATTTTTTGTTTCACTGGCGCGCTCAGCAATGAAATGGTTTTTGCGGCCACCTACCTGGAAACCGACGATTTTTAAAAAACAGAACAATTTTTGTGTTCAACACGCGCGTGAGATAAGAGACGAACACCGCCGCTTTCTGAGTTGTTCATTAATTTAACAACTTCTTAAATTTTTATTAGACATTATTCGATTTAAATCACACTTTGATTTAGTGTTTCATTCCTGATTTGTTGTGTCGAACTTTCGATTGTGTAAGTGCCAACCCACACACCGCTATCAACAGGAGCAGGGCCCTCTCCCTAACAAAAGGTTAGAAGCGTCTTCTCCACGGAACTAAAAAGTGAGTCCCATAATAATCGCCATTTCATTGTTTCATATCTGTATTTAATTTAGTTATTTCGGAGAGTTACATACAATCCAACTAATACTCTCCAGCCTGCTATTGAGACTGATTATTTAATTGGTCAGAATATTGTATTATTTTGCTCATGATAACCACCGCCAGCAAGATAATAAAATATTTAAAATATTAAAATCTTTTAGGATATTCCATAAAAAATTGGAAATTGGGTAGTGTCTATTGTTTTCTTTGCAATTCCGTAAACCGAATATAGTAGGTAATGAAATTGTTTAGTAACTGATAATATTAAACAAATGGTAAATTGAAATTATTAAATTGGCCATTCAAATTACTAATAAGGGCGCTGCAAATTGTAAACAAATATGGAGGAAGAAGAGTAAAAATTTTGCATTTCATATCGCATTTAGCAATTAGCATTCAATTGCCACAAATATACTGACTTTATGTGCTAGTTAGGGGAAATAAAGGATAAAAAGAGTGATAAAAGCAGTCTATGTCCCATAAGTGCTTCTTTACTAATTCTCATATGATTTTTTTTGGGTTGAAACAAGTGTTTTTCTTTACTTACATTTAGGGCTAAAATAAATAAGTGTGACAAACGGTAGAAAAAGTGTATAGTGATACCATATTAGTGCTGGTGTTTTTTTTGTTAAATGATTGTAATGTTTAAACAAAGTCTACGTGTTAGAATATATGTAGACTTTGGTTTAAATTAAAATATATTCTGTTTTTATAAGACTAATAATAAAAAAGTACAGATATACTTGTGGTTATGTTGTATAAATAAACGTGTTCCTGTTATTAAATTGTTAGATGCCCTTTGGAGAAATGAGTGAGGGACTGTTTTTTATACTAGGGCCAAACTTCTATCTATCTTCTATCTTAAAGTCTTCTATAAACACATTTTGTGGAATGACACCCATAAACACGGCAGTTTGTGTTGTGAATGCCAGTTTAAAATGTAAAAATATAGATGTACAAATACTAGCCATATCACAAAACCATAAGCACCACTAAATTATTACGTTAAACAAATATGTGTTAATTATCATTGTATCAGTAATAAACCTTCAAAAATTATCTTTTAAATAGATTCAAATATTTTTATGCAGAAGGCGCATTTATTTTTGGAATCTCCAATAGGTACTTACTATTAAAATATTTATAAAAACCAATTTGTTAAAGAACTAGAATATAGAATATCATGGAAATCAAACGTTTGGAAAATTTCAGAAGTGTAAAGTCAGTTCGATTGATATCAAGTATCATAAATTGATTGTAAGAAGTTTAAATAAAATAATTTCCTATCTGAGCATATTTAGTTAGTTGTTAAGCTTTTAAGTTCGTTTAGTTAAGTTCAATATTAATTTGTTCGCAGGGAATCAATTATTTGTCATTTAATAATATTTATGTCATTCTGGTAATAGATTGTTAAATAGTATGCAGAAATTATCTGCCAAGAAGAAAAGCTATTCGTCTTTATAAATTTTTCTACAAGGTCGTTGATATAAATAAATAATAAAAATACCTACATTAAATTCTACATTCAATTTATATTAAGGAAATATATTTAAATCAGTTGTAAGGTATGCCATTGAAACCAAAATAAGTTTGCTAATAGACTTTCTAACTAACTAGAGATAAATTATTAATGAAATTATCAAAATTATAGTTCAATAAAGTTTTATATTTCCTCGTTACATATAATCCTAGGTGTGCAAAGTAATAACATTATTATGTTTAAGATATGTCACCAACAACTACTTTGCGTGCAGTATGCACCGCCCAACATTGAATTACAGCGGCATTTCTTGACATAAGCTGAACTTATTGTCTTTGATACATTTTTCTTTTTAATAGTGTTATCTATCTAAAAAATTTAGATTTATAGGTAACGATGAAATATAAAAGTTTATTGTCTATTGATTTAATTTATCTCTTAGTGTGAGGATTTGCCGAGTAGTCCAAGGAAAATTATACACACTTTCACCAAAACAACACCTATATTAAAGTTAATTTTTTGGCTTAATTCCTATATAAAGAAATATGTAAACAGTTAAATAAGCCAATAAATAATATTGAAAATATACTATAAAAGAGACTTTCTATTATTTACTTTTCTATCTCTACTAATGATTTACACAGTCAACGGCTTTAGTTAGATTACGGAATATACAAAGTATAGTAATATTCAATATACAATAAGTACAGAAGGTTTACGTAATTTCCAAAAATTAAAAAACATTATGTTTTTATAGGTACTTAAGTATACTTTTCTGTAAACCTTTATACAAATTTATTGATCGCAGTTATTTAAGGTTAATAGTTTAAAATGCCTAGAAGAATACTTGATGTCTAATACTTGTGCTATTATAACTGCGAGACGATCTCATTTCTTGAAAATGACCCTCCAAGGTAATCGATAATCTTAAAGCCCTATATTTTATTTTATTCTACCCCTATATGATCCCCACAAGGAAATTTAAAAATACAATTTCCATTTATCTGAATGATTTACAGCTTTGAGTGTAAATTCTATATCTAATGCTGTTTATTGTTTTTCATAAAATCAGTCCATCACCTTGAATTGATTAATTATTAGGTACTAAAGTAGTCTATAATTTTTTATACTAGAATTTATGAAATTTGTATTATTTAGTTTTTTCACGAAAATTCACATATTATACAAATTTGAAAGTTTAGTTTATCTTTATACTACAATCTGAATCTTTATTTTTAACCAAGATATAAATACATTCTTTCTTCATCTTTCAAATATATTTCATTTAATAAAAATAATAATAATAATAATAATAATAATAATAATAATGGCATGCCGAAATTCGGCAGATCTTCTAGCTGGAAGAATGCAGAAGGCGGTCATTCTGGGTTAACTACGGTTACTCAAGGCACACAACTCCCGGACTCAGAAGTGATTCACCCCACGGACGTGGGGAATAGAATAGCTACTGATAACCGCCAGAGGTCGACCTTGAGAATCGGAGCTAAGACCGGTCCACTGGATTTAAATAAATAAAAAAAAAACTTAAGGCGAAGTCACATCGTATCAGTTTATTATCAGTATCAGTTTATCAGTATTATCAGTATCAGTTTGTATCAGTTTAATGCCGCGGCGATAGCTCAGTGTTAGGTGGTGGGTGATAGCCTGTGACTAACAGAATGGGTATATTGCGGCGCGAGTTCGAATCTCGCCAGGGGAGAAATGGCACCTCTCCCAGGGAATGGTTGTGTGTCTGCGTTTTTTTCATGTGTACCCTCCCTCCCTCTACACAAGCCTTCTGCTTTTAGTAGGGAGGTTGTCCATTTCTGTGGTGGTGGTGTGTTTTATTATACCTAAATAATTTTATAATCGAAATGCAATATAAAAATAAGTTAGATTTTTTCTGTACTTAATGTTTTTAATACATTCCCCGTTTGCAGTAAGTAATCTTTAAAATGAGAGCGTAAATATAAATTTCTGTGGCGGATTTCATACCTATATAATTTATATACTAACGAAGAAAATATGCTGAAAACGTGAACATAGAAAATTAAAATCTTGAGTCGTTAATATCAATTAAGACTGACAAAAGCGTTCGTTGGGTAAATTATAAAAACAATAAAATTCTTAGTTAGCGGAGGAGGAATATAATAGACTTACATAAAATATTGTTTAGGTACTCCATAAAAAATTAGACGGGAGAACGGAAATGGAACAAAAATTCACTTCAGTAATGGGCTGAATTTTAATGCCGACTTCAACATACCAAGAAATGAAGCAATTGTACGTTTTCGACCGAAATATTTTGTGTATCAAATGAAGGCCCTGGAAAGTCATTACTTTAAGGAAATATCGTATAAAAAAGGATGTGCGACGAATATAAATAGAACTCATCACCCTTCGTTGTTGTTCGCAGCTGTCGCAATTTGGTATCCACAAATTGCGACTTAAAAATACTCTGGATTTACATTACTACGAACGACTTGCGAAAAAATTACTTTTATTTTACATTTTACAGCCCGAGCTAAAGTTTAATAATTGGTAAATATATAATGAGGATATAAAGCTTGAAAGTGTATGAAATAATAATTCGGAGAGTACAGAGTACCTAGAAACTGTTTGAGAGATTAAATTCAGTGCCATATTCAATAAAAAAATGTTGTGTAGGATCGGGACAGAATTGAAAAAACGAAAAACGAAAGTTTTAGTTTTATCAGGACATTAAAAATTCTGCCAAAAATTTATTTAGGAAGATGGCAGCTAAAAAATATACATAAGATGTTTTAAAATGTGCCAAATATTTAATACGGCAGACATTTTTACATACATAGGGTTTTTCAATATATGGTAAAACTGAAGGTTAAGTAACCACCGATTTAGGAAAATCGCAGGTTAACAATTGAATAGGTTTTTCAAAACAATTTTTCTGTCTGGTTTAGTAACCTTTGGTAATTTAGTAATATTAATGTGTTGGTATTAATACAATTCAAATTTTATGAATTTTTCAAAGTATTTTAAACCTCTATATAAATGACATTTCGTACGTGAGTCAGAAGAGTTTCTTGTTATCTATTTTATCTAATAAAATTTCTATTATTTTTTCATACTTTGGGAAATAGAAATATGCTTTGTTAATCTTTTAAAATTTGAGTTATATGAGACTGTTGAATGGGATGGATGAATGAGTAGAACAATGTCGAAGGACCTTGTAATGTATGTATTGATGAAAATGAACACAATGGCTTAAACTAATTACAACTTTTTGCAAGAGCGTGGTTTTGACGAACCTGTCTCCTAAACAGTTGTTACGTTGCTGCTGCGGAGCTCACATGTTCACCTCGCTTACATATGGGTGCGCATGCGCGCTGCGATCTATAGCACAGAATACATATCAGAGTGGCAACTCAATATGAAATTTCAACATACTCCCCCCGTTGAAAGGACGTACAGAAATGGAGGAGTTTCAAAATACAAATGACATTGTTTACAGTAAAATGT
Source organism: Pogonocherus hispidulus (assembly GCA_963924545.1). NCBI lineage: Eukaryota > Metazoa > Arthropoda > Insecta > Coleoptera > Cerambycidae > Pogonocherus > Pogonocherus hispidulus. The sequence continues at coordinate 27,562,242 of OZ004692.1, read as the reverse complement.
TACAACAAATAACAAAATAACATACAATTATTAAGGTACTTAGTATCGCACTTAACACAGCACGAATCACTACACTACACTATTAAGTTGATTCTCAGGATCAGCTTCTATAGGCAAGGGGCAGACCTTGGAAATAGCTCGTCTTGTAGTTCCAGATGAGGTAAGAATAGTTACTACTCGAACTAAGTTATCAGGACCACGATGTACCTGGGTAATTCGTCCAAGCCGCCACTTGGTTGGTGGGAGGTTATCATCTTTTATAAGGACTAAAGATCCAATTTGAGCATTTTGACACTGGACTTTCCATTTTGCTCTACATTGTAGCTCGGAAATATATTCTTTAGCCCAGCGTGACCAGAAGTTTTGAATGATTTGTTGGAGACGCTGATAGAGTGAGAGTTTGTGTTCGGGGATGGACTGCACATTTGGATCAGGTACAGTCGTGATTGCTTTTCCGATAAGAAAGTGGGAAGGAGTGAGAGGTAGATAATCGTCGGAATGGTTAGAAAGAGGTGTCAAGGGACGTGAATTTAAAACTCCTTCTATTTGAACTAAAATGCTGTAAAAATGTTCATAGGTTAGGGCAGCATTTCCCATGACCCTTTTGAGGTGAAATTTCGAAGATTTTATTCCCGCTTCCCAAATTCCGCCCATGTTAGGAGAATAGGGAGGTAAAAATACCCAATTGAAATTTTCATTAGCAAAGGCTTCTACTAATTTTTCCTTGTTTTCAATTAGAAATTGACCTAGCTTATCAAGCTCTGATTTGGCACCATAATAAGTGCGGCCATTGTCTGAGTAAAATTTTGAAGGCATTCCCCGTCGAGAAGCAAAACGTCGTAGACACAATATAAAATTTTCAGTTGTTAGATCGGTTACTGGCTCTAAATGTACTGCTTTTGTGCAGAAGCAAACGAACAAACAAACATAGCATTTTGATGTTCTTGAACCTCGGCCCTTTTTATCCTTGATCAAGAAGGGACCACAATAATCTGTTCCTACTACAGTAAATGGTGGTTGAGGTTTGACTCTATCTAAAGGCAGATGACCTAACAAATTTTGTAAGTTTTTAGGACGAGCTTTGAAGCAGATAACGCAGTGCCTAACTATATATTTTGAAAGGTTTTGACCACCGATAGGCCAGAAACGTTCTCTGATCGAGCTTAGAGTTTGTTTAGGACCAGCATGAAGAAGTCGCGCATGTTCTTCTCTAAGAAGTAATTTTGTGAAATGATGTTTGGAGGAAATTATTATGGGATGCTTCTTATCATAGCCAAATTGAGAATTCATGAGTCTACCAGAAGCACGAAGTGTTCCGTCTAAATGGTCTAAAAATGGTGTTAATGAAAATAGTTTGCTTCGCTTAGGTAATGGTTTACCTGATGAGATAACACTGATGTCGTCAGAAAAGCTTTCTTTCTGAGATAATCTTGCAAGACAATTTAAGGAATTGTATAACTCTTGGTTCGTTAAAGAACAAGTTGAGCGTTCATCAAGAATGGTGCGGCAATTTCTTATGAAGCGAATACAGTACGCCATGACTCGTTGCATTTTTCGCAAATTTGAAAAAATTTCGAATGGAAAAAATGATTCAAAATTTTGAATTGTTACAAGAGATGCTGTATAAGTATCATTACAGTTTACATGATCATCTAATGAGTGATTTATTTCAAAATTGGGCCATTTGTGCGATGGTTTACTAAGAAACTCAGGACCGTTCCACCAAAATTCAAGAGTAGGCAATTTTTGCGGTGCAACTCCCCTGGTTAGAATGTCAGCTGGGTTTTCTTTGGTCGGCACATAATGAAGATTAATATTGTTACATATGCTTTGAACTTGAGATACGCGATTGGCGACGAATGTCTCTAGCAAATGAGGTTGTGTATTAATCCATGAGATAGCTATTTTTGAGTCAGTCCAATAAATAATATCTGTGATTGGCATGTCTAAAGTGGATTTTATGCGAGAAGTTAACTTGACCATCATTAAAACAGCACATAGCTCTAGCTTCGGGATTGTCACGGTTTTTAATGGCGCAACTTTCGTTTTGGAGCACAATAATCGAACATGTAGACGATTTTGATTATCTATGGACCTCAAATATATGCAAGTTCCAAAGGCCTTTTGACTGCTATCTGAAAATGCGTGAATTTCTAAAACCTTGGGAAAATCGCAAATAACTTGACGATGAATGCGAAGTGAATTCAAATTAGGTAAATCCTGACTATATGAAGCCCATTCAGCTTGCAACTCAGATGAGAGAATTTCGTCCCAGCCGGTCTGAGTTAACCATAGCTGTTGCATGAAAATTTTAGCTTTGATTGTACATGGAGCAAGTAAACCTAGAGGATCGAATATCATAGAAATGAAGGAAAGTACTCTACGTTTTGTTAGAGGTTTTTTATTCGAACTCTCGTCTACAATGCTATAAAGGAAAGTATCGGTGTAGCTATTATAAATCAGACCTAATGTTTTTGAGTTTTCACTTGGACCAAATTGCAGAATGTTGTTTGAAATGTCTTGAGACTGGACAGATTCTAATACCTCGGGGTGATTAGAATTCCATTTGCGTAGAATGAAACCACCAGATTTCAGGATTTGAAAGATGGTGCGACAAATGTAAGAAGTGTCTTCTTTATCCTTGCAGCTTGTTAGAAGATCATCGCAGTACATGTCTCCCTTTATGACCTTGCTGACATTGGGATGTGTGGTTTTACATTGCTCGGCAAGTTCAAAAAGACAACGAATCGCTAGAAAACTGGAAGACTTTTCACCATACGTAACGGTGTTTAACTCGTAAACCTGAAGTGGGAGTGAAGGATCAGATCTCCAGAATATGCGTTGAAGACACCGTTGTGACTCATGGATAAAGACAGATCTATACATTTTTGAACAGTCACTTGTTAGGATGTATTTGAACCTTCTGAAGCGTACTAAGATGGTAAACAAATCATCTTGCAATACAGGACCATTTAACTGAATGTCATTTAATGAAATACCATTGGAAGTAGGACAACTTGAATTGAAGACAACACGGAGTTTGGTTGTGAGGCTGTCTGCCTTATATACTCCATGGTGTGGAATAAAATATTCATATGGTGCAGAATTTGAGGATTCGTCAAATTTGCGCATGTGACCTAAATCTTCATATTCCTCCATGAATTCGATATATAAACTTTTAAACTTGTCATTGGAATGTAATCGTTTCTCTAAAGAAAGAAATTGTTTCAATGCATTTTGTTTGGATTCACCTAGAACTTCTGCAGAAGAACTTAGTGGCATGGAAACTATAAACCTACCAGAATTGTCACGTTTCGTGGTTTGAGAGAAGTGAGTTTCACATTGTTGTTCCTCAGGAGATAGTGGCTTAGGACTGTTTACGCTTTCCATTTCCCAAAATAGGGATATTTGACGTGAAAGATCTAAAATGCTTAGATTGCAAATGCTAGGTGCAGTGTTGGGATAAATTGAGGAAAATTTACCTGAAACCACATATCCAAGATGAGTGTTGAAAAGATAAGGATATTTGTTGAGAAATTCCTGCTGGACTGATAACAATCGCCAAAATATGTCAACTCCTAGTAGAATGTCGATTTTGGTTTCCTTATGAAAATCTGGGTTCGCTAAAATTATGTCGCTAGGTATGTTCAAAGATTTACAACTTAGTGATGATGCGGGTAAACGATTTGTAATATTTTGTAAAAGTAAAAATGGCAAAGTGGCATTGAAATCGTTATGTACTGATTTGATTTTACAGTGAGCAAGTTCGGTTATTTTAGCTTTTACTTGATTAATGCCAGTGACTGGTATATTAACCCTTTTTGTGTCTAGTTTTAATTTAGAACATAAAGTTATCGTCATATAGGATCTCATTGAGGCAGAGTCAAGAAGTGCAGTACATTTGTGAGGTATACCATTACTGTCGTACACAATGATTATCGCAGTTGGTAGAATTTCAAAAGAATTGTCTGGAATGCAAATGGAACTAGTGAGAGCAGTCGATGATTTTGCTTCTTGATCTGGTGTATTTGATGCTTTCGATTGCGAGTGTGAATCTATGTGTAAGAGAGTTGAGTGAAAAGCTGAGCACTTTTTGCAGTGACCACTCTTGCAATCCGAAACATAGTGACCAGACTGAAGACAATTACGACAAATTTTGTGTTTATTTACCGTGTCAATTCTCTGTTGTACAGGTAATGCTAAAAAGTCCTTGCACTGATATAATTTATGGTTAGAATTACACATTATGCAATTGTTTGAGGTTGCAACGTATGAGTGAGATGTTTTATTTTTACTTTGATTTTGGTTAAAACTTTTATGAATCGGTTTATCAAGTTTTTCTAATAATTTTGATCTGCTTTCTAAAAAGTCAGTAAAAGTGGATATTTTAGGAGACTCTTTATCATCCCTTGAAATTAATATTTCTAACTCTCTTTTACTATTATAATCTAGTTTGTCTGAAATTAGAAAGAAAATTATGCTAGACCAAGAATGCACGGGTTCTCCAAGTGATTCTAGTGCCCTTAAATGTGCTTGAAATGAATCAGAAATCTGACGTAATGAAGTGGCAGATTCTTTGTAAATTTTTGGAAATTCAATTAAACCTTTAATATGAGAATGAATGAGAAATTTATTATTGCGATACCGTTTTTCAAGAAGCTCGAGAGCAACTTTATAATTTGGCCCTATGATGTCTAAAGATTCTATGACCTTGGCTGGTTCTGTCCCAAGTACAGACTTTAAGTACAGGAATCTAGAAATATCATCTAATTGAGCATTATTGTGAACAAGAGATTTAAAACCCTCAAAAAAACTAAGAAATTGTTCCGGTTCCCCATTATAGGTTTTCATTTGTAAAACTGGCAATTTTATTAGACTTGTTTGACTTAGATTTGTATTTACATTAGTCTGAACGACTGTAGTTGGAGTAGGTAATGTATTTTCAACAGTTTGACTCTGTTGTGATTCAACTTTGCTAGATTTTGAAGAATGATTGCTTGAAATTAAAGACTCGTTTGATTTTTGATCGTTTAAATGTAAACTTTCTTGTGATCTGTTTGATTTGACAATAGATTTAGCTTCGGTTAGAACATCAAAATATGCGTTTTCGAAATCACAATATTCAGCATAGCGTTTGTCAATATTGTCATCCGTTTCAATTGCAAGTATTTCGCCGTGAATGCTTTCAAACTGTGTTAATGAACCTTCAAAAGTATCAATTCGTGACTCTAATTGCAGAATTTGTGAATCAGACAATGCTCGTGTGGTTTGATCAGACACCTGGGACACTAACCTTTGGAGGTTATGAACATACTCCTTGAAAGAGGTTAGTCGCGCCTTGATTTGACCCCTTTTTCTAACTAGTATCGATAAATTTTGATCAGCCATAATGATAATTTTGTATAATGAAATTTTCTAGGTACACCCTGTATAACACGCGATCGTATTATTTGTAATGACACCCTTGTTTAATGAAATTTTCTAGGTACACCTTGTATAACACGCGATGATCGTATTATTTGTAATGAACCTTTGTTTAATGAAATGCAAATTCAAATATGTGCAAATATGTGAGAAAAACAAACGGAGTTTTAAATTGTAAAGGAAATGAAAAAAAGGAACTTATCTTTTAAAATCCTTGATTTGTCTTCTTAGGCGGTGATGGCTGCGTACCTTGTTTGCCGCCCCTAGCAACAGTGTATAGCTTCTACGATGACTGTGAGCTTTGTCTACCGTCCCAACAGGCAGTTGTAGCTTTCTCCTTTTGTAAATGAAAATTGGCAATGATTACCTAGGTGTTTGCTGCGTGCTTTGACTGCTTTGTCCGCCGTCGTTCCCAACAGACACTTGTAGCTGTAGCTTGTTTTTCTTCGATATGACCTTGTCCTTGTCGCGATGTCAATCCGCTCGATGAACCAAAATATTATGTTGAATGGGATGGATGAATGAGTAGAACAATGTCGAAGGACCTTGTAATGTATGTATTGATGAAAATGAACACAATGGCTTAAACTAATTACAACTTTTTGCAAGAGCGTGGTTTTGACGAACCTGTCTCCTAAACAGTTGTTACGTTGCTGCTGCGGAGCTCACATGTTCACCTCGCTTACATATGGGTGCGCATGCGCGCTGCGATCTATAGCACAGAATACATATCAGAGTGGCAACTCAATATGAAATTTCAACAGAGACATTTTATTTATTGGGAGGATGCCAAAAACAACTACTCCTCGGGAAATGTGAACCGACTGGCGTTGCATTACTCCGGCATCTCTATGGAAGTCGCCACATCCTTCATCGGGATCAGCCACCAGACATTGACCGGTTTCGCGCTTGTTATGCGCTCGTCAGAGTGCCTTAGATAGTGGAATCGATGAACGATGTTGCGACATGATTACCTAATGGGAATCGTGAAGTTTCTCACCACTACTAAGAGAGACATTTTATATTACCTATACCTACCTAGTGCAGACATTGCTAAATGGAAAATGAAATTCAAGGTAGACACATGGCAAATTTTACTAAAGAGAAAGAGCTGCAATATGTTTTATGACTTTGTCCGTTGTCTTCTTATGCATACGAAATCTGAAACAAAATTAATCCCAATGTTCAAAATGATTAATTCGGATACGAACCGGTTTTGGCCTAAGTTCTTCCTTGGTCAACGGGAATGAGTTTAGGACTGAGCCTTTACCCTCGAGGCTCTCCACCTAAAGGTGCTTGAATCGGTTTGTGTTGTAAAGAAGTCAGGCATTTTTGTAACAGTAGTGAGGGATGAGGTGTGTCAGGGGTGGTAGATTTTGGATTTTTTATTGTTTATGTGTGAGATGTTGAGGGAGTTCAAGTTTTTGATTTTATAGATTTTAGGGGTGGTTTTTTGGATTTTTTATTATTTATGGTAGGATGTTCTTAGGGTTGAATTTAGTAATTTTTTGTTTGGGGGTGGTTTTGCGGATTTTTTTAAGATTTAGACAGAATGATATTGGGGGTGAAAGGAGGGAAAGGAGATGATTTCTGAAGGTTAGGGGTTGTAAATGTAATTAAGAGATGGGATGGTTTTTGATTTTATACATTTTAGGGGTGGTTTCTAGATTATTATTATTTAGGAAGGATGATATTGCAGTTGAAACGAGGGAAAGGAGGTAGGATTTTTGAAGGTTAGGGTTTGTAAATGTAATTGAAGATGCATCCATCATAATCAGATGCATTTACATCATATTATTCGTAATCCATAATAGCTGATAATGTGATGAAAACTATCTAATTTTTTTTGTTTTTTTTTTTTAGGTTGGTAGGTAGACTTGTAAACAAATAAATAACCAAAACGCGCTTGGAAATGTTTAGTAATAGACATTTACTCTATTGAAAAAGGCCTAATAAGCCGAAATACTAGTATATAGTATATAGAGTGTTTTCTATATATTTCTTGGAACATCTAAATGAGATCAATGTTTTTTTCAAAACAATTATTTTCACGATGTTTCATAAAGAACCATCCGCTTCGAGTATCCACTTTATTTATGAAAACTATCTATTTGAAATTGACAAACTTTCAGATGATATTTGTTTTTTTTTGAAATTATAGCTTAGAATAATATTATGTTAACCAGAAGAAACACTTTAACCAGCAGTTAACCTGTACTCCATCCGCTCGTTAGTGTAACCTTGAGAGTTAAACAGTAATGTTAACCGGTGATTGAAAAACTCATTTTCATTCTTAACCACAGGTAATGTGCTAATCACTAGTTAACCAGATGTTGAAAAACTGGCCCATAATATACAATTATTTGGAAAAATTATTACTTTATATTTCGATATGGGACTTTTGTTGATCTCGAAAAACTATGAGAAGCGAAAAAAACGGTGTTAGCTTTCAAGTAAATAAGCAAAAACAAACTTTCTATCTCCTTATTCTCCCATCATTTATTATTTGAGATAAACCGAAAAATTTCCCGTGTATCTCAAAATTACTAAGTGCGTGCAATTAGTTAACTTGTATACCTACCGAAGGTATACTATCATATTTGGCTAGTTCACTTATAGATCCAAAACGCTCCAGCAACAGTTCAGACATTTTGCAATTTTTTGAAATCTCAAAATAAAATTTTGTACGAGAGATTTGGGATTTTCTTGCGGTCTATATAAAACTTAATGCCCAAAGCCAACCAAAAAAAGTAATTACTGCTATGGCAAGTGAAATAAAATATTTCAATTTTCTATTGCCTAAAATATCTGAATACTTATGCAATACCGTTAGTGGTTACATTACAAAAAGTTGTTTTTTAAAAAATTGTTTGTGAATTTGATGGCTCTTCTAATAACATTAATAAGGAAGTTGATTTTTGATATTTTTATAATAGCGTTATCTTAAATCTTTTAAATTGAAAGTTGGACATTTACTCAGGTTAAAGAGGGATAGTTTCTAATAAAATTGGAACTGGAATCCAAAAATTCCAAAAAAATTGCAAAGACTCCAAAAGAATTAAGTTGGAAATTATACCAATTATTTTCTACATAAAAAGTAAATAAGTTATTGTCTTAGCACAATTTTAATACTCATGCAAATATAATCCTATTTTGCATTAAAGTTATAACACGTATAATAATAATTATATGGGGTGTCCCATCGAAAAATATCACATTTCGCCGCCTTATATCTCGAAAATTAAACGAGATATCGGGACGCGGTTTGGACAGAACGACTTTAGATTTTTGTAAGTTTTTTTGGCACTGTTGCCAAATCTCCAAATATATTGGCAAATTTTTTATTGAATACGCTCCTCTTTGGAGTAAAATTACTTGCTTATATTAAGTGGAACACCCTGTATATTTTGCCATAATCGGAAAGCCTAATCACTTTACTTTTCAAAAAGGTATACATAGTTTACATTATCTTGAGAATTGGAGCCACAAAATTCAGTTTAATGAGAGCATCTCTTACTTGAATAGTTTGTGAAGCTGGTCTTCGTTTTCACAGTAGCCATGAAAAACAAAAGTAGCCTAATAAACTGTATTGTCAGTTGTGTCAAATATTTGAAGTATAGATATAAAAATGTTCACATTAGAAGGATCACACACTTTTGATCATTTACTACTAAGGATGCACAAATGTATAATGAAGTAAATGGTGGGCAGTTAAAACCAATTGTTTTCTAACTTATTCAAGTAATTTTTATTTACAGTTGTTTTTATTATTTTATTTGTTATTTTCATTACTGTCATTGTGCTTTGTTGTTATTGTTAACAAAACTCGTTCCTACCGATTATTAAAGAATTATTCTTTTCTCCTTATCTTTTTTTCATTTAAAAAGCAAATGCAGTCAAGTTCCACATCAAGTTTGATCAGAGATTTTAAAATTTTAAAATATATAGAGTATTTTATTTAAAATAATTGTACAAAAACTTAAAAATAACTTTACAAAGAAGAAGGTATTTTTTTTATTCGTAATAACCCAAATAAGAGTACTTATAACAAATTTAATTTTGTGGCTCCAATTCTCAAGATAATGTAAACAATGCATACATTTTTGAAAAGTAGAGTGATTAGGCTTTCTGATTATGGCAAAATACACAGGGTGTTCCAATTAATATAAGCAAGTAATTTTACTCCAAAGAGGAGCGTATTCCATAAAAAAATTACTAATATATTTGGAGATTTGACAACAGTGCCAAAAAAAACTTACAAAAATCCTAAGTCGTTCTGTCCAAACCGCATCCCGATATCTCTTTTAGTTTTCGAGATATAAGACGACGAAATGTGATACTTTTCGATGGGACACCCAGTATTACGCCTAAAATTGTAAAGCAGGAACTATATTAACTCAGATAACCAAAACAGGTTAAATGCATTTGCTTGTAATGCAAGGGCGTGTTTACTCATTAATTATAAGACAAGATGGTGTTTAAATGACTCGATATTTTCGCTCTGCCACTGCAACTTAAAACAAAAGTTTGCTCTGTGGAACTAGTTCATGAATTAATTAGGGTATTTACCAGAGCATCGTCTGCGAACCCGTTGCAGACGCCAAAGTTTGTTCATTTGTAAGACGAATCCCGTATTGCATTCACCGAAAGAATTAATGTTGGCCATTGTTCGTCAACGACTTATAATATACCTAGAATATCTCTGAATGAACTATTCGTTATACGTTTGGAGAGGGATGATAATTTCTTTCTGAAAAATTAGCTGTCTAGATTATCACTTCTAAACTTTTTAACCAAAATAATTTCAAGGTTGTTGCACTTCCGGTCATACCGCAAGTAGCTATAAACTTCGTTATTTTTATAATAAATTATACACTTTTACGTTACTTAATACGTATTTAATTTGACGATTGTCAAATAACAAAAGCACAGTATTAAAAAATCATGAAATGTTAAAAATTAATTTAAAATTAAATATAGGTAAACAAAGAACATTGTAACTCGGGGACGGAGAATTAAATGTGTCTATTATCTATAATGTAATACCGTAAAACGGGGATACCTTGTCCAGAGCTACGCAACAATTTTTAAAATTTTTTGCAATATTTTTAATTAAAATGGTTGGACGCTTCAACTAACGTTTTGTTACAGGTAACTTAACATCACTGACTATGAGAACCATGTGCCATGTGTTACTTTACAGAATATATATTCTGTTTAATAGCTTTAAGCAAAAAAACTAAAAAGAGTTACGTTATTATTATAAGAGAATTTTTTTTAATTTGAAGGAACAAAACTTTTTTTGAATAGTTTTGATGTTACCTACCTATTATTATAAGAGTTAATGTTTTTATTTTATTTTTTAGAATTAAAAGTTTTAGTTTTTGTACAGTTTTTAATTATTTGTAGTCTAATAAAAGAAAAAAAAAGTTTATTTTAGCTTTAAAAAACGTGTTTTCTTAAAAGAGATTTTTTTTTCGTTCCACGATGGTAAATTTTTCTGTCGGCTATCTAACCCTGCGGTAACTTTATCGCTATTTACAATAGAACGGTCAAATTTAAAATTTTTCTATAGGTGACAAAGTAACCCCAAATAAGGGGTAACTTTGTCACCATCTAATTTATATATTTTTTTGTAAAATAAGTAAAATATGTATAAATGTTAATGCTTGGTTGATCAGGTATTACTTAGGTCGGTATATTCATATTTTTTTTGGCACTGATATTCCCAAAAATAAGGGAGATACGACCAAAAATATGCTGGAAACATGTTAAAGTATCCCCGTTTTACGGTACATAATACCGTAAAACGCACCGTATATATCTATGTGTCTAGAATGTGTCCTGAAAATCCAGTGGAGTATATGATCTGAGATTTCCAATGACAGTATGTTCGTCACTGGTTGACTCATTTAATATGAAAATATATCGAAAATATAACTTACTTTTAATCATTCATCTGTTTAGATAATTTGTGTAATACAACTCCAGAGATAATTGAAAAAAAGAGTTATATTTTTCAAAAACTAACGCCCTTATCGTGCAAACTAGAAACCTCAAGTTAGGAAGTCAATAAGGAGTAGATATATTAAGTATTACTATACGAGTATAAGTTTGGTTACACTGGTCTTATTATGACCTCAAGTTCTATATCCTATGATAGTTCTATATCCAACGATGTTGGACATATAGGCAAAGAATATAAATCAACTAATAAGAATTTTCACATTCATTCATGCCGTCGACCAAATTTCTATCTTTCTCACTATGCGCCAGATGCATCAAATTTGAGGGAAAAATAATGCACTCGGAGCAGGTTAGGCCCCTCTCTCACGGGTCGGTTCGACATCGGTACGGTATGTTTTCGGTATGCAGAGCTAATCAGCCCAACCGCGTATCATATTCAATAAATTTAACGTACGCCTGTTATGTTATGATAACATATGAAAATAACATGTTTCATAACGTGGCAGTGCAAAAGTCGTACCGAATATCTCCAAATAACGTGGGCCGTTATCCTACATGTTATGACTTTTTCATAACAGGCACAAAGTCGTGTATGTTCGTGTAAAGTGAAATAGCTTAATATGTGCTTCTTGTGCAAGACAAGGATAATCCGCCGAGTTGTTACAGAACCATAACCATAACAGACTAGAGTTTAGAGTTAGAGTGACATATTTGTATTTGACGTTTAATCAGGTTAAGGCCTAATTTGTGTATTTGTGTGAATAGTTCAAATTATGGAAGGAAAAAGGCAAAAGAAAACAACAACGGTCCAATATGAACAACTGCTACAATTTATTCAAGAAAATAAGTTACTGATCACCGGTAAAACAAACTCGTCTGAGAAGGGGACTATAAAAGTTCTATGGAAGAAATTCTTTAGACAATCGAAATAACTTATAAAAAATACGTCTCTGTACTTTTTGATTGTACCTTAAATAAACATAACTCCCATTAAAAAATACGAAAGGAGTTGTATATTGCAATCCTTTGTTGCCACTCATGTACCGGTATATCAAAAATTATCTTGGTCAAGGGTGGTTGTGGAATGTAAAACGTGTGTCTTACTTTAAATTTGAAATAATTATGTCACTGTCACACTGACATCATCAATAACCTACAAATTTCATACCTATTTATTTCAGTTGTAAAACAATAATGAACTACAAATTATGAAATAACGGTTTTAGTAACAAGAAAAACTAAATTACAGTAATTGTTGGAAATGTCCCCCGTTTTGTTCGATGCACAAGTTGACGCGCCTCCTTATGCTGTCAAAAGCGTTTTGCAGCATTTCTGGCGTTATGGTTGCACATTGGTGAACAATTCTTTGTTGCAGTTCTTGCAAATTATTTACCGGAGTTGCGAAAATCTTGTTTTTTAAGTGAGGAAATATAAAATAGTCCATAATTGTCAAACAAGGTGATCTCGGAGGAAACTCAACTTCTGTATGCAAACTTATCAGCCGGTCATCAAAAAACTCGCGGAGGAAAGCAATATTTTCTCGTGTAGCATGTGCTGTTGCACCGTCATGCTGGAAATAACCGTACCGAAGTTCATCATCGTTTAACTGTCGCACAAATTTAGTCAAAAAGTTGTGTCTGTACCTTTCTGCGTTGACGGTGAAATCGAAAAAAATTGGCCCAATTATTCTTCTGCGAGAAACTACCATCCAAACACCAATTTTTTGAGCATGTAGTGGCGATTCAGTAAAAACATGAGGGTTATCATTGCTCCACATTCGCATATTTTGAGAATTGATGTATCCCGAAAGGTGGAACCACGCTTCGTCAGAAAAAAAAGTTAAGGCCAGAAGATCGTCATTCATTAAATTATTGACAAACCAATGACAGTAAGCAAGGCGTCTGGGGTGGTCTGCGGGCAGAAGAGCCTTGATGTGCTTGCATCTTATATGGATGCATGTTCAAGTCTTTCTTTAAAATCTTATGACATGTTCCATAAGAAAGTCCAATTTCCTGAGAAAGACGTTTCAAAGGTTTTGCAGGCTCCTCTTCCATACGTAGACGAACGTCATTGACAACTTCTTCTGTACGAACTCCTGGTCTACCAGCACCTTTTTTATGAGTCACACAACCAGTTTCGCGAAACACTTCAACACAATTTGTAAGGCACGCATAAAAATTGTCCCGTAATATTGGCACGTTTGGGAAGTGCTCTCGAAAATTGTCCACACACAAACGTTGACTGTATTGCCAATTTCCATTAACTAGCACACCCGTTCGAAAATAGGCTTCACTCATGAAAATTTTGTGCTGTGTGGTAAGAGGCATGATTCAAAAACTGGATTAGAAAATTTCAGCACAATGACTTGACAGATTCTGACACAACAAAACGTATTCAAAAATTTAAAGTAAAGACATACGTTTTACATTCCACAACCACCCTTGACCAAGATAATTTTTGATATCCCGGTATTTCTTGCATTAAAACTAAATTTAATATCCCATCAAAAGCCATTTGTCAGATCGCATTTGTCAGATCACACACGTTATGCATTTAGCCACACCTTACAAGCAATTGAAATTTGTCACTGTTATCGTAACGTAACGTATAGATAATAACATGCATGTTAAACAAATGTCTGTTTTTCTGACGTTATGTAGTATGAAATTTGAATATAACATAACAGATTCTCCCAGACGAACTTTAACATGCACGTTACGGTAACATAAGTGATACGCGGTTGGGCTGATATTGTCGCTTCCATGTATTGCCGACCGCATACGGGTCGACACGGCGCGCTCTCGATGCTGTATGCTTGCGGGATACCGCGTATCGGCATATTTTCTATCGGCAAACGTCCAGTACCGCGCGGCGTGATTGACAGTGAAGTGATTGAAGTGTCCAAAATAATTATGACTACTGAACTAAATTTTGTATTGGAGGTAGAAAAGTATGAGTGCCTTTATAATTACTGCAGATAATGTAGTGTTTCTTTCAAGATAAGGATGAATCCAATATTTTTTCTTTCTTCGTCTTATAATTTTTAAATCGACGACATCTTTTTGGAGCCGTTGGGTATCTATGATATAAATTTACAGACCCGTGTGAGAATAAATTGCGGCACAGCATCGTTTCGACAATTGCCGCGCCGTTACCGTACCGATGTCACGTCGACCCGTGAGAGAGCGCGCTGATAGTAAATAATACGCATTGAGTTATGAGACTGGTTTAATCATCGACATATCGCACATCTAGTTACCTTTGTCAGTGACAGGGAAATAAGTGAAATAGAAAATGAGAGAGAACATCACACTGGTTGCACGTGCGGCTGCCAGGTCAGGAATTCGTCTTTCGTGACTTTCGTGATATTTCGTTACTTCCATTTCGTTTTTGTTGTTTTATCTGTTTGATTGAATCACTTGTAAGCTTCGAGTGCCTCGGTGTTTTAGTGCTTGTGTTAATTATATTATAATAGTTATCATTGTGTTGTAAAATTTATAAAAATATTGTATCAGTGCCGGACATGGCGTAGCCGGTCCTGTGTTCTCGTCCTATTTGAAAGGCAATGTTAAACGTTCATTTTAATGAATGAATTGTGTAGATCTATGCATGCTCCGGGTGCATCAGAAATCAACGAAAAAAATAAACGAAACTTGGAAGATGGGAAATTACATTAAGTGAAAAGTGTTATTAGTTTATTGGTTTTGATATAGGTGTCCCTACAAGGGGTTCACCTTATACAAGTAATATACAAGGTGTTCTAATACTCACAATCGAAACTTCTCGTTCCACTTCGGGTTGAGGGTGTGCGGTTTGACGGAGGTGGCGCGGATAAACTTTGCGGGTAACGCGCCCCCCAGGCTGTCGCGCTGCTCGCGGACACGTCCGTCCTTCCGTTTGAAGCTCAGCTTGAAGCTGTGGTGCTTACGCAGCTTCTCGTGGTTGCCTGGCTGGCCATCCTGGCCGGGCATGCAGGCATCTGACAGTGTGCGATTAGGAGTGAGCGGTTGGGGGGAGGAGGGCGCCGCCATCGGCTGGATGCCCAGCATGCAGTAGGGGTCGCTGAAGCCTGCAAGAAAAATGTCTAAATAAATGCATTGACAACCCACGAAGATAATGAGGGGCTCATTGAAATCAGGGGAAAATATTCTCATAGTAAAGCTTTTCCACTGTCAAATTTAATTGAAAATAAGTTTTAATATTTTGTTAAAATATTTATCTTCTTGAAATAGGGATAAATATGTCTGTTGTTTTAGTGACGTATATATTGCCACTCTAAAACTCTTTCTGTCTCCAGAAAGAGTTTTTTATAAATAGGCAATTCAGTTTTAACAGTTTTTTATTTTTATTTAGTTTATGTGTGCGTATGTTAGTTACATTTATTTTCATAGTACTACACTCAGATAAATGTTTGGTAATTATAACTAGTATGTATTTGGTTTATTATATCAAATGGTAAATTTGAATACAGGGAAATAAATATCTAGCTGAATCAGCTGTATGGTTTGTTTACTCGCTTTGATTGTTATAATTTTATATTTCGCTATTATAACCGAAGTGTTATAATACTCCAATTTTTTCATTTGATAATGATGACTAAATCACTATTTACTTTAATGTTTTATTTTGTAATTATTATACTCAAACTTTTACTAAGAGCAATATTGAAATTAGTTAACCTGATTGATGTATGGTATCAGCCACCAAATCCTTTGTGTATATAAACCAACGGTAATATTATAGGAAAATTAAATTAAGTGCACTGTCAAATGTTGGTATGTTATTCTTATGCTATATTCAGTGCTGCTTCTGATTAACTTACCTGAAAACTCATACATTATTATTATTATTATGTTATAAATTCTATGTCGAATATGGGTGACGCACTTTATATTTTCAATGAATATAAACAAGTTCTCATATTTAAGAATCCAAATTTTAACATCGGATAGTGTAGTTGAAATCAATATGGCATTAAAGAAAATGAAAAGTTATAAAAACAATGGCTCCTTGATTTATATATATAAATTAAAATGATATTGTCATCGATTCGCTAGAGATTCACATTGAAGGATTGATGATACAAAACTGCATTACATGTGCCAGTACCTACAATTTTAGAGTTCTAAAATGAAATTCTAGATTCCCTCTTCATAATGTCAAGTGTGACTATTATGGATTCTGATTAGTTAAAATCTTTCTTTCTAACTCAGATGTTTTGCTGTGCCAGTAACTTATTGAACTTGTGCCACAATCGAAGTTTATTATAAAAGTTTTAGTTATCATTAGCAAATCTAACGTTTACACAAATAATGACTAGATTACGTGGATCAGGTAAGTTTTTTTAATGCAATATTGACATTGTTCGTTCTATTAATGGATGTTTAGTAACATTACGAAGCATTTGATTTATAATTACTAAATTAAAATGTCTTCCAAATCATTTGTTTATGTTTGAAATGGGAGATTAGTTATAGTTTAGCTAAAAATGTTATAAAAACTAGGACTGTTTTTTAGATATAAAGGAAACTGTGTTCAAACCAATTTTAATTATAATTAATAATCTTTTCTTTCAGTGTAGTAAACATTACTAACGCACCCAAAAAGTAAAATAGAAAAAATAACCTGTTTTACTTTTATATCAGTCAAGTAATATGTAACCAAGGTCCAAAATGTATAGCAGATTCTAAAAAAAGTATAAAGAAAATTATAATTATCCGTGATCACTATCCATTTGTAGTACCTATACAGGGTTATTCAGAACCTATCCATAATAAAATTTGGAGATGTTCAACATACATGTAGAAATGTCGTAGTGCAAAAAAAAATTATTTTGGCGGGGTCTGAAAACTATTTAAAAATTTTTCATTGCACGCCGCTGGATACTGGTCCACTGTAATGAAGTGACCTTGGGACTGACAATGCAAACTAGCTAGCACGAAAAAAACCGGCGCACTCGGCGCAAAAAAGATTTGCAGCGTTTTTACTTTAAAATAAACTTAAAGATAGATAGGCGTTCCAGGTACAAAAAACTTGTTTACTGTTTTTTGTCGGAATGTGGTATATCCGATGTCGTTGAAGTACAGTTGCCCATCTACGTGGTCCTTTATAATGGTATAACTTTAAACATTTCTTATTTAAGGATGCACGTATCCTCAAAGTTTTAGAGATGAGTTATGAATAACCCGATATAAGATAATGGAAGATTTATTATAGATATACAGGAAAAAAAATACTAATACAAATTTGTATGTCCCGGGCCCAAGGCAACAAAAAACAACATTCCGTAGTGTGCCTTGTATTTTTTAGATCATTGCATTATGCTTATCCGTGGGCAAAACTGCCCGTATTTCGAGATCTTGTATTTTTCGTCGGGTCGGTTAAAGCGTGTGGGTGTGTGGATCGTTCCCTTACTTCTAGATCCTGTTCATAAGCATAGGTTGTTGGCAGTTACTTAATCGCTCATCATCTAGATTAATTAAGGCATTAATTTTGATCATTTATAGACAACATGTGTTTTAATTAATTACCAAGTAATTAGTGTTTCAGTAGTTTCGCAATAAAGTTTATTTCCTTATAGCGTAATTAAGTTTAATAACTACTATTTTATTGCGACTGCCATTTACGGGTTTAACTGAATGAACAATAACGTACATAGTCATCGGTTATAAATATCACTGCCAAAATTTTTGGTCCATCCATCTGTCCTAATAGCTATGAGAGAGATGCGAAAAGCATTTGTATGTAGGTACAACTGTAGGGTTTTTATGTCAGTTTATGTACTAAGTTATATTTCCAAAAATATGACTAATCTTTGCATAGATCAAAGTATCTGTGCAAAATTTTAATATTACTGCGAAAAGTATTTTGACAAATAGATACATACAACATTTTCAAATCATATTGATTATAATATATGCAAGAAGATTTAAAAAAATTAGTTTTCTTTATCGTATAAGTAAAAACTTGTGGTTATATGCTAGAGAGGTTATATAACTCAATTATTAAATCACATTTTGATTTTTGTTCTTCAATTTTATATATACGTAATGAGACTCATTTATGTAAACTTCAGTTGCTGCAAAATCGTTGTATATGATACCGATATGAAAACAGTACCATAAGATAGCACCCGAAATTTCCGGAGATACCCGAACATCCATAGACGTGCGTTGAATTGGGTACAATGAGCAGAAAATAACTGTTCCAGTGCATAGTGGTGTAATTTATTCTTTAAACATGTATAATGTCGTTATAAACTGAAAAAAGTTTAATTCGTATAGATAAACCATTTTATTTAAATTAAAATATTAGAGTTATCAACATAACCTCAATTCCTAAGTGCTCCTTAAATTCCTTGGAAAACACACCGCATCCTTAGTTCTTATTTCGTACACAAGAATCCTCTACCAAAGTAGAGTATATAACTTCGTACAAAAATTTGGAAATAGAAAAGGGACTTAGGGGGTGAAAACGAGGTAGGAACAAAAATAGAATAAGATTTTTTTCGGAAAATATGAGACGTCCCAACTTTTCATTCGGGTACACGAAATATTATTTTTTATATAGGTACTGCTTGGTATGAAAATGAGCGACTTAAAATTGTTCCCAAGGCGTGAAAAAGATATAGCACCCAAAACATAGTCTCAATTTTCTCGAAAAGTATTGAGCGTCCCTACTCCTCCTTTGGTATACGTTATCCCCATATCAAATATACTAGTCAGTATACAAAAGAACGACTTTTAATGGGTTCTAGGGGGTGGAAAACAGATAGCACCCAAAACATAAAATATAAATTTTCTCGTAAAGCATTGCGCGTTCCAATTTCTCCTTTGGTACACGTAATTCCTATCCCATATAGACTACTCAGCATGAAAATAAACGATTTGAAATAGGTCCCAGGGGGTGAAAAACAGATAGCACCCAAAACGTGCAATCTCAATTTTCTCAAAACACATCAATTTTTTCGAAAAGTATTGAGCGTCCCAACTTCTCCTTTGGACGTAATCGCCGTCTCATACGGACTACTCAGTATAAAAATGAACGACTTGAAATGGGTCCCAGGGGATGGAAAACAGGTAGTACCCAAAACATACAATCCCAATTTTCTCGAAAAGTATTGAGCGTCCCAACTTCTCTTTTCGTACTGGCAATCCTCATGTCATATACACTACTCAGTATAAAAATGAATGACTTGAAACGGGTCCCAGGAGGTGAAAAACAGATAGTACTCAAAAGATACAATCTCAATTATCTCGAAAAGTATTGAGCGTCCCAGACTACTCAGTAAACAATGAACGACTGGAAATGGGTCCCAGGGGGTGGAAAAGATATAGCACCCAAAACATAAAATGTAATTTTCTCGGAAAATGTAGTGCGTCCCAACTTCTCCTTTGGTACACGTAATCCCCATCTCATATAGACTACTCAGTATAAAAATCATTAACTTGAAATGAGTCCCAGTCCATCAATTAATACGCAAATTTTCAAAATTTCATTCACTTAGGATGTAGCCTCTTATTAACTTTAGTCATTCAAGAAATATAGTTCAATAGTAATGATTTTTGCTTTAACCAAAAATTTGCATTTAACTTGAGCCTTTTTGATTGAGTAAGGTAAAGGTTTCAACGAAAATCTATTAATATTTTAAGAAATATTAAGTTTGATATTTCATTATTTTCCGTGGTTCTAAACCAGAAAAATGGTACATTGCGGTCAAATTGAAAATATCATTGGTAAAAGGGCATTGAACACAGTATTGAGTTTGCCTTACCTACATCATATTTATATAAAAACGTCTGAAAAAAATGTAATTTTATTTTCATAAAACGGAAATGAGATCTGCCACTAAATCCTTTTTAATGCACGCTATTTCAAGCTTAGAATTGAATCCCTAAATATTTGGCAATATATTTTTCGTTATTATGATTCCGTTCGTATATTCCATTTGGGCAATGTTTCATTTCGGTTTACATAATATAGAAAAAAATGTGAATACCTATACGAGGTGCTGCAAATTCGTTCTTTTCAATATCACATATCAATATGAGATTTTCCTTAATGAATATAGGTGTTTGCCTTACAAGTGGGGAAGTAATGTGGTCACGGAACTGTAACTTCCATTATAATTCCTACATTAATTATTTATATTTAAACACCAAAGTGAAAACAATTTGCTCAACGTCAAATGTTAGGTTAGGTATATATTACCTGAATAGTTACCAGCTTTTTTAAACTTTTCTATATACAGTGTGGGTGAGTTTGCATTACACATTCAGTAACTTTGTAAATGTAAAGATATTAAAATTTTTCAAAAAGTACCTACCTCTAAATAATTTTTTGTGCTCTTTTCAACCATCTGATTAAAAACGCTCTCATTAAAAAAATAAAAGAGCAGCAACATGTAGAGTATTTTTTTTAAAGGGAACACCCTGTATTTTATTTCATAATTTCAAATCCTATCAAATTCTGAATATGACACCATTTTATTTTTTATTAAAAGTGATAATATGTAAGTTAGAGCAATACAAGAAATTATCGGTACTAGCAAAGTTTACAGAATATTTATTCTGTAAGCTTTGGTACTAGGCCATGGATTGCAGAATTGAAACAAAATATTTATTGAAATAAACGAAAATAATATCATTAATAAAGTTATGAGCTATTTACATAACTTTTGTCTTCACAAGCATGCTTTATTTTCAATAATTGTGCAGTCCATGGCCTAGTACCGATAATTTCTTGTATTGTTCCTAACATACCTATTATCACTTTTAAGAAACAATAAAAACTGTGGCATATTCAGAATTTGATAGGATTTCAAATTATGAAATAAAATACAGGATACTCCATTTAAAAAAATCACTTATATGTCGCTGCTCTTTTGTTTTCTGATGAGAGCTTTGAAAAGAGCACAAAAAATTAATGGGATTTGCTTTCAATAATTGTGCGGTCCATGGCCTAGTACCGATAATTTCTTGTATTGTTCCTAACATACAAATTATCACTTTTAAGAAACCATAAAAACTGTGGCATATTGAGAATTTGATAGGATTTCAAATTATGAAATAAAATACAGGGTACTCTAAAAAAAAAATGGGGTTTGGATTGTATTGCGAAAACTATCAAGAGGTGGCGCCATTAGGACTATTAGGACTTGCGTACGCAAGGCTTACCTATTGTGTCAAATACTCAGGTCTTCGCATTTATAGGTATGCTCACTTATATTGCACTGATGAGACCATAAAAAGGTAGAAACCGGTCTGCAATTAGTGGCATCCTACGATGTGTGGTCTGAGCATTACCTCGTAGTTTTCGTTACAATCCGAATCCTTGTATTTTTGATTCTAACTGTGTTTAGACCAAAATACGGCAAATCTTGCTTTGTAATTCAGCGATCGGCGCGGCATATAGCCAGGAGAATAGCTGTTTTAGTCCTTATTTAATATAAGGCGTTTGCAGATGGAGGATGATCTTAATGACGTCCATACTATTCGTAGTTATTTGGTACAAAAAATGACTTAGAAGTACTTTTTGAAAAATTTTAATATCTTGACATTTACGAAGTTACTGAGTGTATAATGTAAACCACACTTTATAGCTTATTGTGTATCATGTGTGAAAGAATGGTATGAAAAACAAGTGTGAAGGCCGATCGAAAAATTAACATTACTGGATTACGACCCAGAGCGAGTTTTGCCATTAACACACCAAATTTATTTAAGATAGATAGATGAGAAAATAGATAATTTTAATGCTGAATACCAGAAATACCTTTAGAAAAATACCTTTAGAATACTTACCTTTAGAAATACCAGAAATACCAGAAATACCAGAAATTAGAAATTTATTTGAAGAAAGACATGAAAAACTACATTGTATAGAAGCATATTGCACATAGCGTTTATTAGCGTAGCTTAGGCCTATTTCAAATAATATACAAACACTGAAAACGCATTATAATTCTCCAGCCCAATTTTATTTATTACGTTTTCTTTAAATATAAACCAGTAAGTACATTATTGTTTTTTATTCTGAGCAGATAATAGATTTTCGACAATTGCTAACTGCTTTTATTAAATTTTAACGTCATATTAAAATGAAAGCAACCTATAATAACTCTAGACATATTTTTAACGACTAACAGCTTTTCAACATTACGCATGAGAGCAAGGTTTTTGTTTTTGGAGACCTCAACGTCAGATACGCACCTTGAAATAAATACAGAAATAACAGAAACGGTAATGATGCACGACTTCAGCCTGAGCAGTAATATCTCCGTCCTCTCATCTGACACCCTTACCTACAGGGGTAAGCCTGAAAATAGTCAAATAGCCTGAAATATAAAAAAAATAGGAATAATATAGTAAGCGCTTAGAAATTCATCCACGCCGCAAGTGGTCGGAAGTTGAAAAGACATTGTACCTGTTCAAATTAGGACACTAACAAATTTAGTGGGCTACCAACACATAAAAGAAGACTGAAGTCCTAGACTCATAGACAATAGCCTCATAAACTAATGCAATTACTCAGTTCCCAGACTCTGCAGGGCCTCTATTCTGCTTTGTGACGAATATAGGAAGCTGTCTGGCGATCGTTTGAACGTATACCAACTTTAATTAATAATAGTAATTCAGTTTTATTATTGTTTGTGAACAACTCCACCAAACTTGTACTTCACCCCCAAACTTGAATTGCGACCCAGATCTGATTCTTATAATTATATAAAATAATCGAGATTTAATAACACAGATGATGGTTACTCAGTAAACTGTTGATATTGAATTATTTTATGAAGATAAAGAATGATTAAAACAAGTAAGTTATTGGTATCGTAGAAGAGTAGGGTTGAATTAATAAATTAGTGGAAAGGATAATGTTAAGTCAGTAAATTACTTAATTCCTATTGCAATTTGACTAATGTGTAATGCGTAACATATTTTATGTTTATATTCTGTTTGTTTTAATGATATACTTATTATACTATAATACAACGGACCTATCCCATTCCTATATGCATATACGAAAACATAATTAGGTACCTCTCCTAACGAATTAAAATGTCTTATAAAAACCACATCTAGCATTATGTCACCAAGTCCAGATTCTATTCCCAACATCTTCCTAACAAATATAATATCTAATTTACCATCTAATTATCATTTACCCCTCTCACCCGCAACATGCATTTTTACTCTTCAAACACTAACATTTTCCTAATATAATTGGTAGTACGTAATGTGTATAGAATGAAGCGATTATTATCCTTATACTTATTAAAAATTTAAAACTACCCCTAAAGTAATCCCAGGTAGTAAGTTATAGACCAATACTATTACCTACTAGATATTACATTGTCTTAATTTTCAGATATTTTTTAATCAAATCGCTAGCCATCTCGTAATTTAAGTTAATTGATGGTGTTTATCGGTTATGTACATTGTTAGCTAAAAACTGTAGGGCGGATTTTCCTAAATAAAATCTGGCAATGTTGACATTGCGACGTGTGTCATTGTCAAGAGCACAGCTTGTCAAAACTGTCCAATAATATAAAGCTAACGCCAATACTTTAGTTTTACGTGATCTTAAATATTTTCTGTTAGTTAAAGTCGTTATGTTTTCCTGTTTGTATTTTGTGTTATTTAAAGTTGTGGTTGAGCAATTTAGTAATCATATTATTATTTGTAGTGTGTTATTTGTCTGCGAACAAATGTCAACGAAAACGATGTTTCAGGTACAGTACTCTAAGGTACAATCTTATCGCCTGTATGTCCCCTATTTAATCTGTATATGTCGGATATTAATAGTAGGGAAAATGACATCTATTCCGTCTAGGGATGACCCCGGATGAATGGTTGTCCTTTAATCAGAACACTTCGGTAAATCCTATTTCACCCTAAATAAGTTACCCCTAATGAACAGAAGAAGTGCCTTATCAATCAAATATAAGTTTCTACTCTATAAAGCAGTAATTAGGCCGTCCCTTGTGTGCGCCTGCTTTATATGGAGCAGGATGTCTCTCACGTAATATCGCAGGTTACAAACCACCCGGAATAAAATCTTCAGATTAGTTACCAGCTTATCGGTATCCTAACACTTTATATATTTTGAATGGATTGAGACACTGATCGTCTAAATGTGGTTTTCAGTAGACTATTAAGTTTTTGCCTGTCCACTCTCAGTTTTTTCTATTTCCAAAAATCATTTTGTAGGGTTTTATTTAAAAATTAATTTCTCAGTCAGTTTTTAACCAATTTTCAAAACTATAACTATTATTGAAGAACGTAAGAAGTAATAAGAAAAATATAAAGGCTGTTCCATTAAAAAATCTTGTAAAACAAATAATTTGAAAGGATTTGTTTTTAAGATTTAGGACATTGGGGAAAAAATTTAAAATAGACAAAAAAACTTGTTAACATTTAAAGCCGTATAGTGAAGTCCACGCTTTATTATCTCATTCTGTTCAAAATATATCAAGTGCTAAAATAGAGGAAACATTAATATTAGAGAGTTTTTGAACCTCTTAAATTTTAGCACGTCATTATCGTTATTCTGCGCATGCGCAGTGCCTTAAAGAGTATCACTTTTGGCACTGCGCATGCGCAGAATAACGATAACGACGTGCTAGAATTTAACAAGGGGTTCAAAAACTCTCTAATGATTTTTAGGATTCTCGTACTAAACTCTCGCACTTGGCAGTTAAGGTTAAAACATTCAAAACAGGTAAGTCGATTCTGATCGCAATCGCTGCCGAGAAAATAATAATATACCGCTCCCTCTCCCACACGATGGTTAAGATGAGAATGAGGGATAGATATGTTATTATTATTACTATTATTATTCGGAAAACATAATGGCGCACTTGGTATGACACACCAACAGCCAAAAACTCCAGTAATACAACAGGTCATATAAGAAATTACAATTGAAATTTAAATTTAAATTACAATTGAAATTTAGCATGTTTCAATCCTTTCCCCTAACCCGTAATCTCCATTATATTCTTAATCGCGACTACATAATATATTACGTAATTATTTTAGTACCTACAATTATTATATAGAGGGTGGATCAATAGTGTGACAGACTAATTACGATCGAGTAATAAAAAATATAAAAAATATTACATACGGCTCACAGGATATTACCAGGAGATCTTTTTAAAATTAGATTGGGATGTATAGGATGTTCCGTTTAATAGTGGCAAAGTAGATATTATTTTATTACTGGATCTCCTTTGTATATTTTCTTGGGGGTTGAACGACATAACATACTATATATTTAAACCCAGCTGTTTCGGGGATACCATGGAAATATTTTTTGTATTTTGCATCACAATAGATCTATAGAAATTTGTTAATCTATTGGGCCACCCTGTGTGGATATGTGTATAATAATTTATTTATTTATTTATTTATTTATTTATTTGTTTATTTATTTATTTATTTTAGAGTACAATGTCCAACGGGACGAATCCCAGTTACAGAACAAGGTTTGAAAAACAACATTAAAAACACATAATATAAAATCATAAAATAGACAACATGAGTAAAAATACTAAAACAATAAATAAGAAATACAAAGATATATCATCAATACAATATACAGACGACTATGCAAATAAATTTTTAATATATTCAGTTGAATGAAAAAATATATCAAGTCGATCTTCACACATTTGATAGTTAACAGTAATTTGATAAAGAGGGGAGGCTATGAGAATGAATTCTAATGAATAAAATAATTATAAAACTAAAATGACTATAGAGTATTGATGCACAAAATAATGTTCACTATAAGGAAAGACTTGTATGAGAAAAAAGTTATCCCTAATCCAGATTATTGAAATTCGCCTCCTGAATTTTGTATCATTTATATTATTTTGTAACATAATTATTATCCTCTTTGACAGTTTTATTTAATTATCTAATTAAATAAAACTGTCAAAGACGATAATAATTATGTATAAGATATATCTATGTCTTATAGAAGGTACTGGACAAAAAGAAAATGAAAAATGCTCTGAGGTAGTAACCCTCATGACCGGATGAAATAAACCGTAGAAATTTTACGCTCGGAAAGCCCCATTTTAGTTTTCTAACCGCGCAAATAGAACAATCACTACAAATAGGATAGGGCATTCAAGTCGCGTCCTGAACGGAAAAATCCTACAACACTGTGCCTGATTGTCAACTCGTGGGAGAATTATGACACCCCTCTGTTTAGGAAATGAGTTGTAGCTTTCTTTTCGACGAAGGGAAATTTATGTATACCCAGTAATAAATTTATGCGTGTAGGTATGTCAATAACTTATGTAAAGGGAGTTTCGCCAAAATTTACAAAAGCATTTTAAGGGTGCTTGTCAATACTTACATAAATTTTGTTTGGGAATGGCTCCAATATCAATATACATATTTTATTTTTGTTTAAATCATGTCGATTATTCTTCAACACGATACATTTTTTTACTGACAGACACGGCAATTTCTTTCAAATATTTAATAAACAATAGTATAGTAGTTTTATCTAAAATTTATTGAAAATTCATCAATTTATTTATACAAAGCAAAAAATAGTTTTTCTAGAACTGTTATTAAAAGTTGACTTTTATACGATATTTATTAAGTGTCAAAGCAACAGTTTCTTGTCTACAGAATTTTTACATACTTGGGTTTAGTCTGGAAAATACATTTTTTTAAGCGTTTTGAAAAGTTGTACATTTAGTAACTTATTTGAGTTAGGAAAAGTTCGGTTTTTCTTAACTAGTGCGTGAAAAAATTTCTCGCACGCAAATAACTGACACAATAACACTAACGAAACGAAAACCTAATAAACAAACTCGTTTCTATATCAACATTCCCTCAGGATTCTTGATTCACATTTTCGAAATTCAGAATTTTCAATAAAAAATTATGATAAATACAGTTTTTTGAGCTATTTTCAAAATACTATTTAAAAAAATCATGTGTGCAACTCGTAGGAAAAGCGTCTTTTCCGCATATGGCATATTTTTTTATCTTTTGGCTGACGCATAGATCAAAAAACCTACGCCTGATGCGGTAAAAAGTCACTTTTTCAAACTGAATGCACAAACAGCTATTTTACGGTATTGAAATTTTAAGCCACCATCATATCTTATTCATGATATACTCAATTTTCACTGACAAAAAAGTTATTTGTTAAGTATTCTTTGTCGTAACGAGATGACGATTTTTTGGGTATCAGGTGTCCCATGGCTTCTTGAGATTTCCGCATAATAATCTCAGGAATTAATAATTCTTCTTGATCCATTTTACAATAATTAATAACGTGATGACTGTTAGTGTTAGAATAATAAATACGAAAATATTAGGTGACCTTGACATTCTATATTCAGGTTGTGACTCAACTGTTTTTCTTCCTGATGAATTGATTTTGAAAATATTAAATACATCGTAAAACCTTGCAAGTGTCAAATTTTTCAATAAAACTAAAATCTTAATAAACCATACATTTTAGGTATAGGGAATCTTGAATAAAATGTCCCTTTACCAAAGAATTAAAAAATGTAAAAAAAATTAGTATACCATTTAAAATAAGAGAGTAGGTATCGATTTCCGGTATAACCGGAATGACAGAAAGCCAAAAATTTTTAAAAAAGTCAGCTCCATCTATTAGTTCCCCATGCAAATTTTCGAAATGCTACCTCTATTGGTTCTCCATATACAGATCGATTCAACTCGTCGTGACATACTCTGTATAAACTATAATGTTGTTATTGGCTGCAATCTCTAATTTTATATTAAAAGAATGTCAATATCACACTTTCTGTTACATTTTTTAATTCCTTAGAATCATACCATACCATACCATAAAGTCTTTGTAAGCAAATTCATATTGCCTGATATATTTGATGGGAATAATCCAGAAATTGCACTTTTCGCTGCTTCAGACACTTAGATCACACAGTAGATCTTCTTAATCACTTTCTGGTAACATGTTTTATGTTTTTATTCAATTCAAATGATTAAATGATCGAATAAACTGCTATATACCAACTCAAGATTTTAAAAAAACCGTATGATTTCTTAATAGAATTGTTGATTATTTACCATAGATAATAAAACAAGATTGTTTTACTAAAGCTTGTTTGTTGAGTTGTCATTACATTAGCCAAAGAATATTTTATATTAAAATATGTGCAGCAAATGTCCAAAAAATTGTAGATGACATACATGACAAATAAATTAATTGTAAATTTAAAAATTTTCTCTTCACATTTTCAGTGATTTTTGAACTGCGGGATTCCGTTTAAGAAAAAATGTTATCTGATGAAAATGAGATTCTTTTGCATTCTCGAATGATTTTTTAAGCTTGCTTTCGTTCGCAAAAAATACTTTCATTCTTAAATACAAAAAACATTTCTCAAAAATAGCTTCTAAAATTGAAGTAAATAGCAATAATTTGATGTACATTACTAATTTCAAAAATTAAACTGAAAACAATATAAAAAATATTAGAATTAGAGTTAGAATTGATATTACTCACCATAATTTGTAAATCGGGAAATATTGCAAATTCTGAAAGATAAGTTGTTACCACAACTTGGTCTATTAATTTGTATTAACGAAGTTAAGTTTTACGCTCTCCCTCCGTAAGAGAGTCAGACATCTTTTCATGAACAATATCTTTGAACCAACTTTCTCTCACCTTGCACGTGAGGTTCATAGTTCATCTCAGTTAATTTAAAACTCATTGTCGGAAGAAGTTTCTAACTCGTTAAGTGTCACTAGTTACCAAGTTAATTATGACATGGAAGTATTCAGAGTTTTAAGTATGAAAGTGGCTTTCTGTCTAATGGGTCACAATGCAAATTTTGTATTTTTGACATGAATGTTATATTTCTAAGAATTAATGTTTGCAAATCTTCAATAACAAAGGGAATGAAGGTACTTACTAATAAATGTTTAATTCCCTCTTGGCAACAGATTTAATCCCAGTAAGAACTGAAAAAACGTTTAATGATAAACGATGGCCCTTCATGATTCCAACCAGAAATCTCCTCTCGGTAGGAAATAAGTCTACCCATTTAGCGGTAGAATCGCAAATTATGAAAATGAGATGTTTTTAACACGATTAATACTAACGTTTAAAACACCAAAAACTTAAACGTTTTATGAAGGGTTTGTTTACACTTTTATTTATTTTAAATAATATTTCTAGGTTCTTCAGACGTCTATTATTACATTGAAAAACTGTAATTTTAAGGTTTTTCTAAGTAATATTTAAACCAATCGTAATTTTTTATAATTTTTTCATGGTTTCAGGACGTTTAATTCAGGACGTTTGAAAACCCAAAAATTTAAACGTTTTAGCAAAGTATTATTTACACTTTTAGTTATTTCAAATATTTTCAGGTCTTTAAGATGTTTAACATACCTAAGCATTGAAGAAACCTGTACCTAAATTTAACGTTTTCGCCATGAACAATTTAAACCAATCGTTCCTACTAACAACTTTTCTAAGTTTTTAGGACGTTTAATACTAACGTTTTGAAAACCAAAAACTTAAACGTTTTAGCAAAGTATTATTTACACATTTAAATTTATATTTCCAAGTCTTTAAGACGTTTAAAATAAAACATTGAAGAAACCTAAAATTTTGACGTTTTATCCAAGAAATATTTAAACTAATCGTTATTTTTAACTGCTTCTCCATGTTTTTAGAACGTTTAATACTAACGTCTAAAAAAACAAAAACATAAACATTTTACCAAGGCTATTTACATGTTTAGTTATTTTAAATAATATTTCCAAGTACTTAAAACGTTTAATATAAACATTAACGAAACATATAAATTTAATGTTTGTAGTGGCGAGATACAGTGAAATACACTGCAGTGCCCTCTTTGGGTCTTTGCTACTACCTGTCTGACAATTATTGTCTAATTGACAGACAGATAACGATCTGCAGAAAGCAGATGCCATTACAGCGACCTCTATTGTCTTTGAGGAAGACAATCCTACTTAATTATTGGAAGGAGATGCCGAAAACAACTACTCCACGGGCAATATGCCCCGACTGGCGTTGCATTACATCAACATCTCCATGGATGTCGCCACATCCTTCATCAAGACCAAATACCAGACAATGACCGTTTTCGATCTTGTTATGATCTCGTCAGACTGCCATAGGTATTGGAATCGATGAATGATCTGGCGACGTGATTGCCTAAGGGGCATAGTGAATGTTTGTAGTGGCGAGATACAGTGAAATACACTGCATTACATCAACATCCATGGAGATGTTGATGTAATGCAACGCCAGTCGGGGCATATTGCCCGTGGAGTAGTTGTTTTCGGCATCTCCTTCCAATAATATAAATTTAATGTTATTCTCTAGTAATATTTACACTTTTAGTTAATTAAAATACTTACTTTAACGTCAGTTCAACGATTAGTTGAAAATTTGTTGCAAAGAAGACGTCATCTTTCTAATCTTTTACATATAATCAACCACAACAACGTTATTTTGACATTTTTTAAGCTATGATGTTCTCATTGGGACAAAATGGTACATGCTGTACCATTTCGTCTATCTAATAGAAGTAGGTAACGTATTTTGCTAGCAATTATTCCTGTGCTGCATATTGTTCGGAGTTTATTATTTTTTAGTTACTAACCAAATTGATGACTATAAATAGATTATATTTATTTTAAGGTTTACGTATACCCCCTTCATTTTAAACTGGAAGTTCAAAAATTATGAAAAAATTCAGGTACACTTGTTAATGCAAGATGAATAAAATAGCAAATAATGAAAAATATCTGTCGACTAGTTTTTGAAAAAAAGTGAAAAAACCTTGAAAAAAACTAGTTTTTATTTTTTTTCTCAAAAACTAGTCGACAGATGTTGATTAAAATTTTTGAGATTAATGTGATTTCTATTGCAAATGCGTCTAATTTTTTTGAAAATTTTTGAACTTACAGTTTTCGAAAAAAATGCATTTTTAGTAAAAAATTGCTTATAGCGCAATTAATATAAAGAAATTTTAGGATTTAAAAGTATATTATGATGCCATAGTCTTTTAGTGATGGACAGGACCAAAAATGTTTGAAGTTTTTAGAGATCTTTTTAAAATATTAAATAATAATTGATCAAAATCGCCTTCAACAATAATCAACCAGCACGTGCTGTCCTCTGTTAGTCATCTTTCCAACTTGAAGTCCGGAATTACATAGTTGCCAGATCGTGACGGCACTTTGAGATTGGTTACGGAGGTCAAATCATGAAACTTTAGAGTTTAGAGAATACAGTGGAAGCGATAATAACGCATTATATTATGCGAATATTTTTCAATAATTCGCAGAATTAGCTATCATTTGAATATTTTTAAACTAAAATGTACTGTTAATGGAATGTTACAATATAAAATAAAATTAAAAGAAATGGTTCCGTCGGGGTTCGAACTCTTGCCGAACTGGCAGACATATATATTTTAGATCGCTAAGTTTTATTAGGCTACCTATAACATTTTTAGCAGACTTTTATTACAATAGAAATTATTTAAAAAAATAATTGAACCAGAGAAATGGTTAGAAAAAATTTAAATGAGGAAGGAAATATGTACGTACTAGAACCAAAGAGTAAGTAAAGATAATCTAGAACTGCAACCTATAATATTTATGTTCGGAAAAAAATTGATATTATAAACCTACCACACTAATCACACTGTTATCTATTTATTGAGTGGACATTATAACGTTTAAAGAAATATCTACAGACACATTTTTTTCGGTGGATATTCAAATAGTAACTAATCGATAATTATTTAATCTTAAAGTTTCATAATATTATTTTCTCATAAAAAATATAAAACTTTTTGGGCAATGATATGCACCATAGTCCGGGACCGGGGGCAGGACCAGAATTTGTTTTATTGTACCGATCAATGTAGTAATTTCTATGGCTAAGTCTGTAAACAATTATTTATGGGAAATTTTGAAAAAAAAATATGCTGGTTGGTCCAGGGAAGTGCCCTTTGTCGTCCTATATAGTCAGAACGACTTGTCCGGGACCGGGGGCGGCACTAGAATTTTTTTATTTTACCGATCAATGTAGTTATGGCGAAGTCTGTAAACAATTATTATTTATGGGAAATTTTGAAAAAAAAAATTATGCTGGGTGGTCAAGGGAAGTGCCCTTTGTCGTCCTATATAGTCAGAATGACTTGTCCGGGACCGGGAACGGCACTAGAATTATTTTTATTTCACCGCTACAGATAGTAATTTCTATGGCTAACTTTTATGGGCAACTTCACTCAAGTAATGTTTTATTGTATAATGCTATGCAAAAAAATTTTCCAATAGCTCAACGGAACAATGGTGCGAAATTAGCGTTAAAAATTTTGAACCACGTTTACTTACATTCTTATGTATTTACACACACATGTGAAGTATAAAAGCTTGTATAAGAAAATTCTATATAAAGTTTGTAATTTGATGAAATTTTAAATAAATAAAAGGTTAATTCGCGGAATGTTAAACATTTTTTTATATATTGGTATGTGAAAGAGTGTATCGATAATATGAAAGTGTTAAAAAATATTAAATTATGTTTGTAAAAAGTGATAATCGATAGAAATAATTAAGAAATCAGCCCAAATGAAACATGTAGTAATTTCTGATAGCAAATACCTAACATGAACAAAAATATGTTTGTTTTATTTGGTTATACCTACTTCCGAATAAAAATGCAATGTGCATATAATTTATAATAATTATTCTCTTACTTCACCGATATTTCTTTATGCAAGCATCGCGTAGAATGTAGAACCCAGAATCCAAAAAAAAAAGTATCAATAGTTGTATAATATTTATGTATAAACAAGTTTTAATCATATTGAAATGTAAAACATAGATCCCTATTTATTTTTAAAAATTATGAATCCTCCTTGATTTTCTAATTAATATCGTAGGCATTTTGTAAAAAGAAAATACTGGCGGACGCTAAATTCTAGTTAAAACATAATATTATTAAGTATATTATTTTCTAAATTTTGTGGCCTACCTAAGGATTTTTAACTTATATAAACCGGTCCACTCATTTCATCTGACAGGTGAAGGACGAATATGTATTATGTAGGTATCTCATTTCATGTAAAGTGGTGGAGCGCACTCTCTCCCGTTTTTTGTTCCTCCGCTGTACTGCGTGCTCTCTTCTTCGTATGTGCATTTCACCAGCCTCATATACACATAAAATGATACGAGTTCTAAACGTGCTGAAAACCGGCAACGCTGCATGAAAGTTTGCTATGATTTCCAATTTTGATACCTGCTTTACCAGCCTGACACTAGTTCCATCTTGCAGATGAGAAACAAAGTAATTGGGGGTATACTTGTATCTTTAAATATGCAACTACCTATAGGACGCAATACATTTTGAGACCTACCTATACTAAAATTATTTACAACTAACACGTAGACAAAAAATATATGAACCATTAAATTTTGACCAGAACAACTGAATACACAATATGCATACAAATAAATGAATAAATTATTCAGGAACGTATCATATTGTTGTATTTTATTATAAAACAAGTATGATTAGCTAAAGTTAATGTGACTACTGACGGAATAAAATTGTTGATTTGGTTTTAGGTTATGGATTTTCAAATATCAATATCGTATATTCTATTACGAATAATTCGATTTACTTAAGTTTTTTAAATGATATGGTGGGACATATCTCATATAAAAAGTTTCTTAAATCTCTGCATACCAGTCTCTGAAAAATTGAAATCGATCCATCCGTTCTCAAGTTATAAGCGTTCTGAAGGATATAAATGGATAAAAAGCAGTCAAATTCAACAGTTTAATAAAAAAATTAATATTTTAATAGGAATAACTAAAGATTTTGTTCAAAATGAGCACTTTGGACCTCTTGATAGTAGAAGAACCTATCAGACATTTCCTGGCTCACGTTGTAAAATGTTTGCCAGGGGATAGATTCACACTCGGGGGTGATTCTCTACCGGAAATCCAAAAGATTGTCTGGATGGGTAATGAACTTCAATGGATCCATGATCATTTCAATGAAAATCCAATGGACTCAAATCCGATGAACGAGCAGGCCACTCAAGAGGTCCTCAACGTTCAATCCGTCTATTAGGATAATAGATAGTTATCAAGGAAATTAATGACTTCCATAAAATAATGTGGCTTAAATTCATGGCTTCTGTACTATTTCGGCTGTCGCAGGCTGAATATTATTTTCTAAAAGTCAAGGTATACATGTCCTGTCAAATTTTCTTCAATGAAAAAGGGTCATACGATGTTGTTTCCTAGAATAATGTCCATGAGTTTCAAGGGCTTAGCATAACGTATCAACTGGAAGGTGCGCCACCATATTATTTTAGGGAATTCAGGAATTCAGGACGTCGACCTTGAGTGACCTGCTCCTTTACCTTTGAGTCCATTGGATTTTTTCTAAGAGGTTACCTTAAATCAAAGGTGGTCACTATCCAAACAGACAATCTTTTGGATTTGCAGTAGCGAATCACCAACAAGTATGCATATTACACGTGAGCCAGGAAATGTTTGGTAGGTTCTTCTACTGTTAGGAGGTCCAAGGTGCTCATTTTGGACAAAATCTTTAGTTATTCCTATTAAAATATTGTTTTCTTTATTGAACTGTTGGATTTGACTGCTTTTTATTCAATTATAACGTTACTCACAGAAACTGTTACAACTTCAGAACGGATGGTGGACCGATTGAAATTTTTTAAACACTTGTATGCAGATAATTGAAAAATATTTTAAATGATATGGAACATGCCCCACCTTATCATTTAAAAAAATATATTTGACTGCGCCAGTGGCGCCATATTTTCTTTAGGAAAATGAATTTATCATCAAAAGAAAATACATTTTATATATTTCACCCTGTGTTTTTTGTCCGGAGTTAATGGAATGAGTATTATTACAATATATTAAATTATCATTATAACAATATATCAATGTTTTTCAAATTAATATTCTATAAATGAACTATATCAGCACATGCTATTCTAATTGTAAATTATTTTATATAAAAATGATCAACAAAATTAATAATAATACGGAAAAATTAGAAGGAACAATTATATGTAAGATAAAACTTGTTATTAAGAAAATTTCCAATTTCACTCACATTTTATATTAGTTAGGTATATTATTTCTCTCTAAACTTTAAGCAAGGAATGCTTAAATCAGCCCTTTATTCATTTTGTCCTAGGTATTTTAAAATGACTTAACAGGAATCGTTCTGCAAACCCCAACCAATTTCGACTGAGGCTTGGCGAGGATAAAACTGCTGGTTCTGAGGGCGAGGGTGAGTGGATTTATATCCAATAGCATTAAAATCTCGTTACAAAATGTGAAAACATACGTAAAATATGTCAAGAATATCCGATATACGTTTCGCAATGATTCCAAAATGGATGAAGGTACAAAAGATGATATGCAAAATTTTTGTTCCGAAGGACAATAGAACTTTAAATAAAAGTAGGATAAAACGTAAAAGATTTGCAAAAAGTTATTATTACTATAATAATTGCTAGGGTATACTTTTTACATCTTTCTAAATTTAATTACTATTATGAAATTAGTGATTACTATAAAAATAGAAAATAATAAAACAGCTATAATAATTATACTCGTAAATATATACGCAACAATGTTATAAGAACAAAGATCAGCTTAAATGTAAAACAAGTCAAACAAAAAATATATAAATACCATAGAAACAATTAAAAATCAGTAATAATTACGATATTCGGTAAGTTACAAACAATTTTAGCACAATTATGTCGCAAAAAGTTGGTAGCCTTTAAGTATACATTACAGGTATTTAAACTAAATTCAAAACTAAAAACTTTTATTCTGAAGGGCAACATTTTTTATATTTTACTAATATTTATTTTACAAAAAGTAATAGATTTTTATGGGATTAAAATTCAAAAGAAATATTATTTATTTCATAAATTGGTTTGTAGTTTCTGGACCTTTGATGTGAAATTTTCATTTATACGGTATTTAATTCTGCATTTTGTTATCCATGTGTTGCTATAAATGAAATATGTATTACTGGACTATAAAATAAATATACTACATGGTTTACTGTGAAATATAACATAATTTCCATTGAATGTGTCTATTGATTATTTTATTATTGCCCAATTGCATGATTATTATAAAGAACCACAATAGCTATTATAGTTGTATGACTCCGAAGCAATTTGGTTATGAATAAGTTAAATAAATTTCATTATCGGCTTTATATCATGCCATTAATTAAATGTTGGTATTTTATGTACTTTCAGTAATAGGTATATAAAAAGGGTGTGCTACAAAATAAATAAAGTATTTTATAGTATATTTTTAATATTATTTATTGGCTTATCTAACTGTTTACATCTTTTTTTATATAGGAATTATGCCAAAAGTTAACTAAGAGATATATTATTACTGAAATTATCAAATATTACGGTTCAATAAAGTCTTATATTTCTTCATTATCTATACTACTAGATATGCAAAAAATGACCTTATTATTTTTAAGATATGTCGCAAACAACTACTTTGCGTGCAACATGGACCGACCCACATTTCTTAGTTAACTTTTTGGCTTAATTCCTACATAAAGAAAGATGTAAATAAGTAATGTAATTTGAGCATTATGTGTATAGTAGGCACTAATCTGACAAAAAGACGGACAAATGTAAAGTGCTTTGGGCAATACCGATCAGGATATTTATTTAGGTAACAATATGGAGCTTTATATGAATAAAAAAATAATTTCTCACAAACTACAGAGTAATGCGTTATTTAAGCAATAATTATGCAGTAGGTAGTCATACTTGGTTATTCTCTATATTGGATTTCAGAGGTTATTTTCTTTTTGTCCGTTTAAGTTCTAGTTTTAATTTCGTAGGAAATTAATTAGAATTATTCTGTGTCAATAAAGATTGTTTAAACAGTAACAAAAGTGTAAAATGAGTATATTATTTAAAAAATAATGCAATAAATAACTTACTAAGCAAACAATACGTTAAAATTGATCATATAACGTAAAATATGTATAATAGTATGACTGGAAATTAGGACGGTACTATTCTACTATATTTTAAAATGCAGAAAAAGAAAGGTAAAAAACACGATTAGAAGGGAAAAACTATAGGCACAGATTAAATATTATACTCGTAGTATGTTCTACAATATTTACAAAACCAATTGAAATTTACTTTTGTATATGTATTAAGGTAAGATTTACATATTAATAATATGATTGTAACTATATGCATATACATATAGTATAGGTATTTATATAGATTTATATTTTGGATGCAGGCTAAAATTAAATTATAAATGCAGACAAAAAGAAGGAAATCAATTAAAAGAAAATTGAAAGAAAGTGCTTTTAATAAACTTAATGGTGATAACTGTATCTCGTCGGAAACGATATTCTTAGATCAAACGTGGCTTCCTCCTCTACAGAAAGGTGTTACTAGTGGAAATTAATATCATAGTGATTAGTGCATGTTATGACTTTTGAATTAAAAATGTCAATCAGACAATGATGAGGATGATGATGAGTCTAGAATCAACATGAAACGTATAAAACAAAGCTAGTTAAGTGTTTAACTAGCTTTGCTAGTATTTCTTTTAAATTTTACTATAATTTGTTTGTTTAGACATACTTTGACATATAATTTGTAATAAATTCTATAAGAATTTTATATCAAACTAAAAAACCACTGATGAAATTATTAATTTGTCATATATTTATTTGTATTGCATATTATACAGTGGTTTAGAAGTTTGCCTTAATACTACACTTTCGACATTTATTTTGAATACTTCTGGTTTTCTGTTTCTATTATTTTGCAGGTGGTATAATTCCAAAAGAAAATAAAATAAATCATACAGCTGCAAACCAAAAACAAGTTACAGACTGGCAGTTTATGATATGATGGTAGTTTTACATTAAAAACATTTTCATGCAAAGTTTTGGAAACTTGAGAATATTTAGAACTAAGTACTTTCCAGAAAATCAGTTTTCTCATATATTTAATGCAGAGGTAGTGAGTTAAGTTCCACTCAGATCCGGCAATATCATAAAATTGTTGACTCGTATCAAGGTTTCATATACTTGTGTGTAAGATTTGATAATTAACTCTGCAGGCAGGCTAGGATAGAAGAATACCACAAGTTAATGTTTGAGACTAACATGTACGCATGTTAATTAGTGAGAGCGGAATGAAAACTTATAAGTAACCAATTTTCTGAGTAACAAGTTTAGGATTTACCTCTATTATTTAAACACGCTAGTAGTGTGAACTAGGAAAGGCAGTATTATCACGTAAACAGAATTTACATGTATTTCTTGGAATGTAAGTTATTAGTTAGTAACTGTGAATTTCGTCTGAACCAAAAGTATTTATACTCTGTTCACGT
This sequence comes from Pogonocherus hispidulus, assembly GCA_963924545.1. Classification (NCBI taxonomy): domain Eukaryota; kingdom Metazoa; phylum Arthropoda; class Insecta; order Coleoptera; family Cerambycidae; genus Pogonocherus; species Pogonocherus hispidulus. The sequence goes on along the minus strand of OZ004692.1, from coordinate 27,523,375 downwards.
ACAGCTCATGCATTTAGTTTATTTACTTGCCACCTTCGCCTTTCATCATATGAACTTCACGTCGGAGTCTTTACTCTACTTTATAAGTTTTCTATTCTCTTAATAATTACGAACTTGAAATATTGTTGTAAATACTATAGGTTTGTTCCTACACAACAGTTTCTGATAGTTTGCAGCACTGGTTTAATGCGCAAGTGTGATTATGCATCAATTGGAAACTAATTTGAATTATTGTTGTTGGAACACAATATTTAGTTCACATAATATCCGGTAGAAGCGCTAGAAGCGCTGTTTTATTTTGTTGATTTCGATTTTCGACGAGTTAACCTTAAAAAATGCCTTTTGTCTTTCGTTTAGCCGAAACATTACACCACTTCCTATAATAAAAGTGAGGTTACCTGTATTGGAGAATTGTAATTATTGTGATATTTTATAGAATTGTTTGTAGTTGTCACAAAAAATGCCAGTCTAACTTCAGGATTTCGTTATAATTAACGTTATTAAAATATTTTTTATATCTGGATATTAGCAAAACAATAATTATTCATTTGAAGGAGATGCCGAAATCAACTACTTGACGGACAATGTACCCCGACTGGCATTGTATTACTTCGGCATCTCCATAGATAGATAGTAGCAAAGACCCAAAGAGGGCACTACTATGTGTTTCTCACCACTACTAATAATTATTCACTTACAAGTTCTTTTACATATGAAAATCTGATACAATTTAAGCAACAGATAATAAAAAGTAATAAGTTGAATATTTACACTAATAAACGCATGGAATCTTCTTTAGATTTCATGGATTTACAAGAATGTTTAATTCTCAGTTCGACACTCCGTACCAGAAGTGTTGGAACTGAACTACAGCAAATGCCGCTTATGCAAGTCGGAAGTCGAGTAACCGCTGGTGCCGAGGCACAGAAGAACCCCTTGTGCGGAGATAAATCAGGCATAGTGGATACATATCACACTTTTATTTATAGATTTATATAATAAATACGGGAATAAAGCTGGAACCCTCCAAATTCCAAATCCGAAAAAAATGTGGCAATTAATTTCGAAAGATATTGATATTACTTTCGCTTTCACTTGTAACATCACTCACAAAAAAAAAATAAAATTATAACGCTTCAAACAATATTTAATTAATCGACTTTCTAAAGTTAGTTTAGCGTAAAAGCGTAAAAATCTAAGTTAGTTTAGTCCAGATTTGTCAGTTTCCTTTTCGATGATTTTATCCAGTATCCACTATATACGCATGGGTCTTACTAGTAATTTCTAAATAATCTTTAAATCGATTTGACAGTCACCAAATCCTTTGAAACTTAATGACTTTTTTTGTTGGAACGGTAAAATATTACCACTGGTTTGAGAAAGATTGCGTTGGAACGGGTAAATGTGTTCTGCGCAGGCTCTTGACAGTTTGCTGGTAATTTGGCACCTTGTAGGAACAAACCTAATACAGCGTGATTAATTTCCCTGTTAAAGTCCAGTATCTTACTTATAGTTTATATCACCAACTTACAGGGCGTTGTATATACAGTGGACAGCAATTAATATACTGTTGTGTTGGTTTGATAATGTACCGAGTCCCCTTTTCCTAATAATGGATTACTAAATATGAAGAATCTTCATCATTATGCAGATAGCAATAGGATATAATTAAATTTCTAATCCGATAGATTATTGGAGTGCGGGGTACTTTATTAAAAAATAGTATATTATATACCTAATTTGAGAAGTGAGCGAGTATTATTGACCGAGAAATGTTATATCCTGAGGCGCGTAGCACCGAAGGATATAATTTTCGAGGTAAATAATGGCCCTCTTAACCGAAGTATATAGTATTTTTTTTACTACTAATAGCCGAATTAACACCAGAAGGTCTTATTTTTATTTTAAAATCAGACATTTCCCTTATTACTCAAACATATCGAAATATCAAGTAGGTGAAATGTCAAATTGATGCGTGAAATGTCAAACTGATGGGTTTCAATACAATTTATTATTAACCTAGGTAAATAATGAATTATTATTTACCTAGGTCAATAATGAACTACTTCTCATTACACAAATGAGGTAAATAATAAGGTTTTCTCACGTTAGTAGTAAAAAAAAAATATTTATTATTATTTAAAATTTTGAAAACTGTGAAGCTTCTGGCTAACACCCTTATGTAATTTTTTAAGTATTATGTACGTTTTTTGTGACACAAACTATACCTAAGTAAGGCCGTACTGGTCTTTGACAGGGAAATTAATCGCGTTGTATATTTTTTTATGCGCAATTTTGCTACTCTTGTCTTCGAATAAAAACCTGTTTGCATCCTAAAGCTTGTAATATAAACTAATTTATAGACACAGCAGCATTAGCACTCTATATAACTCACCGTTGGCATCCTTGGCTTCAAGTCCTTCAGCCTCGATAATGACCACACTGAGCACCACTATGGGAGGCTGTTCCTCTCCCGCTACGTGTAGCATCCTATAGTGCCTGTCGGGGGGCATGCTAAATGCTCTTTGGCCGTATAAGAAGAGGTCCTCTTTGTAATGTGCGTACTGACCTCCAGGTGCTGGGGCACCAACCTGAAATTTGATGAGATATTTAGATACAGCTTGTTATGAATGAGAAAAAGCGAGGGATGATTGAAATGAAAAATGAGACATGTGGAATAAATGGAAAAAGATCACACTAATTCTTATTCTTGTAGAGCGGTACCTCGTATGATTCTTTATAGTGTGAATTCTCAGAGTGGGTGTGACACCGCATGCACAGTGGGATTGACGACGTTTTCTTCTGCAACTACTCAGTAAACTCATATACGTTAAAAAGTCGTTTATAATGTAAAGAAGTGTCGTTTTTACTTACAATTAACTTAAAAATGTCGTGGTTTTACACGTTTAAGATAACGAAAATATAAACGTTTAATATTCGTAACTGTGGAACGATAAATTTTAGTATTAACATGCTTTAACATCTATGTTTCAAAATAACATTTCATTAAGGTTTTTAGTTAATGTAAATTAAAACTAAAAAAAAAGGTTTAAATAACATATTTTTTCAACGTTTTTTTTTTAGATCTTTACATGTTAAAATGTTAATGTTTAAAGAAAGGTTTAAGAGACGTATTTTTCAATGGGTTTTCAAAAGTTTTATATCTCTTCGTTTTACACCCCTGAAATTTCGATTATTACGAGTGTATTCCATTTTTTCAAATTATTTATTCAAGTTATTTTTATTTGTAAGAGTTAGGCGTTATTAACTGATACCGTTGAGTGAAATATTCACTCAACGGTATCAGTCAACGCTGATAACAATTTTTTTATGACATCATACATATTGTCATAAGCAAATCAAAGCTAATTAGAAAACAACAGAAGAATTTATGTCATGAGTGTCTTAATAATATTTAAGACTTACACAAGTCGGAATAAGTATAACAGATATACAACACAAATTATTAAAACTCGTCAGTTTTAATCATATCCAGATGATACCAACTTGGTTGGCTAAACGCGCGTCGTATAGTGTTTTGGCGTAATATAGAAAACTACGTCAGTGTTACATATCACGTCATCATCTACGCACCAACAAAATTCTTTAATCCAGACAAACGTTAACTACCTAGGTACATCATTATTGAAACGTATTAAAAACGTCAATTTCTTCCCTTATTTCAACCTGTATGCTTGCTACAGTTTTTAAACAATTTAGTTTGATATATTTACTACTGCGAATACCCATTTATATATTTATTTCTTAATGTCTTTTCATTGAATTCTTCTGCACAAAGTGGGTTGTAGGTTAATGTTTTTTCAAATATTTACTAAATGCAAAGCGTTTCAAACACGCTTTATAAGTATTATTAGAATACGTACTTCCAAAACCTTATAAAAACGTTTTGCTAAAATTTGAATAGACTATTCAGTTGATGTGGATGTATTAAAGCGTTTAAAAAAGTTTTATTTAAATATTTTAATAACGTTTATTTCACGTTGGCAGAAAACTGCTAACATTTTTAGTAAAAAAGTCGATGTTACGATAGACCATTATTTTTTCAAGCATAAATAAACAGTTGAATTTGTAACGGAACACGAATTATTAACCAATGGTACGTTAAGAATACGTTTTAAAAACGTATCTGGGGGTGTTTACTGAGTAAAGTATTTTTCTTTCAACATTTTCCATATTTTGTATTGGTACATGGGGATAATTGTCAATAGATATAAGGGAAATTCACTAAGAATTATTTTATAAGTTCGAATAAAAAACAACTGTATAATATGATGTAAAAGCAAGTATTCCACGAATTTAGTAAAAGCTGTAAGTGATTTTTTCGTTTGACGCAAATGAATAATTATTTTAATAAGTATATTACAACGTATGAATTATATTTGGAATTCCAGAAAGCTTTCATAATGTTTTTATTATTTATTATTAGCTAATATTTAATTTCAGACAAAGGATTTTTTTTAGGTTATTTTTTTAATATCCTCAGGTCTCAATAGTCACTGAAATTAGTTAAAATTATTTGCAAAAATATTTATTTCAGCTCAAAGTTGTCCTTTGTCAAAAATGTTAATGTAAGTGAAAAAGAAATAACGAAAAAAGTAATCAAATTCATGAAATCAAAACTGATATATGCAGATATAATTTATATATTTATTCAAATGATTCATTTGGGTCAAACTAAAAATCCAGCGACAAAGATGTAGTTATAAAGTTAATTAAATATTTTATATCAAAATATGCCTTTATACTTCAATAGTGGGGGGGGGGAGGTCTCATAAAGCACGGACAGTAGTTCGCAACTAGTTATTATAGTTATTATGCAAGCTGCAGCTAAGTCAGCCGATTTAGTTTTAGCAAGACTTAGACGTGAGATTCTGGGATTTGGGATTTACAACTTTCTAACTATCGGGAAACAATCTGCAATAATTTCCCTTTGATGTTCCGATTCTACCTCTGGGATATTCTCTAGTCTTATTTTGTAAAAGGCTCTTGTGGTATAAATAGTAACTGTAATTTAAATGAACTAAGAAATACTGGTAATTGTAAAAATTGATTTACTGTATGTGACACTGTATTGACCAAGTGTATGTGATCAGTTAATTACATGTTAATCGGAGTTACATTTTATAGGTACACATTTAGAAAAACAATCACAATGTATGTAGGTATCATCCTAAGACTTTATATCTAGACTCTTGACGATATCGATAGATTATTATGGAACTCTGGTGCCATATAATAGAATAATTTCAGTTTAATGTAAAAAGCCAGTGGCGTGTAAGGTGCAACCTTTTATGACGAATTTTTTAAAAAACAAAAAAATGGTATACTATAGTGCGTAAATAAAATAAAAATAATGCCATTTTGAATTTCTCATAGATAAGATGCCTTCAAAAGTCATCTCCAGTAACTCACAGTTGCCCGCTAGTACACACATCTCCGAGACACCTGCAGGTATAGATTATTTTGGAATTTTTTCATGCCCAGAATCCGCAGAAAATGAGCGTTTCATTGAGAAGCGTGCGGGTTGTTGAATGTTTTTACAAATAATTCGGAAGCATTAGGAATACAAAATACAAAGACTTGTTTCGTGCAAGATGTGTTTTTGTTAAACATTAACATCCTGTACTTCAAAAGCCAAGTGTTAGTTAGAACGGTATTTACGGAAACTTCTTCACTTAAAATCATTAATCATAGACAACGTACCGCTCAAAGTAGACTGCTGACCTTTTTTAAGGCATTTAAATAACCACTTAGGAAGATGGGAAAAGGCAAGTTGTGAGTGAGAACTTTCGTTACGGTGTTTAATAAGAGGTATTATGGTGCATTTAAATTTTATAAAATAGAAGAAAACTTAAGGACGTCCTTTAAACGCTGTTTAATTTAAATCTTTAGGCCCGTGGGCTTTGTCTTTGATCTCTCTGAAAATGACGATATCGATTCGTAAAAACTTTAAAACAAGCTTGTAGGTTTGCGGTGGTTTGCTCGCAGCTTTTACTAATAAATCAAGTCAAGAAAATGTGTGCTCCACAATAAAGGTTGACTTTTATTATGCATACTTAAAAAGCAAAATGAAAAGGTCTCTAAAGTTTTCTTCTTTTTTGCGTGCATCGCGAGCTGTTTGAATTGTAGAATACAGAAAAGGTACCTAATTGTATATGTAAAGATCAAATAAATATAACTACAGCGGTTTCTTTGTTTTTTTTTCATTTGAAATGCAATAATATGCAATATATTGCAAGTTGCTTATGCACAAATCCACAAACTAAAGCACTTTAATAACATGTTGAAGTGTCATGCGTTTGTGTATTGAAATAAAGTTCACGGAATTTTATCCCGCAGAGTTTTTCTTGTGGGGTTCCTGAAACTTCTTTCCAACAAGTTCCAGCAAAGCTCTACTTAACAATATAAAATATAAGACGTTAGAAGTATAATACGGGATATTACGTTGAGTAGTGTGGAACAATACTTGGTTCGGGACAGGTAGATGAAGTTGTATCACTTAAGTAGATGAAATAAAGTTTGGTCATCTGACTAAGATCCTAACTTTGTTACATTCATTCAGGTGTTGGATCTTTAAAAATATATTTTATATTATTTACATATTTACAGAGATTGTCAAAATAAGTTGGTATTCCAAAGCTATTGTAGTTTATATTCTCATTCTTCGCTTCTTAATTTATCGCGTTAAAATTAACAATCGCATAAAATAGTGACAGTTTTGTAAACGGCGAACCACAAAATATTATTTCATTTGAAAGTTTATGAAACGTTGATTTTGTAGAAGGGTTAAAATACAGGGTGTTTCATTTAATAACATAATTTCAGCATTGTGGCAACCCTCTATAAAAGTGGACTGTAAAATTTCTAATTATTGTTCACAAAAATGCACATTGTAACACACAGTGAACGCAGGGGATTTCTTCATAAAATACAGAGTCTTTTGCGTAACTGGTTCATTAGACGTTTGGAAAGTTGGGGTTCTAATTTTCTTGAGAAATTTTGGCTAGCTAGTTTGTCACTTACAAACTTTTAATCAAAACAATTCCAAGGTCATTGCTCTTCCAGTTATACCGGAAATAGCTACCAACATCGTTACTTTTAAAGAAAAGATACATTTTTGGATTCTACTTGTTGATTCAGTGGCAGTTTCATGAGGATTCCCTATACCTACATGTAGGTAACCTTTTTCAAGATATTTAGATTTTTATAGAAAAAAACATTTTTACATCTTCAGTTTGCAACTTGCAACCTTTAGGAAAATGAAAGTTAAGGAGATTAGTACTATCCAACTATTCGAATAATTATACATAGAAAGTTCCTTAATTTCATTCATTGTGCTTAGAATTTAGTATAACAACTGGTAAAACTTCAAACTCTGAAAAGCATTTTGTTTCAAATGGAATCACCTACATCTTTCTCCAGTATTTTATATAAAATAGTATTCTCAAGACAAACTAATATGTTTATTAAAAAGAAAATTACAGAAGGATTGTTGAACAATAGACCACATAAATTCAAATTATAAAAACTTTATATGGCCGTTGTTATTTTCTACGCACTTTTTTTCGTAAACAGCAAAATATCTTGGAAAAGCTTACATATTAGGGAAATCCTTATGAAACTCATAGTAAATCCAGAAATGAGTAAAAAAGTTTATCATTCCTTTAATAAAGTTGACAGCTACTTCTGGTATAACTTGAAGTTCAACGACTTTGAAATTATGTCGGTTTAAAAGTGATAATCTAGATATCCAAGTTTTTATAAAGAAATTATCATCTCAACACTCCAAACATCTGACGAACCATTTGCGTTAAGGGTCTTAACGAAAGGTTAAGATATATTTTTTCATTAAAAACTACTGACACTCATAATTCTATGTGAGAGGACTCAGAAAGTTGCACCTTAATATCAAAATTTACATGGTGTTTAATTTAAAAAAGTATATGTTTGGTTCGTAAAACTGTTGTGCTATTTATTGCTCCGATCACGTTTTATACATTTTGCACAATGTTCTTTGCTGTAGTTATATTCATCCACTCTACCTTCATCCGAGCTTTCCAATGAGGTATCACAAAGGGGGTGTTGCCATTTAAAAAAATTGACTTGGGGTGGCCCCAGGGGTTGCTTAGTGAAGGTCATTTTTGTGGTCATACTGATTCCCCCCACATACACTAGAAATGGTTTTGAGAAATTTTTTATATCTTTTTTAGGTCCATACTAATAGAACATTGCTCGATTTTAAATAGACACCCTGTATTAAAAGATACCTTGGAATAAAACAGTGAGTAGTACACATTAGTCAGATATCTACCGTCCAGCCCCCATTCCTCAAAGTATTTACAAAAGTTTACGGAATAAATTTATTCTGTAAAGTTTGGTATTTATTGCAAAACCGGCTTGTCGAAATTTACACGATAGATTATCTACGTGTTTCGCCCAATTTAAGTTTTCATACAAAGGAAATTCGTGTCCCATCGCATATTTGACTTATTATTTATGAATATATTTATACTCGACTTAGTAATTTGGCTGTTTCTGATTTAAAAAATATACATTCTGTGTTATTATCTATACTATCTGTACCAAGAGTGAAGTAAACAGTGTCAAATTAATTCTAATTATTAATTATTCTAAAGCTGCAGCAGATATAATTCTATAAGTGTTATCGGCGAAAATAGAAACTATACCATATTTAATAAAAACAGATAAATCTGCAGCAGGAAAGTCAGAGGACTTATAGACACCTTGGAACACTTGCTGGGTCCCTATAGACAAACTTTGTGTGACAGGATGGTCTTTCTATTTTAATTTTTAAAGTATTATTCCTTAAATATAATGTATATTTACATGCTAGCTATAACATATCTTGGGTTGACCGAACCGACTTTAAAGATACTGGCCTATAAAAGTTTAGTAATGTTTTCTTTAAAAAGTTTTCTCGGTTTATGAACATTGGTTGACTCGTGGAAACTGCTCTAGAATGCTATGCCAGGCAACCTCAAGGTATAAACTTTTGATAGAAAAAGTTGAACTCATCTCGAAGTTTGCTTTCATAAGAACTTAAGATAGTCTGAGAGAGACATTAAGAATTCCATACACGGTCAAGTATACTGTGCAATATATCGTGAAGTGCATATTACTACTCGTATATTTGTTGCATTGAAAACAGTTCGACCCTAGTTTCCATTTCTAATAGTAAATATTTTGAAAATACTTAAAAAAGTTGAGTATTGCTGTCCACTTTTAGGTTTATATCTTTTTTGTATTTTAGATACTACGATATTATTATTATTTTGTAAAATCATTATCTGCAAGTATTTTAGATAATAAGGATTTTTGAAGGTGTTATTGTATTGAACGTGTATTTATTGAGCAACTCAAATTTTAAGTCATACTAAGTTACATGCCTTCACTTGAAAACAAATATGTAGGTACTAATTTAGTAGGTACAAAATATACTAATATGGTTTATTTTAATAATTATACCTTTACTGTTGATTGTAATCGTGGAGCGTCCAAATTTCTTAATTATTATAAGTGAACTAGTTTATAGTGTATATAAGCACAATTGAAACCGTATAAAAATTAAAAGCCGGCAAAAACAGTCGGCATCTCTTTATTGTACATGGGCGGAGGTAGAAATGTTTGCTATTAAGAAAATGTTGTAGAGATCGTATTATTTTGTGTTTATTAGTAGGTACCTATTATTTGTAGCCAAACCAATAACATATTTTATTATTGTTAAGTATTGTTTATGTTTATTATTGTTATTTTTATTGTTTATTTAACAAAACTAAAGAACGCTTCGTTATTGGTATTTACGCGCTGTACTAGAAAACTATTGATGATATTTCAGCACTCGGTAGGGGAAACAAAAAAATGATTTACATCCAGCAGACCAGTCTGTTTATTCTCTTTACACCAGCGCGCAGTTATAGATGGTTTATCGGGCTGATTAGATGTCCAGTGTAGGACGCACATGTACAGTTTTAGTTACTAATCGAATCACGATACCATCGCTAAATACATAGCACGAAATATGAAGACAAGTGCGCACGGTCCTGTGCCTAAGCACTGGCCAGTTCCAATTGTCCTTATATACACTATACTATAAGAGGTACTGAACGATGAACTGCGCGTAAACGATCCTTTTTGAAAAATAAACTTGATGCAGAACACCATGGTAGCCTTCCGTCTTATTTTAAACCACTTTTAAACTATTCGTGGAAACTCGGTTGTACAGACTAAGTTTTTTTTAATAGAATGGGGTGGCGTTGACAAATTCGGATCTGCTAAGCTGTTTAATTACCAAGGAACTGAAAAATTGATTAAAGTTAATGTAGTAAACTCGTGTTTGGTGATTATATTTATAAATATATAAAATTAAATTAAATTTGATAAATTTTTTCAGTATTATTGAAGTGTAGTTACATTATTTATGTATTTTCATACCAATAGATTATTGTATCTTTGTATGTATTTCAAATAATAAATAACTAAGAAAAAGGTTAAAATTAATTTAGATATAATAAATCATACTGATCTATACAATCTGTCCTTTTATGTAACTCTGCTCATTGTATTATTCTCAGTCAATGTATTCTCAGTTTGTAAAATATGATTTAGCTATTGTAAACTCGTATCTTTTTTCATAATAAAATTTATATTTAAGCGGTTATATTTATCCATCGCGAGTAGTATCATAAAAATCTGTTATGTTTGGGGTTAGACAATCTTATAGATATTACTTTTTTGTTCTATTACAAATAAGTATCTTTTTCACAGTCATTACTCTGTTTCTTTATTTCAAAAATAAGTTCGTCCCTTAAAGACCCCATTAAATAAATATTATCTAATATAAGTTGGAATTAACAACTAATAATTGATATCTGTATGATGGTACACAAAGTAGATATTCTAATTTATGGAGCGATTGACCAAACCTGTGCTATAATTAATAGACCGTATTGTTTGGGTCCATTAAATATAGGTAATTGCATTTCACTGTAATTAAATACAGGTAATTGCACTCATAGATACATATAGCTTTTAGCTAGTTAATTTAATTAACGTAGCTGGCAGGCCCAACATGGCTCACTGACTTCATTTAGGTACATATTTTTAAAGAATTTTCTCAATTTTTGCTAATTGTATGAAATGTTTTTATATAATATAACGCACAATATACAGGGTGGCTGAAAGTAGGTGGCCTATTTGAATATTTCAGACCACTTCGGTTTAAATTTTGAAGTTTGGTTCTGTGGGTTTTTGGATATGCTCGATTTAAATAAAATAATAGCGTCCATGTATAGCTCTTCCGATTATACTGGAAACTGACGTCAACTTTGTTATTTTAAACGAAACAACCTGTATATTATGCATTTTCTGATTCTACATTAAATTTTAGTGTCGCTTCCATCAAGTTTCATCAAAATTAACCGTTTTCGAGATATTTAATTTGCTTTGTCTTGTTGTTTATAGTAGAAAAGAAAAAGTGATAATGTTCACAGAAGAGAGAATTAAATCTATAAGCCTTCTAACCAAACCGTCAAGTTTGCTGAATCTCGAAGACGGTGGTGAAAAGGTATTACCAAGTTAGGCCGACTGCGAGCAATGAAGACTTGATTTTCTTAAATGGAATATATTTTCTTAATTTAAATGCGGAATTTTGTTCTATTTCGATAGTTAGTATAATTCAGGTTCAAAAATATATATTTAGAATTTTTTTGAATTGGGTGCATTTGAATGTAGTCCAGCTACAGCATCAGTTTTTGAACCCCCTTGAGCTCTGAACCATTGGTTCAGGGTCAAAAGCTGAATATATATCTCTAAATTTTTCTGTATCTGTATATTTGAAGGTATTTTGATAGAGGGTTACCTCACGATTACACTAACTCCATCAACTAACCCCGATTGCCGATTAAGAGTGATATTCTTAAAGGTGCAGAACACCGGCGTTTGTCCTCGCGTCTAATGGCCCCGTAACGACTGCCGAAATTCCGACTTTTCGCGGGACTCCCTAGACCCTTTTTCTAATTTTACTTCTTCGAGAACCGCTTCACGCGAAAGTTCCGTCCTTTCTCTAATCCTTTGAGATTTTTTTTCGAGACCGTACGTCGAGTCCTTCTACGTCTATTTCGTCTTCGAAAATCTCGAGTCGCGTAAACTCGAGATTTTCATACGAAAACTTTCAAATTAATTAAACTTCAGATAGGTTATTTTCCTACGAGCAATATTGCTAACGGAATCGATAGTACTGACTGCCAAACACTTCTGATTATCAAAATACTGAAGCGAAATGCTTTTCCAATTAGAAAATCAGTAAAAATTATTTTTCAGGTTTTTCAATAATTATCAGGTTGACACGTAAAGTTTACATACTTAAGCGTGTCAGGGTAAACTTTTGACAACAGGCGCGGTAGCGTAATGGGAAAGTCGTAGGATTCAAAACGTGATAATGGTGATTTAGCGAGTTCGAGTCTGGAGGCAAAATTATTTTTTTATACTTTTTAATTCCAATTATTATTAGTATTAGTGTTTCGTTATTCTTTTTCATTATCCGAAGCTTTTATTCTTTCTGCGCGTAAAGTTTGAAATTAATTCGTTGATTTTGGCAGTCTGTTAAATTCACCATTTTAGCTTACAAAAGTAAATATCTACAGTATTTTTGGTCCCATTGATATAATTGATAATAATGTTTTCTGAAAAATAAATTCTACTTTCAGCACTTAAAAAATTATGTTTTACCATTAAGAATAGAGTACCCTTACAATTCATCAAAATATTAAGAAAAATCGTTTAGTATAATTACATCATCATTCCAGATACAAAATTTCATTAATATGTATTTTCTTAAAAATAATATTATTCTAGATGCTTTTGTCACCCGAAGGGTGACCCCAGGCCGCAGGCCTGGACCCCGGTAGGGCTAGAAATGCTTCCCGGTAGGGCTTCCCATTTCTAGTTACTTTCATTAAAGTTTGTTTTTGTTATATCCTCCTTCCTATTAGATATAGGCATATTCTATATCAACGCCTTCATGAGCTTTTATGTTCAACTGGACGTTTTATTAAAAAAGAAAGAAACTGTAGTTAGGGTCAATTTTCCGCTCTCTAATACATCGTTCCGAAACAGGATTGAAGACTATAAGATTTTTTACAATTTTACTATTTAGCATTTATTCCTTAAAGCAAACACATCCGATACGTCGAGGCTTCATGACTTGAGGCCCTTGTTTCGTCTATCTGTTTGTTAGAATGCCAGATCGAAATGATTGTAGTTCCTTTAATCCTTCGACAGCCAGAATAAGTGCGGACGCAAACTAGTGTTTTCATGATCGTCCGTTTCTGTGAACTTCCTGACTTAGTCTGCCTGAAGAAGAACAAAGAATGAAGGAACTAGAATACCTTCGATTAGCATTTTTAGCTGACAAATCCAATCTTAACGTGATCCAGTCACAGAGAGTTTTATTGAGGAAAGCTCCACTGTCTAGAATCGTTAAAAGCTTGGGAATAATATGGTAAAATCTTTACAGGATTTCACATTTGCCTTAAAAAAAAATTATTAGTTTATTTGAAATAAGACAGTTTACTGCTTTTAACATTGGAAATGTTTATGTTCGTATAAGGGAATCAAGTTAGGAGTTTTCGTTCAAGGCCAAAAGGCAGCAGTGTCACGATCGAATGACGCAATACATAATATAGTGAAGCAGTATCATCTTGTAGAGCATATTTTGGGGCACATGTGGGGTGATCTACAACTTTTTTTAGTAGGGCAATTTTTTTTAAATCGCCTTAGAGTGTGTTGTCTGCACAATTTGAAAACATGTGTTTTTGAGTACATATATCGCCATTAAAAAAACGGCTGAACTTACCGCCCTGAAATTTTAACCACTTATGCACAAAACCTAAGCTCTTCGAAGAGTATAAACCTTTTTTTAGTAGTACATCTATATATTACCAAAAAAATTACGTAAAAGTTAAAACTTTTAAAATTATGCATGACAAACGTCTATAGGCGGTTAGCTCTATGAAATATTCAAAATTTGTATATGTATTCAGCGAATAAAATATAGCCTAGATATTGAAAAAGAATGTTTGGGTTGATATATAAAACCGTTTTCGAATAAATGGATTTTTAAAAAGCTCTCGCGTTTATAGAGTGAAGTATTACGGTGCACTCAGGCTTATAGGGCGAATACTGGTACCTCTATCTACCCTCTAGAAAGAAGCTAGTTAGACTGGCAATTTTACTTCACTAATATAAGTAGGGCAGCGCTCGACCGGCGAGATTTCTATATTATGACATAATACTATGACAAATCTATTTAAGTTAAATGTGGAGATATACTTAAATATTAAATTATAAATTTATGGTCAATTTTCTCAATCAGATGAGAGAGAAACCAATAAAACTCACCGTGTTGGCGATGGTGTAGAGCATTTCGACGTAGAGCTTGTCCTTTTCATTTTGGGACGCCGAGTAGTCAATCGGCGTAATACCCAATTCCAGCTCCGGGGGCGGGGGGTCGGATGCACAGGCTTCTGCCGCCTTAAGAACACTTTGTCTCTGATTCTCCTGTTTCCAGGCTAGCGCCGTGAAGCTCTCGAAATAAGACCCGTCGATTTCTTGTACTCTGGAAAACGTGATGTTCCTTTCAATGAGGTTGGAAACAACAAGAGCTTGCAATTTAACTTTCTTATAATGTGTTTTTTAGATATGATTATGTAGCGGTAATATAATGTATAGAGTGCCCATAAATTAAATTTGAACCAATATTTGTAAGAGGTATACCGCCTATAAAACATAGTTTACCTTTCTCAGCGTAATTTGAAGAAAATAAGGATGTTCACAATAAAATAAAATCACCTTTCAACCTCAGAAAATATAAAACTGATGAAATTTAATCACAAAAAATATGAATTTAACAATATTTCATCTTTAAATTAATTTATTTATTGATTTCATATACATATTACAGCACGTACTGACCGAATTCATTCCTTTGGTAGCTTTAGACCGATGTACATGTAAAAGAAATCTCCAACCTTTGTATTTCTTCTTATTTAATAATAAATTCTTAAATAATAAAATGTGTTAAAAATTGAAAAGGGCTTTAGTATAATATTATATTACATATTTTTCATCATAACAAATAATAATTTATTATTAAGTTTTGTTTATAGGTACTGATAATGAAGCAAACACAGAATGGGTGTCACCAATGGATTCTAAGCCCAAAAATATAAAAACCGCATTTGCTCATTTTCGTCGAAAAGCTAACAAAAATAAATATGCTTGTACCTTGGAAGCGAATGAGAGAGAAAAAACTATTTTATTTCGAGGGAAACGGTATTTTTAGATCTTCCCCTTCTTCAGAAAAATGTTACCAGTGGTAAATTATTAATAAATAGCAACTTATGCAAGTGAAGGTCGAACGAAAAATAATGAACTATTTAAAAAATTAAGGCTTATAATGCCTGTAACTTATTGGTGGTGCATTTTCATGATTCATGGTAGTCTTTTTTGGCATTACACCACCTTTAAAAAATAGGAAACCAGTAGTATTCAAATTAAATATTTAAAGTGTACATCAAGTTAACCTTCTAAAGTTTGCCCCAAAAAATCACTGTATAATATGCAATAAAATAAATATTTGATAAATTAACGAAATTTCATCAGTGGTTTTTCAGTTTTATACAAAATTGTGTACTATTACAAATTATACTTAGAATTTCTTCTAAATAAAATAATTATTATAATAAAGTTTAAAGGAAATTAAACACTTAACTAGCTGTTTTCTAAACGTTTCCAATCGATCCTCGTCAGTAGAAAGTGTGTATGATGAAAATTTGTATCATACAAACTTTCTGTTTGATACACTAACGGTAGTAATGACTAGGTAAGTGTTTAATTTCTTTTAGATTGTATTATAATAATTATTTTATTTTATTTAGAGATAATTCAAAATATAATTTATAATATTACACATGAAAAACCACTTATGAAATTTTATTGCATACTATAGTACAGTGGTTTTTGGGGAAAACTTTCGAAGTTTCCCTTGATACGCACTTTGAATATTTAATTTGAATACTCCTGGTTTCCTGCTTTTTATTATTTTATAGGTGGTGCAATCCCAAAAAAGACTACAATGAGTCATAAGGCGTATCTTTAAGAACCGACTATCGCTTGAAAGCGGTTTGACGACAGAACAAAAATGAGGTCGTTGAAAGTGTCTAAATGAATGTAAAATTTTTATTTTGTTACAAATGCTACTTAAATGCAGTTACAATTGTAAATTGAAGTCTTCAATTGGTGACACACTAAAATAAAACCACTGCCACTAGCAGGGATAGATTCCCAGATACCTTCATTATAGAATAACAGTAACATGTGTTAGCTAACAGCCATAATATAAAATTCAGTTGACATGTAAAATATTGCTTAAAGTTAAATTTCCTCTTTCATACGCCAGCATCGAGTTTACTGCGGCTACGAGTTTATAATATTTAGGTGGGAATGGTAAGTGTAGCCCCAGGGAAGGGAAATGACTCCGTAGGGATAAAGCATTTTAAACACCACTATGGAGATTCAGACATTACCGGACGAATTTCCTGGTAAAGAGCTCTCATCTAATTGAAGCGGTCAGAGTATTGACTTAAGCCTTATGAAAATACATAGGGGGATATAAGGGACTGCTATTTTCTTTCGATTCATTGGATGTAAAACGCTTCACACTAAATGCACAACAAGTTCTTTGTATCTTGTTCATATGCGGGATGCTGTGTGGAATTTATTATTTTCTTTTTTAAATTATTAGTATTTGCCTTTTCTTTAAATAAAATTACACGTTCTTCTTTCATATTTATAATCAGACTTTTGCATTCTTTTTAATGATTGAGTGTTTTTATTAGGTATACAGGTGCTTGCAGGTAAAGTTGCCAAAAATTAAAGGCTTTACGAAAAAAAAAACAGCAATATAACCTCTTTTCTAAATAGGAAAGAAATCCACTGAAAATATGACCGAAAAACGTATTGCAAAATAGGTCGTGTGCTCCTACCAATGCCTACCAATGATGCAATCAATAGAGGTGTCCTTGACCAAGATAGCCAAACAAACGCTATTGTTTTAGTTTTGTGTTCCATAAGCACATTTAAATGTGTAATTTATATTATTTGGTATATTATTTACAATAATAAATACATAATACCGATTTCAGTGAACTGTAATCATGTCACATATAAACAACAGCAATATTTATGCATACATAATTTAGTGTTAGCGGTTAGTTAGTGCAGCCGTATTTAATTGTTGAAAATTACAATGGCTTAACGAACTTTGTAACTGCGGATCTGGTTATTTGTATTAAATTATAAGAGTATAAGAGTCTTGGTTTTATAACGCGGAATTCTAAGGATTTTACTAATTTATCGACATTACAACTGTTGTTTAATACGTTTGTGAGATCAAGACTTGAATACGGGTCAGTTATATGGAGTCCTATTTATGCAATTCATGTTACTTTATTAGAACGCGTTCAGCGCAGATTTTTTAAAACTGCAGTATTTATGCTTGATGGGATTTATCCTACAAGGGGTACCCCGCAATGTTTATTTTATGATCGCTTCAATATGCAAAGTCTATTAGTGAGACGAAAAATTCATTCTGTGATTTTTATCTTTAAAGCTATTCACTATGTAATAAAATGTGAGTCAATTGTGTCACGTATTAAGTATAGAGTACCTAGACTAAATACCCGATATAGTAGTTTATTTGTATTACCACAGGCTCACACTAACATTTTGATTAAATCACCTATATATCAAATGATAAGTAATTATCATGATGTTGAGTTAACCGTGGACATTTTATCATGCTCTCTTAGGGACATTAAGAACTTGTTTATATGATCGGATATATACTCCTTCTACCTTTTACCTTTTACCTATTTGTTTTGTTTTGAATTTTTTGTAATTGTGTAACTTATCCTGTAAGTGGGTTTTTGACCCGTTGGATATTTTATTGAAATAAATAAATAAATAAATAAATAAATAAATAAATAAATTGACCTAAGTTTTAGACTTACGTAATTACCTAACTATTTTTTTTTATTTTGTTACATTGTACTATGTATCAATCGACCTAATACCCAAGAGTATTTTAGATCATGCCCTTGTTTGAAATTTTTAATATTTATATTCGATACCCTGTATATGATCTCTTCATAAACATCTGATCATATAAAATATATAAATAAAATAATATATTAAATATGGCATAGAAGTACTGCCAATCAAAAAGGTGGTTGCATCACATCAAAGCTCAAACTAATAATGGGGATGTGACACTATTCTCCTCCACCATCAATCATTGGTAATCATCCTAGTGTGGGTGCTTAGAATGAGAAGAATATCAGCATGGTTACACCGTACGCTAAGTCGTAACAGCATAAGGATCTATTAACAGGTCACGGACGTGTCAAAAAGCACCTTAATACTATTGACCTTAGTGACACTAGAAGATGCAGGTTTTGCGGACACGATGACGATGACTCCATACACATCCTCTGTCGCTATTTCTGCCTCATGGTCAAGAGACAGAAACATCTGGGTGCAGCGTTTTTCCTGCTCCAGGACATTAGAGTCCTTCCACTAGAACTGGTGTTCTCTTCCAATAGGTCTCGACTAGCGGCCGGCACAAAGGATCGAAAGGCCTGAGTGCTGTGGTTAACCGCGCCGCTTTCCAACAAGAACATGTCTGCTTGGTGTTAATGTGATAGATTAACTTTGATTGATGTTTGACTATCCCCCTAACTAATGATGTTTTCCAGGTTCAGAGGTTTCCTTCATTTCTGGGTTGAATGGTGGTTAGGGCTAACCAACGTAAGTCGTTCCTGAGGCACAATTACTGCCTATTGAGAATAATAATTATAGATAATATGCCGCCCCTGCCGCCTGAGGGGCGGCATTGGCGCAATTAATAATGTTATTATTATAAGTTTTATAATTCGATATCTTTAAAACAATTGGCTTATCCAAAAAACATTCGAGCATAGGTGCTGGAATGATACCTTAAAAATATGTTGTTTGGTAACATTGGATTTATTGTGACATCAGCGATGTCAGAACTATAACATGTCTCCAGTTTTTTTAGTAAAACCCCTGTATATTCTTTTAATTTGTTAAGCAAAGAATGAAGAAATAATAAAGAATACTAAAATAGTAGCAATAAACTGCTATGGAATTTTGAGACACTGGTATTATGGTGTATTCTGTTGGATATAATTTCTTTATTATTAGAGATCCAGCAGCCAATATATTTGTGAGACGATCCTTCATCAATATCTGTAAAAATATACAGGGTTTCCATTAAAAATATCGCTGATGATGTTATAACTCTGATATTGAAACGCCACGAGCAATACAATGGCCAACAGACATGTTTTTCAAAATATTAGGTGACATGTTAAGGCGGTTATTTATATGAGTCAATTTCTTTATTTTAGAATATTGAATTTAAGCGTAATTTTATCATAAGCCAATTGTGAGAACTTTTCACGAATAAGTGACTTTTGTTGGTAAGAGCATTATTATCAGTCTGTTCTTCTATCATCAAGATATATTAGACAAGGATCAAGGTAATTAGACAACCTTAAAAGTTAGGTTCGGTGATAGCTTATATTAATAATTCAATATGTGTTGATAGCCTCTTTAATCTCAAAAATTAATATCACGCTACTAATAATCCGCTTGTAGTGGTTATCATCTGATATATTACTATATCTCGACGATCCTGAGATTAATAATTTAGCAATTACAATATTTATTGTCTCTATTTTAAGCTGTGTATTGGTTAATTCGTTCCTTGTAAGTATTTTAGGACGAATGTACTAATTTATAGAAAACTATAGTAGATATCTATATGATAGAGAAAAGTTAATGAAATGATTAGTCTCTTGTAAAATAGTAAAAAATGTCTAAAAATGAATTAGTCCTTTAACTGATAAAATTTATTATAGATAGATATTTAGTGTACAATTATGGTAATATTCTTATGGTGGATTGATAGCTAAATATTAGTTTTGTGTGGTTCTAGACCTATATAATTAAAAATGCCCCATCAAGGAAAAATATAACATTATGATATCTCTAATTAACTAAATGTTTATGGTTATTTCTTTCGTACCGATATCAAACAAACAATCGGAGGAGTTAGTTAACTTATTGAGTATAATTTCGATACTACGTAATCGATCATACTCGTAATAATAAATTCAATAGGAACGGAATAACAGTAGGATTATTTTATGTTTAACTTATTAAATGCCTTAAATGCGTGAATTAATAAAATGTTTGTATTTTTGTTTGTAAATCGAAGACAATACGTACTTCGAAAATTTTCAAAATATGTACAATAATAAATCGGTTCCTGTACAATAATAAATCGCATCACTTTAATATGAGGCATAATATAGATATAATCTACGCGATTCATAGACACACAAGAAATAGACAAACAAAACTAAATATTAACCATTTACCATTTATAAAAATGGTATATTTTTTAAACTATGCTAGTACATAATACGTGAATGTATACTGGGTGAGTTTTTTAACCTGAAACTTTCAAATATCTCGAGAAATAAGCACTCTACGAAAAAATACCTATAACCAAAATTTAATAATTCAGCAAGGGAAATGCAATAGTACTAAAATTAGTCCACCTCTCATCACCCTTGTAGGTGGGGCGGGGGGTAACTTTGAAATCTTAAATAGGAACCTATACTCGTATGTTCGAAATCGAAAAAAAAAAATGTTTCAGATAAATCCTACGTATTTTTAGTCGTAGAATCCGACGCTGCAATAACAATTTGATATTTTAAAGTTACCCCCCGCCCTACGTACAGGGAGGAGGGAGGTGGATTAATTTTAGAAGGTACTATGGAATTTGCTCCGGTTAAATTTTGGTTATAAGGTATTTTATTGTAGAGCGCTTATTTTTCGAGATATTAGAAAGTTTCAGGTTAAAAAACTCACCCGTTATATTTAGTACTAAATGCATGTTAACAAACATTAGGAACTACTTATAAAAGAGTTCAAAGTTTAGATAAATACAGTATTATGAGTTTACTGTCATAAATAACTTTTTCCAAAATAAAAAGAAATTCTCATAAAATATATCGATTTAGTTAAAATTATTAGCATATATACAGGGTAATTCAGTCATTAGTACATTAATTTTAATCAGGTATTCGGAGAGTCTATATCTATAATAAAGACAGGAAATCGAAAAATAAAATATTTTACTCCATCTTTAAAAAGTGAAAAAAATTCCTGGATTCAGGAAAAAAGTCTGAATTGAGGCTGTCAGCACCGTGACAGTCAAAATAAGAGGTTTAAATAATTATAAAAAGCTACGTCAATTTTTTTGTGGATCAGTTTGTACAGAAATAAACACGAGGCAACATTCTTCTAAATTCGAAAGTTTTAAAATTAAATTCTGTAAGCAAAATTTATATAATATCTAAGGACTTTTGTAAAAAAATACCTTGTATTTTTGAAAATATGTAGATGACATATTTTCAATATGGCCCCATAGTTATTATAATTAAAATGATTTTTTAAATTTTATTAACAGCAAAGGAACAACTATAAATTTTACAGTAGAAATTGAAAATGATAATAACCTACCATTTTTAGACGTGTTAAAAATTAAATCACAATCAAATTATGAAACTAATTCCCGTGCTTGATTGAAATCCCGTGCTTTGTTGCTGATTCTTCCCGTTTGGAGAAAATAGTTCATGAAAGCTCATTCTACCGGCTGCTCGACAAAGCCCATATATGTGGCCAGTTGTGCATGAAAATTCAAATGAAGTACTTTACGTAATTTTATTGAGAGTAGATGCGCATAATCCTAAATACTAAGGTGACCATGAATGCTGAAAAAACTTTGCATGATATTCACATGATACACCTGATATATTGATAAGAAATTTACCTGGTATTCTTCTAACCGACGACAACAAAAATTCTTGCAATATGCTGCATAATAATTTTATGATTTTGACAGCTTTTGATTGTACTGCAACCTTCTCCACTGACTTAGAAATAAGTCGAACTAATCAGTATCATATGTTGTATAGGTACTGTTTAATTATATATTTTATATGAAATTCTTTATCACCATTACTGTTTGATGTCACCACAATGTTTTGATATTAACCTCATCTAAATTTTGGCACATACGAGATCCTATTGCATGGTTCTGAATTTAACAATCTACCTATATGCATTTACTTTATATTTAGGCAAATATGCAATACCCTGTTCGATCGTTGAGGTCGTAAGATATTAACGTTGCAAGAATGGAATAGCGCTCTAAAAATTACATCAAGTCAAATTGAGAACAGGGAAACCCGTCATTTATACTTTGAATGAACCGCAATGTGCAGCTCGAGGAAATGCATTATCCGCTGAATACGCTGTGGCAAATTGGATAATTGTAACAAGCTGAATTATAAGGGGGTAAATTATATTTTTTTTCAGTGACACATATAATGTCTAGTTATTAAGTAAATGCGAAAATATACTTAATATTTATTCTCACATTATCATTATATCGTTATTATCACCATTGAGTACATTTCAAGTATGGATATCGTTATTTTGTTAATATATATTGAGGGTCTTAAGCTATACCACAGCCTGCTTTAGTACTAGCCATGAACTGAGAAAATTGCAACACTGCATCCCGTCCTAATTTCAGACCGAGCGATACAGTTTTGGTAAATGGTGCGTCTGTACTTGTGGTATTAAATCATCCTATATATTTGTGTTAAATAGCGTTTAATTATAAGAGATAATTATTTCAGACCGTTGTATATTAAAGTATAATCAATGTAGATAGTGCCGTGTATTACCAATTTGATATGTAATATCATTTTCCCGAGTTTTTACATGTTCTATTTATTAGTTGGAGGTGAAGTGAAATTAACCTTGAATAGTGAAAATGCCGGCACGGTGCTGTGTACCAGGGTGTAAATCTAATTACGATTCCTCTGTAAAAAGTGAAGGAGTAAAAAGTGTTATTGGATTCCCTAAGGACGACACATTTAAACAAAAATGGCTCAAACGTATCCCTAGGAAAGAATGGTCACGTACAAAATATTCCGTTGTTTGTGAGTTACATTTTGATCCTAATGATGTCGTTAAACTAGACAGACATCTTTTACCAGACGGTACATTAACAATGATTGCTTGCAAAGCAAAATTAAAAGCGGATGCTATCCCATCTATTTTCCCAAATTTGCCTAAATATATGTCAAAGGAAAAGTCGATTGTTCGAAAAGATCCTGAATCTAGGCGCCAACAGCAAGTTCAGCAACATGAAATGTTGATACAAAATTTTGAAAAGTCAGATCTTATTGCAAATTACAATGATTTTATAAATAATTTTTCGAAAAAAGTTAATCTTGGAGAAAGTTGGAATATAAAAGTCTTGACATCTAAAATAATTTTTTATACAATAGCAATAGTTTTTTTGACAATCGCAGTTAAAAACAAATAAAAAACGATGTGAAATAGCACCAGAAGATAAAATAAAGAAACGGAAATTAGATACTTTCAAAAAAGCAATATAAATAATTTGTCATTCGTCAATAATTTGGTCAATTTGTCAATAATTCGTTTGAGCCATTTCATTAAAACCCATTATGTATAATAGATATTAAATAAGTACCAACCAACATTCATTATTATTATTAATCTAGTCTAGGTATGTCTTTGCTCTTTCACTTTGTTAATTCTTTCCTGTTAATTTTATTTTGGTTAATTTGATTTTTTGTCATTTGTCTTTTCTACATAGATATATTTGTTATATTATGTGCCTATCATCTTCCCTTTATTCCTGTCCTAATATGAATCATTTCCTATATCCTATCCTTCATCTGTTTTTCTTTCCCTTTTTTTCCACTCCCGGCAAAAATACGCATGCTAGATGAATAATCTGAGAAATATATTATTATTTATTATTGTAGTACTACCTGATACACATACTGTGAGCAATAATATTATTTTTTGAATTATTTTAAAAGCTTGTGTAACTCTGCACCTTCACGTTGGTTTTGCTGAACAATCAAATATCACATGTTTTCATGTAAAATAAGGTATATATTGTTTTACATAAAATATTGTAATATTTAATTGACCAAGCAGAGAACGTATACATATTATTTAATATTTACTTAAGTAGCTTATTACAAACAAAATTGGGAATGCACGTCAAATACGATCGGCCACAGCCTTCTCTACTAGAGAGGCTGTGGGTCGGGAATCGGACTAGAAGATCGGCGTGGAGCGGTGTTGCCAATTTCAGTTCATGGCTAGTACTAAAGCAGGCTGTGGCTATACCGTCAAGTAAGGTGACTTCTATTCATAGGGGTTAGATTGATATTTAGTAATATAGATAAAACGCAACATGTACTTTCTCAAAAATCTGATGTAAATTTTATTACATCAGAATTGATGTAATCTGATATTTGCTAATACTAAGTTGTCTTAATCAAAATAAAAAAGCTATCCTGTGTAAGTATTTACTGTAAATATAAATTAATATAAACTTACTGTTCATATGAAATAACGTTATGCTTCTCCGATCTGCGTTTCACATCATAGTACCAATTTCGGTTTTACCTTGGTAAAACCGAAAATGGTCTTTCCAAAAATGTAAAAATATACAGAGGACCTTTTTTAAAATAAGAGAGCTAGTTGCCGTACAGAGTAATCTGAACACCCTGTATATTGCCTAATATTTGTAGGTAATGCAGAAACAAATAAAATTAACTTTGGTATCAAAATGTTTTTTGTATCTTCACAGATAACGACGCTATGTAAGAAAGAGTCACTAATACCACACCCTGTATAAGAATAAAAAACACCTTTTCAAGAAGATGAATATATCAATTAATACCCAACAATTAATACTACCCCTTAACTATGGTATGGATAAACATTTCCGTGGTTAAATCGTACTTGAGGACTAATATTTTTTCTCTCAATTGGGATACCAAATGATTTCTATTATACAGGGTGTCTACTTTTATTTATGTACAAATTCATAAAACTCTTATTTATCAAGATAATCGACTGAACTTTTTTTTTGTTTTAAAGGGCATCATAAATGCTTCTTTTGACCATAATACTGTTTTTAAGCTGAACATGCAGGACCTACTGCAATTTTTTTTTACCATCGAAATTCAATATAACTATTTAGGGATTTTTTTATTTAAACAACTGACAAGCTAGCGTTAATCAGGACCCCTCAAAACCTCCTTATGCGAAATTTGAACAAACAATATACAGAGCGTTTCTTTCTACACGATATCAAACTTAAGCAAAATATCGAGGTACTAGCCACGGAATTATGTTAAAACAGTTGAATGATATATGGAATATGGAATCACTTAAATTCAATGTTGCCCTACATTTAGTAGATAGAAAAATATTATTGTGCGCCATCAAGATAAGAATAAAAATTATAAGAAAAACATTGGACAGAAAATTTCACTTTCACTTGGGCAAAAAAATTCTTTCATCTGAGTAGAAGATTGACATAATTTTCTTAATAGCCAATCAGTGGATAAAATATTATTTATTTCTTGGATTCAGAAGAGCACTAGAAGATCCTACCCAGCCTGAATGGTAGGGCCAGCCCAGGAGGATACCCCAAGAATCGCCCACACCGGGGTTGGTGAAGGATGGGGTTCACCTCTACGAGGCAGTTCAGGCCTACAGCGATGGGGAGGGTAAAGAGCAAAAATACTGCTCCCAAACCATCCCAGGTCATGACCATGGTCAATGGATATTGGCGGATCTGTTGAAAAATGAGACATAGCTCGGTCTTCTGTTGCTATGATAGATGACAATGGTCATCCCGAAAATAGTACTAAACACATCTAGTTAACTTAATCTAACCAAAATATTAATCTGTATCTTCCATCATACGGGGTGTCCCATCGAAAAGTATCACATTTCGCCGCTTTATATCTCGAAAACTAAAAGAGATATCGGGATGCGGTTTGGACAGAACGACTTAAGATTTTTGTAAGTTTTTTTGGCACTGTTGCCAAATCTCCAAATATATTGGTAAATTTTTTATTGAATACGCTCCTCTTTGGAGTAAAATTACTTGCTTATATTAAGTGGAACGCCCTGTATATTTTACCATAATCAGAAAGCCTAATCACCTTACTTTTCAAAAAGGTATACATTGTTTACATTATCTTTAGAATTGGAGCCACAAAATTCAGTTTAATGGCAGTACCTCTTACTTGAACAGTTGGTGAAACTGGTCTTCGTTTTCACAGTAACCATGAAAAACAAAAGTACAATAATAAATTGTATTGTCAGTTGTATCAAATATTTGAAGTATAGATATAAAAATGTTCACATTAGAAGGATCACACATTTTTGATCATTCACTAGGTACCAAGGATGCACAAAATGTATATTGAAGTAAATGGTGGGCAGTTAAAACAAATTTTATTCTAACTTATTCAAGTAGTTTTTATTTATACAGTTATTTTAATTATTTTATCTGTTATTTTTATTACTGTCATTGTGCTTTGTTGTTATTGTTAACAAAACTCGTTCCTACCGATTATTAAAGAATTATTCTTTTCTCTCTATCTTTTTTCATTTAAAAAGCAAATGCAGTCAAGTTCCACATCAAGTTTGATCAGAGATATTAAAATGATAAAATATATAGGGTATGTTATTTAAAATAAGTGTACAAAAACGTAAAAATAATTTACAAAGAAGGAGGTATTTTTTTCATTGGTAAAAACCCAAATAGAGGAGTACTTCTAACAAATTTAATTTTGTGGCTCCAATTCTAAAGATAATGTAAACAGTGCATACCTTTTTGAAAAGTAGAGTGATTAGGCTTTCTGATTATGGCAAAATACACAGGGTGTTCCATTTAATATAAGCAAGTAATTTTATTCCAAAGAGGAGTGTATTCCATAAAAAATTTACTAATATATTTGCAGATTTGGCAATAGTGCAAAAAAAAACTTACAAAAATCCTAAGTCGTTCTATCCAAACCGCATCCCGATATCTCTTTTAGTTTTCGAGATATAAGGCGACGAAATGTGATACTTTTCGATGGGACACCCTGTATTATAGATAAGTCCTAAGTTAGTTAGTTTAATTGTCATATATCCATGACATATTGTAATTAACGTCTTCACTTGCAAATCTGATAAAATCAACACCTTTTATATCCTATTTGCCTAATAAGTAGCAGAATAATTAAATACAGCATATTTATTAAATTCATGTAATACATTCAAATTATAAATTGCAATCTGATGTTATAACGTAATTATACAGTTAAAATGTAGGATTCTGATGTACGTGCTGGTGCATCTGGAGTGACGACTGCAATAAATGTGCTGCACTGAATGCAATTTAATTCAAGTTCGGAAGCCTTCTTCAAATTTAATAGCAAATGCTTCGAGTATGTATTACTGTGGATATGCATAGCACGTATAAGACTTAATTGTTCAATGACGACATTAACTGATGAACATTGGCCTTTCTGATTTTTAGGGGCAAACACGATAGGTAATCATAACATAACCCTTATCTTAATATCCTAAATTTGCATGGGTCTCATAGACCATCTCATCGGATATATTGGAACTATGTAAAATAAAAATATAGTACGCTACTACTACGCTAGGGATTCTAGATTATAATTATTCTATTCAATTGGGTTTTTTCGCTAATTTGATATACCATGATTCTAATGCGAATCGTATATATTATGCGAAATACTTCTGGAGGTGGTCCGTTACCTAAAATTATAAGGAATTTTCTATATAAACTTATGTTCTCTTCCCCCCCAATTATATGGGGAGTTATACCCCCAAAGAGCGGGTTGAAATAGAATTTTATTTTTTTCTCCGGAAATTTGGGAAGGGATACAAAAGTTAAATTTGAGGGGCATAGTGTAGGTACTTACTTACATAAGGGTTACTTACAGATACCACCCATTACTAAGACATTTTCGTTTTGTAAATTTTCCTATTAAATGACTATGCTTGAATTGTGGCCAGCCAGATCACTGAACTTAAACTCCTTTAGATTATTTTTTATTTGGCCATTTAAAGAATGTCTGCAATGTTATAATATCGAAGAATTAGAAGCAGCGATTATTCGAGAAATTTACAATATGACTAACCAACAGCTGCAAAATGTGTTTGAAAATATGCATAGAAGAGTGAGTTTGTGTATAGCTAGTGAAGGACATCATTTTCAACATAATATGTAACTGTTTTAAAGATAATTTCTAAATAGTTTCGGGTTTATTGTTAGTGTAATGGTACATTACATGGCATGGTGCAATGGTCAGAGAGTAGCATGGAATGGTTTTATCAGTGTTGGTTTTTGTTGCTAATAAAAAATAAAGGTCACAATGTGTTTCCTTTACTCTAAATATTACATTAAAAAAAATAATACTAATTATTAAAGTTATTCGGTATCTTTTTCTTTATTTCTGTTAAAAGTTGTGAAGTCCTTTAGTATTGTCCTTTTAATATAGTTGATTAAGAAAATAAAAATAAAAATTAAATTTACTAATCACTAGAACTTTACAATCTGATCAAAGGGAGATCAATGAATAATTTGGTTCTATCCTAATTTAACTAAAGTTGAAAATCTTAGAGCTAAGGTCTTACTCACTAGTGTACCTTAGAGTCTAGTAACTTAATAACACTAACGTGTAACACTAACCGCACAATGCTCTGCTTTTATACTGATCTAATCAGTTCACTAACTCAAAGGGCTTAACCCTCTTGAGTCTTCTTACTATGTTAGTGTTGTCGAGGAGCTGGATGGCCTCGATGTTCACATGTTGATGCAGTCGTTCGTGATTTCGTAGATCGTGTCGAAGGTCGCTGTTTCTGATGCACCAAGGCGCTTTGACGATGTTCCGCAGTACTTTGTTCTGAAATCTTTGAATGATAATTATATTACACTTACTGGCACAGCCCCAGAGCTGTATTCCATACTGGCTTGAGAATTTGTTTATACAACAGTATTTTGCTGTAAGTTGATAAGCAAGAGTCTCTACCAAGTAACCAGTACATTTTCTTATATCTGATGTCTAGCTCTTCTCGTTTCTTTTTAACATGGACTTTCCAGCGAAGTCTTGCGTCTAATGTGATGCCTAGATATTTTGCTGAGTTTGCATATGGAATCTGGGCAATGTTCATGTTAATAGGTATTTGTTGTTCTCTTTTATTTGTGAAATTAATCTGCACTGATTTGGTTTCATTCAGCTTGATACGCCATCTTCTGGTCCAATTATTGATTTGGTTAACTGATGTTTGCAGTTTGTTTGCAGCTTCTTCATAGCCCTTCCCTGTCGCAATAATGGCAGTATCATCTGCAAACGTGGCTATTGTGTTTTGCTCTAACTGTGGTATGTCACTGGTGTAGATCAGGTATAAGATAATGTAGCAAAATACCCTTCAAGGGGTATTTTCTATATATACATAAAAAAAAGACTAGAACTTTGGCTTAGTAATTTTTTTTCGTAGTTGTCAATTATCCATATGTAATACTAAATTCCACGTAAATTCAATATTATGAACAGTTCACTTGTAAGGATAATTAATTCTGTCAAAATATTTTTATTTAATTGAACTTCTAACCATGTCGGGAAAACTCCACTGAATTTAGGGAGTTTTTAATAATCGTTGTCAGTCATTGCAATGTTAGTTGCCTATTCTTCCGGTCACGTGGCTTGTGGACATTTATGAAGGTTCTGTAGTCTGTCTGTAAGTTTGTTTCAAATTTCTTATTTAATTTTTTACTAGAACTTTTATTAGAAGAATATGAATATTGAATGTATATTATTCATTAAATGTTTTTAACTGTATTTATAAATATATATTGAAAGTAATAAAGACCCTTGAGTAGTAGTGTAACGACGATTTTTAACGAGATGGTAAAACAATTTTATATAAACATAGTTAAAGGAGATTTTATTTTATTTCTTGGTATCCCTATAAGTGGTATTAACAAGAAATGCAGAATACAAAAAATACACTTAAATATTATAAAAAAGAAATAGTAATAATGAATTCGACAATCGACCTTACCCGGAACGGACCTGGTGGTCGATCTCCGGCCAACTCAGCCTTCGGCAGCAGAAGGTGGACGGCCGCTCCGGCGGTGCGGCTTTGGGTGATCGCTGCCGAAAGGAGCCCGGACGGCGGACTGGAGGGGCGGGCGCCAGACACTCCAGGGTGCTTCGCCGGCGCTGCACGAGGGCGCTGGCCCCAGGGGTGGGCACCACCTTGGGGAATCCAGGCGTATTGCTGTCGCCAGAGTTGCTGCGGGAGCCAGACGGTGGGACGGTGCCGGCCGTCTCCGCGGTGTCTGTCCGGCTGAGAGAAAATCTGGAAAAAATTGGAAAGTTAATTTAGTTCTATGAATTTTAAATAATAACGTCCATTATCTTACAGGGGACGTCCGAATTATGATGTACAGGGTATTCGCGTATATTTTGACCCCTGCCTATATGGGTTATTAAAAAAGTTAGGAAAAAAGTTTAAAAACAAAAGTTGTTTGGTTTTTCACGTATTATCTTTTGGCCAGGTCGAAAAAAAAATTGAATGTCGTAAATTTGAGGAAACCAATTGGACATAATATTTTTAAATGGGACACCCTGTATAATTTTACACGCCTGGGTAAACATTTTTTTCCTGATTTCAAAAATATATATTTTTTTGACATTTGACAGTTTTCGAAATCTTTAATATTTAATGTTTGCAAAAATCATAAAAAGAAATATTAAAAAATCAAAATATTAGAAAATGTTGAAATAACTAAGGAGGTTACATCGAAAATCATTAAATATTTTTTATTACTGTTGGTTTCTACTGATAAATATTTTTAGTTCTTTGTATTTTTTGGATTTTTTTATGGTACTCGCAGTCGAATATTTCGAAAACTATCCGTGCAAATGTCAACAAAATATATATTTTTGAAATCAGGAAAAAAATGTTTACCCAAGCGTGTAAAATTATACAGGGTGTTCCATTTAAAAATATTACGTTCAACTGGTTTTCCCAAATTTACGACATGCAATTTTTTTCGACCTAGCTAAAAGATAAAACGTGAAAAACCAAACAACTTTTGTATTTAAACTTTTTTTCTAACTTTCTAACTTAATAGCTCCTGTAGGTTGGGGTTAAAATATACGCGAATACCCTGTACATGTTTTAAGAAATAAAGAAATATATATGTTTTTAAAGGGAAGTAATGTCCAATGTAAAATAATGTTTATATGATAGAGCAAAATTAATATCATCAACCCCAGGTTGATGATATTAATGGAACTTTCGTGTGAAGCGGTTCTTGAAGTAGTAAAAATTAGAAAAATGATCGAGAGGGTCCCGCGAAAAGACGGGATTTCAGCAGGCGTGACAGGGTTATTGGGTACGAGAACAAACGCCGGTGCTAGCCGCATCTCTCTTGCCGAACGGCGATCGACGAAAGTTTTCCAGAGTTTTTTTGAAAAGCCGTTTAAATTGAGAAAACGCGTAGGAAACGTGACAAAAATGTGCCTAAGAATAGGAAAAAGACTTGGAGCGACCTTCGGTCGCCCGGAGCAGATAGCTTAGAAACTAGGAATTTAGAGAGAGAGAGAATCGACGCGTTTTAATATAAATGGATAATGTGTAAAATGACTGTTGAATGGATTAGCTTCTTAAGAAAAGACATTGTTAACAAGAGTTATTTATTTCATTGCAACTTTTCTAGGTCACTTTCTCTTAAGTTAAGCTGCACAAGCTGTTAGTTCACCTGGAGTAATTTCGAAACCAGTGTAATATGTCCAGGATAGCATTCGCGACAACAAAATACATACCCACATCTGTTTTCATGTCTAGAGATGAGAAACAAGTGGGTCGGATCCATCATTAATCTCTTGCGGTTCAGGATCCAAAGCGCACTGGGTGTAGATAAGCAGAGATACAATAACGCACAAGTGTTTGTGTTTTATATTCAAGAAAATTTAATCTAATAAATCTGTTTAAGTTTTGTATGTCGTACAAATTGTCCAGTTGTTGATTTATTAATAGGTTTGAATACGATATATAAACAGTGTGAATACATGTTTATTACATAGAAATTTTGTTATTTTTTAGGATTAGGATTATTCAGAAGAATATTTACTTTACATAGACATTTCTATCATAATGCGTAAAATGCTATAAAATATTATTTAAGGGCTGTAGTTATTTAAAGCTGTAATTGGTAAATCAGTTTAATTGTGAAAATATTTTATTCCTGCCATTATTAATTAGGTAGGTATTAAGAGAATTTGATAAAATTGGGTACTTATAGTTCATTTACACTAAGTGGAAACAATAAATTATTGTCCCAGATTAAGTGAATAATCTGATATTATATTAAACATGCAAATAATTACCAGAAAGTAACAGTATTTTCATTATTTTATTATAAATAATTGAAATTAACTTAACATTTTTTCTAACCGATTTCGTATTTCTTACATCTTCGGAGATAGAAATACACACGCTACTTAGGACACCATGTATACATTTAAAACATTATTTAAGTATATTTTATAATAATGTCTGAAAATTATAAAAATATATGGGGTCATCATAAAGTAAGAGGTATACTTTAAAGTCTATATAATTTTAAGATATCAAGCTAGTAGCAAACTGTAAATGGAATCTAGTTGCTTCAATAATTGTGTTTTACTGTATCTATGAAAAACAAAAGAGTTGTCGTGTCAACTGATATAAGTGTCAAGCTGATACAAGTGTCAAATATAATCATTGAGATTTAGAGAAATGTTTTAAAAATAAAACTCACGTAAACGTAAATTGCAACGATTTAAACTTTACTAACATAGATCTACAAACAAGAATTGCTTTAGTAAAAAATTTGATGTTTAGAACACGACCAACAACGCTGGAAGAATTAAAAGACCACATTAGGGAGCAAATTGCTGCAATTCAACCAGAACTGCTTAATAATGCTGTGTATGTACAAGGTGGCCCGTTTAATATGGGCCTATACCTTATCTCAGAAACTACAAGTCCCATGGAAAAAAAATTATATGAAATTGTTTTTTTCAAAGTTATCTACAATTTTTTAATATTTTCAAATTTATAACCAGTTTATATACAGGGCGATGAACTAAAGTTCCTTTTTTTTAAATAGCACACCCTATATATTATTACATTTTCAGAAAGCCCATCTAAAGACAAGTTCAATGATATATGAGATGATGGGTCTGACTCCCACCGTTTCGGAGTTATTGAGAATTATCTTCAGGAAATAGCCCATATTAAAATCGTGCTAGAAAAGTTAATAATTAAGTTTTTGAGCATTAACTTGCGCCAAAAGATTTCTAATTTTATTGACTTTATTATGTAATTACTCAATATTCAGTTTATAAAAAAAAATTTACCGTGTTGCCACATTTCGAAAACCATAAATTCTCACGAATTTTTCAAATGGAACACCCTGTATATTGTTACATTTCTATAAAGCCCTTCTATCGACAAATTCAGAGATATATGATATGATGGGTTTGTATCCCATCGTTTCTGAATGATTATCCTCAGAATATGGGATTTTAATACTGGCTATTTCCCGAAGATAATACTCAATAACTCCGAAACGGTGAGCATCAGACCTATCATATTCTATATCATTGAACTTGTATTTAGAAGGGCATTCTGAAAATATAATAATATATAGGGTGCGCTACTTAAAAAAAGTATTATCTTCGGGAAATAGCCAGTATTAAAATCCCATATTCTGAGGATAATCATTCAGAAACGATGGGATACAAACCCATCATATCATATATCTCTGAATTTGTCGATAGAAGGGCTTTCTAAAAATGTAACAATATACAGGGTGTTCCATTTGAAAAAATCGTGAGAATTTATGGTTTTCAAAATGTGGCAACATGGTAAATTTTTTTTTATAAACTGAATATTGAGTAATTCCATAATAAAGTCAATAAAATTAAAAATCTTTTGGCGCAAGTTAATGCTCAAAAACTTAATTATTAACTTTTCTAGCACGATTTTAATATAGGCTATTTCCTGAAGAGAATTCTCAATAACTCCGAAACGGTGGGCGTCAGACCCATCATGTCATATATCACTGAACTTGTCTTTAGAAGGGCTTTTTGAAAATGTAACAATATATAGGGTGTGCTATTTAAAAAAAAAGGAATTTTAGTTCATCGCCCTGAAACAGGTTATAAATTTGAAAATATTAAAAAATTGAAGATAACTTTGAAAAAAAACAATTTCATATAATTTTTTTTTCGATAGGACTTGTAGTTTCTGAGATAAGGTATAGGCCCATGTTAAACGGGCCACCTTGTACAATTTGGAGGAACGGTTGGTGATTGAACAGCAGCAAAATGGACGACATATCGAACATTTGCGTTAACCACTGTTGGACATAAAAGAAATCCCATTATTTAAGCAATCGAATTTCTTTCACATCCAGTTATTAACTTAATTTGTTAAAAATACATAATAAGCTGAAATATATCCCTTAGTTTATGATAATCTTGTATATAGATACTGGGTGATTTCTCTACGCAAAACAGTGTTACTTTTTGAAATATTTTTGATTGCAAACTATTCCGACCTTTATTATTGGACTGGCACTACTAAATTTTGTTTAGTTGCATAAATTCATAAAAAATATCTACAAAATTACGAAATACACAATACCGCAAGGATCTAATTTGGGCAAACTATTGTTTTAAATTTTTATTAATGATCTACCCTCAGTCATGTACCACTCAAATTGCCTCCTTTTTGCTGATGATATAAAAATTTGTAGACTAATTTACAATGTAGATGACTAAATTATTAAAACAAGACCTAAATACCGTTCATGAGTTGAGTTGCATAAATAAATTATACTTTAATAATTTAGGAAATTGCACTGCCACAATCATAACTCGTAAAAAATCTTCCAATTATAGTATTATAATTATAATTTAAGAAGAATAAAAGTTTGGAAAAAAATTTTGGAGTCACAAATTATAATTAGTTATCATTTAGACAGCATATTGTTAATAAAGTGGCGTCAGCTAATAGAATACTTGGATCTATTTTTAGACGAACACTTTGTTATAATATGTGAAATAATATGTTTATGCGAACACTATGTGAAATATAAAATTTATTTCTTCAACAAAAGAAGACTTTCAGCCAGATACAAGGACAAATATCCTACGTTTCGTCCAATTTTTCGGACTTCTTTAAGGTTACCTAATAGCTAATATCAATTTTCTATTTTAATTTTATTGTATGGTTTGGTTGTTTTATTTTGTTTTTCATCTTTTTTTATTGTTTAAAATAATGCAATGTGGGTACGTGTACTTATTAGAGAATCAGAATGCTTATGAGAATCATCATTCTCTGCTTAACTCTTCAAACTACACGTATCCAGATTTCATTTTTTTAAACAATAAAACAAATTAAATACAAAATAAAACTAACCTATACAATAAAATTAAAACAGCAAATTGATATTAGATATTAGATAACCTTGAAAAAGTCCGAAAAGTCCTGAAAATCCTCTTTTGTTGTTTTGTATTGAAGAAATAAATTCTATTTTAACAGCCAACAACTTTTCCAATATCATGTGAAATATAAAATATCCAGACTACGCTACTATTGTCTACATTTCTTGGCAATGAATTCCAGAAGTCACCCGTAGAAGTAAGACGTAAAGTAAGTATGTATTATGTTTCTAACCAAACTTTTAAATAAACACATTAATGATAGCCATTTGTTAAGTTTAATACCTTTTTATGTTCCATCCAGAAGAATTCGCAATCAATAATTGCTGTCAATACCGTGCGACCTTCTCTCTTGGGAATACTCAGGCTCGCTGAACACTATTACTATGCTATATTTCTTTCCCACTTCCATTAGGAAATTTAGAAACACAATGTCCAGTTATTTTAATGATTTTTTTGCTAATGTTCAGTCTTGAATCCAAAGATTCTACATAATATTTGATTATTAGTTAATTGCTTTTGTTTTCGTTAACAAATCTAATTGCAATGTAAGTACTTAATATTTAATCTATATTTTCCTTTTCTGATGATAAATTCAAATAATTAGGCTTATACCTATGTGAGTTGTTGTTAAATCGATAAATAAATTTAAAAAATGGCTAATCAGGACTTTACAATACAAATGAAAGCGTGGGCAGAAACGAAGGAAAAATACAAATTGTACAATAATTGTAAATTGACCTTTATTGTACTAGAACTACCACAGGATTGTTTATCGCCTTTCAATTTATGGCCAGTTACTCATGAAACACCCTGTATAGGTATTTATGACCAAAAAGAAATAAATATGCCATAAAATGGTGCATGGCTTCTACGTGATTGAATAAGAATTGACCCATGAGATAAAAGTGTTATTAAATTTTATTAGCCAATCGATAGTCTACTAAAACTCTTGTAAGAAGTATTCCCATAGACAGACCCTTCTTCGCATACTTTTTTCATCAAGGAAGTCCTGATCTACACTGCATGGTAAACTTCAGAAGATAAGGTATATTTATACGAGTTTTTTGCAGAGGTTGGGACTTGACTCTTGAAAGCTGAGGGAGTAGTGAAATATATTCTTATTATGAAATCGTGGCACGAAAATGGCGAGTTTTTCATATAGGTATACTTAGGAGGGCAGACATAAAAAGTCTATAACAAACGTTTTTGATTTCATGCAGGTTTTTGTCATAATGATTCTAATTATTTCCCTATTCAATGTTACTCAACGTTGATTATAATTGATTAAAAAATGGCTCTTAAAAACTTTATTTTATATTTCCATATGTGAACTATGTGCACTTTGTGTGCACAAAGTTCCTTCTTCCTATTTACAAGTTCGTAGATCGGTAGTTTTATTATTACATCAGTAATAATAGCTAACCTAAATATATACGAAGTATACGAAGATTATTCAACACTATCGATTTTTTAACTAAATATGTATGAAAATCCAAGAAAGAGTATCTGTTGAAAATTATGTTTCTCTAAAATTTACCATTAGGTCAACTTAAGTATGGTTAATATCAGTCATTATATCCATAAATTAGTTTGGAGACATATTAGAGAAACAGAAATATGTTGATATTATACTAGAAATCAGTTTAAATATCATCACGTATATAATACCTGTTTCACTGATATATGAAAATAAGAACTGTTATTGTGACTGATAAGCACTGCAGTTAAAGAAGCTATTCAGTTGTAATTAATTAACAAGATCGTGTGGGTTATATTTTCTTTTATGCAACAAAAATTAAGAACTATAGCAAGTGTCTGCTAATATACAGGGTGTTCACTTCAAAATTTCCCACCCTCATTTTCTCGATATCTGTGTATTTCTTTGAAAAATCTCGTAACACGTGAAATA
Source organism: Pogonocherus hispidulus (assembly GCA_963924545.1). Lineage (NCBI taxonomy): Eukaryota > Metazoa > Arthropoda > Insecta > Coleoptera > Cerambycidae > Pogonocherus > Pogonocherus hispidulus. The sequence continues at coordinate 27,485,827 of OZ004692.1, read as the reverse complement.
TTTTATCGAGGAGATAACATTTCATAAAAAAATTGGCGCCCTGTTTTACTCCCTGCTAACGAGAGCTACTCCCTTAAAAATCTTAAATGGAAAAGGGTATTGAGTAATACCTCATTTTAAACGTTTTTTTAATCCCTACACGTCGGTGTTTTTTTTCTTCGGTCGATCCGTTGTCGAGATATTTCCTTGAGACATAGAGATAGGTATATCGAGAAGACCTTTTTACTCCATCATACCTTTTAAATAAAACGTTGTACTTGCTTTTCCTCATCTTTTTTATTTGACAAGTAAATTACAAATATTTTGCATATAAAATCCATTTAATAATTGCTCGAAATGTTGTCTATTGTTGGCCAAACAATGGTATAACCGTTGTTCAAATTCACGGAGCACATTTGCAAAAACATCTGTTTGAATTGCTTGGCATTTTTCAATAATTCTTTGATGAAGTTCTTCTAAATTTTAAGGTGGAGGTTTATAAACAACTGACTTTAAATGACCTCATAGAAAGAAGTCACTTGGCACCAAATCCGCAGACCTAGGTGGATCACTCGATAGGTCCTCTTCGCCTTATCCATTTACCAGGAAATAAATACATTGTCTAACAATTTCCGGGCCGGAAGAACATAGTGGGGAGGAATTCCAACTTTAAAATGTAACTCATTCTCATCAAGTAGGGTATTGTCATCTCTATCCAGTTGATTTTCAACTGCTTCGGTAATTAGCGGATTGACCGTATTTTTTAGCATATTCAATTATGCCTCACCATTTAGATTTCCATTGACAAACAATGGACCAATTATTTGATTCCCTAAAATACCGACACATACATTAGTTTTTTCTGGATACTGGGTATGCCCTTCTATAAATACATGGGAATTAGAGATTAAAAAAACCTTTAAAATGAGGGATTACTCGATACCCTTACCTATTTAAGATTTTTAAGAGGGTAACTCCGCTAGCAGGGGGTAAAAGGGAGCACGTCAATTTTTTAATGAAAAGTTGTCACCCTCGATAAAAATTTGCACGTGTTTCCGGGATTTTTCAAAGAAATATCCAAAAACTGAGGTTGGGAAATTTTGAAATCAACACCCTGTATATAATATTCTAATATATATATACAAATGAACTTTTTCATATAGTCTTTTTGCTGAATTTTTGGGTTAAATGTTAGGTATATTCTTCATTAATACAGTTGATAAAATTGTTTGCAGTGTCAGAGAGAGGGACAGAGAAGATATGATTTTGCCTATCAAAGTGTCTATACAAAACGTTTATGGGTCCATATAATATCTGAAACTCTGGTGTAATATAACTTTTATATAAGCAGTTTCATTTTATGTAACATGCACAGCGTAAAATTATATTATGTCATCACTCTTAACTATGCTCTATCTTAGCTTCTGCCCAGCAGTTTTCCAGATATTTAACTACATGAACGATCTGTATAAATGAATACAAGAACGTTACGTGTCTTTGAATTATAAACATGAAGTAATAAAAAGTTACTCAAACAGTTTAATAACTCACCCAAGATAAACGAATGTCCCATTTAAGACTGTAAGGCCTTTATAACTTTCCCTACTTTATTATCCGTTGTAAAGCAAATTGGTCTCGAAGGAAGTCATCCCGATCTAGTTCCCGATCCCCAACATTATGTACACACTTTTAATTCGGTAGTATTACAAAGTGTTAATTTGGTAGAATTACACAGTGGTTCACAGCAGATTCAGTTAAATGGGAAAAAAGTTACGCCATCAAGGCCCAATTACCTTTCATTTGCAAATCGCAGCTTGATCTTGATTCGCTATCGCTCATGCGCTAAAATTCACTCATGCCATAATCTGTTGCATTATAAACTAATTTCATAATATACTATTAAATGTTCAAAACTTCAAAATTAGCATTCATTGTTTGTTATGTTACAGCTTTTATATTTTTTAATACTAAACATGTTTTGTAATGGTAAGACTTTACAAGTACACAATATCTGCACCTTGTTTAGAAAAAAAAACAAGTAAAACTGTTTAGGGATCATACAAAAAGGTTGGTTCACTTTATCACTGACGCAGTTTTCCACATAACACCAAAACACTATGCTGCACTCTATACTGCACTCTATACTGCACTCTTATATTTTCTAATACTTAAAATGTTTTGTAATGGTAAGACTTTCCAAGTACACAATATCTCCACCTTGTATAGGAAAAAAACAAGGAAAACTGTTTAGGATCATACAAAAAGGATGGTTCACTTTATCACTGGCGTAGTTTTCCACATAACGCCAAAACACTATACTGCACTCTATACTGCACTCTTATATTTTCTAATACTTAAAATGTTTTGTAATGGTAAGACTTTACAAGTACACAATATCTGCACATTGTGCAGGAAAAAACCAGGAAAACTGTTTAGGATCATACAAAAAGGTTGGTTCACTTTATCACTGACGTAGTTTTCCACATAACACCAAAACACTATACTGCACTCTATACTGCACTCTTATATTTTCTAATACTTAAAATGTTTTGTAATGGTAATATTGTGTACAAGTACACAATATCTCCACCTTGTGTAGGAAAAACAAGGAAAACTTTAGGATCATACAAAAAGGTTGGTTCACTCTATCACTGGCGTAGTTTTCCACATAACACCAAAACACTATACTGCACTCTTATATTTTCTAATACTTAAAATGTTTTGTAATGGTAAGACTTTCCAAGTACACAATATCTCCTCCTTGTATAGGAAAAAAACAAGGAAAACTGTTTAGGATCATACAAAAAGGATGGTTCACTTTATCACTGGCGTAGTTTTCCACATAACGCCAAAACACTATACTGCACTCTATACTGCACTCTTATATTTTCTAATACTTAAAATGTTTTGTAATGGTAAGACTTTACAAGTACACAATATCTGCACATTGTGCAGGAAAAAACCAGGAAAACTGTTTAGGATCATACAAAAAGGTTGGTTCACTTTATCACTGACGTAGTTTTCCACATAACACCAAAACACTATACTGCACTCTATACTGCACTCTTATATTTTCTAATACTTAAAATGTTTTGTAATGGTAATATTGTGTACAAGTACACAATATCTCCACCTTGTGTAGGAAAAACAAGGAAAACTTTAGGATCATACAAAAAGGTTGGTTCACTCTATCACTGGCGTAGTTTTCCACATAACACCAAAACACTATACTGCACTCTTATATTTTCTAATACTTAAAATGTTTTGTAATGGTAAGACTTTACAAGTACACAATATCTCCACCTTGTGTAGGAAAAACAAGGAAAACTTTAGGATCATACAAAAAGGTTGGTTCACTCTATCACTGGCGTAGTTTTCCACATAACACCAAAACACTATACTGCACTCTTATATTTTCTAATACTTAAAATGTTTTGTAATGGTAAGACTTTACAAGTACACAATATCTCCACCTTGTTTAGGAAAAAACCAGGAAAACTGTTTAGGATCATACAAAAAGGTTGGTTCACTTTATCACTGACGTAGTTTTCCACATAACACCAAAACACTATACTGCACTCTTATATTTTCTAATACTTAAAATGTTTTGTAATGGTAAGACTTTACAAGTACACAATATCTCCACCTTGTTTAGGAAAAAACCAGGAAAACTGTTTAGGATCATACAAAAAGGTTGGTTCACTTTATCACTGACGTAGTTTTCCACATAACACCAAAACACTATACTGCACTCTATACTGCACTCTTATATTTTCTAATACTTAAAATGTTTTGTAATGGTAATATTGTGTACAAGTACACAATATCTCCACCTTGTGTAGGAAAAACAAGGAAAACTTTAGGATCATACAAAAAGGTTGGTTCACTCTATCACTGGCGTAGTTTTCCACATAACACCAAAACACTATACTGCACTCTTATATTTTCTAATACTTAAAATGTTTTGTAATGGTAAGACTTTACAAGTACACAATATCTCCACTTTGTGTAGGAAAAAACAAGGAAAACTGTTTAGGATCATACAATAAGGTTGGTTCACTTTATCACAGGCGTAGTTTTCTACATAACACCAAAACAGTATACTGCACTCTGTACTGCACTCTATACTGCACTCTTATATTTTTTAATACTAAAAATGTTTTGTAATGGTAAGACTTTACAAGTACACAATGTCTCCACCTTGTTTAGGAAAAAACAAGGAAAACTGTTTAGGATCATTCAAAAAGGTTGGTTCACTTTATCACTGGCGTAGTTTTCCACATAACACCAAAACATTATACTGCACTCTATACTGTACTCTTATATTTTCTAATAGTTAAAATGTTTTGTAATGGTAAGACTTTACAAGTACACAATATCCCCACCTTGTTTAGGAAAAAACAAGGAGAACTGTTTATGATTATACAAAAAGGTTGGTTCACTTTATCACTGACGTAGTTTTCCACATAACACCAAAACACTAAACTGCACTCTATATGAGTGCAGTATAGTGTTTGGTGTTTGGGTAAAGGTTGCAACCCCCTTCAAGATTGGTTCACTTTAAAAAACTGAGAATAGATGATGTCATTTATTCAAATTTTAGTAAACTTTTATTTAGGAACTTAAAGACAACTTTAACTGACATAGCAGTTATATTTTGTAAATGTAACCATGTTCCATAATTCCATAGGACATTCTCTCACTGATATAAGGCAGGAGGATATATCTCCAATAAAAGGGTGACATGCTAGAAATGATAATAATCAGCTTGAGGAACGACTAGTTATAGTTGAAACCATTCTAGTATTTTAGTTTGATGTATCAAGTTTATACTCAAGTATTTTACAACAAAAAATATTCTCATAAATAAATAAAAGTCGAAAAACTTATATGGGGCCTTTAGAATCTATCGACGGGCATTCCTTTTATCCTTGATAATCGACACATTTGGGAAATTTTATAAGGCACAAAAAACTACCCTTTATGTCCTGGTACGTGAGGAATATTCACATTTTTAGCAAGTATCATATACTCTTATCTTGTTAATTGGTTGTCAATATAAAAGTATCGCTTGAAATATGGCATTCTATGGAAATATTTTTCCTTAAATATTCTGAAAAAAGTTTCACCTACTATTGAAAGTATATACGCTGGCTAAAGTATATAAACATAAATGTTCATTTTATAATATGAAGTCAAATTATCTGTAACAAAGTCTTTCTTTATTTGGGGGGGTATAAAGGAACTTTACAAAGAAGAGCCATAGCAATTTAATCCTGTCTAAATAAAGTTAAACAGTAACAGCTGGAGATGCAGAAATAAAATGCTAAGGTACTATTAGTCACCACGATAACACAGTGGGGTATGTGGCATGTCGTGGTAGCATGCCTCAGTCGCATTGTCTGTATTCGTTCAATTCCCACATCTGGCACTATAATTTTCGATGATTATTGTTAAAATACTGCCAGATATGTGACGTTCAGGGTTCAGGTGATCGATTCTTGCATTATTACTATATGAAATAGAACATGACAATGATCGATGAGATTTGAATGCATGGTAAGTATAGGTATCTATATGTATGGTAAGTATATCTATTTTCCATATCCACTCCTTCAATACGTCTAGATGAAACCAAAAATTCGCAAAAAATATGTGTATTCATATTAGGTAAGTATAGTGAATAAAAAGAAATTGTTTACAATTTTTACGTTATGTAAATATAATTTCTTCAGTCATCCTCTTTCACTTCTCCTACTCAGTCCAATTATTATCGTTACCAAAAAATAAGTTTAATTATTAAAAAAATACTTTTGACTGATTTTTTTTCAACTTCTTCATTAAAAAACTATTCTTCTTTTTCTAACAACAGCTTTGAGATGTCCTTAATGAAAATTCTGGATTTGTTAGCTCTGTACCATTGCACTTATACTATAAAAATGCATAATGGTATAATCAATGTGTTTACTAATGTATGTATTTGCTAATGTCAAAGTTCTTTTCATGAACAGAAAGCTCCACAGCATTATCTGATTAAGGAAAACACTAACTTCAAAATGTAGTAGAAGCACTTTCACCATATTCTGCATATGATCATAGCCTTTACCCTCTTATGAATACACTATTTTTCTTAATTATTGAACACAGTGCATCACGTGTATGCAAGACACTGTTCCAGATTTTTCTAACAAAATCGAAGAGATCACATCTTTGGCTGTTTCTTTTATCGCAACACCAACTTAAATCGAATCATATACTTCTTAATATATTTACATAGCAAATCTAGCGAAATTAGTAAAGAACGAAGAAAATGAACGGTCAAGCAGTTGTTTTTAAATAATTAATTCGTTATTAACGAAATAGGCATTTTTTTCATCGAGACCAACCATCAGATATTGGCCGGTTTCGCGCTTATTATGCGCTCGTCAAAGTGCCATAGGTAGTGGAATCCATAGAGAAATATTTATATTTCTCTATGGTGGAATCAATCAACCACGTTGCTACATGATTGCATAATGGGCTTCGTCCAGCAGGTCGTTACCCTTTGACAATTTGACAATAATTGTCAGACAGATAGTAACAAAGACCCAAAGAGGGCACTACGGTGCTTCTCATCACTACTAAGCATTTTTCGTGTTTCAGATTTAAAATATTTTAATTAAAAATCAAATAATAATTATTTAATTTCAATATTAATTTGCCCTAGCAGGTTTTGAATGTTAATTCGCATTAAGTGTTATGTTACAAGTTGTATTATCAAAGGTTTGTTAACCCTCACTAGGTAGTACTGTAATAATAATATTTTTAGTGGCGATAACAATGAGTGATAACGGTTGGAATATTTCCTTTAATATAGGGTTTACAAGTTGAACACCCATAAATTTCCAGTGTTACTGTAGTTGTTAAGTATTCTATAAGCACGCGATGTTGTCAAAATTTCTCTTCGACTGTGTAAAATAAATGTAACTTCATTCAATTAAGTAAATTTATAAGTGACATTAAATGGAACAAATACGACTTCTTTGTATCGACTTTCTGTAGCATTCAACGAAAACATTTCATTTATTTTCGGAATGTGCTCGACACCTCTTAGATAATGGTAGCAATTTCTCTTGCCGCAATTTTTATCACTTCTCTCCTTTTCCGCTTGCCTAAGTAACTCATGGATAGCACAGATACGGAAGACGGGAAGGCAAATTAAATGTCAGTAAATTACTTAGGCTAGGGACGTCAAAATGCTTAGATAATTTGAAAATGACATAAATTCCTCTTACGTAGGATTTTTTATTAAAAAGTCTTCAAATAACTTTCATTTTTTGTTTAATTAAAATTAAATGCCATTGTAATTCGGGAGAGGAATTTACAAAATAAATTCATGTATATGTTTAATACACGAGAGTAAAGTTACTTATGATTCTATAGTTTGGTTGTCGAAAGAACTACAACGACTGAAACCAACTTTCCGGTTTACAGAGACAATCATGTCTAGCCATAATTGAAGCAGTTACCTCTATATTGTCAACTGCTCTGGAAATTCTACTGGATCTATCTCATTTTCATCTCCCTTTGCTCTAATAATGGAACTCGAACGAAATGGAACTCTCGTCCGGATCCATCCCGAGTATTGAGGCCTTAAAGGGAATAGAGCTCACTCCCTCAGTCAGAAAGGACGCTCTTCTGCATTTATCAGACCAGAACTGATGCTTGGCATATCTTAGATTATCAAAGCAACTCTCTTAACCTGGACTGAGGAGAAAATCCCCCAGAACTCTCAAGAACTACCAAGATTAGTTCATTCGTAGACGTTCTTAACAAACGCTTCGAAAACTAGAACTAAGAAACTTGGTTTAGGGTTAAACAGGTTACATCTGTGAATTTTAATTGGTGTATATGTTTAGGGGATTGCTGTTTGAAATTTATTATCTGCACATATTCGGCTTAGGAGAATATGCTGAGTGCCGCTTGCACTTAGAACATGATGAAACGACAGAATATTTGGCAAACGACGACTTTTGCCAGAGGATTTGAATAAGTTCTCACTCAATAAGGTGATCAGTTTCATTAAAAAACTGGACCTATTGGATGAAATATAATTATATTAGGTTTCAGGTATAATTATTCAGGTGTCGCGGTGATAGCTCAATCTGTTAGGTGGCGGGTGGGAGCTTGTGACCAACAGAATGGTATATTGCGGTGCGGGTTCGAGTTTCGCCAGGGAAGAAATGGCACCTCTCCCAAAGAATGGTTGTGTGTCTGCGATTTTTCATGTGTACCCTCCCTCTACACATGCCTAAGGCTTTCAGAAGGGAAGTTTTTTATTTCTGTGATGTGTTTTACGTTTTTTTTATCTTATATATGTATATATATTCTTTATCTTCTATGGCTATGGCAGGCGTCGCAGGTGCTACCGCTCGCTCTGATGTAATCGGTGATGTTTATTGCAAAAAATGTAAAAGTAAAGTAGTTTCATTTGTGAAATGTGTAACTTGTGACAGTTGCTATCATCCCAGTTGTGCTAAGCATTTGAAATTGCAATCAATTGACAGCTTTCTTGTCAAATGTTGTGACACCAAAGTTGAAGCTGACTCAGATGAAGTATCCGACAATGGATTTATCAATGCCATGGAAAATCTAGCTTCAACAATGAACGACAAGGTAGATATACGTATTTTTAAATACATTATAAAACAAAAGGATTTGTTAATTTGTGAATTAAAAGATAAAATAAACTCCATGAGTGAACAGATTGTCGCGCTAAAAAAGTGTGAACAAAAAACCCTCGAAAAAACCAATGTCTCGAAACAAAATACTACGTCGTTAAAAACTGGCAAATACTTTAGTTTTAAAAGTCATGACAAAAAAGATAGTAATCCTTGTTCGATATCATCAAAAATAAATATAGTACAGTCAGACAACGACAAAAATAAAATATCAGCTCAGGATGTGAGCAACGCTATCGAAGATGCAAAAAAGCACATTGCGGTGCCATATAGTAATAATGCACTTGAAACGGATCCTGTTGTCGATAAAGGATGGCGACAAGTCACTCACAAAAAATCTCGAAAGCCTAACCGCACCATAATAGTTGGCAATTTCTCTGGACCATCCACGGTGGAGGGTATCGAGAAGGGTGTCGCTCTGCATGTCTACAATTTGAAGCCAAATACATCGGCAGAAGACCTACAGGCATTCTTATCTAACCACTTTCTAGAAGCTGTTTGTACAGCGCTATCTTCCCGAAATGCTGATATATATTCATCATTTAAAGTTCTTATCTCAAAATCTAACTACGAAAAAGCTTTAGATTCTTCATTGTGGCCGAATAAAGCTTGTGTACGTCGTTTTTTTCAACGAAACAAAATGAGACAGGAGACTGTATAGGAACAACTTCTAATAACATTAGTTGCAGCCCACTAGGGGATAAAGTAATATACAAAATTCTTCATCTGAATGCACAAGCAATCAGAAACACAATGGAGAAACTTGAAATCTTGCTTGCTGAAGAAAACCCAGTTATAGTGAGCATTGTTGAGCACTGGTGCCACCAAGATGAGATGTCTTTCATGGCGACTCTAGGTTATAATTTGATAACTAGTTTTTGCCGTTCATCCCGCGAGCACGGTGGAACGGCAATCTACATTAAGTCAAATTACGAAGCTCGTAGTGTCTGTGTGGAGGATTTCTGCCTGGAAATGCAATTTGAGTGCAGTTGTGTTAAAATGGTATTCGGTGCGCAGCCCACCGTGGGCTGCGATTCGGTGGTAGAAAAATATTAGTGTTAAGTCTCTATCGTCCGCCTAAAGGCGATTTTAATTTATTCTTTAGACAACTTTCTTGTGTTTTGGAATTTTGTAAGAAACATACAACTGATATATTTCTTTGTGATGACCTTAATATTGATTACTTGGGAAACTGTAATTTAAAACATTTATTCGACGATATGCTCCTGTGCTATAACTTGCGAGTTACCTCTCTGGCTCCGACTAGAGTTACAACAAATTGCTTAGGACAATTAAGCACTAGCAAGGTTGACTATATACTGACCAATACTGATCCAAGTTATTGCATGTCGAATGTTTACGGAACACACTTTAGTGGACATAGGGTATGTAGCTTGAAATATCAAATTCAAGTCGGGAATAGCTGCTTAGTAACAGATAGTCAAACTATTTGTAGGCAATACAGAGTGCTCTCTGATTGCAATATTAGAAATCTACAATCCGTTCAATATGCAACCGATTTTGATGAAACTTATCTAGAGGTTGTTAATGAGAGTCTTAATAATTTCATGAATATTTTATATCATGCATTAGATTATACTTGCCCGTCTAAAAGCGGTTATAATAAAACTAAAACAAAGTCGAATTGGATTACTCTTGAAGTTAAGCAGTCAAGTTTTTCTCTAAAAAATTTATATTATATTTGCAAAAATGTAGACGATCTTGCCTCTTTAGTTATCTATAGGCAAGCCAAAGCCAGACATCGTACGTTATTAAGAGAGGCTAAATTAAGTTATCACAACAAACTCATCGACAAGTCCAATAATAGAAGTAAAACTGTATGGAACATTGTTAATAAAGAGACTGGTAGAGAGAATCATAAAAGGAATATCACTCTGAATTTGGATGGCAACCGCTGCACCGACCACGGTCAACTCGCCAACGCCTTTGGCGAATATTTCGCTACAGTAACTAAAAAAAAGGTAATAACACATTTTGGCAATTCTAGGTCTAAAATCTGTACCACCTCAGAAATACACAACCATACTTTTTTCTTCAGCCCAGTTGACGGTAACGAGGTTTTATCTGTCATAAATAATTTAAAAAACAAAAATAGCACTGGTATTGATTGCTTCACTGCAAAACTACTTAAAATTATGGCGGTTCATATAGTTGACCATGTTGCCAAGTTAATTAATTTATCTATATGCAATGGTCATTTTCCTGACGCATTAAAAAGGGCAATCGTTGTTCCTGCATATAAGGAAAGATAATCCTGAAGATATAACCAATTACATACCTATTTCACTACTAAGCGTATTCTCGAAGGTATTTGAAAGAGTGGTTTTTAACAGAATTTTTGTTTTCCTTGATAAATATGGAATTATGACAAGTTGTCAACACGGCTTCCAAGCCGGCAAATCTACACAGTCAGCAGCCTGCAGTCTGACCAATAGAATTCATGAGCTCCTAGACAAGGGCGAATACGTTGCAGGTATATTTTTTGACTTGACGTGTGCTTTCGATTGCTTAAATATCTCTTTTATTGCGAGTAAATTGTATAATATTGGATTCAGAGGGATATTCCTGGATTGGATTATCGATTATCTTTCAGGTAGGACAATGGTTGTGAAGGTGCATGATGCTACTTCTATCAATCATGATATAGATTTGGGAGCCCCTCAGGGATCGGTGCTGGGGCCCCTCATTTTCTTGCTATTTGTCAATGATTTACCGAATCATATCGACTCATCGACTTTCACTTTGTTTGCCGATGATACATCCTCAGTGGCTTCAGCTCGGACCCCTGAGGAACTTGTTATAGCTTGTGAACATTTAATTACGACATTTGTCAGTTGGTGCAAATTCAATAATCTAATAGTAAATGTTGACAAGACAAAGATTGTTTGCTTCCGAATCCAAAGCGGAACTGATTCGGAATTATATTTTAAGTGCGACGACGTTGTATTAGAATCTTCTAATAGCACCAAATTCTTAGGAGTCTACCTTGATCGTCAACTTAAGTGGACGGAGCACATAGACATGCTTAGTAAGACACTTAATAGGTCGTTCTATGCTATATCTCGAATACGTGATACTATGCCCCTGTCTGCACTGTTGAATGTTTATTATAGTTTAGTATATAGGCATCTTTCATATAATGTAATCCTTTGGGGAAATGCTGTAAATAATGGTAGGATTTTTATAGCACAGAAGCGAATACTTCGGAGAATATTTGGTATCAGTCCCTGTCAAACGTGTAGGAGCATATTCGTCGACAATAGAATATTGACTTTCCCATGTATTTATATTTACAAGTCTCTATTGTATGTTAGAGATAATATTCATCACATTGATAAGAATTCTTATTTTCATGATTATCCTACTCGTAATTGTAATCTGTTAAGTGTTCCTTTACACAAAAGAAAAAAATTTGAAATGTCTGCAATATACCAGGGGATAAAATTATTTAATAAATTGCCACAAAAATACAAAGTGATGAATAGTTATATTTTTAAATTGTCTGTTAAAGAGTTGTTACTTGCCAGATATTACTATAGCATCCAGGAATTTATTAACGACGATAATATCTGATGTTTATATATTTTTATAATAATTGTATTGTTATTGTTTGTCTAAACTGTTTTGACTTGTCCTATACATTGTATATCTTGTCTTAAAGGATTAATAAATATTATTATTATTATTATTATTATTATTATTATATTTTTACACATAGATACAGATACTTACAGATTACATGTCCCCTACAGGTTTGTTTTCATGTCCCTTACCACCCCTTAAAGTTCGTCGCTATGTTTTTGGGACACCCTGTATATTAACTGTCAGATTAGATTATAAGGAACATAGGAAATGTGTGTTTCTTTTATACCCGTAAAATTTGGTTGAATCATGTAAAATCCCCAAAATTTTGTATGCAGCCCTTGCTAGGTATTTTATAACTAATTCTTATAATAAAATGTCTAGATGTTTTTAACAAACCTATAATCAGAAAATGTGCACTTCATTGTTGGAGCAAGTTGAATTAAAATATAACTGTGGATTTATAAACTCATTGCTCGCGCTGGCGCTGGCGTTCGCGTCCAAAGTTAAAGCAGTATTTTAAAATATAGTCGTTTATAAATGGTGTTGATGTTAGCCAACGACACCACTCACTCGCTCACCACACGCTCAAAGGCGTTCGAGATAACTTAACTTCAACTTTTGTGGCGGTCATCCGTCCAGCGTTCATATCAAATCGTGCTCGGGAAACCCTTGAAAGAAAAGAAAACAAGAACGTGACCATTTTGGTTTTGGCATTTTTGCTACCCCCAACATACATTCTCAGAATTTTTCCATTATTATTATCTTTAAAATCCATAGCACAGAGCATAGTAGTATGTGGTAGTATTATTATATTATATGAGTACCGATAACACTGCAAGTTTGAGAACCCTAACCTTATTTTATGAACCAAAATAAAAGAAACATCTAGCGCCAAGGTCGCTCTGCCAAAGCCAACGCAAGCGCGAGCGAAAAGTTTATAAATCCACCTTTAGATCTTTCTTACCATATCTTTACAGTGGATTTATAAACTTTTCGTTCACGCTGGATATGTTATATCCAGCGTTGTATAGTATGCCAGCGTGAGCTGCCAGCGTGAGCTGCCAACGCCAGCGTGAACGAAAAGTTTATAAATCCACCTTTAGATCTTTCTTACCATATCTTTACAGTGGATTTATAATCTTTTCGTTCACGCTGGCGTTGGCGTTGCTACGGATTTGCTACGAACGCTGGGCAAACGACCGCCACAAAAGTTGAAAATAAGTTATCCTCGAACGCCGAATAGCGCCAACGCCGTTTATAAACGACTATATGAATATACCTAACCAACCTAACATCGCCAATCCCTTGTCTATGGACTATATTTTAAAACAATGTTTTAATTTTGGACGCGAACGCCAGCGCTAACGATGAGTTTATAAATCCACAGTTACAGCGTGACTTTTATTATTTTCTGTGCTGCACTCTGATTTTCCAGGGTTAGTTATATATGTTTACATTTTATCCCTTTAACTGTCGTACTCCAGACATTATAATTGCCTAAATTATGTAGTATGTTTAGTAAAACCAGTTAAGATATAGAACACGATGTTTTTAATTTGAATCTCGGCTATTTACCCCTTAGCTCTTGTTCCGTCAACGACCTGGAGGTTATAAATCTATGTGCAGATAAAAGCTGGACCTTTTCTTTTTGAGTAAACACCTCATTAATGCAGGAGTACCGCTGTAAATTGTCGAACGACTTCAGCGTTTCCGTTTAATGCACTTTACTTTGATAAACACACTTTATGCAAAATACACCGAGAAAAAGATTTAATTGAGATAAATCAAATTTCATACCACCATTCAGATTATTCATTTGTAATTGGCAAATTAAAGATTTAATTGGTATTAACATTAACACTTATAATATTTGTATATAAATAAATGTTTAGTTTTTGCAAACAAAATAAATGAAGACACACCAAATTAACCTTCTATTTGTGGCCAATACAATGAACCTTGAGAAAGGATTGAAATATGATTGATTAAGAGGATATAATAATAATAATAATAATAATAATAATAATAATAATAATAATAATATTTATTTATTCACATACATCAAATTTGCACATAAGTATAAAACATTGCAGACATGCATTTGGAAGGTAACTGTAAATAAATATTCCTACTCGATAAGTACTCAAAGTACTTGTTTCGAGAGACAAAAATGAAGTGTTACAATACAATTTTCTTAAATTCTAGTGAGTGTGTGTGTAGTGAAACCAAACAGAAACATATAAAACATGAAAATAAAGCGATTTACAACTTACTTAATTTACAATTTACACGCACTTTCCTAAATACAATATTAATAAATTACATCAAAAAATATACCTGTGGCGTATACAAATACTCATATAATACTCATAACTCATATTACAAACTTATAAAAATAGTGTAGGAACTTAAGATAAAAAAAACAGAAAGCGTAAAAAGGCGAAGATAACCCAGAACAGTTTTTTTTATCATACAAAACATTATCAATTGACATTCACGCATGACCAACATCAATAAAAGAACAAAGTCATACATATGTAATAAGTACAAATAATACTTTAAATGTATAATAGCAGGTACATATAATAAAATAAAGACATGAAATACACAGACAATGCAATAAAAATTTAAAAATAAATGCAAATGGGGAAATACAAAAAGCTACCGTTCAATCCATCACAAATTTCCTACTCTAATTATATTCTATTCTCTATATAGTTGTGACATACCTCCCGAGACAATGACAAAATATATGATTTCAATCTATATTTAATGGAAGTGCTATACACTTGTTTTATTTCAATTGGAATGGTATTGTATAACTTCGGTGCCAAAAAAGCATAGGATCTTTGTCCAATTTTTTTGCTCATAAAAGGAATTGTGTATTGATGCCTGTTTCTGGTAGTATAATCATGATTTGGCAAAGCGGACGTTTGTCTATCTTTATGGTAACGGATGGTACAATTGAGGTAAAACATTTGCCTTATATCAAGGACTCTAGCCTCACTGTAGAGAAGATTACTTGGACAAGTTATGTTTTTCTGTAACATTATTTTCAAAAATCTTTTTTGCAGAACCTCCAGGGGTTGTATGTGACAATTTGCCGCTGCTCCCCAAGCTAAAATACCATAGTTTAAGTGGCTTTCCACCAAAGCACAATATATAATTTTAATTAAACTTTTATCAAGAAGGTTACAAAGTATTCTAAATTTATGTAGGATAAACTGCAACTTCTTTACAATAAATCGAATATGTAAGTCCCATTTAAAGTGACTATCAAATAGTAATCCCAAATATTTAACTTCAGTCTTAGGTAAGATAGAGTAGGAAGAACCCTGGTCTTTAATACTTATATAGTTAAGTGAAGGCAAGTTAGTTATATTACAGGAAAAGGGCAAATAACAGGTTTTTTCTAAGTTCAAAGTTAGTAGTTTATGATCAAACCAGTATTTAATGTATGCTAAATCATTTTGCACAATATTTTGTAATTCATTCCAAGTACCTGCTTTGTAAAATATTGCAGTGTCGTCTGCATATCCTATTATTTTTCCCTTACCTGACAATGTAAATAAATCATTTATGTAGATAATAAACAATATAGGCCCTAAGACAGTACCTTGAGGCACTTCATATTCAATTTCTGACACGTCACTGAGGCACTCTCCCACCCTCACACACTGGTGCCTATTCGAAATATAACTTTTAAATAATTTCAAACATATTCCCCTTATTCCGATATTTTCCAAAGCTTGTATAAGCAGAGAGTGACTCACCGTGTCAAAGGCCTTCGTTAAATCTATGAAGACACATAAACACGGTGTACCCTTGTCTAGTGCTGAATATATATTATTCGTTAGTTCCAGTATAGCATCCTGTGTAGACTTTTTTTCTCTAAAACCATATTGTCCATTTGAGAGTATTTTATATTTATCTAAATAAGACATCAGCCTGATCTTTAATATTTTTTCCATTATTTTACTAAAGTTTGTTATTAGCGTGATTGGTCTGTAGTTGTTTACTAGGTTAGTATCGCCCTTTTTAAAAATAGGTATTACCAATGCGTCCTTGAAATATGATGGCCAATATCCCAATGATAAACATTCATTTATAATATATACTATTGGTTCCAACACATATTCCGCTATAGGTTTTAGAGTTTCCGCCTGAATATTATCCAGTCCTGTTGATTTTTTCCTTTTCAGTTCATGAATAATTTTTTTGACCTCACTTTTATCTGTCGGTAATAAAACTAAAGAGAGTAATCTTGAAGTTGTTTTAAATCGAATATTTTTATTTATTTGGATTTTTTCCGCTAGTTCTTTACCCATATTCACAAACGCTCTGTTAAATTAGTTACTTATATCTTTTATGTTAGTTAGTAGTTCTCCGCTTTTATCGACTACTTGTGATACATTATTAGTTTTGTTTTTTTTCTTGTAATTTGTAATATCCTGTACAGCATTCCATAAAGTCTTAGAATCATTTTTGTTGTTGTTTATGATTTTTTGGTAATAATCTTGCTTAGCTTTTTTTATGAGTTTCGTTAAATTGTTTTTGTAATTTTTGTAATCTGCTTTCAACTCTTCATTTTCCGGATTTTTCTGCAAATTCTTAAACATTTTATTTTTTACCGTAACTGACTTCAACAATGCATTCGAAATCCAAGGGGTTTTTTTTGTATATTTTCTTTTGAACTTTTTTTCCACAGTACAATCTGTGACCGCCTGGGTTATAATTTGAATAAATGTCCTTGTTGCAGATTCGATGTCAGGAGCTACATAAATTGGTTCCCAGGACATTACAGACAGTGTATCTATTAACTTTTGATTATTAATTTGTTTAACAAATATTTTGCTCTCCTGTTCTCTATTCTTATAATCTTCTTTACCTAATACGATTTGAAGGACAGTTATGTAATGATCGGTAATATCCGTTTCAATTACCAATGGAATTAAGTAATCTATCTTATCATATTTTGTCTTTATAAAGATATGATCTATGCACGTCTGACTGGTTACAGTAACCCTTGTAGGATTGTTAATGGTAGAAGAGAAACCGAATTCACTCATTACATTCATATATTCAGTGCAATCTTCAGTTATTTGCAAAATATCTATGTTAATGTCTCCCGCAAACATATAGTATTCGTTTTTTTGGAAACGAACATTTTGAAAATACTCTTGTAACTGATGGCAAAAATCCAAAGGGTCCAAAGAAGGTGATCTATATATAGCTGCTACATTGACAACAGTAGATTTATCAATAGTTATTGCTATTTGTAATAGTTTCATATCAGTTAAATTTTTTATTTCATAGGTGTATCCCAGGTTAGATTTCACATAAACCACTACCCCATCATTCTGGTTTAAATCACCATGATTATATATCATATTATACCCTTCAATATTGAATAAAACTGGATCGTCTAGTTTTCTCGTTTCGGTTAGTATTATGCAATCTATGCTCACAACTAATAATAGATCGTGTAAATATATTTTAAATTCATCCAAATTTTTGTTTATACTTCTAATATTCTGTTGTATTACAATAAAATTCTTTACACCTTTGTTCACATTTAAAACCGCCTTTGCCTCTAAATTATTTTTTAAGGTGTAGGTTTCAATTGTATTTAAGTTAAAATCTCTTATATAGGGATCCATCTTTTGCATCTGTGTTTTGTTATACTATAGGGTTACCTTTTATTTCATAGCTGAAACTGATCCAGAGCGAGTTTTTCTTTTATCAATTTCCACCTTCTTCATATTCTGCTTTGTGACCATATAACTTAGAGTGGTTGGCGGCTGCGTTGCTGTTGTTGGAATGGGCAAAATAACAGGACTTCCTTCTATTCGCTTTTCCTTTTCCTTGCTACTATTTGGCTTTTCTTCTGTTACTTTCTCTGCTCTTTTTTTATTAAATTGCGCTGATGGGGTTTCAGGGGCACTTTTTGGTTCTATTTCACTAAAATCTTCCTGCTCTCCAATATTTTCTAAATATTCTGGTGTATATACCTCATTATTGATACAAAGTCTATTGTTTTTTATGTAACAGACATTATTTGAATCTTGTTTAGCTAGATGTAGGTGTTTCCTTAAAATTTTATTTTCTGCACGTTGTTTAGGTGTCAAATCTCTTGCTATGGATATGTTATTCCCTTTTAGTTTGCTTGTATTTTTTAGAACTAATGCTTTTTTTAAAAATGAGATGAATTCAACCTTTACAGGACTATTCTCTCTATTGCCAATTGAGTACACATTGTTTAGGTCAATTACATTTATACTAATACCAAGTAATCTGTTTAGTTCCTCACATATAGACTCTGGGGTTATTTTATTAGCTTGTGCCAAACCAAATATTATAATGCTATTTTTTCTCTGAAGTCTATCAATATTTTCAAATCTTTCCTCTAATTGCCTATTTTGTTGTTCTATTGTATTTACTCTTCTATTTATATCCTCCACTCTCAGTAAAATTTTCACCTCCACTGCTTCAATTACGGCTCTCAACTCTTGTTTACATTTCCTTATTTCTTCTATTATTATTTGATTACTTATATGGGATATATTGTACATTGCTGTCATTAATAATTATTATTCCTCTATAGTTTTTAATATGAATGTGGTGCAAGATATACGTCTCTGATTAACATATTTAAAATCTTCAAAATCCATGTTGCGGCCTAACTTGGAGTGGCCTGTAATTGGTAAATTCACAAAAGGGTTCCATATAATTTCCACGTTGGGAGTTGCTCGTCTTTCGACGTCGGTGATTGGCATTAGTCACGGAAATAAGCCGACGCGACGTTAAATAAAAGAAACAAACACAAGAAAATTTATACCTACCTACAGAATTTTGATATAGTAAAATACTGTTTTCGTCAGTATTTGATACCGGGTTCTCGACATTAAATATCCCTATCAGAAATAAGGCTATTTAATGTCCCAATTTGCGATAAATCGAGGATAACATTCTATGAGAGACAAATTAATTTTAGAAAACATGTCACCTTTCACAAGAAAAACTATGTCAAATCGGATAATAATAAATATATGGTGTCTTTTTTCAGTAGGTAGCTACCCACTCACATTGATAAAATTCTAAATATATCTATATATTGTACATAGATGGTAATAATTATTATATTATTATTATTATATCGGGTCGGTGGCTCAGAGTTTATTGTTTCGACCGCTCAACCCAGAGGTCGTGGGTTCAAATCCCCGTTCCACCGGATAATTTAAAAAAAAATATCTACTCGTATATGAAGTCTTGTTCGCAAGGCTGGGTTGGCAACCATCCTGGCGATGACCTAGGATGGGAAGATTCCCATCAATTAAGAATCCATCATAAAATCAATTGATGTTTAACTGTCTCCCTAGCTAATAAGGGTTCCCTCATTCCAGCACTGAATGGTGGTTAGGACTTACACCAACCTAAGTCATTCCCGAGGTGCAAACGCGGCAGTCTTAATATTAATATTCTGTCCCACACAAGTATTAGACTTCCCTGCTAATCCTTGTGACTAGAAAAAGTGGTAGAGATATTATTATTATTATTATTATTATTACTATTATTACTATTATTATTATTATTATTATTATTATTATTATTATTATTATTATTATTATTAACATTATTTTTTTGTTTTTTGTTGAAATTCAGTCGACCTCCTTGGGTTCAATTCTCAGGGTCGAGCGCTGGTGGTTACCATTCCCCACGTCCATGGGGTGAGTAACTACTGAATCCGGGAATCGTGTGCCCTGAGTAGACGCAATGAACCAGAATGACCGGCTTCTACATTCTTCCGGCTAGAAAAACTGCCGAATTTCGGCATGCCGGTATGATCTTTAATTCCGAAAGCAGTGTATCTCTTGCTCCACCGAGGTTGCTCCTATAATCAGTACCACAAGCTTCACAGTATGTTTTGGATGGAGTCTGTGGAGTTCCAAGAGAAGGTCTTAATATTTCGTCCGTTTCTCCTCCTCTTTCAAGAGAATATTGGTATCGGCAGCAGCCAAGAACTATGACAAACATTGTCTCGAGCTGGTGGTCGAAGAGGACTACATCAGGTTTATTGGCTACAATCTACTTTAGAGTAGGAAATGGCTAGTTCCGATAAATTCGGCAGTTCTCATTCTCCACAACGGACTCACTATCCGTTGCACGGACAGGAGCGTATGACAGTACTGGTGTTTCGTCTATCTCGAACCAGTGCCGTAGAAAGTAGTAAAGTACTCGTAAAGCCACGTTATGTCTATGGATATAGGCCGAGACTGCATATGCGGGATAAGCGGAGAGAGCAGATGGAAAATTTTCTCCGACGCCCTATGGCAGGACCTGCAGTAGACATCAGGGACTTCCACATACTTGACACGGATAGATGAGATAGGTGAGCGGGTGTTAAATACATCATCCTGGCAGGTCATTATGAATCTTTCGGTCTCCGACTTAAGCTCCGCTGACCTTAAAAAGGCAAAGGTCAGCCTTTCGAATAAGCCATCAAGGCTCTTATAGAAAACACCGTGCAATGGCTTATCCTTATGCAGCTGCAGAAGGTTGCGGCCTTCTACAACTTTAACTTGGGCTTTCAACTGAACGGGTCCCAACTTAGTGACAGAGTCTTTAATAAAGATTAATTGAGTAGGTAATGAAATATTTTATTAAGGTTTTAATCTGATCTTCTTTAGAATGTTATATACAAAACGAAAACAGCCAAAAGCAGAAAAATATACGCACTTCAATAAAGTTAATGTAACTTTGATATTTTTTTCCTCTTACGAATCGACCGCGACATTTCCTGTCAAAGAAACTGTATACAGTTAATTAGACCTGATGATAATTTACACAGCAAAGATGGGCAAGCAGAGAGCGAAGAGGAACCGTATTGATTAGAATTTCTACTATTGGCCCCCGCATTCAATATTTGTAATTGGCGAACGCGAAACCATCCAATTAAATTTAGCTGGAAGAAATCTAGTAGGCATTGTACGAATAACGTGGCCTTGAGGCCTTTTCCTTGCGAGGCATGATAATTTAATTGAGATTCTAAATTAAGTGTAATTGGAGTTAAATAACATATTACCCCCATGGATTATTTAAATGAAGAACTTTGCACAGCGTGCATGATTGAATTTTGTTCAATCAGTCTACTTAAATCAACAGTCATACTGATTTATAGAGAACGTTAAGACACGCCTTTAGCAATGCTAGATTTTGTAAAAGTAAAATTTCTGTAACGGTGTAAAACCGCAAGAATTCTACCGATTTCTATACAGAATTTTAGATGCCTTGATGTATTTTTAGAAAAATGTAAACATATACCTAGTGCTTTATATCAAAGAAATATTTGGCAATTAGAAAAATATGTTTTACTATATTGGCGGAGGTACCAGTTAATACCTTTTAAGATAAAAAACGAAATTAGTACGAATAAACGAGTTATTAGGGAGTTTTTGAACCCCTTAAATTTTAGCATGTCGTCGTTATCGTTATCGCTATTTTGAGGATGCGCAGTGCCAAAAAGAGTATAATTTTTGGCACTGCGCATGCTCAATATAACGATTAGAATAACGATAAGGTAAAATTTAAGGGGCTCAGAATCTCCCTATTATATTATATAATATGTTTATGTTATACCATGTTTTATTATTTTGGCGGAGGTGCCAGGTAATACCTATAAATATAAAATCGAACTAGTACGAAACGAGTTCGTATTAAAAAGTGATAGCTTTCGTACAGGATATCGAAAAGTTTTGTCTATCTAGCTGTTCTTCATACCTAGAATATAATAGTCTTTTTTCTTTGTCCTTTGTCTAAATGTCTTTTTTCTCTGTCCTAAATAAATAAATCATACATAAATCTTGTCTTTCCTAAATAAATAATAAATATATTTTTGGTAAGGTGTGGCAGTGCCAAGTTTATAAATCTTACATTTATTTCTAAGAGATGGCGCGTTAGGTACTAGCTTCCAAAATAGGGTGTTTTTACATGTTTTATCTTTCTTTATATAGGAGTTAACACAGAAAGTTGACTAAGAGATAAATTATTAATGAAATTATCTAATATTATGGTTCAATAAAGTTTTCAATGTTAATCGTTACCTATAATCCTAGATACGCAAAGGAATATTACCTTCGTATTTTTAAGATATGTCGAAAACAACTACTTTGGGTGAAGTATGCACCCCCCAACATTAAAATTTAAAAACTTTATTGAACCATAATATTTGATAATTTCATTAATAATTTATCTCTTAGTTAACTTTTTGACGTGATATAAAGAAATGTGTAAACAGTTAAATAAGCCAATAAATAATATTAAAAATATACCTATTAGAATAAAGTTTTTGATACTTGGGTGTCTTTCTAGCCACCGCTCTTATAGCACTTATCAACATTGTTGTTTTAATTATAGTTTTGTTTTTCAGGCTTTCTTTATTACCGCGCTAATTTGTGTCATTCCTGGGGATTGAAGCATTTACAGAATAAAATAATATGCCCTCCTTTCGCCCACTCAAGTTTGTTACTTTCTGGCAAATCCCTGTGATTAGAGCAGGGGGTATAGATTAGAGATATTATATTAATGTTATCTCAAATACTCGTAGAGCGAGTTTCTGTCCCCTAGAAATCAAGCTATCCAAATCTAGAAGAATATATATACGGTCGTTTAAGTAATAATTTCAATCCGAATATATGACTGTATAAATAATCGAATAGGGTACTATTTCGGTTTAAGCATGTATAACAAATATAATTCATATTAATATAGTATTCAATGAATCACCTTCTGCAAATATCTGCTAATGCTAGCACTAGCAGACTGAAGTTTTATTTTAATGGTTTTACTTATTAATTGTTGGATTCAGTGAACCTATCTATGATAAGAGAAAAAAGATGAGAGAAAAAAGAGAGAAAAAAGGAAATTGTGGCAGTAAGTTACAGTCTCCTTGTTCCGGTATTTATATTAATCCGATTTTATCTCCAAGTATTTTGGACATTTTTACAATTTCAATGTTGAGAAAACAGTTTTGAGCAGTAGTAGGCTTAAAGGCCAACACCGTGTTTGTTTCTTCAATTATATTTTGATAAACACGGAATAAAATTAACCGTTGTTTGAAATGCTTTGTCTTAAAAAACATAAATATAATTTTTACTTTAAAAATCAACAATGTGTATGTTTATGAATATACACCGGAACAGGAAGTCTACTCACCGCATTGTACTGAAAATTTCTTTATTCTGTATCTCGTTAGGTTACTCTGGTTCATGTAATAATTTAAGGATTGTTGTCTAAAAAGACATTGATTTGTAAAAGCCTATAATAGATGAATTCCGTAGGCGTAGATGTGTGGATCTCGTATACCTTTTATGAAACGTATTTGCTGCCACCGATCGTGCTTAAGTAGTTTTAAAGTTGAAGTTGTTCGAGTAGCACGGAACAGTCAAATTAAGCTGCAAGTGGAGTGCGACATGCTTCAAGCTGTTTAAGAGTTTAGTCAACAACTCAGGATATCGTGGGATTAATTTGTCACTTATGCGATAAGGTAGCCTTTGTAAATTTTAACTGTGTGAAATTGGAAGTGAATCGTTATTTCTACCGGGTGGTAATGAGAATGATATGACAGTGTAAAAGTATATACATAATTTAGGTAGGATTTTTAATAAATGTTTTCTAAACTACTTCGTGGTGAAATACGACTTTACGGAATGCTGCTTAGGTACTTAAATGTTTTGTCAAGCATTTTTTTGTTTAATAGAGAGTTTTTGAACCCCTTAAATTTTAGCACGTCGTTATCGTTATCGTTATTCTGCGTATGCGCAGTGCCAAAAATGATACTCTTTTAGGCACTGCGCATGCGCAAAATAACGATAACGATAACGACGTGCTAAAATTTAAGGGGTTCAAAAACTCTCTATATTAACAGTAATGGTAACGGTAACGGGAACAGTAACACGAACAGTAACAAGTTCGCACTGGTTCATCTCAGAAGAAAGCGAAGCGCTGAATACGACGAAGGTCGTAGTAGCTTGTGGATGGAAGCATCTTCACCCACATCATCTAGATTTTGGAGAGTGATAAACTTACTTGGGTGTTGAGCAATGCTCTATCGAACAAGTGAATGTAATTTATGCAAACAACAGATAACAAGTGAGGTATTGACAGTGCCTTCAATATATCTAATCTTCAGAGCTATCGCTGTTATACTCTAGAAACTGACAAAATGATTTATTTTATTTATTTATTTATTTATTTATTTTTAGAGTACAATGTACAACGGCACAGATCCCAGTTACAGAACAGGATTTGAAAACATTATTAAAAATACATAATATAAAAACACAAGAATAGACAACAAGAGTAAAAATATCACAATTTAAAGAACAATAAGTAACAACTGATTTAAAGCCAGACGCATACATATTACATGATAAAACACCCAATAAAAAATATAAAGATATTTCGCTATACAATATACAGACGACTACTCAAATACATTTTTAATACATTCAATTGAATGAAAAAATATATCAAGTCGATCTCCATACATTTGATAGTTAACAGTAATTTGATAAAGAGGGGAAGCTATGAGAATGTTTGTACGGGGAGTTGGCAATTACAGTACTGAGTTAGATCTAGAATTAAGTTTAGGAACACGATATAAAATTCGAGACACCAGAAAAGGTGTATTCAGAGAATTATTGATAATTTTGTGCAAAAATGTTGGAGAATACATAATGCGCCGATGTTGTAAGCTAATTAAGTTGAATGTGGATAACAAAATGTCTTGTGGAATGCCACGAACCGGGTAGGTACCAAAGTTGATAAAACGCAATGTCTTTAGATACCTCGACTGCACCTTTTCTAATTGTGTAATATGAGTGTTATAAATTGGACCCCAGACAATGTTGGCATATTCCAGTTTGCAGCAAACAAAACAATTGAACAGTGTATTAAATGTCGCCATATTCCGAAAACTCTTAGAATTGCGTAAGACACAGCCCAAACTTTTAAATTCAGATTCGGTTACTGAATGAATATGTGTGTCAAATGATAAATTATCACAAAATGTAACACCTAGGCCTGTGAATTACATGACCCTATTTAAAATGGCGGTGTGCAAAATGTAATCAAAATGTTGAACATTTTTCCGATGGCCTTAAGACATATTACATTTACTGACGTTTAAAGGTAGGTCGTTATCTTCACACCAACGGTCTAACACAGTTAAGTTGTCCTGTAATTTAGAGCAATCAGATGCCGTATTTTTCTCAATAAATAACTTAACATCATTCCTCAGGGGATGTTCCACAGGGATCCCAGAAGGGATCCCTGTGGAACACCTGACAATGAACACCATGAAAATGATGCATTATGCTGAGTTTACATCCTAAATCGCCCGTTTTATGGTTATATCTTTCACGATATCAAGGAAGCCGTGGACTTGAGTTTGGAGTTTGTCTATAACAGTCGTTCTAAGTGAAGCCGTAAAGTAATGATGGGGTCGAATCCCCTCTGCTTGATACGAGATCAAACAACGGTAAGAGACTTTTATTCACGGCAAGAGACTTTTATTCAAGGTAGGACAAAGAGCAGCTGAAGATCTCGGCGTCATATTAGTCACTCAGTATAATCAGTACTCAGTTACTCCAGCATCCATACGGTTGAAAGCAAATACACAAAGCTCCAATATATAGGAAATTTCTGCAGCTTCAGATGGATAGGCACACTTTATATAGCGTCTTTAAAAACATAGGAGACCTAGGCTTGTTCGAAAAGCTGACCTTCACCTTCTTAAACCCCGCAGGGCTGAATTCTGAGACTGAACGATTTATTGTGATTTGCTAAGATTGTTTATCCAACACACTCGTCTATCAATGTCGTGTCATTGGTGTAGATACCACAGATGTGACATCAGGTGCAGGGTTTGCCGGATACGTCGGAGATATTAATAAATTTGTTGTCGGCTTAATCAACGCATGCAGTCTCAAAATATATGGACTATAGACACGAGGAAGCCCTATATATTATCTTAGAAATTCGTGTGGGACAGACGCGAGACGTGTGCTATACTATAGGGTATACTGTGCCCGGAGAAGTTTCTGATTTATTAGAGCTACTATTTTCCCGTTCTCGGACAAATACGCTAATAACTCTGATGTAGTTCTTCTAGATTACCAGCTCAAGATAATAATGGTAGTTATAGATTCTCAACATCGCTTTGATCACATTGGGTTCGTTGATAACGACTATACTGGCAAGCCAAAGTTTGGCAGAAATCATAGTGGGCAAAAGTCGAAAAGGTAGAAGGCCCATCTCGGTTCCATTATTAGTAACTTATTTCGTGGTTTGGGAAGTGATTGCTGATATTACCATCCAATCTGTTGTGAGTCGGAGCAACAGTGTATAGTAACTAAATTTATTTAAAAGTAGATATAATACCGAGTATAATACTGCTGTGTTGAAAATATATCCATTGTCTACTAGATCTACATCGTAATTTTTTTGTTGATATTGAAAATTGTTGGTAAGAAAATATATTATCATATAAGTTTTATAACTTGGGGTTGAGGTGAATCCACAAATCTCGAAAAAAAATAAATCACACTATAATCGTAGGTTACTTTTTCTTATTAAGTCCATGACTCATAGATACAATAAATAATAGATGAATGTGTTTTCTGTAGTGAGTGATGACGATATAAAAATGAACTGTACCAATTAATTTCTGGGGTTTACAGTGATGTATCAGATTATTCACAATTTATTTACTTGTGATATTTATATTTTGTTTGCATTAAATTTTGATCTAAGGTGTTTTTTTAAGGATTATAGAACTTTAAACTTTAAAAAAATATTAAATAAAATATTTTGTGATAAAAAAGTAATATTATTTAAAAAAACAATCTATTACATTAAACATTTAAAAATTATTTGCGGTATGTGGCTACCGCGGCTGTCCGCAAGATAGCGTATTCTTTTGATCCAATTTTGAGTGACTTTTTCGAGCACTTCTGGTCGCATGTCGTGAATAACACGAACAATGTTGGCTTCTAAGGCTTCAATTGTTGCTGATTTATCAGCATAATGACTTGACATGGCCCCACAGAAAATAATCCGCGGGCGTCATATCACAGGACCTGGGTGGATAGTTAATATATCCATTTCTCGAAATTAATTTGTCACCAAACCTTGTTTGCAACCACACTTTCACGTACAGCGGTAATATTCCTTTCATTACGCACATTCCTTCGACGCATTGGTGTTTTCAAATCATGTAGAGAGTATGTGGTACGAAATCTATCCACAATACGACGAATAAATAGCTCAGATGGACGATCATATGGGCCATAAAAGTCTTCTATGCGTTTGGCGAACCGACGAATGATTTTCAAAGTAAATTTGAGGAATTTGGTAGCGTTGTTCAAGAGTGAATCTATTCATGATGATTTGCCAAAGTATACCGAAAATAAATTTTATAAACAGTGTCAGACTAACAGTTCAGTCTGATAGTAGTTGTCATGTAAAGTTCTATCAAACCTAAAAAAACACCCTATATTTGTGCAAGGCCATATACTTTAACCAAAATCAATTTTAAATCACGGATCTGCTACTTTTTAAACTAAATCTTATATTTTCTATATGAAATTCGCCTGCCTTTGTTATTATTATGTCATCCGTTGACACTTACAAGAACCGTTTTGAAACATTGCTTATTTATATATAGTAATAATAATTATAATAGTAATTGTACTATTAATAACAGTAACAGTAATAGTAACAGTAATAGTAATAGTAATAGTAATAGTAATAGTAATAGTAATAGTAATAGTAATAGTAATAGTAATAGTAATAGTAATAGTAATACTAATAGTAATAGTATAGTCATGGTAATGGTAATGGTAATGGTAATATTAATGGTAATGGTAATATTGTCACGGGCGTAACTCAGGGTTCTGAGCGACCACTTATCTTTGCTCGCTTACCTCTGGGGTTAAATAATAAACATCCATTTCGGCCAAACAATTTTATTTATACTTCCAATCCATATAACACAATATATAAAACAAAACTATATCTTACTTAACTAATAGGACCATTTCCATAGGACCGTTTTCTGCGCGGTTTTTTGTTAGCATTTACTAACTCCAAACTTATGACCATACTACCCAACTTTCACTCTCAACACTACTCTTAACTTCGGCTGGACCACCTGCCTAGTTTAACTACCAATCTTCCCCTCCTGCTCCCAAACTACTACTATTATAGGTCTCAACCTCAACCTACCACTCCCTTCCCTTTTTTCCTTCACCTTCTTAAATTAACTCACGTGTACTGGCTCGATAAAATACCTGTACTAAGTCGTAGACAATTGTATATAATTTGGGTGGAGGAAATCTAGGACGCATATTGAGTAGGTCAGCTACATGTTAACCGAGCATCGGAAACGCACACTTTGCATTATCTAAAATTAGTCTGTTGTATTACCTCGTGTTGTCTAGTGCAAGTTGTGTATTTGTCCTAGTTATGAATGTAAATATAAATATTAAAATATCTAGTCTAGTAATTTAGTAATTTTAGCATACTGGATGTAGCTAATTCCCTGTTGGTGAATGTTGACGATTTTACTAATTTAGACAGGGTCTAACTATTTCCCTGTTACCTTTAGATGGAATACCAGATAATACTGCCTTTGTGTTTGTCCCTGGGTTTAGAGTACCTGTTAGCCTATACGTGACAATATCTACAGCCATATGATAGTGATAACGATGACGCAATAATAACGATAACGATAATAAGCTCTAAAATGGGTAAATGTTCTGCCAGTGATATCCAATGAATTAGTGGACATATGTTTGACAGGGTACTTAAAACGCATGGGATTAAACTTGGATGTATAGATCAGCTGAGGCTCAGGTAGTGGTATATGCAAATTTTGCCAAAATTTATAGATATTAACATAGTTAATTTCTGCGCGCCCGCAACATTTTTGTTAAATATGAGTACTGTCACTGTCTATTGTGTAAGCTGAATTTGCATTAGTGATTTGACAATGGACGAAAAAAAACTTAGAAATTAGAAGCTTATTAATATAACATCTATTATATCACAATGTCATTTCTAATATTGTTGAATGATGTGATGCGTAGGACTACTTGTTTGTCGTGACATGATTAGCTGGCCGCTGGATATGCCGCAGCGGTAGCAACAAAACTTAAAAGTTTGTAATCCAATCATTGTGGTAATCTATAAATGCTTTCATGCATGTCATGGTGTCCAACATTGGCGATGAACCTCTGTTGCTACTCAATCTATAAATTGAATTTAACTTATATTGTTAAGGACGTTATGATGACCCAAATGACTGAGTTTAAGTAGTTGCAGCACAGTCAGAAGAATGATGGCACTCTTGAAGACTCCTTCCTATCTTGGATATTCTCCATTAACAAATGTGAAAAACATTAAAGCTATTATAAGATTTTATTATTATAACATAAAAAATTGAATTTCATTTAATTACTCTCCATTATCCATTTGTTAAATTTAGTTAGAGTCTTTGTTTACAGAAATATCTATAGGGTGAATGTTTAAATGACCATTAGTATAGTGTAAGAAACAGAGTAAACCTATATAACAATCTTCTATCTCCTAAGAATATGTTCCTGTGTCCATGATACTTTTCTTTTATTAAGTCCTGATATTATTGGTAGAACTAATGAATAGAAAAAGTTCTGCTCTGTCATGTCAAAAGAAAAAACACATAATAAATCATTACCAAGATTCACTGTGATGTATCTATTAACTAGAAGTTATTATTTGTTAATTAAAAAATAGAAATCGATGTGCGTTACCATTATAAATAGAGCAGTTTTATTGAAAGTCTATTTTGTGATCTTGAGTTGTCACAACTATGAAAATATATTAATTTACTAGCAGTCCAATTCGGTTTTGTCGATGTTCACCTAATGTCTTCTTTTCCCAGTTCATAAAAGTTTTCCTTTTATGTTGGACTTCGGTATGTTGAGCTCATTAAATTTTACTTTTGTTTACGCTTACGGTTGTTTTTAGAACTTCAGTTCATGGTAAAAAGAAAAATAAAATAAAATTTAGAAATTGACTCTTGTGATGACATGATTATCCTTCATTCTTTCATAATGAATAATATAATAAGCCGCCTCTCTCTAAAATGTTTTTAGGGGAATTATGCCATTTTAAATTTAGCTACGGATGGCTGGCGGTCAAAGAGCTAAAAGCCCGTTTAAATATTTCATTGAAAATATGCGCCCTCCTCTTCTTTCGAAATAGGTTTTCCAGTGTTTCCACAGGTAATTTGATATCCTTCCTGAGCTTCTGTAAAATGGTATTTGGATACCTATATTACCCGGATTAACATGAAAATTAAATCTTAGGATGTAGAAATGTAACACACAATATTTAACAGCCACTATATTAGCGATGCTTCGTTCGTTCTTTCTGAGGAATAGAAATTATTTCATTTTTTATTGATGATTTATGATTTTGTGTTAATTAGTGATGTCACTTTGTTCCTATTTTTTGTACCAAATTTAATTTCACCACTCGGTATCCCGAAGCATTTGTCGACACATTTTTACATAAAGGAGACCGCTTAGCGTTCATAAGAGAATCCGGTGGAGAAGTGTGGCCCATATTTTTGGTATCTGCTGTATTATTTTTACATACCAATGTGCTTTATGGTTCCGCACAATAACGTAAAGGTACGTTCAGTACGGAGCTTGGATGATAGATCATAGACTG
The DNA here is from genome assembly GCA_963924545.1 of Pogonocherus hispidulus. Taxonomy (NCBI): domain Eukaryota; kingdom Metazoa; phylum Arthropoda; class Insecta; order Coleoptera; family Cerambycidae; genus Pogonocherus; species Pogonocherus hispidulus. Next base: position 27,454,748 of record OZ004692.1, on the reverse strand, counting down.
GATGATAGAGTAACTTTTACCAGCGCTGATAAAATGTACAATATATTTCAATGGAGCCGTTCAGTACGGAGATGTGATACTAGCAGGGAATACATGATACACGAGTGATTTATACTCGATTATATTTTGCGGAATAGTCAGTTCAATTCTTCTGCGATCTGAAGTAGGAGTATGGATGCCTAAAAATTAATTAGGGAAGTGTTTATTAGAGAATCGTTGAATATGAATGCTACAAGTAAAAGTAATATTTTATTTTTAAATAAAATCCAATTTATTATACTTACATTGTGAAAGAGATGTGTGTATAATACCAAATTAATTAATCCAATATTGAGTATATTAATGTAAAATACATTTAGAGACTTTAACAAAAGTAAAATACTTAGTATTAGGAAAACCGGGCGGTCACTTCAACTAGTGGTTCCCGTCATTTAATCCCGCGTGAACCTTTAATATCCGTTCATCGGATCTATGATGAGTTGTTATAGTATTTATTTTAATTTATTTTTATCATTTTAACAATATTGTAAGCGATTTCTACAAGCATAACTTTTAAATGTATCTAACAAATTTTGCTGTATCTGCAAAAACTGTACAAATTTTGCTGTATCTGAAATATGCGTAAAACCCCTGGGAATAGTTCCGTAGTTGAAGATATATAAATGGTGAAATTATCTCAGTCGGTGCCTTTCCCTGTTTATGGGATGCACATGATACTTTTTTAATTTTTGTTTCCTTTTGGTGAAAATGTAATATTTCGTTCTTGCCGAACAAAAGTAACCTTCTTTGCTAGACATTTTGAAGTATACTAGCTGTTAAAAGCGTTTATGCACATCTCCGTTGTGAACGCCTATCAGCGCTTATATTTTTCACTATTATTCTATCATCATTCATCTATCATCTATATCATATCATCCAAGCTCCGTACTGAACGTACCTTAAGAAAAATAGCACTGTTTTACTCTTAAGGTACGTTCAGTACGGAGCTTGGATGATAGATCATAGATACAGAGTGGGCCTGATTCTACAACTATTCTCTAATAAACACTTCTCTAATTAATTTTTCGGCATCCACACTCCTACTTCAGCGCGCCGAAGAATTGAACTGACGATTCCGCAAAATATAATCGAGTATAAATCACTCGTGTATCATGTATTCCCTGCTAGTATCACATCTCCGTACTGAACGGCTCCATTGAAATACATTGTACATTTTATCAGCGCTGGTAAAAGTTACTCTATCATCCACTCTATGATCTGTCATCCAAGCTCCGTACTGAACGTACCTTTAGGCTGTGGTATATAAAATGCATTTTATTTTAGTTTTTTCTATGCTTTTTTCTAGCTTATATTTTTTAAACTCGGGCAGCCGCCATACACAAAAATTTTATAGGTTACAATAAATTGATTATGAAATTCAAATGTTCTTAAAACTATATAAGTTTTTAAAAAATATGTTTCTATAAGGCAAAAACAAAAATTCGCATTTTTGTTTCTATAAAATATGTTTTTCTTCTAACTTATCTATGCTTAAAAAAATGCCTATTTCGATTTGGTAACATCCAGTGACATTTATGTGCACGATAAATTAGCAAAAAGTGGGTACGTAGATAACAAATTTTACAATGCGAAACGGAAACATTGAAGATGTATTTTTTTATCGAAACGTCCATATATAATTTATTCTGGAGTAGTATGTTGTTAGAGGTAAACCAGTTTTGCACATTATGGTTTCAAAATTCAAGGGACGTATTTATAAAAATGAAGTTGATGATGGTTCTGGAAAAACAAAACATCATGTTGGGCCTATAGAGGACAACAAGTTTCTTTGAAGAAGTGCTCTTCATTTTTCAATATGTGCTCAAACAAGACTGCAAAAAAATAAAACTAGTATGTGAATAAGTAATTTTTGGTGAAATTGAGAGTACCTACCAAATAAATATGATCGATAAACCGTAAAACATAGTTGTTTCATATAAAATTTCATTTTTTCTTAACTTACTGTGAAAACCTTCAAGGCAGTTGCTCAATCTTTACAGCTTTTGTTTTTTTGTACAATTGAAAATCAGTGTCCTTGTTTAAGAGTCTGTTCTAATTAAATTTTCTTTTGAGGGGATGGAAAAAAGGGGCCGAAAGAAAAATAATAACGCATTCGGATGGAATTGTTTGAAACTTTTCCTTGACTTCTTCGAAAGTCCTAATAATCGAAATTAATCTACGCTGCCGCTTAATTTCAACTTTTTATTACTTCATCGACGTCCCGAAACTGCGAATTGTACCTGAAAAAAACGCGAAAATTCTGCCATTGTGATGTGAACACCATTACTTGTTACCCTCTGGGGACCTGTCCAATTAACAGTTCTCTGTTTCGCATTTGTTTCAGTATTCCGCTCTTATACGACCCTTATAACTTTTTAGGTGCTCCATTTCGATGCAATTTCTGCAATCTCTCTTCTATTTCAAGTAGGGTTGCCACAAAATGAGGCAATACGAGATAACCGCCTGTCTCATCCGTCGAGTCTCGAGTCAAACTTTTACGAGTTTGATGACGAGACGAGATGGCTTTTATTTCATGTCAACTGAATCTGCCACGATTAAAAAACCTATCGAATGCGTCATTATTCAAAAACGCGTTTATGTTTTGGTTAATACCTAGAATAGAATAAAAACTTTATTGGCATAGATCTTGTACAGCACATTAGCAGTGTTAATATAAAAAGAACAATTTTGATAAAGTGCATAGTACATAAAACACTACAACACAAGATTAAAGAAGACAACATAATACAAATAAAAAAAAATATTCGAACTTATCTATTTAAATAATCACTGAACGATTCATTCTCCGTGGTTGACGACGATTGGTATTTCACCGTGGTCAACTTTTTCTAATTGCTCCCATATTAAATCTGTGTGCATAAGGCTGATAGCGTTCTTAATACGCAATTAGTACTGCAATATCATTGTATAAAGGGCTAACAACCTACTGTACACTTAAGGTTTTCCACTGTTCCCTTATTCTCGTACTAAATGGTAGTTAAAGTTATAACATCGTAAGTCGTTCGCAAAATATTAATATGCCGCTCCCTCTCCCATACAGGTCTCTAACTTGCGGGCTCATTATTAAAATGAAAATCTGGGATAGAGTTATTATTATTATTATTATTATTATGTATGGATATATGCATATATATAAAGTGTATAAATATAAAGTAAAGTATATAATATGTATATAATTAAAGGTTTACATTACAACTCTACATGGGACATTGATCAGACATCTAATTATTCGCTTTTGGCAAGCAAATGTTTTTTGCCAATATTGGCATGACCCCTAAAATAATATTGCATATTGTAGTATACTTTGGACATATAAGAAATAGAATACTTTAAGGCAATCTCTTCGCAATCGCCGTCTCACAAATCTTATTAAGTTAATAACAAGATGAATTTAATTTTAAAACTATGGAATTTATATAAGATTCCCATCGTAACCTATTATCTAATGTCACTCCAAGAAACTTTATCTTATCTGTTTGTTTAATTGTGAAACCTTGCAGAGGAACATACATCGAAAAATCTAAATTGGTACTCGGAGAGAATATAACAAGGTACAAGGTACGTCTTATTTTCGTTTAAATTGAAATTATTCGAATCAGAGTATTTCAAAATCCTTGATGATATATTATCGGTCAGTTGTTTGCATACATATTTGGACGTGCTTCATTTACCACATACAATAAGGCACAGAACTTTGTGGTAATAAATTATTGAAACAAAGTTCTCTTTCTAGTAATAAAAAAGTATTAAGATGCCATCTAGGAAGATCGTTCCAACATAATTCAAGGACTGTTTGGTACCTAAATTATCTAATACATAAACAACCTAAAGAAAATATGGAAACTCAAAATATTCCTATCATATATAAATATTAATGCTTATTCGGTGTGTTTACAGAGTTATAGTGGTTTACAAGATGCCTTAGTTAATATAAGGATACATTATTATTAATATATTCCATATAGTTGTAAACTATTACAAAGAAGCATAGTAGGTAAGTCAAGAAACAGAAGCAAATATTGGAAGAAAAGTGGAGGAGTAATTCCTTAGCTGTATTATAACAAATATTGTAGTAAAAAGTGGTGTCCCCTTTTTGTATTTCTTAATACATGTAAGCCAAATTTGGTAACTGTCCATATGACTGTATTTTTATTCACTATTCCATTGCAGGTTTAGCTGGAAATAGAACTTTTAAAGTTTTAGCCAGACACTTTCTTCAGTGTATCATATTTGTATAGGTATAGAATTTTTCCATAATTTCACTGATATGGCAGTTGGTTAAGATGTATAAACGTAATAGAGATATAATCAAAATTATGTATTTAACACATTATATTTTGGTACAAGTTTTTTGATATGTACCATTACTTACCATTTGATCCTTAATATGTACTTATATCAATATATTCTTGAAAGTTAAATAATACAGAGTATTGTATTTATATTGTAAAGGTTCAGGTGGTTATTTAAAATACTAGAAGTAGACATTCTATTATACTAAATTTTTAAATGACGTGTTACCATTTTACAGGTAGTTCCAAAATTAAGTTGATATATTTTGGAAAATAATGAAAATCGGTGGACATTTAAATTTGTGTATCTATCCTTTATTTTGAGTAAGTGGAATAAATCATATAGGTACAGGCCTTTCCTCATAGTTTAAAATTATAAATAGTATTAAACACCAAAAATATCAATGTACTAAAAGTGTTAGATTTGATAGAATTGGCTTTGTGAAAATATAATTACGTTAATTTTCCTTTTTCTTTTTGTGATAATAAATGTCACATCAAATTCTACCCAAAACCAATAGCCGTCATTCGTAATTGTGTTTACACTTCATTAGATTCATTTGAATATGTTTTGCACTATGGTTAAACCACTTGATTCCAATAAACTTAACGTTCATTTGTCTATCAAGTCCCGGAGCGGCGTGTCCGCCAAAATGCTCACTATGAAACATATATAAATTTATGTGTATCATCCTGACTGAATGCTCCGCACTTGAACGTGATGTATAGGGTCTTCACGTAGGTATATTTTGAACTAGTCTCTTTACAAAAAACTTTCTTAATTTTAGGGTCTGTAGAAGATTCAAAATGTGATAGCATGAACACAATTGGGCATCTGAGATCAAAATTACACATGACAAACATGATTTTTATAAATATAATATACTATATATTTTTATAAATCTAGAAAGAACATTTTCTTCTATTTTGAAAAATACGTAATTTTAAAAAATTATCTTTTACCGTTTTCGAGATATTTAGTATTAAAAAAGATTCATCTGTTCCCCAGAGTACACTAATAAACCCAATATCGGAGGCTCAATTGACTTTCTGATAGCATATTCTGGAATGTATTCTGAATCTTCAAAAGACACCCTAAAATGCGAATTAACAAACTTTTTTTTATAAAATTAAAGATTAAGAAGTTAGAGGGCTAGTTCAAAATATACATGAAGACCTTGTACAGCATAACTGTTCACTTGCGTCATATATATTGTGTATATATTAATCTATTTGATATTTATAAATTTGTTATATGGTATACGTACTTCCTACATCATAGCTGTTCTTAAAAGGTACCCATACTCCGATTTATACAAGAATCAATTGCTTTGTTTAGTTATCGCGTTTTAGATTCATGTATAATCCGTAAACCTTCAGTGCTGAATTATATTAATTGTAAAAACACAACGTGTTTTCCAGTTGTTTGCTGATATATATTCCATTATCATTTCTTATCCAATTAACTGGTATTATTATTATTATATTATGAAGAATCACGTCTTTTGTGAAAGCATTTTATGATAATAATTCGTAAAATATAAGGGTCCGGGAAATATAATGACAGAAAATGAAAATCCGAAGCCCAAACACAATTCTGAATACACTCTTAAATCTTACAGGCTGATCCTTTTATAAATAAAAAATGGGCGACAGATTACTTATTTCTAACAGACCCCTAAGTATAAAAATTCAATATTTTTTAAAGTTGAGGGTCGGTTAATTAGTTCTCATCGTGTTTGCGTTTGCTCAGTTGTCAAAATTGTCAGGATTTTATAGTGTCATTTCTAAATGTATTTTTGTTTTAATAGTGAATATACATCAAAAACGTTTGTTGGCATGTGTTAAAACAAGTTAAGTAAATGATTTGTTAATATAAATTAGTATATTAATAGGATACTGAATTGTATCTTTCTTACAGAAAATATACCTCAACAAGGAGAATTTATGGATTTGATATTGTTTTATTTAATTTGGTCCGAGGGTGGATATTCACAAACGGGAACCATACTATTTCAATTTCAACAATTTATTGTCAAAATGATAGTGCCACATATTTTATTCATCATGTTGGCAAATATATAGTGACTGACTGAAATATGGATAGGAAACCTTTTTATAGTAAATTTTTCAGAAAATTCTTTATTGTTTAATTACTCTATTCTTGATATATATAGTATGATTGACACACACTATTATTTACTCTTGAATGACTTGAAAGTAAAGTAATGAGTGATAATCACAAAAGTATTTGTTTTTATTAGACCGCCTTCCAATCCTAATTAATTTTACTGAGCAGTTTCTTTATTTGAAAATTAGATAGACTGGCACACAAGGCAGTTTACCGATTTTGTAGTTGTAAGTTTTGTAGTTGAAACGTAATACGCATGGTACATTTTGAGAGTGACTCAAATGTGTTAAGAACAACGTATTACGATTATTAAAAACACTAAAATTGAAACCGTATCGACTACAATTGGTACATGCCGCATTTGCATGAAGTCGATTATGACTGGCCAGTGGAGTTTTATGAACAGATGACAGTTACACTGGTATTCATAGTCGATCGCCGAGCGTGGCGCCGGGACAACCTCCCGCCGGTTTTTTTTCCGGCGGATGGAGGGTTGGCGAATCGCCGAAATGTGTGTTTCATAAGTCAAGCGATGGGGAGTCGCTGGCGAGCCTGCTGGCCGCCCGGAGAACCATCAGTGGTTCTCCCATAGCCAACTAGGAATATATAGGAAATCGTAGTACTATGCATGTGTTCTTTGGCGGGAGATCGACTATGAAACGCAAAATTAACTATCGCGGAAACCGCCCGCCGGCGAAAGAATGTTCCAGGATGATAATCTGGGTACGCATACGGCGAGCGCTCCACTCTGAAACAGATATTCAAAATTTCGGCGTACCGCCGCTTGGCGAGCCGCTGGCGAACGACTATGAATACCAGTGTTATGACTTGCTGCCTATCCACAGTTGTGGTCAAGAATGATGTGGACAGGATGAATCAATTTTTAAGTTAAATGGACAGATTAACAGACATAATTGTGTTTATTGGTAGGATAAAACCTGATAGACTCATATTTGTATGATGAGATGAGTAGGGATAAAAACTTTGGATCTAGTAGGTACTTTGTGTAAAATATGCAAGCTCCGTAATTGAGTGGGGTACAAATAAAATGAGAAGGACGCAACAATAAACAAAGTTCAAATGAATTGTGGCGGGTGATTGAATGTCTTGGCTATCTGGGACACATCCTGTTTACTTCCCTATGGCTTCAACCCGTTTTGTAAATAGGCAGTATACGATAGAAGTATGTAGAGTTGTTGACTGCAATGTTTGACAAATGGATGGGTCATCGAGAAAAGTGGGAGCGGAAAGTGGTCTGCATGGTGACCTGACCTGACCCCATGCGACTTTGCACTCGTATTTAAAAAACCACGCATTTGCGTGGTTAATATAATACACAATTCTAGATAATTTAAAATAACTCAAAACGACAAAACGTTTAAGCTTGCGTTGTACCACCAGGGTAATTATTTTGGAAATTTTCGTTAATATTTCTTAACCTATGTTGATAATAAATTTCGTTTACCCGTTCTTTGACTATTATTGAATAATGCAAATCGGTAAATTAACTTTTGAGCCACCTATTATATACGTATTATAAAATTGACTCATAAACTTGAGTCATATTCAAATTACTTTTTTTTAATATAAATTTTAATATTAAATTTTAAATAAAATTTTCAGTTAGGGCAAAAAATGTAAATTTCCTGTGCCATACAAGAAGTGTACTTACTACCTTTCAGTAAGATTCTCAGTACATTTATAATACTTATCACTGCCATATTTTTACCATATTAATTATGTCTCTATCAAAGATATGTGCATAGATTTTTTTCGTAATTTCTGTAATACTCTGTATAGTAGAGGGCAGCAGAATTAGCTATTTCTTTGTTGGTATCTTACTTGTGAACTTTTATTTCCATAATTATATTTTTTAACGTACTTACTACGTTAGCAAAAAGTTACGTAAAATAAAATTGCTCTCTGGCATTTCAGTCTGATTAAAACATATAATTTTGAATGCAATCCACGCTCCTCGTTTAAAATCTCGTTAATCTGAAATGGAATTATTTCATTTAAAATTACGTGAGGGATTACTGCGCTTCACCAATACAAGTATATTTTTCGATTACCACCGGTATGGTCTACCACCGCTCCGGTATTTAGTAGTTGTATTTTTATTTTTCTCGTTTTATAATAACCCTGTTGTTAACTAGGTATTATTATACCTGCACCAGCAAGACACTACAGCGACTTGTCCTTCATATAATCGATAGCAACTTGTCCTTATTATTATAACGATATCTATACCCAAAATATACCCTGTGTGGGGATCTAAATATTGATTTTCTCGATAACAATTGTATACAGAAACGTTTATTGGAGGATGCGTTGACTAGTTTTAATTTAAATGTAACTTCACTAACACCTACCAGGGTGTTTACTAATAAATTGGGCAACGCAACTTTCACTAAACTAGATTATATTATAACAAGTGCTAATACCAAACAGTGTATACCTAATGTTTATGAAGCCAATTTCAGTGACCATCGGGTTTTTGCACTCAAACACTGTCTGAGTGATAAAGAAATTAATATTACTAAGGTTCCTACTAACTTTATTAAATTTAGAAGTACATCTGAAAAAAATCTAGAACATTTGGCATCTGCTTTGATTTTAACAGATTTCAGTGCGGTGTATATGGGCTGTGATGTTAAATTGAGTTTTGAAACTTTTATAAATTTGCTGTTGTTAGAAATAGACAATTCCTGTCCTTTTAAAACATGTAATCAATCAACTCAGTCAAAATCATGGGTAACTACGGAAATTAAAGAGGCTAGCGAATGTCTAAAAAACGTATACTGGTTATGTAATGCATTAAACACTGTTGAATCACTGAATTTCTATACAAAAAACAAAAAAGGCTATAACAACCTTCTTAAAAAAACTAAACAAGAGTTTTATAAGAATTTAATAGATAATTCGAGTAACAAGCCTAAAACAGTTTGGAACCTAGTTAATGGGGAAATCGGTAGGAAAAAATTAGTATCGGATGCTATATCTCTGAACCAGGATGGGGTAGTCTATTCTGATCCTGGGGAGGTGGCAGCGATGTTCTGCGGGTACTTTGCCAATGTGACGGATGTTACGCTGCAAAATCATTTTGGTGACACTAGATCAGATAGCTGTACAGTAAGCAGTATTACTAATAAAACCTTTTTCTTCACGCCAGTATCAAAAGAAGATGTATTGAGTGCAATAAAAGAATTAAAAAATAAAGAAAGCAGCGGCACTGATAATATTTCAGTTAAGATTGTAAAAAGGATAGCTGAATGTGTTGGTGGACACTTAGCTCATTTAATTAATTTATCAATTGTATCGGGTATTTTTCCTACCATTTTAAAGGCTGCTAAAGTCATTCCTATTCACAAGAAAGGTGATCCGCAGAATATCGCTAACTACCGCCCAATATCTATCTTAAGTGTGTTTTCCAAGATTTATGAAAACATTGTTTATAACAAAATGTATAACTTCTTGACAGACTTCAATATTTTGAATGATTCTCAGCATGGTTTTCGGAGAGGCAGATCTACGCAATCAGCGGCTTCTACTCTGCTCGAGCATGTTTACGCGTGCCTTGATGGCGGAAGGCATGTGGCAGGTTTTTTCTTTGACCTGACACGTGCCTTTGACTGCCTGAACTTAAATTTTGTTGAGAGTAAATTGTTCAACTTGGGATTTAGGGGTATATTTTTGGACTGGCTGATGGCCTTCTTGAGAGATAGGACAATCCTGGTAAAAGCGGGGACAGGTACATCAGATTGTCGTGAAGTAAATGCAGGTGTACCTCAGGGATCTGTACTGGGACCACTTATATTCCTGTTGTTCGTTAATGACCTACCTATACATATTAAAAGCGACATCATCACATTATTTGCAGATGACACTTCATTAGTGGTATCAGCGCAAACCCATGAGGAGATGGTCTCATCCTCGGTAAATGTAATTGGATGTTTTGTAGAATGGTGCAATGCAAATGGTTTGATAGTTAACTTAGATAAAACACATTGTATTTACTTTCAAAATAATTTAGTACATAAGGAGATAGAGATATCACTTCAAAGCTGTAAAATAAAATCAGTTGATAAAACGAAGTTTCTTGGGATTATTGTCGATCAGGATCTTTCATGGGCTGCTCATATTGATGATTTAAGCAAGAGACTTAATATATCGTATTATGCTGTTTCTCGCATTAGGGATTCTATGCCTCTATCTGCACTTCTTAATGTGTATTATAGCCTCGTGTATAGTCACCTGAGTTATAACGTGGTGTTCTTTGGTAACTCCACAGAGAGTCAGAGGATTTTTATTGCCCAGAAACGCATAATTCGAAATATGTTTGGTATTCATCAGAGGGAGTCATGCAGGCCTCTTTTCATTAGACACAAACTCTTCACTTTTTCCTGCATATTTATATATAAAATATTACAGCACATAAGAAAACATTTAAAAGATTTGAAAAAAAATAATTTCAATCACGGCTATCAAACCAGGCACTGCGAAATGTTATGTATTCCTAAGCACAGGACTAAAAAATTTGAGAAATCCCCCTTGTACATGGGCATAAAGTTTTATAATCACTTACCGCTTTATTTTAAAACTGTAAGTGAAACTGTATTTAAAAACAAAATAAAAAGGTTACTCCTTCACAGGGCTTATTATAGCGTGGATGAGTTTTTAAGTGATGATTTGGTGTAAATTTGTTTTCTGTTGTTTGTTAGACTCTACTAAATGATAATTTTTTTGTAGATCTGTTTTTTTTTGTTTTTTTTTTCTTGTTATCTGTTGAACTTACTATAAAGCTGTGACTTGTCCTATACATTTATATGTCCAAAGGATTAATAAAGATTTATTATTATTATTATTATTATTATTATTATTATTATTATTATTATATTATACAAACTTAGGCCAGGTTTCTGTAGAAGACGTACCATCCCTCGGATAGGATGTACGAGTAAAGCCGGAGGTCCCTTGTCTATGAGATAATAACAAAAAGATCTCTACCTCACTACAAAAGCGGAGGTTGGGCGATAGTACTTGGGGTTTGCTCGTCTTAGCCAGAAGGTAAGTCGACGTTAATTACCACAAGCCAAAAAAAAAAATGTCAAGGGAGAACGCACTAAGACCCACTTTTTAAAATTATTTTTATATATAGAAGGTGTTCATATTTAGAGTGTCAGAAAAAGAGTTTCTTCAGTTTTACAGAACGGATTTCTTTGGATAAATTTTGTTAAAGACCAATTACCTTTTGTTAGTATAAAAAATATTGTTTTGGTATAAATAATTATGTTTATTTTAATATTTCTACTTTTTTCTCTTATTTTATATATTTTCTCATATACGGTATAATTTAAATTGTGTTTTCTTAATTAGGTTAAAAAATATTTATTTAACAAGAAAAAATTAGGTTAGTTAACTGCATATTTACAACAAATAAATTATTTTCTTCATATTATTTGGAAACACAAGTATTTTGTGTGCATGTTACGTCTACGTATATCTTCTCCCCACTAACCAATATCATCAAGCAACCAGAGGCTACAGGGTGCACATACCGAAAATGTACTTTATTACTTTGAAGCTAACGTGAATTAACTATGAGTGCATAATAATTTGAATATGACCTCAATCACAGTATGAATTTAGTGGATTAGCACACGCAACCCCGACATTTGCGTGTTTATTTATTTTATAAATATTTATTTTATAACTACAGGGTGGGCCTATTGCAACAAATCACTATAACTCTGTTGTTATGGAAAATATTTAAAATCAGTGGCGGCTGGTGAAGTTTGGGAATGAGGGGCACAGGGGGGAAAAAATGCGCCGCAGGCGAAAATTTTGCATCATTTCAAGGTCAAACTCCTTAAAATAAAAAATTAGAAATTCGTAGAGCAAAAATATTTGCTTGAAGAAATAGGTTTCGTTAGGCAAATATCCCCTTTTTTGATGCGATTGACAGAAATATGGAAAAATTATTTTCCATATTTTAACTTCACACGTTCACTTTCGACTGTAGTCATAGGAATTGTGCACAATATAGTTAATAGTTCAACCGATTCCGAAAACGTCGTAAGTAAATTATTTTTATTTAACATTTGTAATAAAGCAACCGCACCACTATGTTGTATGAAATCATCTCTAAAATACATTATATACATTTTTTAATTTTGTAATGTTGATCTTTGGAAATAAGGCACTCACTGTTTTAATATGTTCCAGAGGAAAAACTATTCTATAGTTGTTAAATTTCTCCTTTTCAAACAAATTGGCTATAGTTAAAAAATCAGTAAATTGAAACCTCTCACGTACGTTCATTAATATGATGTCACATATTTCTTTGCACTGCATTATCTTTGAGTCTCCTACAGTAACTTTTCTCTTTTTTCTTAAATTATCCACAGAATGTTCCTCGGAATGTTCTGTTAAAATGTCAGCATTATTTATTAATTCTTCTGTATTATTTCTTAGACATTGTATAGCAGCTGTAAACGAGTCTAAATTATTTCTAACAGTATTATCATCTAGATAATACTGTTAGAGTCTAACTGCCTCCCCTGTAACTGATTGAAAAGTATCTGTACTCTGTACCGTCTGGTCGACGGGGCAGCGCCCATTCAATGACGTAACAGAACGCATTAGAAAAGACGCGCTGGAAAAATAGAAGCTGTGTATCCTTTTCTTGCGCATGCAAATAGAAAAGAAAAAAGAACAGGCACACAGCGGCCGTGCCCAGCCCAGTGGACACACGCATTACGCAGACGGTGAAGCGTGAAGCGGTCAAGACGCTAGACGGATATGTATGCACCAAATGATTCAATATTCATGATGAAAAATTAATAAAAAAATCCACCAAATTATAATAATTATAAAAGTTTATAAAATATCACAACATTCACAAGTCTTATGTGCTTACGCATAGGGCACGTGCCCTTGTGCCCATTATGACTAGCCGCCACTGTTTAAAATATTAGATATATTTTGTGTAGCAGTGACTAAATTTAATTTCTTTAGACGTGTGTCTCTACGGGCATAACTTTACTTTATGGCATGGTAATTTCTACAAAACATCTCTTGACAGAAGAAAATCGCAAATATCTAATAATTTGTAACGTCAATCCATAAAATGCAACCCAACAACATACATTTTTATAAAATGTCAAATATCTCTGAAACTCTGCGTTTAAGGCACACATGTGGTATGCTGCATGGTTCGACTTCGACAAGATCTTAATACTTATTTATTTATGATCACTTTTGCCTTCATACTTCAAATAAATGTTGAGTCGATAGCCTCAAATAAATATTTGAACGAAACGTTTATTTCCCGGTATTGCATGCAATATAATATAGAGTTGATTTACTAGCATTTAAATATAATAATATGCATGCAAATAAGAATTTTAAGTAGTTGTTTTTATGCTGCCAAATAATATTAACATACACTCGTATAAGTTTTTTGTAAGTACCTATAGCTTATAGTTTGGAAACGGGTCATAAGATTTTAATGTGTCGATGAGATTTTTTAAACCGTTTTTCCATAAGGCATAATTGTTTAAACAATTTTTAAAATAATATTTTTAGTTGCCCAGCATATAAATAAAAATATTTAATTGTTGCTACACACTGTAGTTGTTTCTGATTTAGTGCAGAACATCTAGTGACCTATATAAACAGAAAGGATAATAATTGTAATTATAAAACAACCACTACGTCCGTCTATACAGAGGTGGCTGGTGCATGAGTGCTGCAGAGCTGCAGAACTGCCAATTTTTTTAAATTTATTTCTATATTTATTTAATTACCTATATTTAATACTGGGTGTCCCATCGAAAAGTATCACATTTCGTCGCCTTATATCTCGAAAACTAAAAGAGATATCGGGATGTGGTTTGGACGGAATGACTTAGGATTTTTGTAAGTTTTTTTTGGCACTGTTGCCAAATCTTCAAATATATTAGTAATTTTTTTATGGAATACGCTCCTTTTTGGAGTAAAATTACTTGCTTATATAAAATGGAACACCCTGTGTATTTTGCCATAATCGGAAAACCTAATCACTCTACTTTTCAAAAAGGTATGCATTGTTTACATTATTTTGAGAATTGGAGCCATAAAATTAAATTTGTTATAAGTACTCTTATTTGGGTTATTACGAATGAAAAAAATAGGTACCTTCTTCTTTGTAAAGTTTTTTTTTAAGTTTTTGTACACTTATTTTAAATAAAATACCCTATATACTCGTATTTTAAAATTTTAAAATCTCTGATCAAACTTAATGTGGAACTTGACTGCATTTGCTTTATAAATGAAAAAAGATAGGGAGAAAAGAATAATTGTTTAATAATCGGTAGGAACGAGTTTTGTTAACAATAACAACAAAGCACAATGACAGTAATGAAAATAACAGATAAAATAATTAAAATAACTGTAAATAAAAACTACTTGAGAAAACAATTGGTTTTAACTGCCCACCATTTACTTCGATATACATTTGTGCATCCTTAGTAGTAAATGATCAAAAGTGTGTGATCCTTCTAATGTGAACATTTTTATATCTATACTTCAAGTATTTGACATAACTCACAATACAGTTTATTATTGTACTTTTCTTTTTCATGGCTACTGTGAAAACGAAGACCAGCTTCACATACTGTTCAAGTAAGAGGTGCTCCCATTAAACTGAATTTTGTGGCTCCAATTCTCAAGATAATGTAAACTATGTATACCTTTTTGAAAAGTAAAGTGATTAGGCTTTCTGATTATGGCAAAATATACAGGGTGTTCCACTTAAAATAAGCAAGTAATTTTACTCCAAAGAGGAGCGTATTCAATAAAAAATTTGCCAATATATTTGGAGATTTGGCAACTGTGCCAAAAAAAACTTAAAAAAAATTAAAAGTCGTTCTGTCCAAACCGCGTCCCGATATCTCTTTTAGTTTTCGAGATATAAGGCGGCGAAATGTGATACTTTTCGATGGGACACCCCGTATATATTTATAATAACAATAATATATTATTTTACTATCACTATCTTTGAATTAGCGGTGTGACGTGTTTATTTTGGTGTAAAGCGAACACCTCCGACCAACAATTTTACAACTGAACAATATCGGCGAACCCAATTCAATAGATCAGATCAGAATTCTTTAATCGTTGTCGCGTTCTCCTTTACAATATTTAACTGGGCCGGATGAGGCACTGTTTTGGACACCCGCACTTTTTCTCTCCCTGTAACAGCTCAGGCATTGCAAATTTTACACTGCTTAGTGAGCTGCATCGGCCGCAGTACTTGCAGTTAATTTGCCTATAATACGCGTGTGTTTTTGTACGTGTACGTAAAATTGTTTGGTACCAACTTATTATTTATATTGACAATAGATTTAGGTCACAATTTAATTCATATCAAGAGATTTTCTAAATATACTTAAAAAATAAAGATTTTTTGCCGAATATTATTATTGAAACGGTAGGTGTTACTCCGGGAAAAACATACAGACGCCAGTTGAACAGAGATTTATTTTAAAAAAATTGGATTTGTGAGTTTAATACAAAAATATATTGTTTTGCATTCCATGTGTACTTTATGGCGGCGATAAAGCATGGCCGGAGATAGAGGTGACATAGTAAGTATACCTGATTGAAAAAATAAAAAACTCTAACTCTAAATGTTATTTTCATAACACAATGGAATGAGCTTTATTGGGCACTACTAATATTATATATAGCTTAGTTAGATTCAACTTATAGAATAAACTATTTACAAAAACATAATGACAATGTAATAAAAAATAAATGTTTTATCCAAGATTATAAATTGCATAAAATTTTGCGGAGCCTTTGAATTGGCGTTGAAAGGACATTACGAATCTGATACAACGGATCACAGAATCGAATTATATTTTCGAAAATAGGTAAAATTAACATTTGCAGAACACCTGCTTTATTTCATCACGAGCCGCCCCTGTCCGTTTACCAAAGTAGAGTTCTACGAATAAGTTATTTGTGTGAATATGCCCAAAGCTTACAAATTTTACTAAAAGCATACTGCTTCGGAATATGTATGTATATATTTTCAGTTGCCTTCCATTTTCAATTTAATAACTTGTTTAATGCTCGTTAATTCTACAATATAATGGCTACAAAATGTGTTTTTATCTACTTATACCTATGTTCTATATTACTGTTATAAAAAACGTGCCCTGAATCCCTGAGTACATGGAATATATTTAAAGCTTCTCTTTGCTACTATCGAGGGATGTCCGGACACCGCAGCGGTGGACTTTTGCTGGTATCATTTAGTTTTTTTAATTAAAATTTTATTGTTCCAGCTATTCTACTACAACATCAAAACCAAGAAGATAGTGTTAAAAATTTACTATTTGTCTGCAGATTTTTGTAAAAGTGTCAAGTGGGGTGTCAGAACATCCCAGGATAGTACATTATGTGAGTTGAAAACTTAAGTAGGCTAAAATAATGTGTCGGTTTTTAACAAACGAACAACTTAAAAAATTTGCCGAAAACTTTTACGAGGATATGGATAGTGAATATGAACATCAAAATAAACGGGAAAGTGACCTTAGTGACGCTTCGAATGAACATAGTGATCATAATACGGACACCGACGAAGAAGAAGACGAAGTAAGAGATTTTATTTATACTCTACTTAGCAGCTTCCCAAACAAATATCAAAACATCACGACGTACCTTCACAATTGATCTTGCCAAGTCTTTGATTCATGATCATGTAAAGCGTAGACTTGAACCAAAAGAATTGTTGTAGATCTGGTGTGTATAATTAAAAATATATTGGTCGATGTTGTATCTGACACAAACCATTCCAACCTCCCAATAAACCCTGACCTGTACAACGACCATGTTACAGTTCCTACAGTAGTTGCTATATGTCCTAGGAAAAACGACCGCAAGGTCAAATCGACATGTTAAATGCATAGGAAGAATTTGTACGTTGTAACAATTACAGTGAAGAGACGTAAGATTATTGTCCATTGTTCGTTATGTAATTTTTCCTATTTAAACATGTTTGCTGTTTTTTCTATTTTTAACGCTGATCTTAAATTTTTGTTACAGAGACTAAACTACATGTTCCTGCAGTTATATGCAATACACGAGTAAATAAAATTTTAACTTAATTTTATGATATTTTGTAATAAAGAAGATAATTCGAAGGAGATGCCGAAAACAACTACTCCACGGGCAATATGCCCCGACTGGCGTTGCATTATATCGGCATCTCCATAGGAGTCGCCACATCGTTCATCGAAACCAAATACCAGACACTGACCAGTTTCGCGCTTATTTTGCGCTCATCAGAGTGCCATAGGTAGTGGACTCGATGAACGATGTTGCGACGTGGTTGCCTAATGGACATCGTGAATGTTAGTAGTGGTGAGACAATAGAGGTCACTGCTGTAGTGGCACCTGTGGAAAAGCAGGTCGTTATCTGTATGTCAATTTGACAATAATAATTGTCAGACAGATAGTAGCACAGACCCAAAGAAGGCACTACGGCGTGTTTCTCACCACTACTAAAGAAGATAATGTTTTATTTTTGGTGTATGTGTATGAATCGTTAATGTTTAATTTATTTTGTTCTCTCATAAAGGCAATATATTTTATTTTGCTTATAAGGTCTTTATTTGAAACACCCCACGATAGTATTTACGTATATGAAAACAACGATAGTAGCTAAGGGTTAAAGCTTTTATATATTTTTTCCGATAATTATTATAATATGCTCTTTTGGGGATGTCAGTATATTAGGAATGGCTAGATACAGGACCTTCACATACAGGGCGATTCTTAACCAATACGCATAAACATGAGGAATTATAGCTAAGGATAAATAATGACTAATAGCTAAAAAAAAATGTAGTAAAACCTTTTCAATTTCGAAAATACCAATTTATTCCAAATAAAAATAAACCAACGTGATTTTCACAAAATTTAAAATGCATTTACCCGTAGGCCAGTAGCATGTCCATAAGTTCTTTGTTTGAGAAATTATGCGGCATACTTTTATTCTAATCGCGTGAAAATAAACTAATACGACCACAACTGATAACAAAGTACTGCTAGAAATATCAAATATTTCGTCCTGACTTTACTTTACTTTACTAGACTTTACTTCTTAGTTTTTATAAACAAAAAATTTCACCTGATAAATTTTTGTAAAGATTTTCAAATTATTTCCGAAACTAAAAATGTTTTACTCCATTGTTTTTCATTATTACTCATTATTTATCCTCAGCTATAATTCCCCAAGTTTATGCGTATAGATTAAGAATCACCCTGTATATTTGAACTAGCTTCTAAATCCTTTATCTTTGATTTTTTCATATGAAAGTGGTCTGCTATTGGGTTTATTAGTGTCATGTCAAGAAACATAGATGAACATTTTTTACTATTATATATCTCGAAAACGTTTAGAAATAAGTTATTAAAATTATATTTTGAAAACACAAGGAAAAGACCTTTAAATTTATAGCCGTTTAGGTAGTTATATTTAAAGAAAATAAAGTTTGTCCTATAATTTTGGTCTAGAAGATTGAGCACCTTCTAGACCAAAACTTGAATATTTTCGGGGGGTCAAAACTGGATATTCTTAAATGGAACACCCAGTATATCTTTATATTTCTGAATTGTTCAGTCATTCATATACCTTACGTATTTGGTTTTCGAGTTATTTGACATTTTAGTGTTGTCGAGTGGTTTTCTTCCTATTCGTAATTGTTTACACATATCTATATTTGATTATAAATCATTACACATGCAAATGGAATTCATACAGAGTGATTGCTCTGACTATACCAAAGAATATTAATTGCTTATTGCTAATAACAACGGAACTATGCTCAGACTGCGCACTATTGGGCCACCCTGTATTTATTTTGTATTTCTCTGTTTATTTCTACTTCAGAGTAGTAACGATTTAGTTAGGGAGAAGGGAAACATGTATATAATGAAGTAAATTTAGAATGTTATCACATTGTTTAAATGTCTCATTCTCCTTTATTGTTTCTTAAACGGCGGCAGTAACACCGACTATAACGTCTTTATAACATCGAAATACTTTCCTCCAAATTGTATAAAATTTAAACTATGTTCAAGAAATAAATTCACCCTAATTGCCTTAAACTGTGCTTATCAGCAAACTGCTATAATAACTTATCCCTCTTAAATCTTCTACACTATACCCATTTTCTGCTTATTAAGTAATAAGGGAGGGTAGGGCTGAAGCTTTTCGGCAGGTCCGAAAGTATTCCTATTACGCGAACAAGATTAAGCAATTAGCAGTGTCACATTTTACTACTACTGAAGAGCAACCCCGGCTCTTGAGTGCCTGTTTCTTGAAAGTTCTGTTATGTTCAATTAGAGATTGAACGTCTGTTAATCTGTTCTAATCTGACACACTTAATAAGACATTAATAATAATATAATAATATCTCTCCTCCTCATTCTAATCACAAGGATTAGATTGAGGAAGCCCGCAAGCCTGAGACTTCTGTGTGAGAGGGGCGGCATATTATTATTGTGAAAAACTAGGAAATCATGGTGTATTATGGTTATTATTGTGAGAAACTAGGTGTTATCATAATAACAATAATAATAATAATCATAATAATCTTTATTTCTATAGATTTGCATATTGCAAATATGAGAAATTGTCAGGCGTATGTGTACATACAATGAACGTGTACAAAATATATAAATACAAATACAGACAGAACACAAAAACAAGCAAGTCAACAGTATACCTACACATGAAGGGCAAGTTGCACAGCAAAATGTACAATATACAGGTTGACCCATTAAGAATGGAAACACTCGCGTACAAAAGTTGTTTGTGGGCCGATTTAAACCGGATTTTTTTTTTAAAAGATAGATCTTCAAGATCTCTATGTTGATACAAAATTTGAAGACGAAATTTTGATTTTCAAAGCCTCCTACGAATTTTTTTTTAAGTGAAAAGTAGCAAAATTTTGTTAGCGATTTTTTTTATAAAAAATCTAACTACACCACTGGATTTAGGAGCCCCTCGAATGCATTTGTACCAATTTTTGCGAATAAAAAGTCTGTTCCTAAAAAAGTTATGACAATATCGTCATCAACAGTGTTTGCCTTTGTCGGTCAACCTATTCTTTTAAAAAAATAGTAAACCTAAACATAAAGAGAAACAAAATTAAACAACTTAAACACTGGTGTAATTATTAATAAGAACCATAAAAACCAGTATACACAAAATAATCAACAATAACTCTAATATAAGCAACAATTGATGAAAAAAAGTAATGATTAGAAAATTACATTTTTAAAAATGAAAAAGGAGTCTGTTAAATTGATTCACACTTTTTGAATAAAAAATTATAATGTAGTTATTTTTTATCTAAGAAGGTAATACCTATTTGACGAACTTACCTATCAATTGTTGTTTATATTAGAGTAATTGTTGGTTATTTTGTGTATACTGGTTTTTATGGTTCTTATTAATAATTACACCAGTGTTTAAGTTGTTTAATTTTGTTACACTTTGGGTTCTATTCTAATTTTATAAAAGAATAGGTTCAGCGACAAAGGCAAACACTGGTGATGCCGATATTGTCATAACTTTCTTAGGAACAAACTTTTTTTCGCAAAAATTGGTACAAATGCATTCGAGTGGCTCCTAAATCCTGTGGTGTAGTCAGATTTTTTATAAAAAAATCGCTAACAAAATTTAGCTATTTTTCACTTAAAAAAAATTCGTTGTAGGCCTTGAAAATCAAAATTTCGTCTTCAAATTTTGAATCAACATAGAGCTTTTGGAGATCTATCTAAAAAAAAAATCCGGTTCAAATCGGTCCATAAACAAATTTTGTAGGCGAGTGTTTACATTCTTAATGAGTCACCCTGTATGTAAATAAACTTAACCAATACTACAACGGACTAAAAGGAAAAAAATATCCTATATTCCTATATAATAGGAAAACCTTATTAGTTAGGATATAGTTAGTCCTGGCTAACTTCTAAGATATTTTCCAGGAACGAACACCGATTTTCTTACATCAATAACATATAAATACTAAAGAACAACAAATTTAATTTGTAATCACTTTTTAAAATCACTTTTGTATTTAGTGGTCAAGTTGTGAAATAAATGTGTAAATAAAATAAAATAAAATTTAATCATCTCCAGACTTAAGTGTTAATCATCTCTAGATGATGCCAACTTGGTTGGCGAAATACGCGGTGAGTGCAGTATAGTGTTTTGGTGTTATGTGGAAAACTACATCAGTGTTGTTTTCTGTTGTATTGTATTGTTTTCTGTTGAAAACTGTCGTATGAATGATCTTTTCTATAATCTGTTGTATTGATGATGTTAACCAGACATAATAGCAATAAAATGAAATAACTTACCGTTTTGGGCTCAAACTTAGACCTGCCACACTGTTGCTGACGTATTCCGAGAGCGAGTTGAAGAAACTCATGTTGATGGTTTAATCTTCAAACTGAAACACACAATGTTATCGATTAACTATGCTGTCATAAAATATAAACATCATTAACTACAATTCGAATTTCAATAAGTTTTCGGGATTAGAACGTTTCCCTCGAATTCCGCCTCCTTTCAACTTATAGTATAAGTGTATTATTTAGATAAAATTCCATCAATTACTAAGCTGGGTTGCAATAATGAAATTTATTAAACATGACAATGACTGGTTGATAGATTTCAATGTATGAATGTACTTGATGAGTCTTTGGTACGACAATAATATGCCTAACGAAGCTTACAACTATATCGGTAAATATACAGTGTAATCAGGTGAGTATGTACAGCAAATAACTTTATCTGAATAAACCATCCTATAAACGCATGTACAGGGTGGTTCAAATTGGTCTGTTTTCAAGGGTTACTGCGAATCCTGTCACAGATAGAGCAAATCTGATACACGAGCCTAGAGGTCTTTTTTCGAGAAAATAACAATAGCGCAAACCTCATCTCTATCTATAACCCTTTTTCGAGCTACAGGGCGTTTCTCGATTTTTGGCTAAACCGACTGGTGCCCTTTTCTCGTTTCCCTTTCAAGATATCTTAAAACGGTTTGAATTCGATGCCATAAAAATAAATGTGACAATTTAATTTATATATAAAAAATCGCATATGCCACAGTGAAATTGTCACTTTGACAGCGACAAAAGTTAACTGCAACTTTTACAGTGACAAATGCACTAGTGATTTTTTCACTTATTCATTTTTTAATCAATTATCGCGGTGTCCGTTGCCAAAATAAATAGTTTGACATTTTTGTCAACAATTTATTGAATTATTAAACACTAACAATGAGTCGATTCGGTGAGTCTACAAACAACGAAATTAGTACCTGTGTGCCTGCTATTACAGTTGCGACTCCAATCATCAATCTGGCGAGAATTTTTTACTTTTTGCGATGCGAAAGGATATAAATTTGAGCCAGATACTTCCATCGAGAAATTGAATATAATATTGCCAGATTGGGCTTTTAATATGCGAAAATATACCACCGCTAAAATGCTACAAAGTAAATATTACAAAAAATTCAATATTGTATTTAACCCATTCACCGGCGTACAGTTTAATTTATTACGAGCTGCACGAATTGCTAAACGTAAAATCCGTCAATTGCATTCATATGTTTCTAAATTTCTTATTCATTAAATTGTCTTGGCCAATTACACTCGATGTTTGTATTGATACCGGATAAATTTGTGTTGTTTAAATTCTAAACTGTTTCCTTTAGCAATTTGACTCGAAAAACTGTCAACCTAAAAACGCTCCACCTAGCTTTTCTCGTCTAATTGCTAGGCAACAGTTTCTCATTAAACAATCCAAATTTATCCGGTAAAATACAAACCTCTTGTGCAATGATAAGTGATAATATTGTTAGTTTTCGTGATATGACCACAACTTGTGTTTTTTTATATGGAACCCTATACCTATTATATTTCAAAAACGGAAAGAGGGCTAAACGGAAGAGGGCTTGCGGAAAATATGAAATTTTGAAAATACTCGTACCAATGATATTTTAGTTTGCTGACCGAGAACGTTTTGCAAACAAACAAGTTTGACGTTTAACATTATTAGAAGCGTGTTAACACAAATCAAAAGTTGTTCGTTACTCAATTGAAGACAAATACAATTTAATGAAATGTTTTAATCTAAGAAATGGATATGCAGATTTAGCAAGGAATCTCTTTTTTCAATTGTAGGTATTTATAATTTGAATGTAGTAAAATTAACGTAATACGTTTTACATGCATTTATAAAATTTTAAGGTATCCAGAGAATCCATAACCTAGTTTGAGAATTTTCGAAAAAATTGAAATTGAACTTGATTAGGATCTTACTTATCTTATGGATCTTACACTAAACCAAGGAACAAAATTTACAACAGGGCTAACCGAAAAGAACAGGAAAATGATGGTCCATAGTGTGTTAGACAAAATCCTAATACATCAGCTAGACAAATAAAAGTAGATATTGATGTTAAACGGAATACGGCCCTCAGAATACATGAGAAACATAAATTTCGATTCTATAAGATCAGAATATATGATCATTTGTACCCGGCAGGGTACATTTAATTTAACATTACAATTTAATATGCTTCCGGGACACCACGTATGCGCAAGAACGATTGTATATAGGTAATCATATTAAAGGCATTTCGTAAAGTTTAGAAGTTATCTATATTTTTGTGATATTTATGTTGCTTCTTAACATAGAGATCACTCCACTTTTCTTATTATAAAACTACGTGTTAATATCTTTGTTATTTTATTTTTTAGAAAGAGAAAGACATATATCGAAAGAATTAAAAAAAAATGTGGTATCTTTTATCATTTGTGTGCAAACAACAACTATTTATTTGAGGGAGGAACAGTTGATGTAGCGTTGCTGTCTGGTTGAGTTCGACAAAGGATTCAAACTAAACACACGTCAATATTTATGAGTCGAGAAGCTAGCAGAGAATCGACATCAATTGACATTTGTTCTGGCATCGGTTTTTACGGTGAAAAGACCGAAAGTATTAGTAGAATACTAATACATCTCGAATATTGGAATGTTTTTTAGCTTGTTTTTTATGGGTAGCTACGCTCCTGTGTGTGGCAGAAGCAATACCAAATAACATTATTTTATTAAAATTAGTTTTATTAAGATTTAGGGCCGGTCTTTCAACCACAGATTAAGTTCCTGATAACTATTTGGCAGATTAGACTGTGAAAACTGAAATACTGAAATGTCACATTCTAATCTGCCAAATGGTTATCAGGAACTTAATGGGAGGTGGAAAGACCGGCCCTTACAAGAATAAAATGTTAGGCATAACCGAACAGCATGCATCATTATAAAATATGATTATTAAATGAAAAATGTGTTGTAATTTGGATTTACAAAACATAATAGAAACAAAAAGATCGTTTTTATACTTTTTTTACATACACAATATTTCCATAACATTATTCGTAGGTGTCTTTTAAATAAAAATTATATCTAATTTTTTACAAAAAACAATGCGATGATAAGTTTTACACATAAATACATAATTTAGAGAAGTAGTACATACTTTCACGGTTTTCATTCCAACAGAAATACAATTAGTTGTCTATATAGTCAAAAGACAAATGCTATTTTAAATTAAGACATTAGTTTTGAAGTATGCCATGTTTACACGTGTAGAAGAGAATATCAAAAAGAGTTTTTTCTATTTTGCGCCTATAAGCAAGTCAGTATGAATCGCAATTGCGTATCGAAAAGAAACTCTTTTCGACATACAACTTTTTGGTTTTAAATGTTGGTAGCAACAAATTTACATCCTTTGTTTTGTATGGTGTGCTATGGTTGTTCTAGTAATGGCATATACATGGTATATAAATCATAACCCAACTAAATTTTCAAGCAAAGAAAAGTTGATAAACGTCAATGACACCGACTGTTCCAGAATATGTATAAAATCCCTATACGGGAATTCAACTTCCTGATGATTTTCCTTTGCTTTCATAGGTGTAAAACGTGCAAGCAAAATATAAAAAATACTATAAACAACGCGTTTCATAAGGCGTTTATCGCACTTGTCCCTGAGAAAACTCGCCGCCTAGTGGCTTGTTTTCTAAACTTGGAGTGTGCGATAAAAGCACGCCTTATGAAACTCGTTTAATATACTATACGCGATTCTTGCTAAGCAATACGCTACCTACTGGCGGCACGCACAACTAACGCATGTGGTATTAGTTCAGTTTTGCGTATGTATGTCTACTGTGAATTTTGAAATATCCGTTGTTATATTAGTTAATTGCTTTGATTAGATATGAATCATTATTGTTGTGAGCATCATTATTCCTCTTGGACAATGAAAAACCCCGAGATCAGTTTCATACTTTTCCAAAAGCGGAAAATCTGGGGCTATCGCGGAAACTATAAGTTGGGCATTAAAGAGTTACAGGAGACAAGTATGGATAAAGAAGCTAAAGAACGCAAAGTAGAGTGTGTGCTCTTTACCTTTCTCCAAGAATCACTTATTTCATAAAGGTATGTATGCCGTATGTCCAATAAAGAATTTGACATATTTTGAGGTTAAGTTTGATTTTCAGATTGAACGCTCGATAAATATTGAAATCTATTTTAATTTTATATCACTACTTACCCCTTTCAAAATAGCTTTACAAACTTTTTACCTGGTTTCAAGTTCTCAACAACAAATATTTGATGAATAAAATTTCAAACGTCAGTGTCAGTGAACATAGGTTAGTATAGGTTTCTGCCATTTTGGCGCTACGATCTTAAAATGATTCGCGTATTGAATATATTCAGAATTAAATTGTTAGTTGGGCCGTTGTACAAGCTACAAGCATCGACATCACTGTGTACATGAATGCCTTGAACCAAGAAGAGATCACTACAAGTGTGATCAAATAAGATTGGAGCTTGGTCTGCAGACTCAATAATTACGCTGAGCAGATATTTATGGTTTGGATAATTCTGATGCTAGGGGATTACCACAGGTTTACTAATAGGCCATTGGCATTTAATTTCAGTAACTAGCTTATAGCTTATAGTATTGGTCTAGGTAGGTACTACCAAATAGGTATAAAGATGATCCCTTTTTACGAATCCTTCGTCATATATACGAAAACATATTATTGTATATATAGTTTGTTTTTAACAACTTTAGTCGATTTCTAAAGTTAGATAACTCCGGGTCACTAAAAAAATTACTACAATCTAAAATAGCATTGTTTTAACCACATTCAATATTTTTTGGTAAAATCCTTGCACTGCAATATACATTTTTGATTAGAATATAGATCATTGGTCTATAATCATAATA
Source organism: Pogonocherus hispidulus (assembly GCA_963924545.1). Classification (NCBI taxonomy): domain Eukaryota; kingdom Metazoa; phylum Arthropoda; class Insecta; order Coleoptera; family Cerambycidae; genus Pogonocherus; species Pogonocherus hispidulus. The sequence continues at coordinate 27,427,893 of OZ004692.1, read as the reverse complement.
TGATATCGACAAGGTACTGTTTACTTGCCACCAGACAAATGTTTCTACTTGCTTCTACATTAAATCAGTGTGGATAAATATTGTAGCGTACTTAACATGCAATAAGTACAGCAACCACACTGTGTAAATGGCTGACGACTTTCTATTCACTTTAATTAATAAAGTTTTCCAAGTTTCCTTTATTCGTAAGTTGTTCCTAGGCGCAACAACGATATAATAATATGCCGCTGCCTGCCCCACACAAGTTTCTCAGCCGGCCTCATCATTGCGATGAAAGTGATGTTATTAATCAGTTGTTTCGGTACTGTAGAAGAACAACACTATAAATTATTAAAACGAGAAACAGGCCAAAAACAGACGAGATATTATAGATTATAGATGAGACCAGATTATAAATTATTTCTGGCTCACTATTGAGGGAATGAGGGAGAATATGAGAATGAGGGAAAGAGATATTATAGTATTGAAGAAAAAAGAAAAACGAATAAATGTCTAAACTTGATCTATTGAAAAGAACATATGATTGTGAAATACCTACTTGTAATGATCTCAAAAAATAAATATCGTTTTGTAACTCTGTTGATTTATATTTTGAAATCAGATTTATCTAAAGAATTGAGAAGTGAACGTGCAATCAGTTTTTCCTTTGGCTATAAAAACCACTTTAAACTTTTTGCACTAAAGTTGGCAAGAACCGAGAAATCCTGCAATGCCATCCATATTACCAAAATGTACCACACTGTTCGTATACATCTGAATAGTGAATTGAATTAGGAGCTTATTGCCAAGTTATAAATTTTATTATATTCCTGCATTCCAAGCATGCCACCTACTTCATTCAGCAATAATTTTCCGGTATGCAGTATTACAAATTTACTTGTCTGGCTTTAACTCGTGTATTTATAACGCAGCATATTTCACATTCCAAATAAATCCTCGTGGATGTAGCGGAAAGGAGAAAAATGTGAAGTACTAAAGCCAAATATGTAAAAATTACATTTCTTCTCTTATAACATAACAATATTGTATATATTACACTGCGCACAATTTTAGTTATTTTACGAATAGAAAATATAAATCTGGATTAAAGACTTCATAACATAACTAAAGATTTCATAACTTCGAAATAATTAAGTTTCTTGGCAAATTGTACAATAATGTGGATCATTATTCTGCCGCGTGCTAAAGTTGTTTTTCTACTTCAATATTATTTTTAAAAACAATATTGAAATAACATATATTACATATTTATAAAACAATATTGAACAATAATGAAAACATTTTCCTTCTGTTTTTAATTTTTATCATTGTTTTTTTGGCGGCCAACATCTATTTTGGTATATTTTTTAATTCTTCTCAAACAAGCCGTTCGTGGAAACGTGATTTTATTAGTAAGTATAGTGCAGTAAAGTGACACTTAGAAAATATTCTTGGACATCATACTAAAATAGGTGCAGCGTACCTACCACGTTAAACATTAATAATGATGATGATGATGATGATGATGCTGTAGATGATAATAATAATAATAATAATAATAATAATAATAATAGTAGTAATAATAATAATAATAATAATAATAATAATAATAAAAGCCTGATGTAGTCCTCCTCGACCCCCAGCTCAAGACAATGTTTGTCATCGAGTTGTCGGCTCCTGCCGAGAAAAACGTTGTCTTGGAAGAGTAGCGGAAACGGATGAAATATCGAGTCCTTCTCTTCGAACTCCGCAGACTCCATCCAGAACATACTGTGAAGCTTGTGGTACTGATAATAGGAGCCCTCGGTAGAGCAAGAGATATACTGCTTTCCGAACTGAAAATCATACCAGCATGCCGAAATTCGGCAGATCTTCTAGCCGGAAGAATGCAGAAGGCGGTCATTCTGGACTCATTACGTCTACTTAGGGCACACGATTCCCAGGCTTAGTAGTTACTCACCCTACGGACGTAGGGAGTAGCTACTGATTACCACCAGCGGCCGACCCTGAGAATTGGAGCCAGGGAACCGATCGACTGGATTTCAAAAAAAAAAAAAAATTATATAATAATTTTTATTCTAGAGATAATTTATTAGACAATTGTATAGAAACAGTTAAAACTTAACTACAACTAACCTACTTATTTTTTTAAATACATTACGGTGTGTTTCTCACTACTACTATCATACAACTAACCTATTTACATGAAAAAGTCATCAATACAGTATAACCATTTGTTGAGCAAATAATGCTTAAGAGTTCTTTTAAATGAGACAATCGTTGGACAGTTTTTAATACTGTCAGGTAATTGATTAAATATCTTTAAACCCAATATGTTAGGAGATCTACATAAAACAGTACATTTTCCATATTATGGCACATGAAATATTCTTTAGACCTTGTGTTGACATTATGAACATCTCTGTTTTTTAAATATTTTTTCGTTGTTGAAGATGTAAACATCTCAAACAGGAACTGAACAGTGAAGGTACAGTTAAAACCTGATATTCCGAAAATATCTTTTTACAGGTATGTAAATGTATTGGCTATACCAGCAATGGCTCGCAGAATACGTTTCTATGCAAGAAAAACACTGTGAGAATGTGTAGAATCGCCCCAGAGACACACGCCATATCTTAGATAACGTTCAACTTGGCCATAATACATCATGAGAAACTGCGTTCTTGTTAGCACAGTACCTACGTAAATTTTTAAATATATAATTTAGCGAATTCAAGCTTAAAACGATATGTGCACATTGATATTTCCAATTTGGATATTGAATTATTTGAAAAATTATTATCAATCTTTATGTCAATATTTGACCAAGATTTTTGTCTGTTGTGAAACCTCAAATATTGTGTTTTTCTCAGTATTGAGAAACAAAGAATTCCGATTAAACCACAGACTTAAATTATTAATCACTTCATTTCATTTCTCAGTGAGCACTGAGCACAATAAGTATCATATACTTATTTGAAATAATCTCAGAAGTATCATCTGCATATAGGATAGAATGAGCATCACGAGGTATGTCTTCGACTTTGTTAATATAAAGAATAAAAAGTATAGGGCCCAGCATGGAGCTCTGCGGAACACCTATATTTATGTCAAAACACGAAGAGTACATATTTCTATATTATTGCAGATATTTAGGACACTAGTGAATCGCTTACGGTTAATTAAGAAATTTCGAATCCAACTAAGACTGTTATTCTGTATCACGCAATTATATAGCTTTCCTAACAGTTTTTCATGATCGATACAGTCGAATGACCTACTAAGGTCGCAGAAGATTCCCACAGGGCACTCGCCTGCGTCGATCAAGTCTTGTTATTTTGCTATAAAAAGAAGGAGCAGCGGTCATTGTGGATTTAGCTATGGAAAAACCATGTTGATTGCTAAATAATATTGTTGTCGTTTATTTATAATATTGAACACAACATTGAAATTGCCTTAGATTGGATCATAATTCAATGTAATTCAATATTGGCCGCGGACTTTACTCACACAGAAGTTATATTATATTAAATTTCTTTAGATGAAGCTACATGAAGGATAATTATTTATTCCTTGACGGTATTTTCGAAAATCAGTCAGGATAATAGGTATGTCTTGCCATATTCTTTCTAATTCAGTTTTTATATATAATGCTATTATATAGGAACAACTTATATAAATTATTGGACAAATACTATAATTTTCAAATTAGTTGCACATAATTATCAAGTAGCCCGTAGAGTAGAGTAGTATTTCGAGAAAAAATTAATAATACTGCGCAGCTTGCTTACAAACACGCTTTATTTGCCTTTAATCATAGGGCAAATCAGTCTGTCTATTCTTTAATCTAAATTACAATTTATAGCTAGACCTTTATAATAAATTGTTTACTATTTTATTTTGTTATAAGTTATAGCCATCCAAAATCATGGCAAAAAATTATGTAATTTGTGAAAAAAATAGGGATCTTATTTATATTCAAACCGAAATGAAAACTTTAATATTTCTAATCATGTAACTCATAAAAAATAAATGGTCGTAAACATTATTTTCATATTTTTCAAAACTTTAATGTCCCTTATAACATCAGTCCAGTTATAAAATATCTGTGTATATTTTATTATGGAATAAAAATGAATTTCATGCATGTATGCTGACTTTATTGATATTCTTTGTCTTTATTATACAATGTATTGAACATTATCTAAAATCTTGTCTACTGATATAATGTTATTGTTTTATTATAGCCACTCTTTTGTCCTATAAATAGAAGCTACCTAACAATCACTGGCTGCTCGCGAATGAAATCTTTGGAGTGGGTAGCTTTTAAAGAAATATGTAAATAAATGTTTTCCAAGCATCTTAGAGTGTTCATATTCTGGATTTAGCTTCTGCTTAAACTTTTATTAATATTGAAGTTGATATAGTGGGATGAGCAGTAGATGAGTTACATCTCTACTTTTTGAGTAATTTGTAAAGTCAAGTATTTTCACAACATTTCAATATATACATGATTTGGACCATTACGTTAATATTAATCTTTCTTACCACCAAATGATGGACTACTGTTTTGTCTCTAAGGTCTGACCTCTGTGATTCAGATCGCTTAGAGCAGACACCCCAAGCAATAGTTGAAAGTTCAATTTTTACCCACTTTATATCCGTTATTTCAATATATACTCCGCACGAAATTACAGTAGGTATACCGAATAACAATAATAATAGTAATAATAATACAAATAATAATAATAATAATAATAATAATAATAATAATAATAATAATAATAATAATAATATTAATAATAGAGAGAGAGAGAGAGAGAGAGAGGGAGAGTAGTTTATTGACCACATTATATACAGTTTGTACATTTGAAGTCATAGTAAAACAAAACCATAAAGATGTGTGCACTACTTAGTCTTAGACAAAAAATTTTTGGCTAAGCGATAGAAACAAGAATAGTTCATGTCCAGGATACCGACATTACCAGAGAGATGAATAAATCTATTGTAAATATCAGTATTAAGTTTGTTACTCTGAGTAATTTTAATTCGAGAGTAATCGGAAACCAAATAATTTGCATGCCGCGTGTTATGCTTGTGAATATCCGAATGTTTGGGGATTATGTGTCGGCGTTGGTGAATTCTAAGCAATGTCTCAAATATGAAAAGGGATGGCAATGTCAGTATCTTGAACTTTAAAAATAAAGCTTTACAAGGTGTACCATACTTTGCTCCTTCGATAATGCGGATAGCTTGTTTCTGGAGAAACTCCGTATGTGAGGTGGGAGTGAATTAAAGCATAATACACCTCGCGTAGCATATCACAGGTAAGTGTTTTCCTCAACTGTCTTAAACAAAACAATTGGGATGATAACTTTGAGCAGACGAAATCAACCTGCGGAGACCAATTCAACCTGGTGTCGGGGTAAATACCCAACAATTTACAATGCGATGTCGAATCCCATCGATCAGAACTAAATTTTAAAGTCTGTGTCTTGGAATCATTCAATTTAAGTTTGTTACAGGTGAACCAGTCTTTCGCAAAAGTTAGTCTCTCATTGCCCAAAGCTTCTGCTCCCTTGGCAAGCAATGTTGTGTCGTCTGCAAATAACACACAAAAATCCTCACCAATAGAGTAAGGTAGGTCGTTAATAAACACAAGAAAAAGAACAGGGCCTAGGACAGAGCCTTGTGGGACACCGTTGCTAGTTGGCAATAAACCTGATTTGCATCCATTAACATCGACATACTGATATCTGGGAGATAGATAGGAGGAAATCAAATTTAACATATTATCACGGATATCGTAGTACTCCAATTTTTTTAAAAGGATATCAGTATCAACACAGTCGAAACAGAATAATAATAATAATAATAATAATAATAATAATAATAATAATAATATCTCTACTTCTTATTCTAATTTCAAGGATTAGCCCGAAAGACTGAGGCTTGTGCGAAAGCGGGGGCGGCAACGACTTACGTTGGTAAACTTTAATCAACATTAAGTGCTGAAATGAGGAAAACCTGAAAACCTCAATAATTAGGGAATAAATAATGATCTGTAAAATATAAAATATCAATGGCAATCGGCATATATAGATCAATAGACTGAATCTTAACCATGTTGTTATTACAATTTTGAAGGGTTAAAATTTAAGAGAATTATTGTTGGAAATTATAAATTAGATAACATTCTGTGGTAGTTAACCCTCCAATAATTTTTAAGAATATCCTGAAAATACTTAGAAATGTCTTATAAAGCAGTTTACATCTATGCATACAAATATTGGGTTAGGCAGAAATTGACTACATAAACACACTCCTAAATTCGAGGATTATTTAATCAAACTATATATAACTGCCAAGCATTGCCTAATTTTCAATGTAAAAATCCCAGGGAATGAAGAAAATATTATGGAGGTTTATTATCATATCGACACATTCTAAATTTGGTTGACATATTATATATCTTGTAAACTACGAAAAATACAAAGTGTGTCCAGTTCTCTCAGTGTAACAAGAACGTGTCAAATATTAATTAGCATGAAAAATATTAAAATCAGTTGGTAATGTGTAGGTTGTTGTTGTTGGGAAACGGCGCGGTTACCCGCAGCACTCAGGTCTCTCGACCCATTGTGCCTGCCGCTAGTTGGCGCATAGGCCAACACCAGTTCTACTGGAAGCTCTCTAATGTCCTGGGGCAGGAGAAATGCTGCACCCAGATGTTTGTGGCTCTTGACCATGAGGCAGGCACAGCGACAGAGGATGTGAATAGAGTCCTCGTCATCATGTCCACAAAACCTGCAACTTCTAGTGTCACTAAAATATGTAGGATACTATGGTACTAATTTCCTAAACCAGTTTCTGATGCCTAATTCGTGGTTTCTGCGGCTTTATTGATTTTTTTAAATATAATATCTGAAATAAATATTTCATGTTCCTTGTTAGTACATATTAACAAGCACCTATAAACGCAAACCGTCAAATATCATTTGGAAACAAAAATTTATAGTTGCGTCAGTGTTTAGGACAGCTTTCACACTCTGATTTTAGAATAGAAACCATATTGGCCCCTTTCCATTTGCGAGCACTGTATTTCTTTGAAGTGAAATGGTTATGTTAAACCATTTTCCTACTGTATCCAAAATATTACATTATCCGAAGGTGATATCAAGTAAAAGTTCTGGAAGAAAATATTCATAAGGAAATTATTTTCGCTTTGCAAATCTGCAATACAAACATATAAAAGATGAAAATATCTCAAAAGCAAACCTTTTAGCAGTTTAAATTTATAAATCCCGGCCTTTTGTTCTCCGTATGAATAATACAGTATAGACTTGAAATTGTTTACATTTCATTCCCTTATCTCTAGAACCTCCCATCTGTCGTCGATGTGTTTACCGACATACAATGGCAGTGTACGCCCAGACAATGTTATCCATTCATCGATGATCCTTACAGAGATGGTTATATTCAAAATAAATGCAGTGGTAGTGGAAAATATTGCCAAAATCATACTGTTATTAAAGGTGAACGCCGATGGTTCCATATTTAACTGGGCAATTCGTTGCCAGTGACTTCACGAAAAACTGCAATGCAATGAAGTCGAGACGAGAAACTCTCGTCCCATAGAATTGAAAATTCAAATTTGTTGGTGTATAAATTATTCATCAGAAGTAATACAAAAGACTTTATTTCTATGTGTAGCAAATGCATCAGTACTTCAGTCATCATTATGTTATATTCAAAACAAGTCAGTGAGTACACGATACCAATTATTGAAAATAATTTTTAAATTGAAATGTACGAAATGTATAAGTAGGACCAGTTAATCCGCTTTCTGATAAAGCAAATTAAACTGATTAAGCACAGTTCTTTATTCAGATGATCCACAGAAAATGCACACACTTTTATTTTGTAAACTTGAGTAACTAATTGAAATGTTTTAAAGAGCTCATGGCTTTTAATAAACACACTCAAGTCTATCAAACTTACCTACTGCCAAATACAGCCTTTTTGCTTAAATGGAGTAGGTATTTATGTTTCTACATATCGTGAATGTATTAACTAATAATATATAGGCTTGGTGAATCTAGCTTTACCTATTTTTCATTTAGAATCTATTTCTATGGTATTAGCATTGTGCCCGTCCTTTTTGACTGGTAATAAATATAGTTGTAAGTGTTTTGTAGAATTATTGTTTTGGTTATGCCACTGCTTTTACTTTTCTGTTGATCCTTGCAATATAGATGGAACAAAATGCAAGAGTTCATTATACTGAATGCTTCACTGAGGTCTTATCTATGGAATATTGTAGCATGAAGTATAAAATAAAGTATTTATTATTGTCATTGAGTTTTGTTGATAAACCTGTACCATCATATAGATTTTCCATATCATAGAATTGCTGAAAAGGAGCAGAATGTCCGAAACATCGATGTCTGTAGCTACGTTATTGTATGTAGCTGCATCATTGTATGTATCTGCGTCATTGTATGTAGCTGCGTCATTGTGTGTAGCTGTGCCATTGTCCGAAGCTGTGTCATTGTTTGTAGCTCCGTCATTATCTATAGTTGCGGTATTATTTTTCATTAGAAACTGATGTTTTAACTTGGTGTTTGAGAAAACTGTTTCTACTTTCTATTTATGTACTTCTATTGGACTGACATCTTAATAGAGGCAGTACCTTTAAGATATATTTTTTAATATTACTTAATTGTTTACGACATATTCATTTAAATAATGAGGATTTCCTTTACATACAAGTATATGTATGTTGTAGATAACAAGGAAAATTTAAACTTAACGTCATCCAATTTCGCCACTAGCGCAAATCAGAAACGCCGGTAGACAAGCAACCTTGAAGTTGTACATTTTACCGAACCATAAGTTTTTAGTATTATGGTGGAGACCTTTTATTTGTCATCATCATATATAAGAGGGACTTATGTCCTAGTCGAAAGATGTTACTTTTTCTATACAAACCTCGCCCAAGTTTGTATAGCCTCCTTGAGTTTGACTTATGTACAAGTCAGTAGAAGGAGCGAGCGTCACATGCACGTGAGGATCTGCGCTGTGATAAATAAATCAAGAGACTGTAATTTAGAAAAGTAGTAGTTCAAACTCTCATTCAATTTGTTATAAGTAAATTTAAAATTTTTATGAACTAAAGTATTTATTTAGCGAGTTGTGTTACCTGCAATAAACTTTTAGATAAAAATACTTCATCAGTTAGGTACGTAATTTGAATATGACCTAAAACATAACATTATTCTAACAGATATATTTGATATCTATTATAAGCGTAGTGATTAATGTTATGTAAATCCAGTCGAGTACATACATGCACGATGTCGAATGAGAATCATATTTTATTTGCTTAAGCAGTGAAAATGGGAAAATATAGGGAAAATGAATTATCAAGCCTTTATTGAACTTTATATAAAAATATTAACCTACCGATAAAATATTTCATGGGAACCATGCCTAAAACGTTATGTTTGAAAGGCTTGACAAATGGTACCCTCTGAAGTAGATTTTCATTTGGAAATGTGGATAGCGCCAAATCTCTCTAATGCACTATACATCCATAAATCATACCCACAGAATTTACATACAAACTTTCATCCAGTAAACAATATTGTTTATTCCAGTAAAATAAAATTTTGCTCTTTTTTACACATGTACCACATATACGAAAATGAAAATATTGAATCAACCCATGCATTAACAGTAAACAGAATAAACAGTGTATATACAGTGAGGACATAAAGTCTGCCCCCCCTCTAATTTTTGAACCTTTGAACCACTGGGTAGATTGTGATGAAATTTGGAACGATAATATATGACTAAATTCTGCATTTTTTGACACATCAATGACAGCTCTGAATGTCAAAGTGACAGCTGGGCGCGCAATAGGAACATTTTTTTAAATGGAAATGGGAGTCGAGTAATAACTCATTTTGAAGCTATTTTTATGCTCAAAACATCCCCCAATTTTGAGAACATTTGGTTCAGTAATTTCCAAATAAAAACCAGTAATATCGATTTCTGTTATATCATTTTTTTACATACATATTACAAATTATTGTAAATTATTCAAAGCAATACAAAAATTAAAAGTAAAGAAATAACAATAAACCATCCCTAACCTAAAATAATGTAAATTAAAAAATTATGAAATAATTTAAATTAAACATAGAGGCAGAAACAAATTTAGAAAACACGTGTTACTTCAAAAGATGTTGAAAATGACCACCATGAACCTCCTCACAAATAAATGTTCCATGGGTAAGTTCTATTATAAAGATTATGTGGTAAAAAGATTGTTATAATAAACTCATATTACTGGTTTTTATTTGGAAATTACTGAACCAAATGTTCTCAACATTGGGGAATGTTTTGAGCATAAAAATAGCTTCAAAATGAGTCCCCACTCGACCCCCATTTAAATTTAAAAAAAATGTTCCTATTGCGCGCCCAGCTGTCACTTTGACATTCAGAGCTGTCATTGATGTGTCAAAAAATGCAGAATTTAGTCAAATATTATCGTTCCAAATTTCATCACAATCTACCCAGTGGTTCAAAAATTAGAGGGGGGGGGCGGACTTTATGTCCTCACTGTATAATAATATCTTTGTCTCTCATTCTAACGATGAGCCGAAACGTTCAGGGGTGGTAGGGACAATATAAACAATGTTTGTTAAATAAACATTGCAAATGAGCCACTTTGGCAGAAGAGCATTCGGTTTTTTATTGATAAATAATATTTACAAAAAAGTTAAACGTCCATTAAAAAATAACTTTTTATTCTTATAGAAACAAGTTTCGAAAATGTTTTTATTCATGTAGTCTTTTTTGGGATTACACTACCTGTAAAATAATAAAAACTTTTTATAAATATAAATAATAAAAAACCCTTTTTATTATTTTATTATTATTTATTTTTTAAACTTTTTTTATAACTCCAAAGATGGCTACAATGAACCTATAAAGTGCACCATAAATAAGTTACCGACATTATAAACATAATTATGTTAAAATAATTATTCTTAATATAATTATTAAACAGTAATTAGTTTTTTTACATCAAAAATGTTTATTTCATTATAATTTTCCACGTGACATGGTTCGTTTATGAGTTTACTTATTGATACGTCTATTATTACTGATGAATGAATACCGATTACCACTTTTTAGAACCAAAAAGCCAATTCTCATATCATTCATGCAATGTGGAATATAACAAGCTGGGTATTTTAACAATTTTGTGTGGACAACAGTTATGGTATGTCGATTTGAAAAAATAATTTGTTGTAAAGAATGTGATGACATAATTGGCATTCTACATAATTTATTCTTTTTTCATTTATTATTTCCATATTTATTTTCTAGTTTGTCGGAACTCTAATACTAATTGCTCGAAAAGTTTTTATATTTAATTGACGTGATAATAGCACAAATTCGGTTGCTTTCTATATACACAAAACCAGTGATTCTAATGATGGATGGATAAAAAAGTCAAATATGTGTTTAGTCGTATCGTATCAAATCGAAATCCAATAAATTTACCAATATAAAATAGGTACCATTAATAAGTAATTATAAAAGTTAAATATTAACACTATACAATCAAACCGTTACCAGGAAATGTACTAAAAATATATTGAAAACGATCTATAAAAGAAACAGTTGGCTAAGTCACTAAATTAGTCACTAAATAATATGCAGTGGGCGCGAAAATGTTCGAAACCCGCAATGTTAAAAAATGCAAGAGTTTGCAAGTGTGCAATTGTGTACTTTTTGTGTAAAAAAAATAATTAATATTCTTGGATTTAAATGAAATTTGTTTTTTTTTACAGATCACTAAATGAAATTTTTATAAGGTTAATTTCAATATCGCCGCCTATAAACTTGAAAGTAAAAGTATTCTTAAAGTTAGAGCCTCTGTAATAAAATATTTCAGGGTGGCCTCAGGCCTCTGAAGAGTATTGATTAAACGTTGTATCTTTGATTAGGGGGATAATAAACGCAAAATTGATTTCTAATCCAATTCTTATTCTTTAGTTATGAATAAGAGGCACTTGCAATAAGAGTACCTATAACCAGGGTTGAGAAAAATAGGTGTTTATAACATTTTATGATAAATTGCGTACCCTATTTAATAATAGCTATTTGTTTAACTAGTACAAAAAATATGCGTTTTCGGGACGAGTGAAAGGGTTGCCGGACTTAGCGGAGCGTCTCCCAATTTTACTCCCTCTACAAAAGCCTGAGGCTTTCAGAAGGGAGGTTGTCCATTTCTGTGGTGTTGTTGTATTTTAATATAAAAATGTTTTTATGAACATACCCTCTATCTCGCTTATTAGAGAAGCTACGAAGTGTTGAAATATTTTTTTTCAGAATCTTTTAAACAAAGTGAGATATTAACTCTTAAATTTTACACACACTTGAAACAGTATATAAGGGTATAACTTGATAGCATGTTTGTCCAATTTGCTACAGTGGGTGCTTGTTTTCTGGGTACTTCAGCACATTATGAATTTTCAGAAAAGTTTTGTGGTACTTCGCTAACATTTTTTCAACAACCATTCTTAAATCAATACAACTGTCTCCGATTTGTTTTTACAAGCATTCAATGTATTACATACTGTAGTTTCCATTATGTTTAGCGAGATCTTCATATTTACCAGATAGTCTCAACATCTGCTAAACCGTTCGAGATATTGAAAAATATCAAGATACAAAAAATATAGCTAAGAACGTCTAAAAATTATTATTGAGAAAATTGAGATATACATTGTATGTCAATATTTCGTAGCTCCTTTACTAAGCAATATAGAGAGTATGTTTATAGATACTTTTTTCTTAAAATGACGTCCCTACCTGCTTGTGAACTTTGTCGTTTAAAAAATGGGACACTAAAGACTAAAATAGACGCGAATATTTCATTCATTATAGAAATATTCTGGGTACTACTTATTTGTCTTTCGAATAATATGGTTGCATGTGTTAAATGGTTTACAAAAAGGTCATCCTACCAGAAATATTGCGCTGCACAAAGTCTAGAATATTTAATGTCTTCAATTTCAATAAAAATAATATGATATTTATAATATAAAAAATCGAACCGTGTCATCGGATATAAACTGCGAGAAGCATTTTGTATACGTGCCTTTTGTTTTTCTTATAACTAGGTGCCATTACAAAAATACAGTCTAATAACACATAATTTATATACGCTTACACTTTATAATCATTTTCTACAGTTAAACCGTTATTTAGTGACTCAATAAGGTGTACGAGTGGATTCTGACACTTGTTTATGTTTGTCCCATGTATTATATTTTTACAGGTTTGGATAGAACGTCCTTCACGAATACATTGATATAGAGTTTGAGGGATATAGCTCTAATAGTGAGGGAGATACTACCATAAATAGTTTGCATAAAAGCAATGTGTTGGAGAAAGACTCATGGACTCGCTCTTTTGTGTATATCTCTCTCACCATTAGAACTATATTAATCAAACCCTACACAAATGTATTCGTCGTTCTATAGCGTAACGTCGACGAGAAAGTTCTATCCAAATCTATAAAAATTCCACAGGGTGTTACGTTCAACACGTGTGATATAAAAATGCCCTCTTCAAATAAAAATCGACCTGTCCGGGCATTTTTCATGGAAATCAATCCTTTGACAGATAATCGAGGATGAAATTTTTTGTTGACTCACCCTATATAATATGATTGAACTGAAACTATACGTATTAATTGCGCTACACTTCTGTCTTCCGTTTAAATAGAGCTAAGCGATACTCCAGATCTGTTAATCTGAACGGAATAATATACAGGATTATTCAGAACTCATCTCTAAAACTTTGAGCATCCGTAAATAAGAAATCGATATCACCAAAAAAATGTATAATAAAAGGCTTAGGATTTCCCGTAAACAATGTTTAAAGTTATACCATTATAAAGGACTACGTAGATGGGCAACTGTACTTCAACGACATCTGATATACCACATTCCGACAAAAAACAGTAAACAAGTTTTTTGTACCTGGAACGCCTATCTATCTTTAAGTTTATTTTAATGTAAAAACGCTACAAATCTTTTTTGAGCCGGGTGCGGCGGTTTTTTTCGTGTTAGCTAGTTTGCATTGTCAGTCCCAAGGTCACTCCATTACAGTGGACCAGTATCCAGCGGCGTGCAACGAAAAATTTTTAAATAGTTTTCAGACCCCGCCAAAAAAATTTTTTTTTCCACTACCACATTTCTACATGTATGTTGAACATCCCCAAATTTTATTATGGATAGGTTCTGAATAACCCTATATAATCTATGTATCTCGACTGTTTCTCACCTGTTTCTTGCCTGTTTCTCGTCCGTTGAAAAGCTTCTCAACGTTTTAATAATGTATTTTTATTAAATTGTGTTATTGTTCTAAAGTACTGAAACGACTGATTTGTAACATCATTACCCCTCACTTTTATCGCAATGATAAGCCTGGATGGGTGACTTGTGTGGGAGAGGGAGCGGCATATTATTATTTTGCACCGAGGAATGACTTATGATGTTATAACCTTAACTACCATTAGTATGAGAGAAAGGGATATCTGAAAACCCTTATTCATTAAAGTTAAAAGTAGGTTGTCAGCCATTGAAACAGTGCAGTTGCAGAATTGGTTGCATATTAAGAACGTTACCAATTTTATACACATTGATTTAATATAGGAGCAATAAATGAAACAATTTATCCGGCGACGAGATTCGAACTGTGTCGCGTCGTCAAATGCGGGGAATTATTAAAATTTCGTGTTTTTAATTGCTGTGCCAGGGAGCTTTATGATTGAAGCTCAACTTGATTATTTCCAATCAAATTGTGTACTCTGGAATAAAAAATGCACCATTCATTAAATCAAACTTTAAATGATCTAGAAGTTCAACCTCTCAAAATATTAACTATTTTCTATCTCCGCATTTTTAAGAATCTATTAAACTTCTGCTTCGAATGTTTTTTTTGTAAATAGTGTATGTAGAAGGAAGTATATTAGTACAGTAAAAGTATTTCCACCTTTGAATGTCTTGATTCTTATATGTAATAATCTAATTTTAAACCACTCAAATCTCCTTCATTTCAAGCAATATCTGTTCAGTACATAAAATCGATATTTTCCCAAGATTATTGTATTACTTTTAATAACCACTCTGCTGAAGAACTTCGCCAAATTGTCTGAATCAACATCAACTTCATTAGCTGATGCTTCGAAGTGATAAAATTTCTAATTAAATTACTGTCGCTATAACTACTTTTGCGGGAAATTTTCGATACAATAACATTTCTACGATCTAACACTTAACAAAACAATTAAACTTGATGTAAATGCTTCTTGTCTTTTTCAAATAATAATTATATTAAGTGTGTAATGTAAAATTTGAAAAATGTGAGCAATTAAAGTACCATTATAAGTGTGTAATTAAACAGTTCTAAAAGGTTGTTTTTATATTTGATGACAGCGGCATATTTGTGAATAATTGGTGTCATGTTATTTCTTTGTATAAAATCCCAAGTTATTGACTGAAAATATATTAAACGGCATCAGTTCAATATATTAAACATGATCCATACTTTTGGCAATCTTTGTATACTGAACATTTGTATTTGCAGACATACATAAACATAAGTAATGAATGCATTTCTTGTATACATATTTATTTCTGAACACTTCATATGTTTACTATATGACCCATGATTTAATAATTATAAATACAGTACCTACCTATAACTGGTTGAAAACTAAAGGAAAAGAAAAGTCACAGAAGGTAATAAGTAACCTTAAATTGCCTACGCAACTAATTAAAATTGGTTCAAATTTTAAATAAAAACACAAGATATTTGACTGAATAATAAAACTACTGTAGTTCTAAAGAAATTTTCATTTTAATTTTTTAACATAACAATTGTTTCGCCACACAGTGGCTTCTTCAGATGAGTGTATTACAACTAAAGCTTACAAAAAGTAATAGAATAGTATTTATATAAGTACCGGTATCTGAAATTATTAGTTTACTTGTGGGATATTGAGATTTCAAGGAAATAGGGTTCTGGGTTAAAAGGTTTATGATACAATTTTAATCAAGAGAGGTATTGAAATAGATTTAGCAATGGAAATGAATTCGTTTCAATTTGGTTTCTAGTGACTCTAGTAAGTTTAGTTTTTTCCCTTCTCTGTATGTAAAATTCTGTAATCATCGTTGAAAGAATGGTTTTCTTCTATTAAGTGTGCTGCGTATGTTGAATCCTGTTTTTTATTATTGAAGCTTCTTTTGTGTTCCTTTATTCTCTTCTTAAAATTTCTTCCTGTTTGACCTATATATACCTTCGGGCATGTACGACAGTTCAGCTTATATACCCCTGATTCATTATTTGAAAGATTTGCATCTTTAGCGTTTTTTTATAAATTTACCTATTGAATTATTCGTTTTAAATGATATAATGTAGTTTTGTTTTTTGAGAAAGGAACTTATTTGTTGTGTAGGATTGCCTATGTATGTTAAAACTTTACAAGATATTTTAAAAAATACAAGATATTCGTATATGATAGTTAAATAAATATAAATAACATAATACTAGAAAAATAACTTCTAATTCGTTATTTACAGGGGGAACGCAGCTGAGAGCCAAACCTCTGTCATCCCACCGCCGCTTGCTATATCGTTTCCATGTGAAGAGTCAATGTGATGTCTCTCACCCATAGATATTGATATCTCGATTCCCACCAATGTACCGTCCTTCTTCTCTGATTAATATACACATTTTAAGATGACTATCGAAACGACCTTGTCTCCAAATTGAATACATTTTTATTTGGGGCTCTGTACATTATTACTCGTACAAGTATGAAATGACAAAAGGTCTTTTTAGAACCCAATACTATTGTAATAATTATTATCGTGCTAATGGCACACGCCGTGGCATACTCTATGAAGGATCATATTGAATTTGTTTTGCAGTATTTACCCTATCTCGTCTAGAATTTAAAGGTCCTTCGGCGGAACGATCTACCCACAAATGGGACGTAATAGAATCCAAGCCAATTTATGCAGCGGCACATCACACTCCACAGGGAGAAGGCTGTGGCGGGCGGCGGCGAAGCAAAATTGCATAGATTGGAGGGTATTGCCTAATAGAAAATATACATATTGGACGCGCAAATTTTCAGTGTATCTAAATGTCTAGAGGCATTGTGTTTCCTTTTTTATTCTACAATGGGGGGCCAACATAATGGCTGAAAAATGTCAAGGCTAACTTGAATAGTTTTTGAAATATTTCAAAAAATTTAAATTTTGGAAATTCGTTTTTATTTTTTTCCAACTTTATTTGAGAAGATATTGAAAAGAGAACCATACGTCTCCATAGCAATTTTTTGTGCTCTATCCAATGGCATAATTATATTTTTCCTGAAAAGTTTTGTCTTTCCAGTTCTATCATTAATTAAAAATTTTTAAATATGGCTCTGGATGATTTTTTATATTTTTTGAAGTGTGTATGTCTCGTGTCACTATGCTACCATCGCCCAAAACAAATTCAGACGTTTTGTCCCGAAGAATCCACTTTAAGAAATAAATAGAAACGTTGATCAGTGCTGAGGCAAAATGGTCTACTTTAAAATACGAAATGATTAAAATTTTGTGAAAATCACATTTTTGGGAACAGAAATTAATTCCCGCATGGATTATTTTTGTTATTTTAAGAGTAACGATGAAAAGTCCTTTCTTAGCTAGATGGCTCTCATTTTCTTAAATTAAAAACAGGAGCAGTTAATTATTATTTGAAGAAGATCCCGAAAACAACTACTCCACGGGAAATATGCCCCGACTGGCGTTGCATTACATCGGCATCTCGATAGGAGTCGCCACAATGTCCATCGAGACACAAATACAGTTAATTATTAGTTTTGGTTAGAAATCAAAAAACTTCTTAGGGACCCTTTGTTAGATTTGAGTCTTAGTAAGACTATCGATATTAGCTAACAAATAATGCTTAGAAATTATTTCACAGTAAATTATAATTATTATAATTATTATAAGTTATTATTATTTATTTGCTTAAAATATTGCGACTGCTGAAACTATATTTAAATATTAAATAATAAAGGGTTTTTCAATAGGAACGCTCGATCTTTGTAATGTAATAAAACAAATTGTGTAAGTTGAACTGACATGTTTTTATTTTTATTTTAGAACATATGTGAGCACATTATGTTTTAAAAATTATATCAGCTAAATGTCCGCCGCGGCTTCGCCTGGTGACTCGAATCCTGGAGATCCAATTTTCGATGACGTTATCGCATAGAAGTGGCTCAATTTCACCAATGACGCGTCTGATGTTGGCCTTTAAGGCGGCAACCGTCTGTGGTTTGTCTGCATAGACACGAGATTTCACAAAGCCCTAGAGAAAAAATCCAGTGGCGTTAGATCGCATGATTATTTTTCGTCCAAAATTAGGATCAACCTCCAACTGCTCTAGCGCCCACTCAGCGAATGCAAGCGGCTGTCTATGATCGTTGGGCTTTAGTCCTTGGGTTAATTGCACTTTATAAGGGTGAAACCCTAAGTCCTTATGCAAGATTCGCCAAACTGACGTAGAAGAAAGGCCAAGTTCTTGAGCACGACGTGGAATGAATTGTTATGGACTGTGAGGCACACTTTCCCGGACTGCAGCAATATTTTCAACGGATCTTGCGCTTCGTTGACGTACAGGCGTTGTCTGATCTAACAGCGACCCGGTTGCTTCAAATTTATTTATTAGACGGCGAATTGTGGACTCTGAAGGACGACCATCAAAACCATAAATTGGCCGAAGTATACGAAACGTTTGCCGAAGTGCACGAAACGTTTGCCGAATAGAACATTGATTTTGATAATAAGTTTTAACCATTTCGAGGCGTTGTTGAATCGTATAGCGTTCCATAATGAAATGTAAAGACTAACTGAATACGTCCGTCAAAGATACAACCTGTCTGACTACCGACTTCGTCATACGCTGTTGCCAAACATCGAGCGTTCCTATTGAAAAACCCTTTATTAAAAATATTTGACTTATTTACTAGACGAGGCCAAATACAATCATGAGATCACACGAACTTACCTTAAAGTTGTGTTCGTAAAGTGAAATGAAGTTCGATTTTGATTATATGAAGGCCTCGTCGAATTGATTAAAGCCATAGCCCACTCGATCCATATAATATTGCAACGACTTACTTTAGATTTAAAACTGACTGGACACCTGTCGGCAGTGGGGTTCGGGAGTACTCAGGAGGAGGAAACGCAGAACATTATATCTTGTGATGACGACTCGCCGAGAGTGGAGGTACTACATTTGACTTATATATTTACTTCGATGAGGCTTTCACATAATCAAGATCGAACTTCACTTAAAGTAAGTTCATTTGATCTCATCACAATACTGTGATGGCGACACAATGTTGACAAACTTATATAAATGTAAAAATAACAAAATTAGTTTTTGTTATTTTTATAAATTTTTTCAATTGCTTTTTATAATTGTTTTTTATTTATATTCCTAGTTCTTATTTTAATTCCATTGCCTTTTTGATTTATGCCTAAAAGAGACTATTACATAATGCACGCAAATCAAACGAAGCTACAAAGACAGCTACTGACACAAACATATTGTTAACTATTCCCTTGTTGTAACTACACATTAGCACTTTACTAGTTACACAAAATACTACTCGTATGTTTAAGTAAATGCGAATTTAAAGCGTTCTGATAAATTAATTATCCGTAAACTCGGCGTTACCTAATTGCACGTTACAGTATATTCTATTTTTGTACGTTGTTGAGGGATATCCTGAATTTGTATTCATCAGTCTGATGAAAAAGCTAATGACAGATTACTCAATTATTGTTACTGCCGCAGAATGCTAACTGGTCAGGCGGGAAAATGTACGGGCCATTTACTGAAACCTATATTAATTTTGATGGTCAGAATAGCTCAGTTAACGTCCCCCTTCGTTTAACTCATTGGCATTCAAAGTGATTCACGATAAAGTTTCATTAGATGTGAGAATGTTGTGAAAATCTCTTTCCTCTGTTAAATTTGACATTTTAACAATGAGATTGAGTAAAATTTGCGACCGATTATTTTAAATGAATTGGAGTAAATTTACGCTATAATCTTGCGCTCGTGCAATTATATATGTATAATTTTGTTGAGTGGAAAGTGGAAAATATCATCATTTTAAAAGTAATTTGACATACAACTTTTGAAGTTATTTTATATACAAATAATGTATTTTAATTAACATAATATTGTTGAATTCAATAGGTGTGACTTAGCTATTAATAAAATTAGGGATATTAAAAATACAGTTCTAAATGAACTGTCTAAATTGGAAATGTGTTCTTAATACTAGAAGCTGGTATTCATTAGGCATTAGGTTCCTAAATTTCTCTCATTTTATTACCAACTGCACGGTGAAAATCTGTATTCAAGTGAAAATAGGATATCTCAATTAGTACGCGATTGTCAAATGATCTACTTTAGTCGCTCTATATAAGTGAAATTGACTGAAGTTTTATTCCTTCCGGCCACAATATATTCATACTATCTATTTAGATCACAAACCACTAGTCTAATCTGTATTGAGTGTTAGAAAGATATGTTTAATTTTAATATCGCATCCCATTTTTAGCCATCGCTATCCCATTAGGGGCACATTGCCCGTGGAGTGGTTGTTTTCGGGATCTCCTTCAAATAAATCAGTTGGATTGTCTTCCTCAAAGACAGTAGAGGTCACTCTACTGCTATAATGCTACTCTACGGCTATAATGGTGCCTGCGGAAAAGCAGTTCATTATCTGTCTGTCAATTTGACAATTGACCACCACTCACATTCACCACTATTAACATTCACGATACCCATTAGGCAATCATGTCGCAACATCGTTCATCGATTCCACTATTTATGGCACTCTGACGAGCGCATAAAAAGCCCGAAACCCATCAGTGTTTGGTGGTTGGTCTCGATGAATGATGTGACCACTCCTATGGAGATGCCGAAGTAATGCAATGCCAGTCGGGGCACATTGGCCATGGAGTAGTTGTTTTCGGCATCTCCTTCAAATGAATATGTATGCAAATAATACTGACGTAGTTTTCCATATAACACCACCAAAACATCAGTTAGTCAATATTATATTCACACCAAAGGTTCCAACCCCTTTAACAAAAAAAAAAAAAAAAATGTGTGTTTAATTCCACATTGTTTTTATAACACTTTCTTTATAGGTAGAAAAGAAGTAACTTTTTTAGTATATTACATTGGACCAGGGGTCCGATTCTCGAGTCGTGCGAAAAGGTTTGTATGCGAAAATGACGTCAATATAACGTAGTTTGACAGTTCTCTTGCTATGAAGAACTATCAGCCTATAGCTTACTTTGATTACAGATTTTGATTGTTTAATTTTTTGATTCATGACTTTGATTCGCGAAAATTTTTCGAAAATTGTCGATAATTTTATTTGCACTTAATACTACTGATAATATATTTTAAAATGTTGCTTAAGTATTCTCATAATGTTGCTTGTGAATTTTTCATTGAACATAATTTGAAAATGTTTGTGGTCTTCTGGTTATAAAGGATGTTCTCAAGTTATTGTTAAGGTATTTGTTACTTTAAACTGTAAAAACTGGTTTGAACAATTACTCTTAAGTTTCTTAATGTTAAACTGAAAATCAGTAATGTAAAACATTTTAAAATATATTACAGTCTTACTGTTTGTTACAGGAAGATCTTCTTATTTAAATAAGTGTAAATAAAAAACACATTACATTTAAAATAAATCTCTTAATAACTTTTCCATAAACCGAAAGTATATATGTATGCTTTTAAAATGTTAAATGTGAATTTAAACTTTAATTTAAAATACCACAAACGAATCCTAGGGAAGAGCAGGCCATGGTAGCTACTTGGCGTTTATATTATCGATATGTACACCAAGCAACGTTCGCCGGGGTTAGTACTTGAATGGCGACCATACAGGGAAGACCAGCGGTGCCTGCTGGCTTCTTCTAGTGTCCTTTACGCCGGTGAATTCACAAAAGCTATGCAAACTTAGGCGAAATTTGTCTAGAAAGACCATGACAAGGCGATGTCGTACCATCCCCTTGGATAGGATGTAAAGCCGGAGATCCCGTGCCTATGAAATGATAGGCAAGTAAAAGATCCCTACCCTGCTACAAAAGTGGGGGTTCGGCAAACTTTCCAGGTCGCTCGTATCCTGGCGAAGGTGATTGGCCTTAATCGCTGAAATATACCGACGTTAAATAGCCGAAATAAAAATATAAAAAAAAATCCTAGTGGCCAAACTTTCAGAGAAAATCTAGACAAGATTGTGCAACGACCTTGTATCGGATTTGTTTCCAATAAAATTTGCGATATAGACTCGTAACTAAATAGCACATTGCCTGAAGGAAATTTACATAATATATTACCTAATCAAGTTAGCTTTATATACGTTCAGCGATCGGTAAAGTTTAATGGGTGTGGATATCTTAGGTAAAATTACATTTCTCTGACGTAAAGCAAGCTCATCAAACGCGTATAATGTTTCATCAGCAATGTTGCCACTACACTTTTTATAATATTTAGCAGTATTGAGTCTCGATCAAATTAAATTGGATCATTCTTCCTAAATGTTTTAAGTAAAAAATATTCCTACATTTTATTTATTTATAACGTATATAGATTATATAATAAGTCCAGGGCACTGTCACCACAAGCATACCAGTCACTCCTTCTGACTCAATAGGTCGAAACATCAAGTAACTCATTGCTAGGGCTGTCACAGGAAGCAGCGATTCAATTGTGCGTGAAGCGGGTCAACACGGACATGCGCGAACCACGGCCTCAAAATGGTTTTCACGTTAGTATACTGTTGCTGCCTATGCTGTAATGATAATGTGGATCGATTAATTAAAAGAAAAAAACACCGACATGTAGGGATTAAAAAGACCGTTAAAATGAGGGACTATATTCGATAACCTTTCCCATCTATGATTTGAGGGGGTATCCCCTGTATCCCTGGTATTTATCCCCTGCTAGCTCCCGCTAGCAGGGGATAAAAGGGTGTGCTTAAATTTTTGAATGCAAAGTTGCCTCCTTGATGAAATTTTTCACGTGTTTCGGAATTTTTCAAAGAAATACACATATATCGAGACAACGAGGTTGGAAAGTTTTGAAACATCCTGTATATGAACACATATGTTGTTTTAAAAATATAAGGTATTTCGATCGGATCGGTTTTAGAATCGTTTTTTTACAAATTATGAATTAGATTAGATTAAATTTTAGATTTATATTTATTTTGTTACACCAAGTTGTTTCATCGGTACATATGTTTATGGCAAGTCAAAGGAGAGAAATACAAAGTACGTACAAACACTACAATATAGTAAGTCGTAAAACAATTTAAAGTTACCCACTTGTACAGGGTGGGCCGTATAAGAGTGCGTATCCCCTTATCTCAGAAACTATGTGAGATAGAAAAAAAGTTTTATATAAATGTTGTTTGCGTTAAAGATGTCGGTATTTTTTTAATATAGTTATATTTGTAGCTCTTCAATATACAGGGTGATGAACTAAACTTATCTTTTTTTAAATGGAACACCCTGTATATTATTACATTTTTGAAAAGCTCTTCAAAAGACTTGTTCAACAATATATAATATGTTGGGTCTGTAGCCCACCGCTTCGGAGCTATTGAGAATTATCTTCAGGAAATAGCCAATATTAAAATCGTGCTAGAAAAGTTAATAATTAAGTTTTTGAGCATTACCTTGCGCCAAGAGAATTCTAATTTTATTTACTTTATTATGTAATTACTCAATATTCAGTTTAAAAAAAATTTTTACCGTGTTGCCACATTTCGAAAACCATAAATTTTCACGATTTTTTCAAATGAAACACCCTGTATATTATTACATTTCTAGAAAGCCCTTCTATCGACAAATTTAGAGATATATGATATGATGGGTTTGGGACATCGTTTCTGAATGATTATCCTCAGAATATGGGATTTTAATAGGTACTGGCTATTTCCCGAAGATAATACTTTTTTTAAATGCCACACCCTATATATTATTATATTTTCAGAAAGCCCTTCTAAAGACTAGTTCAATGATATATAATATGATAGGTCTGATGCTCACCGTTTCGGAGTTATTGAGTATTATCTTCGGGAAATAGCCAGTATTAAAATCCCATATTCTGAGGATAATCATTCAGAAACGATGTCCCAAACCCATCATATCATATATCTCTAAATTTGTCGATAGAAGGGCTTTCTAGAAATGTAATAATATACAGGGTGTTTCATTTGAAAAAATCGTGAAAATTTATGGTTTTCTAAATGTGGCAATAACACGGTAAAAATTTGTTTTAAACTGAATATTGAGTAATTACATAATAAAGTAAATAAAATTAGAATTCTCTTGGCACAAGTTAATGCTCAAAAACTTAATTATTAACTTTCCTAGCACGATTTTAATATTGGCTATTTCCTGAAGATAATTCTCAATAGCTCCGAAACGGTGGATACAGACCCATCATATTATATATCGTTGAACAAGTCTTTTGAAGAGCTTTTCAAAAATGTAATAATATACAGGGTGTTCCATTTAAAAAAAGATAAGTTTAGTTCATCACCCTGTATATTGAAGAGCTACAAATATAACTATATTAAAAAAATACCGACATCTTTAACGCAAACAACATTTATATAAAACTTTTTTTTCTATCTCACATAGTTTCTGAGATAAGGGGATACGCACTCTTATACGGCCCACCCTGTACAAATTTTTGAATCAATTTTTAATCTTTACACATATAGGCACACAAATGCAACAATTATATTTTAAAATTTTTAAATTTCAAAAACAATTTCAAGAAATTCTTTTACAGAATAAAAACAATATTTTAGTAAATGCTTTGTTACAGCCGATTCAAAATTATTTTCATTTAATTGTCTAGTTGTAGATGGTATATCGTTTTATAAATTAAGATTTAATGAATTTGATTTAGACTTGGAAAGTCTAAAACGGACTGTTCTGATTACATCCGCTGACCTCGAGTTATTTTAATGGATATCAGAATTATAAAAAATGTTTTCAATATTTTTATGTATTACGAATACCACAGAAAAGATGTAAATATAGTGCAAAGACAAAATACCAAATATATCGTACTTATAAATGAATGTCTACTTATAACAAATAATAATGCTTTAAAAATGTATTTCTTTATATATTTTCTTATTTGGTGACATAAGTTTAAACGAATTAAAAATTTAAGAAGCAAATTCTGTTGCCAAAAGGGCTAATATGTGAAAATATAGAATTCTGTATTCTATACTAAGATATAGAATATCTTAATGGTGCCACAAATAAATAGTTACAGCTAACAGAGGATCTACAGATCCTCTGTACAGAGAGAAGTTACAGAGAGCACTTGCGGAGAAAAAAAAGGCATCTTTCTATAAGACCAAAACTCATCAACTTAACATATTTTGTTTTAATTGTCATAATGAATCGTAATACATTTATGCTTCTGAAATTGGCGTACATACAGACCTTCACGTTTCTATTACACCTTCAAGATTTTAATTGTATACAGTGTGACACAGATTCATGGTATACCCTTCTTTCACCCCTTATTTTTTAGATACAATTTCCAAATTTGGCATGGTGGAAGTACTTATTAAAGGTCCCTTTTGACATAAAAATTACTTTTTTTCCATTTCCGGTTTTACAGGAAGTAATACCAACCCTCGATTTTTACATAAATATAATATATTTAATATATTATTATATTTTTTGAATCTGCGTCATTTTCTGAATACAAAGATACAACGTAAGTGACATTTCAGCTGTCAAATTACTTTTGGACTCTATTTTACTTTTGAATTTAGAGTGTGTTCTCGCAACTGTAATTTCAGTTCTGTTGGTCCCATAGATAAAATAAACATATGGATAGATTGTTTATAGTTCTACTATCTAATGGTACCTTAGGACCATTATAGTACTATTTAAAAAAATTAGCTTCAGCTCTATAACCACTTACGAAGAATTTTAACGTCCTGTAAGTGGAGAAATTGAATGTTTCCGACACCCACTCTATTTTTTATGGTTGCTACGGTCCAGTACAATTAATTGGGGATGATGGTGAAGGCACTCTAAATTAAAAAGTAAAATAGAGTCCAAAAAGTAATGTGACAGCTGAAATGTCACTCATGTTATACAGTAGGATTCAGAAAATAACATAGATTCCAAAAATATAATAATATACAGCGTATTCCTTATAAAAATCGAGAGTTGGTATTACTTCCGGATTTACCGGACGTAATCCTTAGCAAAAAGGTAATTTTTATATGTTAAAAAGTGACCTTTATTAATAAGTACTTCCGCCATGGAAAATTTGAAACTTGTATATGAAAAAGTAAGGGGTATACCATAAATCTGTGACACACTGTATATCTCTACGTGGTTATCAATTATTGAAATCTGTCTTTTGTTTATTAATAGCAAAACATCATATTAATCTATTTGGTTATTTAATATGTTTCAGGTTGTTCTATTGTTTTTTTCCTCAAAATTAAGTTATCTTATAACCTGCTGTAGGTACTGAATATTTATAATTCATGTTAATATGATCCTCCAATTTTCTTGATCAGGTCTGTTTGTCAAGAGTTGCATTTTAAAACTGCGACTCAGACCTATTTTACGCCATAAATGTGGGTTCTCCTACTTCTCGCTGGTATAATAAGATAATATGAACTTCAAAACAGTTTTTACCAACTGGTCTTAATGCTGACAAAATATGTATCCTGAGAAAGGATTAAAGTGTCTCTTAGCTTGCTAGTCTTTAAAACATCATTAATAATTTGCTTTAACCTCGGTTAATTTACTACTAAAGCCAATAAAAAGCTCCATTAATATCCATTAACTACGTACCTTCATAAAAGCTAACAGTTACATTTTCAACTTAATTTACATATAATTAATCAACCTCACAATTAATTTAGCGAGCGCTAGCGAGCGATATATATATAAGTATATATATTTTTTTCTCATTTATTTTTAGATAGAATATAGTTGTGTAGGTATTAATACTTTTTTGTTCACAATTAATTTTTCTTTTAAAATATGTAAATATATACAGGGTGTTATATTAAAAAAAACATAAACAAAAACATAAACATAAACATTGTTTTTTATAAAATTTCGAAAACGCGATGTTCAATTATTTTTTCGATTGCACCCACTAGACTAGTTTGGATCACTAGACAAATTACTACTAGTTTAGTAATTTAATCGATTTCGTATGGAATTGGTAATAGTGCGCCGATAAGTGTGGACACCCTGTATATATATATATATATAAATTTTTAATAATCAATAATTAAAAATTATATCTATATACAGGGTGACCCATTAAAAATGAAAACACTCGCGTACCAAAGTTGATGATGGACCGATTTAAACGGGGTTTTCTTTAAAAGATAGATGTCCAAAAGCTCTATGTTGATGCAAAATTTGAAGACGAAATTTTGATTTTCAAGACCTACTACAAATTTTTTTTTAAGAGAAAAATAGCAAAATTTTGTTAGCGATTTTTTTATAAAAAATCTGACTACATCACTGGATTTAGGAGCCCCTCGAATACCTTTGTACCAATTTCTGCGAAAAAAAATTTGCTCCTAAAAAAGTTATGACAATATCAGCATCACCATATTGGCCTTTGTCAGTGAACCTATTCTTTTATAAAAATCGAATAGAACCCAAAGACAAACAAAATTAAACAACTTAAACACTGGTGTAATTATTAATAAGAACCATAAAAACCAGTATACACAAAATAACCAACAATTACTCTAATATAAACAACAATTGATAAAAAAAAAGTAGGTAATGATTAGAAAATTACATTTTTAAAAATGAATAAGGGGTCTGTCATATTGATTCACACTTTTTGAATAAAAACTTATAATGTAGTTATTTTTTATTTAAGAAGGTAATATTATAATTAGAATAATTATAAAGTTTTGGCATAATAACCACGAAATAATAATAATTTACTTATCAATATTGTTGTTTATATTAGAGTAATTGTTGGTTATTTTGTGTATACTGGGTTTTATGGTTCTTATTAATAATTACACCAGTGTTTAAGTTGTTTAATTTTGTTTCTCTTTGGGTTTTATTCGATTTTTATAAAAGAATAGGTTCACCGACAAAGGCAAACACTGGTGATGACGATATTGTCAAAACTTTTTTAGGAACAAACTTTTTTTCGCAAAAATTGGTACAAATGCATTCGAAGGGCTCCTAAATCCAGTGGTGTAGTCAGATTTTTTATAAAAAAATCGCTAACAAAATTTTGCTATTTCTCACATGAAAAAAAATTCGTAGTAGGCCTTGAAAATCAAAATTTGCATCTACATAGAGCTTTTCGAGATCTACCTTTTGAAAAAAATCCGGTTCAAATCGGCCCATAAACAAATTTTGTGTTTTGTTTCCATTCTTATTGGGTCACCCTGTATATATATAATTTTTAATTATTGATTATTAAAAATTTTAAATCACTATTTTTTAATACGCAAACTACTTACTACCTATCCTTTATCACACAGCAGGATTTTAATTTAATACTCTATGAAATTAACACGTTCATTAGACCAGAGGTTGATTAAAATTGATTAAACTTTTTTACTTCATTATAATGAGACGATAAAATTACTAAAAATTTAAATTTAGGCTTACTTAAACTCGTTGAAAAACTAGTATGGGCAAGATCAACAACACCGATAATACAGCAAGGTCCCATCCGCACGTCGCCGTCGCGGAATAGTTATAAAGAAATATTAATACTAATCTTGGTCTAATTCGGCAATTGCTAACGTAATCCCTATTAAAGCGTAAAATGAACGAGCGAATGAGCGTACGTAACACATGCAAAAAATATTTTTAGTAATCGCCGTGTTGCCTAACTTCGCATTGACATTTTCCAAGCCCCAAAGTTCCACCAACTTTGTTCTCACGTAGAAATGATATTTAGGATACATCTAAAAAAAGACCTCGTTTATGATTAAATATTTTTTGTGCCAACCTGCAATGTTTAATCTGACAGCCATTTCCTGACGACATGCTTCGACCTAGCGTGCAGCAGGCCGTATCGCTTTACCGAAGCCGCGTTGACGAGAGCAAGCTTGAAATACAATTAAAATTTAATCAACAAAAGTACGAGGAAAAACTTCAATCGGATATTAGATTTCCGGATTTTCCTCGGATATTTCTGATAAAAACGGGAATCGGATCTCACGGAATGGCCGTACAAATGAATTAAAATGTAAAGTGATTTTACTGCTTGTACTTTTACCGATGAAACCTTGTATAGGACATGTTAATTAAGTTTTGTATTATAAGAGGACCACACTCCTCCCCTCTAACTTCTAAGTGATTAAATGGCTTGCTCTAAGAATATGGTCAATATATGATAATCTCAATATTTACAAAAAAAATATGGACATACGCCATCTGTAAAAATTATTTAATAGAGGAAAATAGTACAAATAAATTATTGTGATCAGGATAATAAATTTACGACAATCATCATACGGCGAGCATGTATGTACAGGGACATTTTTTTAACCGTCGCACTAGGCTCACTAATTGCACAACTTTTCTATTTGCTATTTTAAAAAATCAAAAACTCTTTCCAATCTGATATTTCCCGAAGATTACAAATATGGGTTCAAAAGATTCCCCATATGTCATTTTTGACACATATGACCCCATTTTGGATTTTTGTAAATGGCAACGTAGGAATACTTTACCACCATCGAGCTGACTTAAAAAATATATCGTTATGGGCAGTTTCCACTATGTTCTATAAAATAAAAAAAAAATTGTTCTAAAAAATAATGATAAGGCTATTGTTTATTTCAAATAGAATACTCTGATGATATATAAAATTTTATAGAGTTTTCTACCTGTAGATAAATTTTCGTCCCTTTATAACTAATAATTATCTAAACTATATCTAACATGAACAGCTCTCTATTGTTCTCGCGCAATGTGCTGTTAAACTAACATACAACATAATGTGAACTATCGCAGAAATAATATCAAGATAAAACTGTACAGACGCTAGGTATCACAATGCTGTAAAATAACAAATAAATACGTATGCACATATAAAATCTGATTATATTTTCATTGATCAGATTAGTCAACAGCAGTTTTAATGGTTAGTTGGTCAGTATTACTTCGCACGAATAATCGATAATAAAAACTGCCCCACTTGGCTGAGGAATACAACCCTGTTTTCAAATATAATAAAATCTAGACGCGAGTACTTCATATGGGGTATCCCAAATATGATTCGCCACCGCCCCCTTATCTCGGAACTTATGAAAGATAGAGAAAAAGATTAAATACGAGAGTTTACTGACTTTTATAAATATTTCAAATTAACTAATCTCATATACACTATACACAGGACGTTCACTTTTTCCGATACAGAAAAATTTATAGTTTACGAGATATTTCCGATCTTTCTAAAAAATTGACAGATGTAGAGACATTTTTGAACCGGATTTATTATGTAACAATACCTTATATATTTTTGAAATTTGCTGATAGTGAACACAAAACAGTGCAGTTTAACCTGCATACATCAAATTTAAAATTATTTAATACAGGGTGCCTGTAATCCTAGAACCAGTATCAGACTTTTGAATTGCATCTTTCACAAAAATTTCAAAGGGTATCCCTTATATGTTTTGATACTAATCAATGCATAAATAAGTTTACTTTCAAAAGTTATAAAGGTTTACTATACGGAAAGTCAATACTTTTTGCATACGACGATTCAAGTAACATGTCAATAAATAGTAAAAATTTAGACAGTAAGCAAATACTACTATTTCGACAGTATGCAGAGCCTGCTTTAGAGTAAAAAGAGTTGTTTTGTAAAAAGAGTTTGAGTTTGTGATAAGTAATATACACATAATCTGGTTTTTTGAGAAAAATGTATTCAGAAAAGAAAGGTTAGATTTGTTTGAAATATACATAAAAAATAACAGAAGTGTTGCGCTTGCAACCAGAAAATATCAAGCAGTTTTTCCAGGGAAAAAAGTCCCCACAAATCCATTTTCTAGAGAATTCAACGCGATATGCGAAAGGTATTATGGGTTTATATCCAAATAAATATAAAAATAGAAATAAGAACATTCTGACATAAGACGTGCAACTTAATATTGCTTTATATTTCGAGGAAAATCCAGAAAATTCATTAAATGACACCGTCAGATATTTACATATATCTAGAACTACTATACATAATTTTCTAAAATGTTATAAATATAATCCATTTAAATTTACAAAAATGCATGAATTAAGGCCTGGAGATAGTGATCACAGATTGCAGTTTTGCAGCCGTATGATAGACTTTCAGTTCGAGGTAACTATTTCAATAGAATATGTTGGACAGATGAGGCAATATTTACCACGGCTGGAAGTTTTAACTGAAAAATTAGCCATTCTTGGTCACAAAGAAATCCAAAAATGTATAAGACTATTCAAAACCATGGCAGGCAAAATGTTCATGTGTGGTGTGGTATATATAACAGTCATTTTTTAGGCCCAATATTTTTAGAACAAAATTTAAATGGCGCCAGATACCTTGACCTAAAAAAATAGTAAATAATGATGTGTGTTGTTGCACAATTTAGTATTCAATTCAATTTAATAAACCACATCAGTGTTGTAGATACACTTTACATAAACAAGGAGCATAAAATGCTCCAAAAAAGTATATTTTTTCTATTCAATTTTTTTATTTTTAACCTAACTAAACCAAATCTCATACCACCACCAAATAATTAGGATTCTGGAGATGAGGAAGTAAAGAGAGAAATAGTTTAAAATGCAATTAGATATTATACATGTATGTTTCTAATCATACATGTATGTTGACATACAATGTCAGCCTATTGAAAATTATTTTACACTTATTAGGGCCTATACACACTGAACATTTGGAGACAATACACAATATGCCGCGTCCATCTCTACCGAATTACAAGTCTAAATAAATTTCAAAAATCCAGTACCTACCTCACGAATACATGTTGTCAGTTTGCTCCACCTAACATCTACGAAATTTCGCTTTATAATTAATAGACAAAACAATTAAATTCCCTTACTAATTGTAACTACATATTTCAGTTAACAATTATTATTAGTATCTATTTTAATTAAGTTCAATTATAAATGAGGTAAGAATGATTATCTGTTTAATGGTATTATTGGATATGGTTTTCGAAAATATTGTCTGTTGTAAAATGTAATAGCATTTCATAGCATAAGTTAATAGCATTTAAAAATATTAATTTAACCTTTGTTCTAAAAATATCACTAACAGTTTTTCTTTATTATAGGATAATCTATAATTATGACTACAAATTTTAATAATGATAAAAATGAATATTACATGTTGCATATTACCTACTATTAAAAAAGATTTATGACAAATAATTAAAAAGGTGGCTAATATTTGCCTATTCATATTATTATAATTACATAAATAAAAAATTTTCGATTAAATTTAATCTCTTGGTTAAATCTGAAATTATTGTCAAACGATAGCTTATGAAAAGTTAAGATAGGAATGTGCAAATGGTTTTGCTTGATCTAAAACCAAGGAATTTATATATATATATATATGTAACAATTATCAAAGCTGTGCGAGTATTCCAACTTTGGATCCGCCATTTTGATGTCTGCAAATTGGTGGAAAATTTAAAACAGCACTAACACAGCCTCTTCAGCTAGAAAGCAATAAAAACAACTGATACAAACCAGTTAAAGTTTTGAGACAAAGAATAATTCTAAATAGATGTAAAAGAAAAGTTCAATATTTTATAATTTAATTGAAATTGGTGACTTAAACTTAGATTTGCACTATTCTTATTTAAGATATATAAAAACAAGCAAGATATATATCATAAATCAAAATATATTGTAACACTGATTGAACAAACGAGATATTTTATATACCTACCTTATTGTTCCCTTTATTTGTTTAAAATGTATGTACTATTAGCCATTTGAAACTTAGCTATATAAAATTAATTATGCTTGTCATTAAAATTTTGAAGAAGACTTTTGTATTGTGTGTACGTTCGCAGTTATTGTAACATAATATATAAGCTAGGAGCTATGATTGTATGTCTCAGACTTTCAATGATTAAGTTTGTGACATTCAAGTTTTAATCATTTACTTTAATGATACATTCATCTAAACACTTTGCATAACATTTTTCTATGAATTTGAATACATTTTCTAAAGTTTATATAGTTCCTTATAATTTTATGCAATTGAAATATTTTAGGTTTTGTTAATGAATATTATACTTAATAAACTGAATTTAAAACAAAAAAGTACATTGAAAAATTAATATCCTTCTATAGCTATTTTCTGAAATTTTCTTATATAGTTCCTCGTTGGTGTTGATCACAATAAAATAAATCACTAAGAAACTAAAAATACACTACTGTTGCTCACAGACAAATAAACTAGTTAGATATACCTATATTTGTTACATAAGTTTTACTTTCTTTATATATAGTTGCCGTCGTTAGAAAGATCCTGAATTTTTAGTTTAAGTGGGGTTAGAAAGTAAATGACAGTACAAGAGAACAACCACAGAAATGAATAAAGCACTTAATATTTCCCTAGAATTATAGGGTCTTGGACAGGTTTCCTTGTCTCAAACCGTTTAGATTTTACAGTGTCAAAGTTGCAAAAGGTCAATATTTTAAAAACAGTTGAATATAGATATAGAACATCTTATATGAAATGTGTTTAGAATTTTACATAGAATCCAGAAATGATATAATATATAGGGTGTTCCATTTAATATACATTTGACTCAGTGCATCTTCAGAATGATTTAAATAAACTTGATTTATGGTGTGCTGCTAATAAATTACCACTAAATATTAACAAATGTTTCATTATTACTTTCACAAGGAAATTTAATAAAGTTTTACACAATTATACGATAGGGCATCATCCACTGAATCGAGTATCCCATATCAAGGATTTGGGCGTTACGTTGGATGAGAAACTAACTTTCTCTCCACATATAATGAATGTCGTTGCATCAGCAAATAAAACATTAGGTTTTGTTTTTAGAAACTGTTCATCTTTCACGAATTCAGCAGCTCTCATGCAACTGTTTGTATCTTTGATTCGATCCCAACTAGAATATGCAAGTTTGATCTGGGATCCACTCTATTTGAAGTACATTAATGCGGTAGAATATATTCAACGCAAATTTTTAAAGTTCATGTATTTCAAAACTGAAAGAGTATACCCGACACAAGGTTACGATCATCAGATTTTGTTGAACATGTTCAATATGCAATCGCTAAAAAACAGAAGAACAATTGTTAATCTCAAATTCTTGTATGGTTTATACCATTATAATATAAACTGTGCTGAACTTTTAAGCAAACTAAATATAAATATTCCAAGACACTCCTGTAGGGGTCATAGGTATTTTTACTTGCAAGCCGCTAATAGTAACATTGGTCTCATGTCTCCACTAAACAGAATATGCCAGCAATATAACGAGTTTGATTACCTGACTGACATAAATTTTAATTCTTTGAATAGTTTTCTAAATCTATTTTAGATCGGTTATAGTGTTTATTTATTTCTGTCATTTGTACCATTTGTTTACTTATAATATCAGTGTGTTTATTTAAGTACCTATGCGTACTCGACATTATTGTACAATTTACAGTTTTTTTTTTTGCTTTTTTTTTTACTACCACTTATTTCTGTATCACTATTATTTGTAATGTGCTTTATTATTATTCTTTTTTATCTATTATTGATTGTTATGTATTTTTTCTATCATTTATATAAGTATTTGTAATGCTCTGTAATCTTGTAATCTTTCTGTCAATTTGCCCTGTAATTGGGATTTTCCTGTTGGGCTTTAAATTAAAATAAATAAATAAATAAATAAATAAATAAATATAAGCAAGTTGGTGTCGACTTCCTGTTATACTGGAAATGTCAGAAACGTGAAAATATTTTAAAAAGGTAGGCCCAATTGACTTTTGTAAATAACCAAATTTTAAAAATTACCCTTTGATAGGAACGAACGTCTCATGATGAACAGGCAAGTAACGTGGATGAAAGACTTTCTGCCCTTATTATCGTATCGAAATATAAGCTACTTAAAACTTTCACGTTTGATGCCAAGCAGTTTGAGAGGTGTTCGAGAGGGGATCTAAACTAGTGGCTCCATTGAAACATGCTTTGATTAAAACTTTATGTACACAGTTTCCCCTTGAAGCACCAACAATAACTTAATAGGTACACCGTGGCTTGATAATAATGCACTGTTACTGTTTCGTACCTCCTGGAATATTCACTGTAAAGGTGACCTAAAAATGTATTATTAGGTCCTGTAAAAGGCATGTTCTTATGTATAATTAATTGGCACTTGCCCTTCTGGTATGAGCTTTTCTATAAAGTTGGCAGCATAGTGTAAACTGTTTGACTTTAATATCTCCGTAATGGGACGACGGAAATTCTCCCCGATATTAAGTGCAAATGTGGCCCTGTTCGTGTGAGTTAACGATTACATTATGATACAGAGTTAAGCGCCTTATGTTTCCAAGCTATCTTTAAAAGCCATCGGGCCTTTGTCGAAAGTCGCCGTGGTGTTTCATGTTTACGTTCGAATAGTTTTTTTGTCTTATCGGAATGGCTGCCACATAAAAGATTATTCTGTGCATGAGATTAAATGCGCTATATAATGCAAAACGTTTCGTAAGTATATAAAATTAGACGTCCTTCAAATAATACCTTCAATGCTAAGGGAGTAAACTCACTAACGAAACATTTCACTGCATCACTATATAGTACTATTTACTATAGTACTACTATACGTTTCATAATTATATCATCAACGTCAAAAGACAATTCATATTTATTTAAATTTTATTAATGATATAAGTACCTGAATTACCTAAATTACTCATTTGACTCCGATTTATAATCTTATTTAATACGAATACTTGTGACTAATGATGCCAAATAATCTGTCGTTTTTAAAAGTCATAAGGTTAAATGACAAGACAAAATTCCGGTCACCTATAGTCATTTTTAGATTCAAGATTTAAATTATAGGTACTATACTATAAACAAAGGATTAAGGATTAAACAAAGACACTAAATTCTTTATGAAAAAAAGATTTTAAATGTAAGGGAGAGGACCTATATAATAATAAAAACCAACTCTTTCATAATAACATGTGGAGACGAAAAAATAATTAATTAGAAAAATAAAAAATATCTAGAGCAAGTTGTAATTACTAGGTTTATCATTTGATAATATTAATTCACGTTTATTTAAAATTTACTGTATTTTTAGTGAATACTCCCAGTGCGAAAGTTCTGCGTAGAAAAAACCTTAATTAACCTCGATATTCTAATATTTTTTAAACGTACAAATGTCCCGCAAAACTACGTCAATTGTAACACAATTGTCCCCAAAAGTCCCCATCTAGTGGTAGAATCGAAAGTTTTTAAGACGTTTAATATTAACGTTTGCAAAACCAACAACTTAAACGTTTTAGCAAAGTATTATTTACAGCTTTAGTTATTTTAAATAATATTTCCAGGTCTTCAAGATGTTTAAAGTAAACCTGAAATTTTGACGTTTCATCCAAGAGATATTTAAAGCAATATCGTTATTTTTAACTGTTTTCCATGTTTTTAGGACGTTTAAACTAACGTCTGAAAAAACAAAAACTAACATTTTACCAAAGTGTTTACTACAAGTGTTTACCTACACATTTAGTTATTTTAAATAATATTTTCAGATATTTAAGACGGTTAACATAAACATTAAATAAACATATTGTAAATTTAACGTGATTCTCAAGTAATATTTACACTTTTAATTGATTAAAATAGTTACTTTAATGTTAGTTCAACGTTTAATTGAAAATTTGTTGTAAAAAAAACGTCACCTTTCTAACATTTTACGTTTAACCAAAACAACGTTGTATTGACGTTCTTTAAACTACGATGTTCCATTGGGCTGTGTTACAATTTATTATATTATGAAGGCACCTCTATATCCATGGACTCGTGAGAGGACGTTCTATCGAAATATGTGCGAGTAACAGGATATTTCATTAAAAAAAAGAAGCATGGCTTTTGTCAAATACGGAGGAAATAAATTAAAACTGTTATAAATTGACAGGACAGTCAACTAGCGCGTGTTGTGGCAGTATGTCTTCATCACACTGACTATTATGGTCTGGGTTGAACCCCAGATTAGGTGCTGGCAATGTCGGTGGGTATTGTGTGTTTTTCTATGTTTATCAATATGTAACAACCTTTTCCGGACAGCCGTTGGCTTAGGTTCAGGTTGCCTAATATAGTCTAGTTGACTACTTTATGTCATTATTAAATTTGTTTTTACTTTTCTAATAGACGTTTTGAATTTTTCTGAAAAATAATCAGAAAAACAGATCTAAATGTTAATCCTTACTTTCCTTACTTTTTTTAATTCCAAGATGATGCCAACAAAATGTTACTTTCGAAGAAAACTTTTTGATATTTCGTTAAATCTTAAATTTAGATTTTGTCAGCACACTCTCCAAATAAAGTCCTCATAAAACAAGCACAACATCCCTCCAACATAAAAAGTTAATTTTGAAAGAGGTAAACAACGCCATTAAAATGGTAGGTATTTAATAAAATACATCATTTTTAAATCATGAATTTATAATAATAAATATACAAATATTTGGTTGAAGCTAATTTATATTCTTTTGTAAATCTAGTAATTGTCTCATAAATTACATTGAAAGGGCAACCGAATGAAACGAAATTTCAAAACAAAAGAAATGTGTTTTTCACTGATTTATATACCAACAAATGATTTTGCTATTCACCAATATCCTATTGCTATGTCCCTCATATAACGAACAAGATATCTTAGTCGTTCACTTAGACTTATTTTTCTTCCAAAATAATCGAAAAGGATCTTTAAGGACACTTAACGTAAAAATGATATCAATTGTAAACACCGAGCATCTATAGCTGTAATTTTTTTATATGATTTCTGCTTCGAATTTGTTTTTTCTAATTACTGAAATTCCAAGCAGACCAAATTCATATCGCAAACAAGGCACTTTATAAATATTCGTCTAGGTATACAGGGTGGGCGAAATTCGAGGCTCACCATTGGGATCTCGGAAACGGTAAGAGATACGAAAACGGTTAAATTGGGGCAAAGTTGCGTAATTTTGTGACCAATAATATGCCGTCAAGAAATGCAGAATATCTACATTCGTTTTTGAGTTATTTCAAAAAAACTAAAATTTAGAGTTTTCGTTTTTAATTTTTTTTAGCTTTATTTGAGATGATATCAAAAAACTGACAAGACTTCTTCATTGCCACTTTTTATGCTCTATAACGTGGCAGTACAAAATTTCCGTTACGGCGTTTCGTCCGATCAGGACCATCTTCAACTTTATTTTTTAAATAGGGACCCATAATGTTTCTTACGAAAAACGATAGGAATTTTTATTCTGATTCTAATGATGTATGATACTTTATAGTGTTAATTATTCTTTTTGCTCAAATACTAGGAATAACTTTTAAGACGATCGAATCTAGTATGCTTTGGGCTGATGACATTTGTTATAAAACAATTTTAGTTGTCAATACAATTTGACGTTGACGTAGAGCTTCGCTATAAATAATAAGTAATAATGGCGTTTACAAATCAAGAAAAATGTGATATGATTGAAATTCATTATAAATGTTACAAAAATTCAACCAGATCTGAACAAACATATTTTGAAACATACCCAGAAAAGCCACAACCACATAGAACGACATTTTAGAAACTGCACAGACAATTGACAGAAAACGGTAGTTTTGAACTTAACAGTATTTACAGGAGAATACAAAATAATAGTCCAAATCATGTTATTGAATGTTCAAATTTGGTTTTATATGGGTAACAAAAGTTGTACCGTATAATTAAATTTAAAATAATGATAACAAAGTAATTTATGATAATAACAGAAATATTTTTGTCAGTGGAATCTAAAATTAAAATTTTCTTAAATTAAAGTGTATGTTCAAACAGGCCACCATTAAAGCGAAGCCCTTTAAACGTCAAATTGTATTGACAATTAAAATTGTTTTATAACAAATGTCATCAGCCCAAAGCATACTAGATTCGATCATCTTAAAAGTTATTCCTAGGATTTGAGCAAAAAGAATAATTAAAACTATAAAGTATCATACATCATTGGAATCAGAATAAAAAATCCTATCGTTTTTCGTAAGAAACATTATGGGTCCCTATTTAAAAAAATAAAGTTGAAGATGGTCCTGATCTGACAAAACGCCGTAACGGAAATTTTGTACTGCCACGTTATAGAGCATAAAAAGTGGCAATGAAAAAGTCTTGTCAGTTTTTTCATATCGTCTCAAATAAAGGTAAAAAAAATTGAAAACGAAAACTTTAAATTTTGGTTTTTTTGAAATAACTCAAAAACGAATGTAGATATTCTGGATTTC
This sequence comes from Pogonocherus hispidulus, assembly GCA_963924545.1. Lineage (NCBI taxonomy): Eukaryota > Metazoa > Arthropoda > Insecta > Coleoptera > Cerambycidae > Pogonocherus > Pogonocherus hispidulus. The sequence continues at coordinate 27,388,191 of OZ004692.1, read as the reverse complement.
TTGACGGCGTATTATTGGTCACAAAATTACGCAACTTTGCCCCAATTTAACCGTTTTCGTATCTCTTACCGTTTCCGAGATCCCAATAGTGAGCCTCGAATTTCGCCCACCCATACATCATATAAATTTATTTGTACGTTGCTTTTAAATTTATACTAATCATTTTGTAAGCCCATTAGATTCAACGAAGTTACTTTTTAGCCCGTAGTAATTTAAACAAGAATTAAATATGAACCGTTTTATTTGAACACACCGTATATAAGTTTGTAAATATTTTTATGAACAACTCATATCCAAGCAATGCATTAATGTTTTCCAGTATAGTTTTATTATTATAGTACATTTGTTAATAGATAAGACTATAAACAATATACATTTATTCGATGGAAACCGGCCGAGATTCAAGAAATTCCAAACGTTGTTTTTACGCCGCCCGCAGTTTTTGTTCCTAGCGAAATACATGAATATTTTCGTGTTGTAGGTACCCTAAAATATTTATTTAATGCATTGGAACTGGATAATATTTGATTCATTTGCTATTTGAAAATACTTATGCAACCGCTACTCGAAATTTGATAAAGTCATATTATAATATATCTATTAAAGTATTTTATGACAAAGTTTGGAATACATATCTCTCCGTATAAACATGTTATGACAATTAATTTGTTTATTTAGGTTTAATGCACTTTCCGGCAATAAATATTTACCTGACTTGTTTAATTTACTGAGGGGAATATATCTGAGACATGTTTGATGTATTACTATACCGTATTTGCCTATTGTTACCGAATTAACTTAAATTAAATTAAGTTATATTGAATTTAATATTGTTTAATTATTAAAGATATGATTTCCGTTATAACTTGTATATAGTTTTGTTAATGATAAGTATTTAAATATGTTATTTTGTTAAGAACCGATATTTAAATGCAGGTTGATGCAGTAAGGCATAAAAGTCAAAGTACTTTACTAAATTTGATTAAAATATGTTCTAATTACACATTAGATTCATATTAATCATTTGCCGATATTATAAATTAATTTCAAGTAACCATTCCGCAAATTTAATAAAATTTGATACCATATTTGGTCATGAAGCGAAATCCGCCGTTCTGATTGGTCGAGCCAGCGGCCGAGCACTATAAAAGACCGGCCGATTTTCGTTGAAAAGACAGTATTCCACCGATCTCCGAGGACAGTATTTCGTCGATCTCCGAACCTGCAACTTAAGTAAGTTACAATAGGTAGGCTTCCTGTCCCAACCCTTTGGTAAATGCTGATGATGCCTGTGATGTGCGTATGCCTCCAGGAATATTTCTCCAGCTATACCTGTCCGATTCCCTTTGGTAAATGCTGATGATGCCTGTGATGTGCGTATGCCTCCAGGAATATTTCTACAGCTATACCTGTCCGATTTCCTTTGGTAAATGCTGATGATGCCTGTGATGTGCGTATGCCTCCAGGAATATTTCTACAGCTATACCTGTCCGATTCCCTTGGTAGATACTTGCTGAACAACCTGTGATGTGCGTATGCCTCCAGGAAGATTTCTATAAGTTATACCTGTCCTAAACTTTTGGTACATACATGATGAATACCTTGTGATGTGCGTATGCCTCCAGGGAGACTTCTACATTCGTACCTATCCCGACCCCTTGATACATGCTTGACGAATAACCTGTGATGTGCGTATGCCTCCAGGAAGACTTCGAATTCTGTATCCCTCTATCCGTCACGTTGTCCCGTTCCCACATAAAGCCGTTTTAATTTATTTTTATCATTTGTTTAATATTTTCACCGCTTCGCTTCTTAAACTGTGATTAAAGCTTTAGTTTGACACTGCCGAATTAATAGTTGAATAAATTGCACTACTGCTAATAACCTGGGTTTAATACATTGCATACCTGTATATAATATTGTTGCTTATTACCATTTGTTTATTTTGCTGATTTGCTACTTTTGCTAATTTCTTTATATTGCTGTCCGCCTTATGTCGCTGCTTGGCTGTTTAATATTATTTTAATAAATCTTGTAGTAAGCCTCCGAAACCGACTTTTATTACCTAGATTTGAGAAACATTTGACCCTCTGGCATGTGCAGTTATGCACCTTCTCCATTGAAGCTACCCCGCCTTTACTCATAAGCGAGTAGAGTCCGCGTGGACCATTCACCACGTGAAACCTATGGATGTGTGGCGCCCGATGGCAAAAACCCGAGGATAAATCCGAACCCGAATTAAGAGAGTGTCACAAATTAGCACCCTCGAATTAAGAGCGTCACACAACATAGTAGGGATAAAAATCTCATAATATTCTGAACGAATATCGTATTTGAGCTTTGAAATTTGATTGACATGCATTACTTTACAGCAAATCTCGTTTTATCAATTTAGGAACAGAAATCTTTTTTCGAGCAACAGCAAGAGAAATCTATAAATATAAACTAATTTAATTATTATAATAAATGTTGAGAATGTGCCAAACATTGCCTTTTACATTTATATTTACAAATCTTCCAAATACTTTTTAACTTGTTCTTTAATTCCTGTCAAATGGTTTCGTTGGGCAAGCGAAGCGAGTCCCTATAATGCAACAAATTATACATTTTTCAGCAACCGCCCGGAAAGTACCCACTTCCCGGACGCTTTTTCTTTGAGAAAGTGAACACTTTTCCGGCCTAGTCCGGGAAGTACGTATTTCCCGGACTAAGCTGGGAAGAATTACAAAAATTACACAGGCGCCTTTGTCGAACTTCGGCGACGTTACTTGCTGATACTGGTGGAAATATCACAAATTTAAAGAGACACGGTTGCTGGAAATCTTACCAATGTCGCTGAAGGATATACAGACAATTTACTTACAAACAAAATTAAAATAGCCAAAACTATTCAAAAATTATCACATGGGAACAATCAACATGAATCGGATACCTTTCCTTCATGCTAAAAGAAGTACGTAAGACCTTTTAGACTAAAAAATAAAATAATTTTCCCTTATTTCAATCAGAATGTAATTATAATGTAAACATTTTTGCTACAAAGTTTAAAATAAATAGTTTTTTTTTGTACTGTTTTTTTACTATTAATTTTTATAATGGTTTCTTTCCAAATATATTTTTTTATAGTTTTTTTCTTTTTATTATAAATACTTAGGGTTAAGATATTTTAGAGATACCGGATACATAATGATTCAAGTAATATTGAAACTGAGTAAAATGTTTTATATGCATTTTGTACAAACATTATAGGTCATATGAATAATTTGTATATTAAAAAAGTTAATAATTCTCCCTGTCTCCTATGAAAAGTGGTTTTCTATAAATAAATGTAATAACTTGTTCAATGTCAAGCTTTACCTGTCAATATGAAATATTTGGTAACTATACAGCTCTATCTTAAAGAAGCAAGGTGTTTCATGTAGCGATTTCTAAAAAAAGAAACTTTATTTATGGGGTTTAATTTCATTGCACTATCCCACTTGTTTAATTTTGGAAAACTAAAGTTGATTTTTCCATAGTAAATTACAGCATACCCGCATAAACATCTAATTCAGCAATTAAGTATATTTCTCCTTAGCAATTAAATTCATTAGCTATTATAAAATATTTAATATTACTATAGAAATAAATGCCATGTTAATACCTATTATCTACATCTTTAATTCGCCAAATACAAGTATAGTGTTTTATATAACAAGTGGGTAAAATAGTGTTTTTTTACAAGTGGGACGTTTTTACAAGTACGAGCCGAAGGCGAGTGCTATAAACCACATGAGTAAAAAAAGCACATTTTAGTCTCTAGTTATATACAAAATTTTTTGTATCACCATTCGAAATTAGAAAACAATATAATTTGCTGAGGGATATATAGAAGATAGCATCCAGAACAAAAAGGAAATTTCAAAAAAGACGTTTTCAAACAATACTACAGAAACGACTATGTCTGCCGATGTAGTTCTTGGTGAGAATCAGACCAACCACCATATTAATATAAATGAATCAAATATTTTTCGTACACCTGAACATATAATTCCAGAAATAAATATAAGTAATGTTAGTAACAGTACTATTCTTATAAATTTTCGTTAAATTATGAATAAAATTGTTCATGAAATTAGTTAATAATTAATAAATGTTTGATGTAACAACTTTAATTTGTTATTTGTTGACTGTTAAGTTTTATTTCACACTGTCAAATAATATTTCTTTATTTCACACTTTTTCCTTTATTTTTCACTTGTCAGTAATAACATTGTTTTGATTCTAACTGTCAAATAAATGTCACTTTAGGATATGGTGTTACAAAAAGAAATTTTATTTATCTCAATCCTTTTCTCACTGTATTTATAAGAAACAACAGCACTCTACTTAGTATGTACCTCTATCATTCGTGTGCCTTTTCTGTGTAATTTATTTCTCGTATATACATTCATACAGCAGACGATGTTTACGTCCAGTAAACAAATTAGGGGGTAAAAAGTTCGATATTCGTTTCCATTGGGAAGCCTGAAAATAAATGGACTCCCGTTGTTTTTAATGTACTACATCAATTCAATCTGCATGTTTCGCAGTATCGGTTTTAGGTTACTGCGCCGCAAAGTAGACTTTAATAAGATTATATTTTGCTTCTATTTTGATATTTGCCGCATAGACATCGAGGATATTTTTAATAGTATCAAGCTTCACCGTAATAAATTAAACTTTAGGCTACACCTTACCCTTACATTTCATATTGTGTGTTTGTCGCTTTCAAATTATGTTGTATCAGCTTTAAAAAGTTCCTTTGTGCACAAAAATATTTTACACATAAAATCAATTTAGTAGTTGCTCAAAATGTTGTCCATTGTTGGGCCAATCAATGATATAACCGTTAAGCCTTACCGCACTCGTAGTAGTTTGTTTTTGTTAATTACATTAACCATCTGTTAATGATATAACTTGATATAACCGTTATTCAATTCGCGACGGACATTTTCGAAAGCATCAGTTTGAATAGCTTGGCATTTTTCAGTAATTCTTTGACGAAGCTCTTCTAAATTTTGAGGTGGAGGTGTATAAACAACTGACTTTAAATGTCCCCATAGAAAGAAGTCAAATGGCGCCAAATCCGGGGACCTAGCGGGCGATTCGATAAGTCCCCTTAGCCCTATCCATTTATCATGAAATACATTGTCTAACCATTGCCTGACCTGAACAACATAGTGGCGAGGTGCTCCATCTTGTTGAAAATGTAACTCATTCTTATCAAGTAGGGTGTTTCCATCTCTATCCAGTTGATTTTCAACTGCTTCGGTAATTAGCGGATTGATCGTATTATTATTTTATTCAAATATACCTCACTATTTAGATTTCCATTGATAATAAATGGACCAATTACTTGATTCCCTAAAATACCGGCCCATATATTAAGTTTTTCAGGATACTGGGACCCTTCTACAAATACATTATTACAATATCTACAGTTATGCCTATTGACAAATTCATTTAAATAAAAGAAACATTCATCAATCAAACAGATATTTTTAAAAACGCGTTATTATTATTAATATTCATATTCATTCGTTCTCAAAACTCAACTCTTCTGTCAAAATCATCTTCACTTAACTTTTGACATATTTTCAATTTATAAGGATGGACTTTATTAATGTTTGTAATTTTGTGGACAGAGCCCAAGAAAACTCCAGTTGCTGCGGAAATGGTACGTAATGAAGTATTAGGATTCATGACGCAATAATTATTCAACACCTCAAGTTGAGTATAGCTTCATTTAAAACACTTAGCTGATTATGTTTTAAATTTGTAACAGATCCAGTCTGAGTAAATTTGGCAATAAGGTTTAGGACATACCTATGAGATACGATCTTACTCGGATGCTTTTCGTTAAACGTTGCAGGAGTTCGCCGAGCATACTGTCGGCTCCAGAAATTAACTATATTTCAACTTCTTCGCCCAAAGTGTAAACCATTTCTGTTAATTTACTTCATCAATTACACAATCTGTCACTATTATCAATACTATAGCAACTCATATAAAAATGAATTCAATCTATTTGTTAGTTTTTTAGTAAACTTTTTTTTTGCATACATTCCATAACAGCATTTTTTGTGCAAAATAATTGAAAGGGCTTATTAAAAACAGTTACAATCAATTTATATTAAGACGCGTCGATTCTGTGTCGCTCTAAATTCCGTCGCCAAATCGACAAAGTTTCTAAGCTATCTCCTCCGAGCGGGGATCGCGAAGCGATAAAGTTCGAATCCCGCTAGATGTAACTTTTTTTATTTTACTTTTTAATTCCAATTATTATTTATTAGTATTAGTGGTTAGTTATTCTGTTTCATTGTCCGTAGATTTTATTCTTTCTGCAATTAAAGTTTGGAATTAATTCTTTCATTTTGGCTAGTCTGTAAAATTCATCATTTTAGCTTACAAAAGTAAATATCTTCTACAATATTCATTTGCTGCAACAATTATGACAGCAATATCTTTTTAACGCCGCCGTTACACCTTTTCGAAGGGCGGGCGAGGCTCCGAACCGTAGCGGAGGGCCCCATTGATAAAACTGGTAAAAACGCTTATAGGTACTAAAAAATGAATTCTACTGTCAGCACTTAAAAATGATGATCCATATATATTAAAACGCGTCGATTCTGTCTCGCTCTAAATTCCGTCGTCGAATCGACAAAGTTTCAAAGCTATCTCCTCCGAGGGGCGATTTCGGAACGATCTCCGAGGACCACCGGAGGTCGCCCCCGGCTTTTCTCCAATGCGTAGGGGTATTTTCGTTCCGTTTCTTACGCGTTTTCCCAATTTAAACGCCTTTTCAAAAAACCTCTGCAAAATTTTCGTCGATTGCCGTTCGGCGAGAGAGATGCGGCTAGCACCGGCGTTTGTCCTCACGCCTAATGGTCCCGTCACGGCCGCCGAAATGCCGACTTTTCGCGGGACCCCCGAGACTTTTTTATAATTTTTACGGCTTCGAGAATCGCTTTACGCGAAAGTTCCGTCCTTTCTCTAATCCTTTGAAATTTTTTTTCGAGACCGTACGTCGACGCCTTCTACATATATTTCGTCTTCGAAAATCTCGAGTCGCATCCGTCTCAACTTCTATCTCATTTTATATGCCCATGTGAGATTACACTAACGAGACAAGCACCTCCCACGAAAACTGTCAAATTAATTAAACTTCAAATAGGTTATTTTCATTATTTTCCTATGAGAAATATTGCTAACGGAATCGATAGTACTGACTGCCAAACACTTGCCAAACAGTGATTACCAAAATACTGAAGCGAAATGCTTTTACAATTAGAAAATCGCTAAAAATTATTTTTTCAGGTTGACACGTTAAGTTTACATACTTAAACGTCTCAAGGTAAACATTTGACAGCAGGCGTGGTAGCCCAACGGGAAAGTAGTAGGATTCAAAACTTCATAATGCTGATTTCGTAAGTTCGAGTCACGCTGGAGGCAAACTTTTTTTTTTTTACTTTTTAATTCCAATTATTTATTAGTATTAGTATTTAGTTATTCTGTTTGATTATCCGTAGCTTTTATTCTTTCTGCACGTAAAGTTTGGAATTAATTCGTTCATTTTGGCAGTCTGTTATATTCATAATTTTAGCTTACAAAAGTAAATATCTACAATATTTTTGGTCCCATTGATAAAATTGATAATAATATTTACTTAAAATAAATTGTACTTTCAGTACTTAAAAAACTATGATGTTTTACCATCAACAATAGAGTACCCTTATAATTCATCAAAATATTTAAAAAAATCGTTTAGTATAATTACATCATCATTCCAGATACAAAATTTCTTTGATATGTATTTTCTATAAAATAATATTATTCTACATGCTTTTGTCACCCGAAGGGTGACCCCCGGTAGGGCTAGAAATGGGAACGAAAATCGCGACAGCGATTTTCTCCCATTTCTAGTTTTACTATTAGAACAGAGTACCCTTACAATTCATAAAAATATTATTAAGAAAAATATCGTCATTCCAGATACAAAATTTCAGCTTTCTGTCTCTAATCTATTATTTCATATACAAGCGATTATCTCAAATTTCTTTAATATGTATTTTCTTAAAAATAATATTATTCGAGATGCTCTTGTCACCCGAAGGTTGACAAAACGATACGAAAATATCGAAACATATGACAATACAAAAATCGCGACAGCGATTTTCTCTAACTTCTAGTGTTTTATTTGAAAGATGCGACGGAGTAAAAAGGTTTTCCTAAATATCTCGACAACAGATCGATCAATTAAAAGAAAAAAAAAAAACACCGACATGTAGGGATTAAAAAGACTTTTAGAATGAGATATTACTCGATATCCTTTACTTTTTAAGATTTCTAAAGGGGTAGATCTCGCTAGTAGGGGGTAAAAGGGGGCACGAAGGGGACCCGAAGGGGGCGCGTTAATTTCCTCTTCTTTGGATTTAAATAGAATAACATATTTAAAATCAACTTAAACTGTTTTCAGTGGAATTATATCAGGCAAGTGAGTTAGTTGACTTGAAATAATATATGAAGTTTAATAGGTTGTTGGATGGTCAATTTTGTAGAAATTTTACATATATACCAAATATATAAGGTGTTTATTTAGGCACACTGTAAATGCATCATTATATTTTACGGAAAAGGTTTCCTAAGGCATGTCGGAATAACTTTGGACGTATACTCATTAGATTGTAGTGGCTCTAGATAACCACTACAGGAATCATCAAAAACAACCAGAATCCCGCTGAAACACAATCCTATCACCTAAAAATTTATGTGTACATTTTACAACTTTCAATTTGCTAACTCCTGTAAATTCTGAGACCACCCTCTATTGAATATATTGTTTATGAATTATATGGTTACATTTTAGAAACATTTATACGGCTGCTGTCATGTGGGTATATATAATAAATTAAGTTAATATTATCATATGATATAAAACCATATAGGTAATAAAACATACAGTGCTTTCGAAAAGTAACGAATAAATTCATTATTTTAGAAATTGAGAAGTTTTCGAAAAAATCTCCTGACACGTCGATTTTGTTTTTAAAAAAGGCACTTTTTGACATACGACCCATATTTGTGACGTCATTGTTGTTCGAGATATGACGTCATCGACAATTTTTTTAAATAGCAACCTCCAATTTTGACCTCGTCATTTGAAAGAGCGTAGCATTCTACATACGCATCATGAAAAATTATGGTGTTGCATAACAAAAATTTCAAGAAAATAATGTTTGAGATCTTAAAATTTAATTTTCACAATACTGACAATGATAATGATTATGTAAAAAATTGACTAAATTAAATGTTCAAATTGTGCACCGTTGGCTGCCTGACAGTAGCCAAGACGATTAATAAATTCTTTTTGGACATTATCTATAACTTCAGGAGGTATACGATGTATATCGTGACGAATTCTTGCTTTTAAATCTTCTAAATTAACCGGTCTAGTAACGTATACTTTGCTTTTTAAGTATCCCCACAAGAAATAATCTAGGGGTGTCAAATTAGGCGATCTGGCTGGCCACTCAATCGGCCCCCTTCTCCCTATCCAACGATTCGGTAACAGCTCATCTAAATAAACACGGACAGGTGCTGCATAATGGGGAGGTGCACCATCTTGTTGAAAGAACATGTCATTTCTTGGAAGATCACGTCTCTCTATATCTGGATATAAAGTTATTAGTATTGTGAAAATCTTAAGATCTTCAAACATTATTTTCTTGAAATTTTTGTTATGTAACACCATAATTTTTCATTATGCGTATGTAGAATGATACGCTCTTTCAAAGGGCGTGGTCAAAATTGGGGGTTGCAATTTAAAAAAATTGTCGATGACGTCATATCTTGAACAACGATGACGTCACAAATGTGGGTCGTATGTCAAAAAGTGCCTTTTTGTAAAAACAAAATCGACATGTCGGGGGATTTTTTCGAAAACTTCTCAATTTCTAAAATAATGAATTTATTCGTTACTTTTCGAAAGCACTGTATAATAAAATCCAATACATTTCAATGTATTGGAAAACATTTTCCAATACATTCCTTTGTAGGATATTTGCGAAATTTCAATAAAGAGGACACCCTGATGTGATGCCCATAATAGGAGTAACTAAAATTTTATCTTTGAATGTAGGTAAGTAATGAATCTTTGAAATATGATTATGAATTTAAGTCACTCATCTTCCGACACAAGTAACCGCAACGGACAGATAATTGAAGGCCAGAAGACGCCTATCCAACGTTCAAAGTGGGAAAATTCATGGAGAGTCGAAGTAATAACGCCTAGTCAGAAGTCGTGGGCTCGGGGCTAAAATCCGCCAACCAGATTGGAAACTAGAGAATAATCCTTGCCACTGGTATGGGCTAGCATAAATTATTTCCTTCGAGAGGGTCAGGTTGGTAACATAGGCGTTTGAACGGGGGCCAAAGGGAACAGCTTGGCATATTACGATCTACAGATTTTTGAACATACCTCTTTATCATTAGAAAGAAACATCTCAAAATATTTATATTAATGTAAATATTGGAGAATGTTTCATTCCAATACATATATATCCAATACATTCCATACAGGTTGTTTAATTTAATTAGTACATAAAAATTTATTCAATTTAGAGTAGATGCTGTTAAATATTTGAAATACAATGATATATAATAATATAAATAACAAACGTAATTAAGATCTAGAGATTGCTGAAGATTCATAATTTTTCAAAATCACGTACAGACGAAACACTTGCACACACGACACAATTCATTAGGATAATCTCATTTAAGGGAATAAACCTTTTGAATTATTTTTTGAAATTTAAACTGACTAGTTTAATAAAACCCAAAGCCTAAGTTATTATCATACTTGTTTCTTACTAAGACTGTTAACCACCGGGAAGTTATTCTTTTATTCATTTATTGACAGCGTATTGTGAGCAACAGATAAAGACTATCCAATTTATTGTTTATGAGTTTGTAAAAAAACATTAGTATATGTTGATCCCGCATTATTTGCAGCTTTTCACGAAGAAATTCATAATTGTCATATTCTGGATAAATTTATAGTAGATATATGTAAATATTGTTTAAATAAATGTGTATAAATAAATACTGTATTAATGGATACCACACGACTGACGCATATTCCAAGCGACTTCGTACAAGGCAGTTAAAGAAGTATTTGATACTGTCAATATTCTTGAAATATGTAAGGTATCCTATTACACAATTGTAACTTTACAGAATTTTTTACTCATTTCGTTCTTTTACGATTAATACGTCTCAACCTGGAAGATTGGTGGTATAAATTCATGGATCTAAAGCTAACAGTAGAATAGGAGGTGGAATATTATTGCATCAGTTCCAGATTTAATACATAGGAAAGACTAGGGAGATATGCCACTGTGTTTCGTCCTGAAAATAACACTACTGAAATGCGTCTGTAAAAAAATATTGCCAGGGAATATCATGGTAAAAATAACTATATCTGATTCTATCTATAATCGGGCAGCAATAAACCAGGATACAATGAAATGTTCAGCAGTGAAAAGACACACACATTATATAGAAATAAATTCGCTTCCAGATCTTTCTATATAAGGTGTGTGCCTTTCATGCTCATCAAATATTAAATCAAATATCTGCAAGTGTGTTATTGGTAAACGCCTTTGTGAACTCCGTAATGAAGAGATACAATCGGCCTCTCATATTATTAACAATGACAATAATAATAAATCTCAATAAGCCCAGCGGTAGTGATGAGACTCTTACTTGATATTGATCCACCAATGGCCAAAGAAAAAGTATTTTGTATTTTTGCATGTTCATATATATCTTTAGGCAAAATAAATATGGGAGTGGCAACATATGGAATACTACTTTAAAATTTGCTGAACTTTTGAATCAATTCAAAAGCTGATTCGCTGTTTTGCTATTTAAATGTGTACGCTGGAAGTCAACTTTGATTTGACTGAAACCCTATAACCTTTGATCATACCGTTTCATGAGTAAAGCTCGGCATTAGTAAAGACGCGAAATATACTCCATAGATTAACCTTTTTTTTTTGAGCTGTCTTGATGCAGATCTGAAATAAAAAAAAAGAAAACGTAGAAGTTTTCTAGAAAATAATAATTAACATGGTAAAATATGCACTATTTTTTCTATTTTTCTGAAAATAAATAAATAAATAGAAATAAAAAATAGAAGTCATCTTGAAAGGGGGTTGGAACCTTTGTTATGAAGACAATACTGACATAGTTTTCCACAGGACACCAAAACACTATACTGCACTCGACGCGCATTTCGCCAACCAAGTTGACATAATCTGGAGATGGCCAACTGTGCAAGGTTTAATAATCTCCAGATGATGCCAACTTGATTGATGAAACGCGCGTCGAGTGCAGTATAGTGTTTTGGTGTTCTGTGGAAAGCTACGTCAGTGTTAGAAGTCATGTAGATCTAAAATTTGTGTACAAATTTTCAGCGAGTTTCAGTTAATATATAAATAAACATTATATTTGGAAATACTTTTTATAATTTTATTGGTACGCCCATGCTGAGAATTGACAAGATTCGGCTTCAGATGTTTAGCCGTAAATCCTATTTACTTAGGGTTATTCAGGAAATGCCGAGAAACAGATACAAGATTTGTAACCCTTAAAATTGAATTATTAATATAGTATCTAATATTATACACGCAATTTCATCGCATCCTGTATCCGATTCTATAGATACAGTTAATTTAGCAGAGCGTGTCAGTGTTTAGTGCAGAAGCAGCGATAAATAAGGGGTTGTCAATAATCAAGCAAGTTTGTTGTAAACAGATAGGTATAAATGTAAATCATTTTCTGCATTTACCTACTTTTGCTCACGATCTCAATACCAGTCCTGAAAATAGTAACTTCGTTTACGACATGAAAACTTCACATTTAGCGAAGCATAATGTCAATTACGTTGATATATTTGTAAATAATTATTTTCTGCAGTGCTCAGGTAAGAGAAAAATTTCAGAAAACTTTAGTTATTTGCTTTAGTGGGTAAAAATTTCCCTGCTGCTAATCTGTGACGAGTCAGATAAATTATTTACCTACACTGAGATCCAATTTTTATTTTAGAAATGATAATAAATGATATGGTATCGGGTCGGTGGCTCTGAGTTTAGTGTGTTGATAGCTAGTCTAGAGCCTCTAGGCTAGCTCTAGAGGTCGTGGGTTCGAATCCTTATTCAGCCAGACAATTTTTAATTAAATTTTCTACTCGTATATTAAGGTCTGTTTGCAGAGATGGGTAGGCAACCACCCTGGCAGTAGCGAGAGTTGTGAGTTAATCCAGTTTTAAGACCAAAATATCCTGATGTGGATACCAATGCCTCAACTAATAGAGAGAAAAGATTGTGTGCCTTTGCCCGATAAAATGCACAATCCTCATTCATCGGATCATAATCATTCTCTGAGATAACAAAAGTCATATGATCGAAGATACATGGGGAAACATGGGAAAATAAACAGTATCTCTATAGCGAAAAGATTAAACTGTTGGTATAAAAGTCCATGCAGCTTAGCATTCGCTATCTGAGTACTCGGAATTAAGGAACTAAGGCTATTAATAGGCCTTTTCATGGGATATTATCTCATCGCATTCAGACATTGATAGAGATATGGCCTCAAACGAATAGGTGAAGCTAAGAACGACGCATCATGTCGCTTTTGTAATGAGACTATCTGATAAACAGTGGAAGACATACTTTACTCTTGCGAAGTATTAGTTATTCAACAGTTTGAACTCTTGGGACAAATATTTTTAATCGCTGCAATATAGCCCCTAGGACAGTCCTTGCCTTAGTCAGCTGCACTGGCTTTTCACAAAAAACCTTGTAGGTCAAGGTGAAGAGAGACATTGATGATTTAACACCTCATCCATTACTTTAATTTAATGTGATATGGTATATTGATGATTCATAGTTTCTTTTGGGATTACACCACCTGTAAAATGAAAAGCAAAAAACCAAAAAAATTGGTTTTTTGCTTTTTTATGGTTAACATCAATATGGTATATTGATGTTAACTGTCAAGTTTTTTGGCACATTGTTGACATTGATATTTCGATGTTTCACCCACTTCTCTACAAAAAAGTATATACGAGTATACTACATTTTTTTCACAAAACACACCGTTACGGAGTAAATCGATATTTTATGAGACCACGTCATATCCTTTCCTAACAAAATAATACATTAAAATAAAATTTTACCTAATATTGGCAAAGCTTTTGGCTATTAAAATAGAATTTATTTCTTCAATAAAAAACAAAAAAGAGAACTTTCAGACAAATACATGGACAAATATCCTACGCCTCGTCCGAATTTTCGGACTTTTTCAAGGTTACCTAATTGTTTCTATCAATTTTCTATTTTAATTTTATTTTATGAGTCGGTTTTATTCTCTTTTTCATATTTTTCATTGTTTAAGAATGCAATGTACGTGTACACAGTAAAAAAAGACAAATGGTAAAATTACTAAGTGGTAATCGTAATTTGCTGCAGTGTTATTTTTAACACGAACTGGGTTAATCACTAAACCTTTAGAACTCATATTACACGAACGATATACCCGCCAAGTTTGTAGAAGTACTCATAAATTGTAGTAAAATTTACAAAACCCTGTGTTAAAAATGAATCAATCCGCCATAAATACGGAATAATTACACGCTGAATAGTTAACTATTACACATTACCTTGTAAAATCAACTGTGTTAAATTACTTTTATGTAATGTAATAATACACTGATATGTCTAACACTGCCAAGTGTGGACTATATACACACTGATCAGTGTGGATTCAGTGTTAAAATTACTTGGTTCTTTTACTGTGTAATAAAAAAGATGAAAAACAAATAAAACTAACCCATACAATATAAAATAGAAAATTTCTATTAGTATTAGGCTATTAGGTAACCTTGAAGAAGTCCGAAAACTTCAAACGACGACGGAAAGTAGGATATTTGTCCATGTACCTGACTGAAAGTCCTCTATTTTTGTTTTTTATTAAAGAAATAAATTCTAAAATTATACCTATTATAAGTATAATCTTATTTTAAGGCATTCTTTTGTTAGGAAAGGACAACACATGGTTTCGTAAAATATCGTTTTAATCCGCAACTATGTGTTTTTTGAAAAAAATAGAAGTGTACTTTTCTGTGGAGAAATGCATGTGACATCGAATTATCTTATTATTTTAAACAACAGTCAGTCGTCCCTAGTGGACAGAAAATTGGTCCCTAGAGTGCAGGTTGCACGCCACTGGCTAGTCCCATCGAACTGGGACGTAAGTTTAATAGTTTGTAGACGTAATGATTAATAGTAGCATCTACCGAATAAAGTTTGAAAACTATTGGTTTATTACTGCCAGACATATGAATAAAAAATATTTTGTTCCAAATATACGAATAAGACACTATAACATTAAATTATTTTATATAAAAAGGGGGCCATTTCGGGACTGTTTGAGATCACTATAGCAACTGTACAAAAAAGAGATTATTGTACAGTTGTACAGTACCGAAAAGTAATTTGACATTGACATTCCATGTCACATAATAAATTGAAGTTTAATTAAATAGAAAAATAGAAGCAGACAGTGACTCCGATGAATCGGTAAACTGAAGGTGCCTAATTAGAAGCGGTTGGAAAAAAAATATTATGTTAAACTCGTACAAAAGATACGTATTCGAGACTCGTAAAATTCCCTCGTTCCAAAAACCCTTTCCCTCGTCCCAAAAACGTATATTTTTGTACAAGTTAAACAAATAACTATGTTTTCAACTTCCAAAGAAAGCGAGAGCTTTTGACGAAATGGCGAATGCGCCACGACCAACCCTTTAAATGACCAATATGTGAAATATATTAGGTACGATTATTAATTAAAATACGCCTGTACGTACAGTTTAGCGATTTATATAGAATTTTTTGAGTGTCCTCATTAAATATTACACAGGGTGATGAATCCACAGCTTATTCTTTTGAAATACTAAAAAATAAAAATGTATTAATCCGCAATTAACCCTAATAATGTGTAACTTCATATTTTACATCCTTTTTAAATTATCTTATTCCATTCGAATATAATATTTGTAGGTTTGTATATGCCACTTACTGGGGAAATACGGAAGTTTATTTTCATATATAGACACAGACGCATGTTTACATTCTGTAACGTCCATTAAACTTGATCTAGATATAATTTAATATTAAATTTTTAATTGATGATATTTTATGAAACCATGTCATATCCAACTCATGTGTTTTGTGAAAAAATTGTAGTATACTTTTCTGTAGGAAATTGAGTGGGACATCGGAATATCGTATTACTTTGAACGTTAGTTAGTGGCGTAACATATATTTTTTAGAAAAGGGTCCCAAGAGCCCAGGTTGCATGCCACTGGCTATTCTCATTGACTTGAAATTTTTTGTGGAGGTAAAGATTCATAATAACATCTACCAAATTTTAAAACAATTTACTGTCAGAGATTTAATAAAAAAAAAAATAATTTTTTAAGACTGTTTCTCCGAAACATATTTGGAAATAAGTTTATATAGTAAAGTCCCAATATTTTTACTAGTTCTACATGTTCCCGAATTTATCATAATAAAACTGAAACACCCAGTACATAGCTGTTTTATTTTTAGATATTTATACTACTTAATGTACCAATAAAATACTAATATGAAAATTATATACGAGGGTAATCTCAAATATAAGTTGTTAACGTTATTAATTAAAATTCCGTAATTATCATATACTTAGAAGGACGTATTGTATGTATTGTAAAATGTGTATTTCAGGTATAATTGTTCATGTATTCAGGAAACAGAAAAAGAATTTAAAAAATATCCACAAATTCATTTACATTGGCTATTTCCATCACCATTTATCTATATAATCTCTGACTTTGTCACTACATGTATTATAGTGTTTTTACAGAAACTTTGAGAAATTTTGACAGTAATTTTTGTAAACCATCCTTGAACTAATGCATGTCTAAATGTGTGAGTCGGCTGGAGGCCGTCTGTTGACAATTTTCCGTTTGGACCTCCTTGGTACGCCTTGAGCTAGGGGAGCATGAGATAATCTCTGGGAGTCAAGTTAAGAATATAAGGAAGATATGTAAAAATATGCAATCTGAAGGATCCAACAGGTGTACACAAAAATATGTGTATTCTTTGTAACATCACTTTGTAATTTTATACATTGTGCAATAAATATCTTTCTTCAGAATTTATCTGATAAGATAGGAATTTACCAGCACCATCTAACTCACATATCAAATTTTCCTTAAGTTAGAATAATAACTTCAATATTATTAAAATAAATTACCTATGTTACTTTTTTATTAATACTAAACTTCCCCTATTGTAGACTAACAATACCTACTAGAAGGATGACCTTTTTCAGGTATTGATCTTTTACTTTACTGTGTTATGCCGGGTTCGATCTGTAATACTATTCTACGTGAATGGGTGATTTAAAACACTTGAACAATGAAACTCAATCTACGTAAAAGGGACAAAATAGAGCGATAAAGTTGTCTACCTAGATGTAAAATCTCATAGAGACAAAGGTCTATAAATGCCATCTTAGAAAAAGAACATCGAAGAGGATTATTGAAACTAAGAGTTGACGTATAGATATTTCAAATAATGTTTATTAATTATGAATCTAATTTATAGTTTTAAAGGGGATATTTTTTTTATTTGCATTTAATTAAATTTAACAACGAAATGTAATCTATAAATTTCACATAACACAATAATAGGTACATATTTACTTTGCTGGTTGGATGGAAGCATTAATACAGTCAAGTGGGAAGTAATATCAGAACAAGGTCATAGACCATACGTCCATTACTGACCATAATATGGTTATATACAGAGTCATAGTAATCATACTAGTGGTATAATATACTTTTCACACCGCAAGGACTAAAATTGCACTTCCACTCTCTAATTTTAGAGACTAAAGGCGAGTTCGCATTAGTCAACTTCATTGATCAATATCGTTGAATCTATGCGATTGAAAGAAAATAGATTAATGTGAATATCCGTTTAATGATATTGATCAATAATATTGCATTTCAATATAACTGAAAGGCGTTTCTACTTTTGGTTGAATCAATGGACTGATTCAATTAGAACAGTGCTTGATAGTGGGAACATGTGTTCGAGTTCAGTCGCATTGAAACGCCGCGCCAACGTCCGTATATTTGAGGTTAAGTTGTGTATTTTAATTGGTATTTAAATCTGATTTTTAAAGATCATTTAGAGATCATTCTTAAATGTTTTTTATAGGCATCCAAGTCATCTGTTGCCAGTTCCACTAACAGCTTTACTGAAACATACTTCATATCTCTGTTTTAGGATCCATGGTTTGACCCACTAACGACGAGGTTTTCTTTTTTCCTGTTTCTAATTACGTTTTTTAAATACTCACATATAATACGGACGCCTGCCCGCACAATTTTCTTCTTTGCAGCCATTTTTTAAACTGGCACTTTCTAGACTAACTATTCAATGTCCTTGAAATATATGAACCAAATTTCATTCTATTCCATTGATCAATCGCATAGATTCAACGATATTGATCAATGAAGTTGACTAATGAGAACCCGCCTTAAACTGCCACTTTAGTTCTTTGAGATAAAAATTTTTGTTCCAAACGACTAAAGAAATTTTAATGCCTTATTGGGATTAAATTAACAAAAACAGTAGAAATCAGTTAATTAATAGTTATCTACACTACAAGGGAGGTAAGTAGATTTAGACTTACCTTCTGCGTATAATGTTTCATCTGCTCTCCTACTGTTCAATGAAATAAAAAATCAGATTTTACATTTCTTGATCAATTTATTTTGACAGTGGTACTAAGTAATTTTTTGTCATTAGTGGATGTCAAGTAGCCTGTCAAATTAATCACGACCACTGTTAAAGCGATAGACAGTAAACTCACCAATCCGATACCCAGGATAATACTAAATAGGTACTTATTATTTTATGTCTACGTTTATACAAACTATGAAGTTTCGTTGAACTTTTCATTTATCATCCGGCATTTTAACAATTTATGGAAATCTGTAACGAAACTCTACTTTTAAATAATTAAATAAAAGTGACAGTTTGTTGTCTGGGCAACAATCTTATCTTATTTTTTATTTTGATTCCTATGTGGTCAAAACAATACTGTTCGCAATACTTTTTGTAACATGTTGGATAAATTTTTTTTTAATAAGTATATTTGTAATTTGCGGAATAATTTAGTTGGTACGCACTTTAATTAAAAGACAAGTATGGAATTAATTGTTTATTGGTTTAGGCTTATTGAAACCAGTCTCTCAACTAAATCTAAAAATAAACACGATATAAATCTAAACTTCTCATGAATATCCATGATACTCGTAAGTACTCCAAGCAAAAATTAATTAATACTTCCCAACTTCTTTAAATGTGCTAAATAAATTAAATCCACCAAGTGAAATTGCTGCCACTTTCTATTACAGGGAATTTTTGTTTAATTGACTTATTGAGTTTTATTTGTATATTCTTTATTTACAAATCCTAACCACTGTGATATATTGCCGTTAAAGATAATAGGGTTTCAATGTACTTTGATTATGCGTGGAGAATTAAATCATTTAATTTTTCTCTTATTATGATGGCACAAATGTGCCTTTTGTTACAAATTTTCCAAGAGAAACGGATATTAGGTTCAAAAGTGAATGGGCTGAAAATCGGACTCTCCACCGCGCCCATGTGGTCTATTGTGGCTAAACGGATATTAGTTCAGACCTAAACAACATATACTATATAAAAACATTGAGACCTTGTTCTCACCCATTTTGTGCCTAAGCAAGTAATACAAATTTTCATGTAAAAGAGTGTACGATACGAGTATATACTCTTTTGGTACACTTTATGATACACTCGTATGGAAATTCTTATCCAGATATATTGTGGATCATGAAATTAGAGACCGTTTTTCTAGAAAACCGTTTTATGTGGAGTAGAAGGCGAACATTATTAATTTGTTGAGCCAAGAAGCTTACACAGCCGAGGTGTTAGCCGAGGCTGTGTCAACTGGGCTTTTCATTATTGTAATGATAATTAGGTATTAAGAATTTTCAATCACCCTGAATCGGTTCACTTATTTATGTTTTTTTTTTAAGTATCCAAAATACAGGGTGGCCCAATAGTGTCAGAAAGTTTTATTACACCTATGCCGTAATAAACAAAATGAAAATATTTTATTATCTCAGAAAACCTACGAGGACCCACATTTTAAAAATATGTATAATCATATAGGGTGCTCTATAAACTGGGGCCATATCAAACTTATGTTTTCTTAAATGGAATGACAATACAAGGTTTACTACACAGTAAAAAAAGACAAATGGTAAAATTACTAAATGGTAATCGTAATTTGCTGCAGTGTTATTTTTAACACGAACTGGGTAGTATAATAACTAAACCTTTAGAACTCATATTACACGAACGATATACCTGCCAAGTTTGTAGAAGTACTCATAAATTGTAGTAAAATTTACAAAACCCTGTGTTAAAAATGAATCAATCCGCCATAAAAACGGAATAATTACAAGGTGAATAATTAACTATTATACATTACCTTGTAAAATCTACTGTGTTAAATTACTTTTATGTAATGTAATAATACACCGATATGTCTAACACTGCCAAGTGTGGACTATATACACACTGATGAGTGTGGATTCAGTGTTAAAATCAGTCGGATTTTTTTACTGTGTAGTATTATACGGAGTAGTTCAGGAGATATCGGCCCCTAGTCATATATGACTATACATATTTTTAATATGTGCGTCGTCTTAGGATCTATGAGATCCTAATTTTTGTTTTTTTTTTGTTTATTACTGTATATGAATTAAGGAATTTTGTCGCACTATTGAGCCACTGTGTATATTCAGCAAGGATTACAGTAGAGCAGACGTTATATTAGAAGAGAACTGGATATATTGCTACGAAAACTATGGCAATTATATGCAAATGAGATATGTGGTAAGTTAACCACCAATTGATAGCCGATTTTAATAAAATTTTAGATAGATAGGTACATTTTTGTGTCAATGAAGTATTCGTTTTTATTTGATATAATAGCTATTAAGATAAATAGAGTAATAATATAAGGATTGATCTCTACAAGAGTCCCTTTTCAGAGAGACACAAGTCTTACATAGTTATAATAAAATATCAAATACGCATTTGTTGTATAGAATACTTTTTATTAGAAATAAAGAAGGTATATTCGATCCCATCTGTATTAAGTCTCAAAAAACATTTCAATTAGAGATAAATTATAAGTACTTTAACTTCTATTCCCTTAAATTTATATATAATGAACTACATTTTTTATTCAAATAATGGGATAAGTACATATTTTTGCATTTTTAATACATATCAAAGGTCGTTCTATAGTGATTTCAAATATAAATATTGTAAATGATATCAACATGGTCCTAAAATAGAAATTCCTTTGTTTCCAAAATGTACAGGGTCAAAATATACGCGAATACCCTGTACATGCAAAATATTATTTTAAAAAATGTAAATATAATATAGATTCTGTAATCCGCTAATAATATCTCCTTTATTTATCCAGAATAAAATTTTATGGCATAGCTAGGGGAACAACCGAACCGAAAAAATTGAGTAAGCCGTATCTCTGATCTGTCGGTTTGTAATTAAACTCCCAAATTAGAAACGCCAGCAAAATAATAAATTGAACAATTTATTTTGTCCAATTCTTTGATTCTCCTCTACTGCTTCTAAGTGAGGCGACTCATTTATTTTTATTGCATGGGAATCCATGATGAAGTTATTTTTTAATCAATATTGGACAGTTTCCAATACTTCTCAGAAAAGTTGCAGTTATTGAAACTTTCGTTCCAATAATTTATTTATAAAATGTAGATTTTCAACAAGTATGTATCTAATGTAATTAACATCTAAGAGTTGGTTATGTAGACTCAGGATTTTGATAATAGATTACGTAACATAATAATATATCATAACATTTCTTATTGAATTGGCTTATATTTACCTTTATTTTTTACTGCATTTTATATATTTATTTCCTTTACAGTATATGTCTTTATATGTCTTGGCGTTTATAAAATTGGTTAACAAAAGTGATACTATTTATTACAAAGTTGTTCTGCTTTGCATGTTTAGGTTATAGATAACAAGGAAAGATATAATTACTACTTTAGAATGTAGTTAAACTATGTAATTTTATGTTAGTACAGACTGAACACTTTATAAATTACGCAAATAATTAGTATACTAACTTTGTAATTAAATATTACACAGTGTATCTACCTAGCGTATTATACAATATCATGTTATGTTTATATCGTCTTTACTTAATTATAATCCAGAGTATTTCAACATCTGGAATGAGTCAACCTTCGTTGTGAAAAACAGAGAGGAGGTATCTATATAATCGTGGGTTCTACACCAATGTGTGATAGTGTTTCAAAGTGACGGGTGCTAAATGAGTTCTATTTATCGAATCACAGGTACATCTACCTCGAGATTGCTGTGGAGAGAAATCCATAGACTAGTTACTACAGATGCTCTAGGAGAACTCATTGGGACCTCTATAAAACGGAGTTGGAAGTCGGGACTAAGGAAATCTGTACAAAAATAAAAAACTGACGATCTTGAGGTGGCTGTGGAGGAAGTCCAGAATGCCATTACATGATTGAATGAAAGTAGTTTCCCGATGAGAGTGAGGGCCACCAGAAGCACTGTGCCATGATGGAACAAGGAACTCAAAAAATTGAATGCACAAACTAGAAAACTACTTAATAGAAGTATATGTATAAGCGAATGGGAAATTTATAGGGTTACCCTAAATGAATATAACAAAAAAAAAAACGAAAGCTAAGAGAGAATAAGCTATGAAGGAAATTGGCAATGTGCTAGACTCCAGATATTGGAGCTACTCTTAAATATGAACTTTATGAAAACGATGGACTAGTACATCAACAAATAATGATTACTAGGGTCTATTACTAGGGACTGGGAAGTCGCATAGACTGTGGTGGATCAGACACAGATAATATGGACAAATAATACTTTTGACTCATTGAATTCCATAGGAGCTGATGCAGTTTTTCATGCACAGTTATAGTAGGGAATAGAGGCGATAGATTAATCTAGAATTACACTTAATTATATACCACTAGCTTGCAGAATGACAAATTTGAATTTTATTCCTAAACCATGGTGACCTTCTTACGCACCGGCAATAAGCCTAACGTACTTTCTTTTACAGAACATTAGAAGGGTTAGGGATAAATTATTGAGGGGTAACCCTCTACATCGAAATGAATTGCACTGCACAATCTAGTTTCTACTGTAAACAAAGCGCGGATAATTAGAATCTAACTCTTGCAGCAATTTTATATTTCGAAGTTTTTGACAATACACCATTCAAGGCAATACATTCTCAGCAAAGGTCTAAGTGACACATTGTGCTACTGGATAGACACCGTAATGAAAAACCGAATGAACAACGAGAACCTCACCCGCTAGCTACATAACATGGTTTAAAGCATGATACAACTACACGTTTAAAGTACGCCGAGCTGCCCCCTGGGGTTTAGTAGTGAACAGAGCGGGGTTTTATACTCAAGTCTACGCGGATTTGGTTCTCCTCGTGGTTGGAAAATATAATAACATGGTCTCGAAGCATTAGCTCTGAGACCGTGTTATTATATTACTAGCAGTTGTAGTGGCAGTTGCATTAGCAAAAAGAGCGCTGAGATTGTTAAATAATTGGTGTAGTGGAGAACTGTTTGTCAATCCGGGCAACATGTGTAGTCAACTTGAAAGAAAGGGATTTGTTATGGCTTTCATATAACCGGAGTCAGCTTGTGCAGTTGCTTAGAGCGCTGTTAGAACAGCTCTAGGAAAATGGGTGGAACTAGAACAATATAATTATTTATTAGCTGAGGCCACGAGTGCTGTAGCTGAGTGCTTTGAGACTTATTTTAGAGAAATTCACCCGTAGGAAGAAGAAGAGTTAACCATCAGTTTACCAAAGTTGAAAAAATTCAAACGAAAATGTCAAAAATCTATATTAGTTCAAATAGAGCACTGTCTGTATATTAATTACAAATTCTAAAACCATGTTACAATTTCAACTATTATTGAACATTTGAAAAAACACAGTGGCGAATTATTTGAAATATTCAAGAATTGATTTGAAGAAAATAAAAATGTTTTTAGTATTGGCAAAATATTAACAATAAATATTGCTTGTCTATATTGATTGAGAGCCATTATTGACATCTCAGGCTGTATCGAAAAGAGCTATAGTGGAAATTGTACAAATCGGTATTTTACTATTATACTACTAAACTATTGAAATCTGTTTTCAAATATAATATAAATGCAGTTGAAGTATCCTTGTTTTTAAATTTATGTTACATACTAAGTCTTATCGAATCAACGAAAGACATTAATATTATGCATTACTATTACTTGAATTATTATAACCATTCTAAATAACCTAGTAATAAGATAGTAAATGCCTTTTCAAAAAGTAGCAAGGCAATAGCAAAACATTAGATCATTATCTGGCAACAGTTCATCGATCGTATTCCAGGAGAAACTCGTTTACCTAAATCGGGAGCTAAGCCTGATAATTCTCGACGTCTTAAGGCCTTAATTAGTGTTATCTGCTTTATAGAATTTATAGAACCCCATTTAGATAGATAGGTTGTATTATATATATCTAATACTGTTGGATCTATAGATTTCATTCGCATTTAACGAAATATATAAATGCATTCTAATGCATATGGACATTGATCGATGAATAATAAAATAAGTAGCAAAAGCAAGAGCATCTGATTTAGTTAATATGTTATCTTTTGGGAGTTGAACAACAACATTTGTTGTCTGTGGATTATGGAAATAAGGGTGTTTTTCTGTTATTTATAATTACGTAGGTAGAAATTTGTGTATTTGTGTATAAAAAAACATCCTTTATAAAGCCAGTAGGTACAACAACTTCTAAGAGAAATATAATTAGCATCCGCAAACTATGACATTCACGCCTGAGCAGGTACGTGCAAAACTAATTAAGCAACTAACTCGACTCGACTCGAAAGCCAAGTACTTTTCTCGATTGGATTTGACGAAAAGTCACCAGCAATTAACGATGCATTAAGAAAGTCGCTCCAGTAAAAATTTTATTACTCCTAAAAGCATGTACTGCTATGAACGTCTCATGTTTGGTCCATTAACTCGCCCGTGAAATAAAAGTTTTAATTACTTTCGCCTTCAAAAGTATGTAAATGACGAGCAAGTCGTAGTAGCAACTTAGCATTAATATCACCGACACGAAGGGTGAGTAATACTTTTCGCAGTTAATACTTGAATAGATGACCGTGCATGGAAGACCTACGATGCTGTCCCCTACTTTCTAGTGGCCTGTCAGTGGATATGTTACAGGAAATATCCGATTTCAGGCCCTTTCAGTTTGGCCTAGGACATACTAAAAGTTCCTTTCGTTGTTAGGAACTTTGCATTTTTCGTAGGACATACTAGTGTTGCCTGATAGTTTTTAGGACAAACTAAAATGGCCTGATTATTATTAGGAAATGCCCGAATAAAAATTTGCATCCGGAAGTTTCGATGGTTAGTGATATTAGTGTTGTAGCTTCTTAATCGGAATCGTGCCGTTATACCTCTAGTTTATTGGAAACTGATGATAATTTATACAAACTAGGGACTAAGGATGGATGTTTAAAACAACTTTTACCAGATCCGAATTTGGTCTATGGAAACAAAATTTTATTTTAATAGACGATGTTCCTCAAGATAAAATAATTTCTTTAAAAGCAGCTACAAATTCTTCGGGCAAAATCCAGGGATATACTAGATGTCAATGCACAAGACACTGTGGTACAAATGCGTGTTTATGAAGAAAACGCCAATTACTGTGCAATTCAAAATGTCACAAAAACATACAACATTAATGAAAAACTAAGTATATTTTTTGTTAAATTATTTAAATCATATTTACCTTTAACAAATATGTTCCATTTTAGGTTTATAGGTAACTTTGATCTCTTTTAAATATAGTGCTTTTAAAGAAAATGTTTGCTTTGCTTCATCCTTTTACTCTGAATTTATTAATTTCCCTAATGCATTTTTTTTCAATAATTTAAATCTGAGATTTCCTACCACTAATGAGGCTATTTTACTTTGTCCTAAAAACTATCAGGCAATACTAGTATGTCCTAGGAAAAATGCCAACTTCCTAACAATGATATGAAATTTTAGTATATCCTAGGCCAAACTGAAATAGCCTGAAATCGGATATTTCCTGTAACAGATATATAAAGGTTATACAAAATTAGCTGAGGTTTGTATAGAATATGTACCATCGCTGAAGGATGTAAATCCCGATATATCTTATCTACACGATGTCCCGAAGCGGCCCACGATAGTGGAAGTGAGGATTCGTCAAAATCTCCAGTTTGGGGGTGACTGTCTCCTGGTGTCGATGATTGGACTTCAAACTTAGATGACTATGTGTTTGGGAACTTAAACATGTAATATAACGTCATGCTAGTATTCTTTTGCCCTATATCCATTTTTGCGGTTACGGACCTTTTTACATATCCGGAAAGCTTAAAATGCATTAGGCTTAAATCCACTGTCATCTTAGCAATTGTATTAGACATAAAGTGGGTTTTCAGTAAATTCTTGCTCTATATCCTAAAAATTGTTCATACAGAGAGTGTTTCTGGTTCTTTATCAACAGAGTACCTTTTAGCATTCAGGGGTGGCCAACCTGCGGCTCGCGAGCCACATGCGGCTCTTTGAAGGATTATTTGTGGCTCTCGATAAGTGTACCCGATTTCCCTTTTCATTTTTGTGCTATTATATTTTAAAAAATTATTATCGTTCCGTATGTGTTTCAAAATTTCTTTGAAATTACTGACGACAAATATGAAAGACTAAGTGCAACGTTGTAACAAATTTCATTTCCGTCCAAGTTAAGAATGATATGACTCATCGAAAACTGCGCGAACGAACATAAACAGTGGCGTAATCCCCAATTATTCTCCAAATTTTAAAGAATTATCAAGAGAAGTGAAATAAATGTGTTTAATTTTTAATATTTAAATTCAATACACATATTTTGTACTTTTATTTATGTTTTCAATATATATAATCTCTGTAAAAAAATGTTTTTAATACCTTTTTTGCATACCTTTTAAATACGTATATAATTGCGGCTCGCCAAACATTTCAAATTTTAAAAAATGACTCGGACTATCAAGGAGCTTGGCCACCCCTGGCATATATCCATTTCTTATAGTGCGTAAAATACTCTACATCCCAAAGGTTTACTCAATGCTTTTGCATTAGTTTTGACCTATATCCATAATAATATAAACAGTTGTCCGATCTCTCTAAAAAAAATGTTATAAGGCAGTTATTACTTTGCACTATATCATACCAAGTGTTACATTTGTCCTATATCGTATGTGAAACCTGCAACATGGCTTGATAGTAGGTTCCTTGGCCTATATCCAAAATAAGTTTTTATAAATTTCTTCGTTATTTTCAAAAATAATCACTCTAAATAACTCTTTTCAAGTGTCTAATTCAGTATTTAACTATTTTAAAGCAAAAAAATAGTACAAAAGGCAATAAGTTGGTGGTAAATAAAAAAATGTTTAACCTCAATTATCCCAAAACATGATTTTGGCTCATAAGTCAAAAGAATACTAGCATATTGATGTGCTTTCAGAAGGTAACTTTATACCACTAATAAAGATACTTAACCGAATCAAATATTTAATGAATGCAAAGTGGTTATATTTTTTGGAGTAGAAACTATAATCTGAACGTATAGAATGTTCAAACTATCTTGAACCTTCATTCATGAACAACTAAACAAGAGGTAAACAGTTTTCTAGATCTTGTGACATAGATCAAAAAATGTACCCTGGAGTCATATGTTACATGCTCCTAGCATATAACAAATGTTACAAGGCGAGCAAACAGATCAAACTTCTTACTTCATAAAGTTTTTACCAAGGTATCTCTAGAAATGTTTTCAAAACTTTTTACAATTTATACAAGACCGATCATGGAATATTGTGGACAGGTATGGCACCCTACCTTTATGCGTGATGTGCAACAACTGGAATCAGTGCAACGACGGGCAACCCGTTTACCATTTGGCCGTGTGAGACCATCGTACGAACAAAGACTACAAATCGCAAACTTGCCTGTTTTTGAAAGTCCTAAGACTCGTGGAGACCTAATTCTGACCTATCGACTACTTCATGAAATGATCCCAGAGTTAAGCAATATTCTTAAATTAAACAACAATGAACATCTCCGTGGTCACCATTAGAAACTCAAGAAAGAGAACTTTAAGACAACTGTGCGTCAGTGCTTATTTTCTAACCGTGTGTTCGATACTTGAAATAGACTCCCACAAAATGTTGATAGTGCTCCGTCCGTATCTTGTTTTAAAAACAGACTCGACCAATGGCTGAGAGACAGTTAATTCCGCTACAACTTCGAAATTTTCTCATTTATTGTTTATTTTTCTCTATGTTTCATAATAGTTTTTTCCTTTAATAATCTTATGGTATATATGGTTTTTATGTTAATTATGTATGTATTTGTATTTACTGCTATTTTTATACGTCTACAATTATAAGACTTACACAGTTATTTTGTAATATGGGCTTTACAGGTTCGTCTTCTGCCCATTTCATATGTAATAATAATAATAATAATAATAATAATAATAATAATAATAATAATAATAATAATAATACTCTTCACACTAAACAAATTGATTTCTTGTCGTTTTAAACAGACCGCCTGTAGTTACAACATAAATTACTCAAATTGATCAAGTCAATTTAAAATAAGTATTTCAATATTAAAATAAATAAAATATTATACTAAGTTAATATAGTAATAACAATTTTGATTAACGCATAATCTAAAATGTAATTAGTATGCTCAAGAAAATAATAATAATATATAAAGCTGAGTGAACTTTGTGTGTGTAGAGAGAACGTGGGCTAATTGATCACCTTGTTATGAGAAAGTGGAAACAATGGCGCACCGTACCTGTATGGCACTGCACTTAAGCAAGATTTATAGATTGTTTCTCACCGCTCCACTGTCACAATGGTTATTACATTTCCTTATGAATAAACATAAATCACCACCGTCAAATCAGAAATATGAAAGTTTAGAACTTTAGTATTGTGTACGTTTGCCATCATGTAGGTATGTTTACCTACCATTAAACCCACAATGTAGAAGTCATGAAATATTATATTTAACTTATACTTATACAGGCTTTAAGCTTAGTTTGGTTGTGGAATATAACAGGCTGATTCAAATTCTGGCCTATGCATGGGGATTTCGTGAATGGTAAGAGATACGATGTCGCTTAAATGGGAGCAAAGTTACGCAATCAGGGGGGGGGCAACATAATGGCTGAAAATAGCAAAGCTAACTTGATTAGTTTTTGAAATATTGGAAAAAAATTGAAATTTTGGAAATTCGTTTTTATTTTATTTCAATTTTAAGTAGATATTGAAAAAAGAACAACACTTCTTCACGGCAACTTTTTGTGCTCTATCGAATAGCATAATCATATGTTGATAAAACGTTTTACCTTTCCAGGGCCGTCTTCTGTTCATATTTTTTAAATATGACCCCGGAACTTTTATTACATTTTTTGAAATCTGTGTGTCTCCCGGTACTTTGCTGCCAATCGGCCAAAGCATATTCATACGTTTTGTCTCGTTTTGTGCCGTAATACGTGCCTGTACTAAATTACTACTTTACTAAAAAAAATGAATAGATCTGAAAGCATTAGGCATTACAGCAAAAAAAATGTATTATTTAAAAAACAATAAACATTTTTTGCATCTCTATGACCATTTTATTTCAAACTGTGTTTTATTTTATTGTCTTATTTTGGTTCAGCATTTCTGACTTATAATTCTAAATAATCCGGGGCTGGCGAGGCAGCCATATTCTTACGACAGTTAGCCACGCCCAGTGAACCAGTTTGTTGTATGCGGAAAGGATGCCTACAACGTCTTCCTACCATACTACCTCAATCCAATATCATTCAATATCAAGACTTTTATTTTTGTCATTTAAATTAGTATGAAGACAAATTAAAAAATTTAATATTGCAGATTTTGTTGATTTACCCCTCTGAAAGAAGTGAAATTGACAAGGTGAATGAATATTAAATTTCTTGAAAAAGCCATAATTTTGTCACTTGTTTCTTTAATTAACGAATTAATCGAATAAGCTTCATGAAAAAAAGCGATAAGCTTCATGATGGCGTCATAGCAGCAATAAAAACTTGTTGAACATGATTTGTAGCTAGTAGTATTAGCTTTTTTTAGATTTTGGGAAATGACATTAAAATAACTATTCAACACATTTGATAATGTGAAAGGATCAGATTCAGTTCTATTTTCCGTAATTATTTCTCTCATAACAGTGTCATAACATTATCATTTTAACTTATGACATTGTTTATAATTTTCCAAGCTGCTTCAAGTCTTAAATTTTCGGGCTTGTAATTGTGATTAGAGTTATTATTATTATGATTATTGTTATTGATATTATTATTATTTTGTTAACCCAGATATTCCTAATGTACTAAATATAGTACACCTCTTGCAAGTTCTGACAAGTCTTTGTCTGCGTATGTACAAACATTCTGTGCACTAGAAATCATTCTCTGAGTCTTTCAAGCAGGTTAGTTGTTTGTTAGTAGCTTGTGTGAAGTTTGTGAGTTTAGTGAAAAAACGAAAAAGTGTTTAGTTTGAAAATGAATAATTATGGTATCCGGTGGGCTAGGTAAGTAAATTATTTATTTCAAAAATAATTTTTAAAAAGTAATAATCCTCGAATAAGAAACCTAAAGGATGTAACTTTTGATATAAAGTTTCATACCTAGACATTTGCTGTGACATAACCCTATTTTTGCCATTTGTTTTTGTCTGTACTAAATTTAGTACATCAGGAATATAAGTATACGTTGGATTTTGTTTCAGGGGGTTTTCCCTCGCCCAAGCCCTGGAGTTATTAGAAGAGGATAACGATATGCTGGATAATGTACAAGATGTTACGGTATTTCCTCCAGTAAATGCTTGCACTGATTTGACTGACGAGGACTCTGGCGAAGAAAACGCCGTTCACATTGATAATCTACCTGGTTCCCAACTAAGAGCTCCCGCAGAAATCAAATTAGCAGTTCATGAACTAGATGATGATTTTTCATCGGATGATGATCTCCCTTTGTCTTCTTTTGTTTCGCCAAAAAATGTATCTGAACAGACAGAAAAAAAGTCATCTAAACCGAAAAAGAAAAAGGTTTATCAGTGGGTAAAGGAAGATATTTCAGCCCCAAATGAAGATTTGTTGGGCCCTACATCTATTACTAAACTAAAGAGTCCAATAGAATACTTCTATGATTTTTTTGACGATAATATAATAGAAGGTATAGTTCGTGAAACAAACAGATATGCTTACCAGAAAAATCACTCCCAAACTGTTACCGACATTGAAATAAGGGCTTTCATGGGTGTGCTCATTTTGAGTGGTTACGTACCACTGCCCCGCCGAAAGATGTTTTGGGAACGAGAACGAGACTCTCATAATGACCTAGTGTCCGAGTCAATTACTAGAGATAAGTTCGATTTCATTATGTCAAATATCCATTTTCGAGATAATAATGACTTGGATGCAACAGATAAATTTACAAAACTAAGACCATTATTTGACCATCTCAATAAAAAATTTATGGAATATGGCCACTTTGAGAAAATGCATTCAGTAGATGAAGCTATGGTTTCATACTATGGAAGGCATGGTGCAAAACAGTTTATGAAAGGTAAACCTATTCGATACGGTTACAAACTGTGGGTAGGTACAAGTAGACTTGGATATGTATTTTGGTTTGAGCCCTACCAAGGCATATCTACAAACATAAGCACCATATATGCTGAGTACGGTGTTGGGCCTGCTGTAGTTCTAGAGTATGCTGATGTATTACGAAAAAAATGGCCTTGCGAAAAAATCCATTTATTCTTTGATAATTTCTTCACTAACATTACACTACTTGAAATTCTTTCTAAAAAAAATTTTTATGGTACAGGCACTGTGAGGGAAAATCGCATACCAGGTCATCCATTAGCCGAAAATAAAGAAATGAAAAAAGAAGAACGCGGTTCATATGATTTCAAAAAGATTTCTGATCAAAACATTATTGCGGTAAAATGGAATGATAACAGCTTGGTATCATTATGTTCTAATTTTGCTGGAATAGAGCCTCTTCACAACGTAAAACGGTATTCCCGCAAGGAAAAGAAGAATATTCAAGTCAAACAGCCACATATTGTGCATCTATATAATGCTAATATGGGTGGGGTTGACCGTTCTGATGAAAATATTGAACTGTATCGCATAGCAATCCGTGGAAAAAAGTGGTACTTTTCATTGATATCACATTGCATTGATCTTGCAATACAAAATTCTTGGCATATTTATCGCAACGATGGTGGAGATCTTGACCAATTGCATTTTAGAAGAAGGATTGCCACAGCAATGCTTGCCCAGAACAGAAAACCTTCTACCTACCAAAAAAGCCGTCCTTCTAAAAATGAAAATATAGACATGAGGTATGATCGCCTGGATCATTATGTGATTCGTCAAGAGAAACAGACAAGATGTGGACAATGTCATCAACGTGCGACAACTAGATGTATAAAGTGTAATATCGCAGTTCACGTACAATGCTTTGTTGATTATCATACTCGAATGTAATATATACCTCTATATTCCTAAAGTACTATATGTAGTACACCTTTTTTTTGTCCTTTCTGTTATTTTTTTAAACTTTTTTTAAACAAATATTTCGTTTATAAGTATATTTCATCAAGCACATGAAAAATAAGTTACCCACCTGACATATTTTAGCTTTAGGGTTATCTGGGTTAAAATCCAGTCAACCGGTTTCCTGTCTCCGATTCTCAGGGTCGGTCGCTGGTGGTTATCAGTAGCTAGTCCCCACGCCCGTGGGGTGAATAACTACTTAGTCCGGGAATTGTGTGCTCTGATTAGATGTAATGAACCTAAGATAACCGCGTTCTGCATCCTTCCGGTTAGAAGATCTGCCGAATTTCGGCATGTCGGTATGATCTTCAGTTCCGAAAGTAGTGTATCTCTTGTTCCACCGAGGGCTCCTATTATCAGTACCACAAGCTTCATTCCCAGTATGTTCTGAATAGGGTCTGCGGAGTTCGAAGAGAAGGTCTCTTTGGACAAAGATCTATAGTTCCTTTCACCTCTTTCAATACAATATTGGCCTCGGCAGGAGCCGACAACTCGCTGACAAACATTGTCTTGAGCTGGTGGTGGAGGTGGACTATATCAGGCTTATTAGCTCGAATCTGTCTGAGCGCTGAAAATGAGTAGTTCCAATAAATTCTGCACTTCTCATTCCCCACAACGGACTCAATATCCCCCGGAGCATATTATGACAGCACGGGTGTTTCGTCTATCTCGTACGAGTGCCGTAGAAAGTAGTAAAGCACTCGTAAAGCGGGAGACCAGATGCATAATTGTCTCCGGCGCTCTATGGCACCCTATGTTTCAAGTTTGTATTATTATTATTATTATTATTATTATTATTATTATTATTATTATTTATTATTATTATTATTATTATTATTATTATTATTATTACTATTTTTATAGATATATACACTTACTAGATATTAAGTTAATATACACAAATATATAATTTAATATGCAGCTGCGAAGTTTAAAACTAAGCTTTTTGAATAATGCGACAGTCAGAAAAGTCACGATCTGCTGCAACACTAAACTCAATGGCTAACTATGAAGGTAACAGAATGCCAGCAGCAGAATCATGGTGTTCTTAAATATAACATTATTCAAGTCGCAGTACCGGCAAAATTACCAACTGTAAGCTTAAACATTATTTTTATCCTGGAAAAGACATTAGAACGCATGAAAACTTTGCAACTCTTGTTAAATATGCGTTATATTTCAAGTCTTTTTTAAATAACAGTAAGAAAATGAGAATTGTTTGGAAGTTTTACCTTACAAAATAATCTGTATTCACATATTTGAAAAGGTCATTACTGAGTGTATATATATATGCAGGTAATGCATACGTTTTAGAGACGTAAATAAATTCAACTATTTTCTTGTAAACATTAGTTGTTGATACTAATTATAATAAGTCAACAGTCGGTCTTATATTAATGTTATTTATATTCTTATAATTCCAAATAAAAAACTATCTCTTCTTATAACAATAAGTAAATAAAACTAATTAAATTCTTAAACTAATAATTCCAAATTAGAAAATTTACAACACGTAGACTTACTTGTAGCTGAATTATTTTATATGCATGTAATCGTTCACCTCAAATATTCCAGCTTTTATTCAAGGACAGATTGAACAAATTAACAAATGAATTCTACTGACTCGTCATTAGTAGAAGAGAAGTTTGTATGATTTGTAAAAAAAAATTGTCTGACAATTTTTATCATACAAACTGACGATGAGACGAGGATTGACTTGAAATGTTTGGAAAGAAGCTAGTTCAGTGTTTAATTTCTTTAAAATTTTATTATAATAATTATTTCATAATTATGACATAATTCAAAATATGATTTGTAATATTCACAATTTTCTATAAAACGGAAAAGCTACAGATTAAATTTAATTAATTTATCAACCTATATTTATTTTACTGCATATTATACATGTAGAGTGTTTTTTGGGGTAAACTTTAGAAGTTTGCCTTGATACGACACTTTGAATATTTAATTTGAATACTTCTGGTTTCCAGTTTTTTATTATTTTACAGGTAGTTTAATCCTAAAAAAGACTACAATAAATAACATTAATATTAACAACAAATTAAACTTAGAATTAACAAAATTAATACATTAACAAACCAAGAAAAATTGTTAAGCATATTTTTTACTACTGCATTGTTTGCCATACGCACCTTTTAACAAGATTATGGTAAACTCTTTCGTTCTATATATGTTTCTTTAGGTGAATAACATTTTTCATAATGAAGTTTTGAAGTTGTTCTATGTTGAAAATTATTAAAGCCAACCCCAAGAGTTATATACAATTGTGTATTATTATATCATTGAATTAGAAGTTTTATAGGAGATTTATGGTTATATATACCTTACTATTAGAGCTATATCCATCAAACCCTAAATCAAATATTCGTGATAGGATGTTCTATCCAAATGATAAAAATGGGCATTTAAATTCCATTTAAAAAATATAAGTTGTAAACTCGCAAACCTCTCCTTTTTGGGGCGCCCCGTATAAAGGTGAATACTATAAAAATGTGCCCCCTTCCAAAAAAATCGGCCTATGTCTGATTTTTCATGAAAACTAATCATTTGGCAGATAATGGAGAATAAAACTTTTCGTTGACTCATAACCCTGCATATTGATATATGATCAGAGACGTAAATTTACGAAGTAAAAAGAATTGACCACAATTGAAAATTGGTTTCTTATTTTTGCTTCATTAATCTTGTATAACCTAGGTATTTATGTTGTAGCTAAGGTAGATGAGCTCCTATTTGCACGTACTTTGTGGTAACAAACATGTTATGCAATAACTTTATCTGATCTTTTTCAGTAAATGGCTGTTTATATATAATTTTTTTTTGTCGGATCGTTACTGTCTCTGTGATCAGAAAATGTTAACAAGTAAATGCTGTTTTATTTACAATTATCATATTTCATTCCTGTTGGATCGCAGTTGCCAATTGTCTATTTAAATTTGGTTGTTGCTTATTTAATGTCCTTACAATAATTTACCACTTGTACTGTCACTTTTCCCTTACTTTCACCAATCACGTTTAATGATGTTTAATCCGGATTAATTATTTCTTGGATTTCATCAGATTTAATCTCATTTTAATTCTGTGTCTCAGATTTGTTTTCAATCGCCCCTATTTATTCGGTTAATCGAGTTTACGAAGAAATTTTGAAGTTATGTAGTTATTTGTTTTGCACTTACTCGTTAGTCGTGTGAATTGCCAATTGTGGCTCCCTCCTGGGGTTCGATTTTCGAGTCGTTCGAATACATTTGTAAGCGAAAATGACTCAAGCGGGTAGTTTTTTTACAGCAAGAGAACTGTCAACTATCATATTGACTTTATTTTCGCATACAAATATTTTCGTACGATTCTAGACTCGGGCCCCTGGTGTTTTACTGGTTTTGAAATATAAATATTGACTAAATTTACTTTCTTGTACTGCAGTATTGCAGTATGGTCTACTGTTAAGTCCAGTAATACATTTTCTCCACCATGAGTAATGCTCGGTTCCTTTTCCTCTTCAAAGGTGATTGAATTGGTGTATCACAAATTAAACCCATTATTTAAATATTGTACAATGCATCAATAAGAAAAAATCTTATGTTATTCTAAAATTTTTAGCCTAGCAGGTTAAATAAACGAAACAGAAGTTAGTAGGTTATTTTTCGTGTGGCGGACAGGTTCTCAGGGAATTTACGTGGAGGACAGGGGCGTGCAGAAAAGCTTTGCACTGGGTTCGTATGCCACAGTCTTCCAGGCTGAAGTCTTCGCTATCCTAATGGCAGCAAACAAGGAAGAAGTAAGGAACTGTACGAAGCAAAATATTTATTTCTGCTCCGACAGTCAGGCGGCCTTAAAGACTTTAGCATCTCCAAGGACAGGATCCGCTATTGTCCACGAGTGCGGAGATATCCTGGAGGAGCTGGCCAGAGGAAAAGAGGTCAAATTGGTATGGGCACCAGGTCATAGTGGAATCCCAGGGAACTAAAGGGCCGATGAACTGGCTCGGCTCGGATCTCAGAGACCAATCCAAGGACCAGAACCGATTTTAGGCATTACACGAAGGCAGGTTAACATGGCTCTTAATGATTGGACTCATGAGACACTAAGTAAAAACTGGAGAAGGAGTAGAACTGGAGAAGGAGTACAAGTTGTAGACAAGTTCGCAACTTTATAGTGGAGCCAAGCAAGACCAAGACGGCCTGGCTGTTAAGTCGTAGCCGGAAGGCTCTCAACCAGTTGGTGGGAGTTTTAACGGGTCACTACAGGCTTAGAAGACATCTATCATTGATGTGTGTTGAGGGAGACCCTATCTGCCCAAAGTGCGGGGAGGGCGACGAAACGCCTTCCCACTTCTTGGCAGAATGCGTGACTTTCGGCAGACTAAGACACGACGTCTAGGGGGCCGGGGAGCTGCAAGAGGAAGAGGTCAGTTCCCTTGAATGGACCGATATTCTGAAATACATTAGAAGGTCGGGAAGGTTCGACGAGGGAAGAGGTTAGGAGTTAGGTAAGGGACGACAGAGGTAGGCAAAAAAGGCCCGCTTGTGGGCTACTTGCCAGGTCTTGGCCGCCCCATACCACCCCATACCCCCCATACCGCATACCCATACTACTACTACTAGTAGGTTATTTTACTTTGTGGACCAAACCACACACATCTAACTTATATAATCATATTTTTAATCAAACTAATATGTAACGCTGCTGTCGGATACTATTTAACCAACAATGTGTTAATGAAAGCGAGGTGAAACTAATCCAAATTTTATTTTTAGACAAGATTAAGTGTATAATCTTAATTAAATGATTAGTTGATGAAACTGTGCCTTCGTCTTTTCGTATTCTATTCGATTTCTATTTACGTGAGTAAGAGGCGAAAAATTAAATTTTGAAGCCCTAAATAGCACGTTTTGTATATGAAATGCGAATGTATCGACAGATGGGAAATTGATGCATCATTCATGTTTACGAAATATTACTAATTACTTTTCGTGGTCACATGTTGATATATTGGTCTGCTACCACTTCATTCCCATTAATATTCAAAGCTTATATGAAATTTGAAATTTTATCCAGGAATTAAAAAATGGTGGGTATGAAATATTAATTAATCAACGGTGAACGAGATATTACAAACATGACCTTAATTCATTCTTGTTTTAGTTTTTATTTAATATCCCTATGTAAATTTCATAATACACCGATGTTCATCTAGTTTCATGTGGAATAATTTACTAACAATAAGTACCTCTGTTATTGGCTAAATTTCAAACTAAATTAGAGCTTTACAATATTAAGCGGACATAAGCTTGCTCAGTAATTTATTTGTGAAAAACCAACCATATGTATTATTATTATTAATAGTGTATCAAAAAAAAAATCCAAAAAGAAAACTAAAACGTGAACATCGCCGGGAATTTCTGATTGAGGAATGCTATAAATTACTGTTTATAAAATAAATATAAGGTATAACTGTTTACCTAAAAATTTTGTAATAAATAATATGAAAAGTTTATTAGTTTTTGGATTTAAAGGTAACTACTACCGCCTACCATAAAAACCTTATTTAACTATAGTAAAATTAATACTAGCTTATAGCATATGTCCAAGACGCCGATAGGTTTGTTCCTGCAGGAGTCCAAAACTGTCAGTAACTGTCAGAAGCATGCGCATTACAAATCTAAGCGTTCCAACAAGAGTCGAACGACAGTCCAGGATTTCTTGTCCTCTGTTCCAGCTTGAGTCAGGGCAGTTTGCTGATAGTTTGAAAAGTTCACTGATTCTTCGGAAACTCATAATCCGGTGCATGCGCAATGCGCATTAACCAAAACCATTTACCAACTTTAACCTCAATTATTGTACGCTGTCTATTATTAATATTATAACTCAACAAACAATAATTATTTGTCAGAAACGGATGATATTTCTCCATAATTTAAAGGTTAAAAAATTATTTGCTTATTGTTTATTGTACTCTTCTTCTTCTGCTATTAAGTTCTCTAAAAATCAGGTGTTTCAGCAAAAATCAGAAACTAATCTAAGATCAGACATGCGCATTAAATCACAATCCCTGACTGTCAGGGATTTATCAGAGATTCTATGCAGGAACAAACCTTATGTTTTAAAAACAGTTGAATAATTAATAAAGCAGTGTTAACCAAACTGCACTAACAGGCACCTACTCAATTTAATTGGTATAAATTCCAATTAGAAAACTTATTAAACGTATGTAACTTTTAGGTGAATTGTTTTATGAGTGGATTTCTAATGAAACAAAACATCAAAGACTTTCGAAGCTCGGTTTAGTCCTTCACCCCAAACACTGAAGCTTTTACTCCAGTTCAGGCTATTTTCACATCATAGGTAAGGGTTGTGCCGCAAACGTAATAGACGAATACCTGTCTGCTCAAAGGGATGGTTGCTTTAACTTTTTAGTATATTAGGTTATTGCAAACAGAGTATAATATTGGCATATGGCACAAGAGACATCCATCTCATGAATTCTTGGTTACTTTTAGTCGCAGGATACAAACATGCCATCTATGATGGAGAAAGGGAACACGGTCAGCGAATTTTTACATGGATGAACTGTGATGACAGTTTCTTTCTCCCCCCATGTCGAAAGGTACACATGAACAAAGATAGATATTCTTGATGTTCATTCATCTCTCTATGTATATGCAGTGTGTTTCACTTCTCACGTTGACACCCTTGTAAAATTTTACTAAGCAGCACGATTTGGATGCCTATATTTATGCTTAATAGGTATGTACTTCCATAACCTAGTGCAACGACGTACCATTCCACGGCCTGCTATGATTTTTTTCGACGTGATTTTTCGAGAAATTACGTTGTTATCATTGGTTGTCTTCATCCTGGAACTGTACGGCACTGAGGAGACCTAATAGGGCGAAATAAGTTGTATGTCGTTGGTATATAAAATTTGTCAGGAAAAGGATGTGTAGAAATTTCAGTGTTTATAGAACTAAATTAACTGTTTGATTAAACAGAGACCTAAGGCGGGTTTACATTGGTATAGCTTCTAAGCCTCGTTACTTGTACTTGTAGCTAGCCTGGCTAGCCTACTGTCATATATGAGGGAAAGTGGGTGTTTACACTTGAAAGCATATTTTATGCGCACTAGTACCAGTAGTGCGGTCACATCGCCAGAACCAGGATGAATCCTTTTTGGTGTCATGTTTCTCGTCATTCTAGAATGTTGCGCAAGGAAAAGTTAAGAAAAATATGTGTGAGAGTTAAGCAAATTGTTATTGGAGAACTTATTAGAGAGATTGAAAAGGAAAATTGCCGTCCAAACAGAAGATGGGTCAGAGATTGAATCAGTAGAAGGGATTC
The DNA here is from genome assembly GCA_963924545.1 of Pogonocherus hispidulus. Lineage (NCBI taxonomy): Eukaryota > Metazoa > Arthropoda > Insecta > Coleoptera > Cerambycidae > Pogonocherus > Pogonocherus hispidulus. The sequence goes on along the minus strand of OZ004692.1, from coordinate 27,347,812 downwards.
AAAAAGAGGATCAGGACTTCTTTTTAACGCACTATTTATTGTCAATCGGCACACAAACTCCTGTGCGTATAGGTACTAGGAAGGGAGGAAGTGTTTACACTGGTGTAGTGGACATGACAGCTGGTAAACTGGTGCCTGGTACGGAGGTGGGGAAAGGACAGTGGCTTCGCAAGTGGTAAGTAACTACCCTGTTTCACTTTCCTGTAACTAACCCATTTACTATACCAATGTAAACCCGCCTTTACGCTTGAAATAAATTTATAAGTGATCAAATAGTATATTCGACATGGGCTCTTTTGAATTGGACAACGTATTTTATTTACAACGCTGACATTCAATTTGTATTCATATTCAAATGGACCGTTTCCAAATTAGAATCCAATAAAGATACCTTTGGTTGTTACTTACAAAGGTTGCTATTGTCATCGTTTGAATTCATTTAATATTAAGTAAAATACAAACATAAACACTTTAAATTTTAAACTTATATATATATATATATCTAATTTAAAAAATGGCACTGTATATTTTTGGCACATGTAAACGACATGCGTTTTTTAAATTAAAGCATGGACTCCACGACGAACAGACGTTTTGATCACCCGTTATTATTTGATTTACTATACACTAACAGTCTACCTAAATAAATAACTAATAATTCACAAGTATAAGAGATAACGAAACAACTTTTTCACGTTGAGAATACAAATAGTATATTATATATCAAGGGAGAGGAAAGTCTTTACTTTCCCAGCAGTGCAAATACATCAAGGGAAAAATGACTTTTGCATGACCAACAGTAGAAACAGAAAAAATTGTTGCAATTTATTTTAGTCGTCTGTGAGCTGTTTACCATGCCAACAGAAGCTTGTGAATAATATAATCTGTGTAAAAAGTTGAGTTTAGAAATGAAAAATGCAGAACAAACGCAGAAGGAAAGGCCTTGATAATGCTGTCGTGGCAATTCTATATCGTTCGCACTTAATACTCACCCGTATTAGTAAGTGTGGCTGAGGACAAGTCATATCCGATAATATTGTATTGATTTAGAACGTATTGTTCGTAGAACGTAAAAAATGTTCAAGCAACCACTCAAAAAATACATAATTTCACCGAAAATATAATATTGGCTTATTTCAATGATGTATCAGAAAGATAAAGAAGTCTAATAGACATATAGAGGTTCAGAGGGTAGCAATATATGTATACAGTGTTATTCAGAACTTATCTTTGGAGGGTTCTGAAAACTATTTAAAAATTTTTCATTGCACGCCGCTGAATACTGGTCCACTGTAATGGAGTGACCTTAGGACTGACAATACAAACAGGCTAGCACGAAAAAAACTTCGGAAGTTCTGAGAGTATACCGATACCCGGCGCAAAAAAAATTTGCAGCGTTTTTACTTTAAAATAAACAAAGATAGATAGATGTGACCAAAGTAACGTGTCTTTAAAATGAATAAAATTTTGTTACACTAATTTTGAAGAATTGCGCTACTTGATTACTAGGTATTAGAAACATGAAATTTATAAAAAATTTGCAAATACCATGTTACAAAAGCTGTTCGAAATTTTGTCCCTCGACTTGTACACACTTTTGGGCACGCCTTATCCAATTTTGCCGCACTAAAGCGAATGTTCCTCCTGGTTGCTGATCTTGTAAACGCAAATTATTAAGTAAATTGGGGATTTTCAGCATTTTGCTGCAACAACCACTCACAAAACCTAACTCGTAATTGATAATCCGCTGGTAACAGTGCTTCAACACGCTGGATATGATACGGATAAAACTGAGCTTCGTGTAGTAAGCGCCACACAGTTGATTGGGATACCCCAGGCACTTACTTATTCGCGTATTTTCACGGACCAGATTCAACACTTGTTCTTCAGCTGCTAAAATACGTTGTGGTCGTCCCGGGCCACCATCTCGTCCACTCCAACTTCACCATAAATAAGAATCATGTCCATTAACTCAGCATTACTGAACACATGAGCCATTTTGAAAATTTTACAGTTTAACACTCCTACGATAAATAAAACACCCGCGCTGAGACAGCGACACAGATACACTGATGACTGCATAGACAATAGAGATATTATCCCCACTCCAACTCTATTCGCTCGGTCTTAACCAGGCGTTCCAGGCACAAAAACGTGTTTACTGTTTTTTGAAGGAATGTGGTATATCAGATGTCGTTGAAGTACAGTTGCCCATCTACGCAGTCCTTTATAATGGTATAACTTTAAACATTGTTTACGGGAAATCCTAAGACTTTTATTATAAATTTTTTTGGTGATATCGATTTCTTATTTAAGGATGCACATATCCTCAAAGTTTTAGAGATAATTTCTGAATAACCCTGTATACTGTTTTATAAGATGACATACGTAGATAAATATTAACAACAAAAATTAGGTAATCAGGCCGGCCATTTGAGGATTGACAATACTTTAATTCTTTGTCGATTTACTAAAGGAAACAGTTGTAAGTAGAAAATAAATTACTCTATTGTCATTTTTCACCTACGAAAAAATAATGGAAATATCTTGCAGTGAACCATTTTATTTTTTTATTGGCTCTAATTAATTAGATTTTTTGACATTATCTCTTATTATCTATTATAATATTTAAATAATGAAACGAAATGAAATAAAAAATACAACCAGAAAAAACAACTAATGGTTGTTACCACTCAAAATTACTTTACATAATGTATCTGCAAAACAATATGATCTGGTTTACAAAAATATATTCTTCTGGCTTCGGAAAATATAATTCAATCTCTGACCAAAAGATACTCTCCAGTGAAGATGGTCGGAGTGGACTTTTGGCGGCGACGTGCAGCAAATAATGAGATCTTCCGGAAACTTCGAACAAGATGGTGTCTAGCTAGCTTCTTGTCGATTCGGATGCTGCTAATCGGGATGCAAATACCTTCTCCTTTTATCGAACTTCTAATGGTGGAGTTGAAATTCAATTTCAATTTAAAAGCTTCAATTTTGTGACAAACTGACCTTTGCACGAGATACTATCGATACTTTCAATTTTTTGATAAGGGTTAGTATCCATATTGGTAATAACTAAAATATGATTATTATATTCCAACCCATAATTTGAAACCCAGATCACCGTAAAGATTTAGCATAAATTAGCATTATTTGTTATAAATTCTTCAACTGGGAATGATGACAGAAAATATATCATATTATTTTAAATGTGATGGCCTCCAATTAAAGTAGTTTTTGAAATAATCAGATTATATTAAGGTATTTATTTAATAATCGTATTTTTTTTATAGAGAAAATTTTAATGAATATAACTGCTATAATATTAATATAATAATAGTAATATATTATATAATACTACAGGTGGTGTAATTCCGAAATAGGCTACAGTGTATATAACTGCTTTTAAAAATACCTATACCATTTCTTTTTTTATTAACCTTCTATTCTTTATTTATCTATCTAGGTCTCCTTAACCTCCCCATTATTTAGTGGTTGAACTAAATATAAAACTATAACAGTAGACCTGTAAAAACCAAAATATTCTGTTTTGTCATTGAATTATATAACCTGTATAAAAAGATATCGGAATGGAAAGGTAATATATCATTTGTGTTTACGAAATGTTACTAATGGCCATTATTGGTCACAGGTTGATTTATTAGTCTGCTTCGATTCTATTAAAATTGAGAGCTAATATGAATTCGAGTATGAATTTTTACTTTTACCCTCATTCATACAGAACTGTCCATATGAAATATTGATTGGTCTAGGGTAACTCTGTAATAAATGCCCGAAATGTGAATTTAACTGCCCTCTTGTTCAGATTTACTTAAAATTGTTTATCTGGGAATTTCAGTAGCACATCGCATCAAATTTTATAATACTTCAGATGATTTAATTTGCTACTGAAAGCAAATTAAGGCTTCTGGAGTATTATAAAATTTTAAGAAGTATATATTATTTATATATAAATCTGTACCAACCAATTTTGTTTTATTAAATGACACCATGCTATTTTATGATCTTATTTGGAATTAACGGTTTTTTTAGTATGAACGTGTATAGAATGTGTAACGGGTTGTATTATAAAATTTTTGAAAAATCTATAATTTCATTAAATATGCAAAAATCCGAATTCGAAAATTTTGACACTTGCATGTAACGTCAATTTGTTAATGTGACATAAGTGATACAAGACTTTTAAAATGTGTCTTACCAGCAAATTAAAAATCATTTGTGTAATGACTAACTTCTCTTTACTTTACTTTAAAAAAGTACAAAATGGTACTTCAAAATTAATCAATATCAGAAACCACTAATTTAACGCAACAAATGCTTGAAGTGTTCCCCATTCACAGCGAGTCAATGGCCCAGTCTATCGTAAAAACTATCAAGTACATTTCTAATACATTCTGGAGAAATCAACGCAAGTTCGTCTCTATCCTAATTCGGCAAGATTATGGAGACGATTTTTATACACCTTAATTTTTAAATGTCCCTACAAGAATAAATCGCAAGGTGTAAGGTCAGGAGCTGCGGGAAGACTTGATTTAAATAACGACGTACATCATGGTGGTAAAGGTGTGGCGCTCCATCTGGCTGAAACCAGATGTCTCTAATTGGTACTCCAAGGGCAGGAATTACTTCATTTTGTAGCGGTTTCAAATACTGTCCTCAGTCAAGTTGTCATTAATAATAAATGGGCCGACAATGCGGTTGTCACAGATACCGGTCTACACATTTATTTCTTATGGTCGTTGTGTATGCCTATGTGTATCATCCAATGAGAATTCTCGGTTGACCAATACCGACAGTTGTGTTTGTTCACTTTTTAACAATCTTGTTAAGGAAGATCCGATTTATTATTAATACGGTCCATCATAAGTTCGCAAAATTCGTTACGCCATCATCGTTTAGTTCTTGCAACAAGACAGCGTTGTATGGACGTACATGTTCTGTTTTAGTATAGTAGGTAAAGAACCTTTACTTATACCACAAGTATAAATATATATACAGTAATTTCACTCTTTAAATTTTTTGTACAAAATACTATTGACTGGGCGATTGGTTCTTGGTTGGGATATAGTTCCTTGAAAAGGTTAAAGGCTTCGATTTGTGTTCTTTTGCGATCCTCGTATCCGACTATTATTAAAATTTGATTTCTTTTTGTATCTGTTAAATGAACCATTTTTCACACTGAGAGCAGTCAACAGGTATATAATTTTTGGTATCTCAACATCTGGTATGACTTATGTCACATTAACAAATTGTCATGTTGCAAAATGTCACCTTGCATGTTAAGGCTGTTAACATAGTGAGGCAATTTGAATATTGTAAGATTTTAAAATTTACAATAATTATTTTTTTAAACGAAAGTATGAAATAAAATATACGACAAACGTCCGGTCGCTGTTTCCAGTACTCGTTTACACTTTCCGTAAAAAAAAACTGTTCCCGTACTGGAATACCTCATCTATCGGACTTGCAACGTAAAATACCTACTATGTTTTAATAATCTCAAATATCCAGGCTTTAGAGTAAATAAGTTGACTTTTTTAACTGCCACGTGTTTAGTGACTATATCTTTGCTTTCTATTTATATTATCATTGATTTTCTCCTCATAGTCAGGAGAAAAACAAACGTTCGGATTATTAAAAATGTCGTCGGGGGCTAACAATACCGACCGAGGACAATTTTACCCACGTGAATCATTATAATATTACAAATCCTTGCGGCACCTGTGTTGAACCTGTTTTAATACATTTTGTGGTAATAATATTAAATATATTATAGTGGCCTTATTCTTAACCAAAATGATAATTCCTAATATGTGGAAATAATTTCAAAGTTAGACATTTTAAATAATGTTAAAAGTATAGTAAACTTATATGCAACATATCATTGGAAAGTAAAATTTTCGGTGTTCTTAAAACTATAGGTTTTGCGGTATTGCGTTTTTAGTCTACAATGTAAATAGGAATGTATATATCACGTATTTATTCATATTCCATTATTGTCCATATCTTTCTGGTGTACCAATAAATGAAGTGGATATATTCTCTATCAATTTATCTGTTATTTACGTTTATTTGTCTACGAGCAATCTATTATTAAAAATAATCAATGTATACAATGTATTTTTGATCAATTTACTAGTTACAGCGCAAATCCGGGAACAGACGAGTATGTGATAACTTTATTTACTTAGTTGATGGTATGCAGCTTATCTACCCCTTGTATACATTTACTGGAAGTAGGTGTAAAAATATCAGACTGGATAAAATATATTCGATATTTTATTCTTTAGACAAAGCATTGGCACTATGCCCTTTATTAATGAAATAAAAATAATATAAAATATTTAATTTCGCATTTTCATTTCCTTTTTAAGAGAATCAGATTCAAATACTGCGGGTATTTGAATCTGATTGTAAATGCCGCCTATTGAACTAAAACTCTCTGATGTAGGCACTTTCGAGCGTTACAGAAAGGAGTAGTATATCTTAGATAAGTAATGCTGATATTTGAATTCTAAGAGAAAATACCAAGTACTCTATTAAATAAGATCATTTAAAAATCTATTTGTATATTCGAACATGCAATATAACGTTTGAACATGTACTTCTCTATAATATGTTAAAAGCGATCATCACTGTTCAAAGATCATAGTTGGCACAACTAAGAAAGTCTGTTAATGCTACCGAACCATCCATTAGTCTTATAAAACTCCTACTTTAACAAGAAGTTTGGCGACCAATTCCATCACATGGACGATTCTTGAGATGCGAGGGTTTTTAAAAATTACTCTAAATAATATTTTCTATATATATTTATAATATATATTTACTAAATAAGTAAAATACACAAAGTTCAAGGTAAAATTGTTCAGATATAGGTATAAAAACAGACGTGTGTCTGTATATTTAACTTTGCAACCACAACTAACCAACGCAGACTACTGGTGTTTGTGTGTGGTAGTAGCCCCAAGTCTTGTGGTTGATATAGGGAAAGTTAGGGGGAGATATAGGGGTTGAAAGTGGTCGACTTTGAATATGTGTGTCGTTGTTGATTTCAACCAGCGAAGCGGGTTATCCGCAGCTAGTTGATAATAATTTCTCTATCCCCTGCTCTCATCATTAGTTACCTATTATTAGTTATATAAGATAATAACTACCTGTTCAGGAAAATCAGGTGATCATTTCGCCAAACCTTTATCAAAATTTGCCGTGTACCAGACGCAATTCCGTGTAAAGTTTGCGGAGCCCTTTGATGCGTTCACAACGCTAGTAAAAGAATTACACAGGTATATTAACAGTACCAGCATTAGCAGTACCATAAGAATATGGTACTGTTAATATCTAGTGTCATATGACTTAGTGTTTAAATAATTGTATGCATATCTCCGAATTGCAGAAATCACCTATTAATATACGCCGTGCGAGAAATGCACATACTTATCATACAGCATTACAGCATATAAGCATTACATTCAAGTTTTAGTGCGAATGAGTTGAAAAAATAACCAAATGATGCATGAAAGAGAGAACAGTCGAGATAAATATGCATTGCTCACATACCTAGCATACCATAATACCCAATAGTCCTATGCGCTAACGTGGTCAGCCTCACCAGCTCTTATCCAGAAGAACTAAATAGTTCTGCGTAAGAGACAGTGAAGCTGATGACGATAGTGCATTGGACTATTGCGTATTATGGTAGCATTTCTAGGTTATCCTATCTCTTATGGTCATAGGTTCGAGATCAGCTTCGGTGCTGTCAAATTAGGTGGTGGGTGGGTATGCGGGTTTGCGTTTTTTCAATACGTAACTCCTTTCCTAACAGTCTTTGGCTTTGGATTGTCTAATTCATGTGGTGTTTTAATTTAAATTTATTTAAATTTAAAACAGCACACTGAGTAATTTTGTCGAGGGGCGAATCACTGGGGTATTTTAGTGTACAGGCAGGGGCAATTTCGAGAAAAATTGAGGAATTTTGGGGAATTTCAGGGTATTTCGGGCAATTTTTTGGGTATTTTGGGGAGTTTCAATCGTACATGCTTAATTTTTCTTAAAATCTCTACAATCTTTCTTTTGGGTTCAAAACCTTTTGAGCTAAAAGGGTTGATTTATTGGATATAAATAAAAAATATAACGATATACGAAACCTCGCAACAAACAATTTATAAATTTGAACTACTATATGGTATTATCTTTTAAAAGAATATATCTTGCGTTTATTTTATTCTTACTCAAACTATACCTATCTATCGTAACTGAAATAAAAGAAAAGACTTTTTAAATAGTTTTCTTTATTTTTGAAACTTATGTAATGCTGTAATATATTTTAAAGGAATATCTTACGTTTACTTTATTGTTAAGCTGTACCCTCAACTCCTAAAAGAAAAAACTGACTTTAATATAAGAAAATACTTGTTAATTGTTTTTGTTCTGTTATTATTTTGTTTTAAATTTGTAATTTATCCATTAAAATGTTACTTTATTCATAAGAATAACTTTACAGAAAATGTTTTCTTCATTCTCGTATTTTGTTATATCTGAGGCTTCATATCGCATAAATAAATGTTACAAAAACTCAATTCATGTCTCTTTCAGTAGCACATAATAATGGGTACCTATTTTGCTGGGAATTTCAAAACGAATTTCGGGAAATTGCGGACGATTTTGGGGAATTGCTGACAATTTAGTATATCAAGGGAATTTCAAAACGTTTTGGGGTATTTCAGGTAATTTTTGGGGAATTTCGGGGATTTTTCCCCACAAGGGGAATTGTGTGTACAAGTGTACACATTTTTTTAGTGAATTACCCCTCGAATTTTGATTTCAACTAAATATGGAATGTGCGTAATGTATAGTTTGTAATAGTTTTCACTCACCAGCGGCAACTTATGTCTGCTCCTTACCTGAAAATTTAAAAAAACATATTGGTAATTGTACATAACATAAGTAAAAATTGTCTGACAAATAAATTATACATCATGAGATCTCATGCAACTGAAGTACTTTTAAATTGGTCCTTAAAATGTAGATCCGTTGTTTGTTACATACACGTGGTGGTAACGTCGCCTCCTGTAGCATCCAATTATCCTTAAATTGTTTCGTTTAGCAGTTCTCAGAACGAGAACCCTCGTTACTGAAAACTCGTTTCAAGATTTGAAAAGTCTGCTTTACAGCGAAAATTGTTTGTCTCGGCAATTGGTGGTCGACAGAATATAATTATATTATCCTATACAGTGTCTATAAAAAGGTCTAAACAGAGAAATAAATGGCACGCTAGAATCATGTACCACTTTGACACAAGGTATTTTTTGTTCAATAATTTATTGGAAATCTATACTCGTGATGTTATAGTAAATTACCTATTAGTTTATACCTGAACTAATTGTATTAGAGTATGAGTCCACAGAATGTTTAAAAATTGTTTATAATTGGCTTCAACGAAATAAACTATTTACATCAAATAGATGAAATAATAGAGTTTCAACACTACAAATAAACAAGACACATATATATATATCTCAATTCAGTCACCAAATTTTTGGGCATTTTTGTTGATTTGACACTGAACTGGGTAGATCATATAGATGATTTTGCATTTGGATGTCTGACCACTATAGGTTTATACATATATGAATGTTTATTGTTTAATTTTAAGTATAAAGAAAAGTTTAACCATTTTATATAAAAAAAAAATATAATTTTAGGAACAATTATATGTTTCCACACCAAAGGTTAAGTAATATTGAATCCTTCTTATGCGGCTTTAAGATTTTTTAACGTCTTGCCTGAGAGTATTAAAAAAATTGTTTACTTTAAAGTTTTTAAACGTGAGATTTTTAAATTGATAGTAGATATAGAACCTTATATAGTGTATTCAAGCACAATTGAAACCGTATAAAAACTAAAAGCCGGCAAAAACAGTCGGGATCTCTTTATTGTACATGGGCGGAGGTAGAAATGTTTGCTATTAAGAAAATGTTATAGAGATCGTATTATTTTGTGTTTATTAGTACCTATTATTTGTAGCCAATGTAACCAATAACATATTTTATTATTGTTAAGTATTGTTTATGTTTATTAGTGTTATTTTTATTGTTTATTTAACAAACACTCAAGAACGCTTGGTTATTGGTATTTACGCGCTGCACTGGAAAACTATTGATGATATTTCAGCACTCGGCACGGGAAACAAAAAAATTATTTACATCCAGCAGACCAGTCTGTTTCTTGTCTTTACACCAGCGCGCAGTTGTAGATGGTTCATCGGGCTGATTAGATGTCCAGTGTAGGACTCACATGTACAGTTTTAGTTACTAATCGAATCACAATACCATTGCTAAATACATAGGACGAAATATGAAGACAAGTGCGCACGGTCCTGTGCCTTAACACTGGCTAGTTCCAATTGTCCTTATATATACACTATACAATTGCCGAATTTTTAGATGCATTTTAGTATTGTCATGGTTTTATATTGTTTCGATTATTTACAACACTTAGCTACTAGTTTTTATGTATGATTGTATTTTATTTGGATATCTTCGATTGTAATATGTATTGTATTTTTGGTTATACCGATTTTTCCCTGACTTTGTTTCAACCCACTTTTGTATTACACTGTGTGGCAGTTTGAAATCAATATTATTATTATTATTATTACCATTATTATTATATTATTATTATTATTATTATTATTATTATTATTATTATTATTATTATTATTATTATTATTATTATTATTATTATTATTATTATTATTATTAAATAGTTCGGACCACCCCCGCATGGATTCCATCTAGGAGGTAGTGGTTCGGGAGAAGATGCAGTGTGAAAGCAAGTCCCTTTTCTAATAAATGACAGAGGGTTCAGGTTCTGTTGACTTAAAATGTTTAAATGGCAGAGGGTGTCTGCGTTCTTGCACATCATTTCACACTTTAATGCAGCAAACACTTAAAGCGGCTCTTCAAGCTGTCCATGACGTCCCATTTACTGATTAAGTACAAGCTTGTATTCCAGTTAATAATAAATAAATATAGTGGATAGAAAGTAAAATTCGGTAAGAGCCTTTTATCTCAAATCACTTTAATATATATGTTGTCTGTTCCTCCCCAACAATCATTTAAACATAAATTATCCTGTTCATAGCAAAACAGTGTTTCTTGTTTCCATAGAGAAGCAATCATACAAAACTTATGCCTCCGGAGAAAATCTATTAAACATACACCCTAAATAATCACTACATATAAACAGAAGCTCATGGGGTGAAACAAATATAAGGAGTAATTATTATTATGTGGTTAGTTCAATGTTAAATTAGTTTCTCCAATATTTATTTATCATTTCTAATTAGTCGGTTATTGCTTAACAATACATTTCTATCTTCAACAAAAAAATTATGGTGTTATTAATGTCAAATATGTTTTTGTTTTATAATTGTGTTCGAATAACAGTATTTTATTCATTTATGAGTATCTAACGCTTGTAATTCGAGAATATTATAATTTTAATCTCAATCTCAAAATATAAAGCACTTGCCATTTCAACATTTGTAATAGACAGCGATTGCGTAAAATTTTTAATTGACAGCACCACCATTGATTGAAAAAAATTTATCATAAAAAATAGCTCTCCGTATGATTTCTTTACTTCTTTAGAGTTTTGTTCTAACTCTCAAAAATTATTTTCAAGGTCATAATATATGGCTTGTATAAAAATTCGCGTTCTATAAATTATTTCTACCGTGTCGTAAATGTTTCTCAAATTTATAATAAGTTTGTAAGAAATGTTCTTTTAACAGAAAAACCAGTTTTTAAAAAAAGAATTTATTTCTACTAATTTTGAGTTCTAACCGTGTTCGATACAAAGCTAAGACTAACTTATTATTCTAGTGCAGCTGTGAGTACAAAAGTGCTGGATTTGCATTCCGCTGAGACAGAAATATAACTTAAGATAAAAGCCTACCAATCCTTTGATAATTACATAGTGGGCGATTATATAACTCCTCCGTCAATAAGAGAGAAATTTAAATTTTTCTTTTCTAAATTAGCAAAATTTAAATTTTGATTTCATTTTCAAAAGTTGTTGATTTTCTTTTATTTTTGAGTTTCCTTTTAATTATCCAAGGATTTACAATTTTTATTATTATAAAATATATAGCTAATATGCTTAAAATTAAATACAGGATTATAGTTCCTATGCTAATGTTTTCTGTGATCGTTTGAACAGCTATTTCCTCTGTTCTGACTTTTTGAATTTCAAGTTTTGACTCTAAGTTACGTAATTTATTAGTGTTTATCTGGTTTAAATTCAAATCATTAAATTTAATATTTGTATTAGTTAAATTTGATTTTATGTATATATTAGGAATATCTATATTATTTGCTAAAATTGGGCTTGGTTTCCTAGTTTTTAATTTATAGTTTTTGAGTTGAATATAACACTCATCATCAAGTTGTATTAAGTAACTACCTGGATATAAGTTTTTGTTGGTTTTTATATTATTACAATTTTCAATAACGATTAGTGTCTCAGGTATTATTGTTATATAATTAGCATTATTTATTTTATAGATTATAGGTGATTTCACATTAATCTGATTAGTATTGCAAGCTGAACTTATTCTAGAGTATTTAATAATTTCTAATTCACAGTTTAAGTCATTATCAATTTGATTTTTTATTTCATTCTTACATATGAATTCTTTATTTGGAAATTCTGTGCATTTATTATGCATTTCTAGGAAGTACATGTCACTAATTGCCAAATATTTAGTTTTGGGTATAATTGTCAAGTATGAATCGTTTATCTTAGATGGGAATGGATATAGTTCGTAATATTGGTAACTCGTAGATTCAACGAGGGGTAGCTCTAAAATGAATGTTATTGCAGTTCCATCTAGAAAGCTTTTTATTTCAATTAATCTTTCTAATTTTAATATATTTTCTAATTTGTTTTCAAATGGTAATTTATATGATCCTATATAATTTTCTATGGCTCTGATTTCTTGAGAAAAGACAACTGGGTTTACTATAGAATTATGTAATGTATTTAATTTAGCGAATGTTATTGCCGTTTCGATTCTTTCCAATGTGTCATAAATAATTTGATATATGAACATTATTTGGTTTAAGACCGTAAATGTCATAAAGTATTGATAGTTATCTATTTCTTGTAACTTTGTTGTTTTAATGTAATTTTCGATTTGAATAATTCGTGATTCTAAAATTAACTGATTGTGAGAGATATTTTGAGCAATTTCGTCAAAATTCTTAATTGATATGTTCATTAGCGAAATCTGTTCAGATATTATGATTTTTATTTTATTCTGATTGTCCTGAAGGTTTTTTATTTGTGTGTTATATTTTTGATCGTCTTCTTGATCAAGATTGCCAGTAAGACATTTTATTATTGAACCTAAGCCATTAACGAGGCCACGTTTCTTTCTTAATTTTATCTCAGGCATAAGCTGAATGATTTGATTTTTTATTTTATTTTCAAGGGTGCTGATTACATTGTACGAGTTAAAATATTCATTTTTATGACTGGTATTATTTTCTAAGGAATTCTTTATTATATGAAATTTACCTTTTAATGCAACGAACTCTTCCAGTATTGGTTGGAGGTCAAATGTTTGTGTAAATGTCCAGTGGTCTGAGGAGTATTTGGCGGTGCCAAGGGTGATGGGTAGTATCCCAGGATTGTTTTTATATTGATGGTAACTAGGCATGCTTATCGTTAGTTGGAGGATTTGCCATCTGCAATAAGTTGATCACGTGTCATTAATTCTTTAGAATGAAATATTCCTATTTTATTTTTTGCCTTTAAATTTTGTGTTTTTACTTTATTGTTTTCCAATAATTCTATAATTTTGTAAGGTCCGATAAATCTGTTTTTATCTTTTAAACGTGCATTTGGATTTTTTCGGTACACAATTTGATTTAGTTTGAAAGGTTTTGGTTTTAATCTTTCATTAATTTTTTCGATCGCTTTAGTTTTTGCTGTTACAGTTACATCTTTTAATTTGGCATAAAGACTATCCATTTTGTCTTTGTGTGATGCTATATATTCTGAATAAAAGTTTTGGGGAATGAGGTCAAAGGGGTCTCTAAGATTTGTATGACCAAATGTTATTTCAAAAGGTGTATGATTCGTTGAAGAGTGTCTAGTATTATTATAAGCAATAATTGCATATGGTAAAAGTTCTTCTAAAGTATCTTGTGGGTGTTTATTTTTAAATAGTCTTAAGTGTTCTAAGAGGGTAGAGTGGAATCTCTCGATAGGTGCATTCGACTCATGATGTGAGGGTGTTGTAAAATGAATATTGATTTTATGCATTTTTAACATTTCTTTAACAAGGTCATTCTTAAATTCGCCTCCGTTATCTGATACTACTTGCTCGGGCAGACCATAAGTTGAAAAGTATTTTAATAAAGCATCAACTATAGATTTAGGTGTTTTTGTTACAACATAAGCTTGTGCTAATTTACTGAATTTATCAATTATCGTTAATAGTGATTGTCCCTGGTAAAAGAATAAATCTATATGTATAATTTGAAAAGGTTTACTTGGCGTATCAGTTAAACATAGTGGTACCTGTGGTGGATTACGATTATATTTAGCTTTTTGACATGTGTCACAATTATTTATATATTCGATAATATCTTGTTTCATATTTTTCCAATAATAGTTGGATTTTAACTTTTCATGGGTTTCATTAATACCACGATGGTTCGTTTTACCTTCGTGTTGATGTTTTGTAAGCATTAATCTTTCTTCTTTATTTATTACGTTATTAACAAGATTGGAACAAATTACTAATTTTAAATTTTGAAAATATTCGTTGGCTACGTCATTAAATAATGGGATAAAATCTCTATGAATAAAATATAAGTAATTAGTTGAATTTGGATTTGCATGCTCCCTAAGTATTTCTATTATACCTTTTTTATTATTGGGGAAGATTTTAAAGTATTTAATTTTATTTCCGTCTATTGTGCGTTCTTTATAGCTAGTTTCTGGATGGGGTCCTCTGTTTATGATAAGTTGTAAAGTTTTATTATTGATTATTTCATCCATTATAGGGATTGATTTATTTTGTCCTTCTGTACTTGTATGTACGGTATTCTGTGGGATTTCTTCTTGCATATCATCTCTTTGTTTCTTGTTTGGTGAATTTTCTTGTGATGTTTCTGATGCTGTGTCTGTAGAACTTCCTTTTTTTTGTTCTTCATTACTTGTAGTTGGTATCTCATTGGTCAATTGTTGAAGGTATTCGATAACATCGAAATTTATGTTACCTGGGTTATTAATAACGGATTCAGTTTCGTGTATGTTGAGGGGGATTCTTGATAAAGCGTCCGCGTTAATATTTAATGAATCTTTTTTATATTTTATTTCATAGTTGGATTTTTTTGTGTTGCAATGTGATAAGCGCAAATTTGCTTTCTGAAGATTATCTATATGTATCTTTACTTCGGTATCTGTTTCCGTTTTTTCAATAAAATTAGTCTCTATTTCATCGATTTTGTCTACATCTATTAATTCATAAAATGTTTCTTTGATTGGATTTTCACAAGGATTTGTTAGGGTTGTAGTTGCAATATGATGATTAACATTAACTAGTGCTGAAGGCAATTTTAATTTATCAGAATACTGATGTTTTAGTACACCAAGACCCGATTTAATTTTTTCTGGTTCAGGAACAATTTGTTGCGTTCGTGTGGGTATTGTAATAGTATATGGTTTCTTTAATTTGGTATTAATTTTTGCTGTTTTTTGTATTGACGTATAAATGGGTATTTTATCTATTTCTGTTAACAGAACGTTATTTGACAAATCAATTTTGGCATTAAGTTGTTGTAATAAATCGAGTCCGATAAGACCATCGTATTTATTTGAAAAGTCAAAAATGTAAAATTTATATATTTGATTCGAATTTGTGTTGAACATTAAATTGATTGGGATATTAATTACTTTATCATGAATTGATGTTGCGTGTGCTGTTTTTACTTGAAAAGGCTCTGTTTGAATGTATGTAGAAAAATATGTGTATGCTAAAGCTTGCGATACAAAGCTGCGAGTGCTACCTGTATCTAACAAAAATCTAGAATTTAATTTTGGGAAATAAAAATATGGGAGGTCTTGCGATATGTTATTGAGTATTATTGTGTCTGTATCTTTGTTTGGGAGTTGGAGAAAATTTTCGTTTTCGTGATTGTATTCATTTTGGGGTTGATAAAAATTCTCACAGAGTGTTTGAATAGGGTAAGGTTGATATAATTGTGGGTAATACATAGGTGTATTTTCATAGTATGAATAGTCTTCTTCTGCTGGTTCTATACTACCTGCGTTATCTTCGTATGATTGCGAATTTTCTATTTCTTGTGGATTAGCTGTATAATCCTCTGTATTTTCGACTATTTGTGTAAATAATTCTCTAGCTTTAAAATTTTTATTTTGTGAAATATTTGTATTGCCGGATGATACTTCCATTGGAGTAGGTTTTGGCAAATTTTTTATTACATTCGAATTTGGTTTAAATACATTTGTGTTTTGACTCGGCCAAATATTTTGGGGATTTGAATTTTGAGTGAAAGGGGTTCTTGGCCTATTATTAAAATTATTACCTTGATAATTATTAGTATTTTGGAATGGTGGTCTAAAAGGTATTACATTTTGTTGTTGTGGAAAATTGAAATTATTGTATGGAATTGGCATATTTGGCTGTCCAAAATGTGTTACATTTCTTTGTGTATAAAAATTTGGAAGATGTGGTTTATAAAATGTCGGTTGTCGGTTAAAAGTATGTCTAGGTTTTTGTGTGTGAGTTTGGGGATTTTTGGATTGTGTTCGTTGTTTAAATTCAATGTCAGCTTCTTCAGATTTTACTATATTTATGGCTTCCTCAATGGTTTCAGGATCTCTACATTTAGCAATAATTTGAATCTTTTCTGGCAAACTATTTAAATATGTCTTTAAAGTTACTTGCTCATAATATGCAATTTTTACTAATTTAGTACTTTTCGAGTCACTAGATTCATTTAATTTGGAAATTAACAAGCTACGCAAAGTTTGTAATTTTAGTCCAAATTGTGTAAATGTTTCATTTTTATTTGGTGTAGTTGACATTAAATCATTTAATAAACAATCAATATTTCGACCATCTGAGAACGTGTTTCTTAACGTTTCTTTTATTAGTGCCCAGGTATTTAGTTCACTTCTTGGGCAAACAATATTAGCGGCATGTCCACGTAATTTGCTTATTATTGTACTGATAATACACTTATTAATTGGATTTTGTGGTTCTGATTCTTTTTGAAATGCTAGTATTAATTCTTCACTAGCTCTTATATATGACGGTAAAATATGTTCATCACCATTAAAAATAGGTATGTTATCAGCATAAATACGATAAAGACCGTGGTCCATTTTTCTGTTCAAAACTGGTGAACTTTCGCAATTAAGATTATTAAATAAATCAATAAGATCCTCCAGTTTTCAACCGAAATATTGGTTATTGCAAATTGAATTTATAAAATTTTGTAGTTAAACTTCTCAAGATGAAATATTTCAGGTTTCCTCGTAGTATTTCTTCTGATGTGAAATTTTAATTTAATTTGTATATTTTAATATTAGCTTTAATAAAGATGAATTTTAATATTTGTGATTTTAAATATTAACTGTGTTGTAAAAGTTTATAGTTGTTTCCTTCTGAACCTATATATAAATGACTAGAATTGACTTACATTAAAGTTGACAGAAATGTGATTTTCATTTGAAAGTCGATTTTCGGTTTCTTACTTCTAATGTGGAAATATGGGTACCAAGGTGAAGTTCCCACTTCCTTTTCTTACTGCTACGGGCTCTTGTGATTTGACCTGATTGTCCAGCGGTGATATTCTTTCACCAATCACAGGAATGTAGAAAACTCTTCTTAAAAATGGCTTCTGCTTCTGTAAAAGCTACTCGATCCGCTTTTACGTCTTCTTGTAGGCTAATCAATTCACCTACGATTGTCTCTCTCACTAACTTGAACAATATGCACTTGACAAATATTAGCGAAAAAAACTTGAAGATATTCTTGTGTCACTTAACGATTAAAATCGAAAGAATTCTTATTCACAGAAACTGTAACACGATATCCTACCGACTGCGCCAGAAATGTTCTTTTAACAGAAAAACCAGTTTTTAAAAAAAGAATTTATTTCTACTAATTTTGAGTTCTAACCGTGTTCGATACAAAGCTAAGACTAACTTATTATTCTAGTGCAGCTGTGAGTACAAAAGTGCTGGATTTGCATTCCGCTGAGACAGAAATATAACTTAAGATAAAAGCCTACCAATCCTTTGATAATTACATAGTGGGCGATTATATAACTTGTATAGATATTTTGAAATGTTTTGTTTATTTTAGGTATGTATTTCTTTCCACAAAAAAAAAGAAGTTTTTTATATTCAAAATGAATGACATCTCGAATATCCATTAATTTTATACTGCTCTTACTCTTTTATAAAATGTTGTGATGCAATCTCCTTAAAACTCCTTAATTATATTTATTATATCCTATATATTATTATTTATTATATACTTTTTTATAGAAGGAAGGTAATTTCACTATGTTGCATAAAAATTGCAGAGAAAATTTTCAAGTTTCCTGTCAATTGTTTTAAAAAATATGTCGATAAAAAAATTACGAGACCAAAGACAAGGCGATTTTGACAAATGTCGGTATTTTTCAGCAAAATTACTGATCGAAAAAATTTTAGTTAATAAAAAATATATACAGGGTGTTACAATATCGTATGCCACAAACGTGAGCGTGTTCTATGAAGGTTGATTTGTTTTAAAATTACAGGGATTTAAAATTTTTCGAGAAAGAAAGATTTTACTTTTTAATTATATATATTATATTATAATTAACAATATGATATTTATTACCGAAATATGGCATTTCAACTGTAACCAGTGGCGTAGACATAGGGTACGTCTGCGATCTTAGGCCAAAAAATATGTAAAGTCACTGATTACAGCTTAAATACACCATTTCTAAATTTTAAATTTTATTCTTAACAAATCTATCTTTCATCTTTTTCGTATCTCTAGTATTTTAGGAACAAATAAAATATTTATAGAAGGCTGTTTATTCGTACATAGAACATATACTTAAACATTTTGCGAATCAGCGGATTATGTTCAGGCACGCGACCATACATTCTAATCTGGTAAGCCATGAAAACAAAATCCAAGTTATGAAACAGTCGTCAGTTTGACAATTTATGCCATATTTCAGTAATAAACGTACCGTTAGTTCATAAAGTACCAAATTGTAAAGCGATATTTTTATTCATTAAAACGTTATAAAATAAAATCTTTCTTTCTAGAAATATTTTAAACCCTGAAAACGAATCAAGCTAGGACAAAAGTGTAAGGAACCTATTTTCTTGTTTTTATTTGTAGAATGCGCCCACGTGTTTGTGACATACGATGTTGTAACACCTTGTATAAAAGAAAAGTTGGAGTATTTTTGTCAAGATTAATTAACGATATAGGTATTGTGATTTTAAAGTAATGTGCGCATACTATATATAGTTAGTAGAAGTAGAAAATAAGATAAAGCTCAGTTGTTAAAAATATTCAACATGCATGGACATGTTCATCTTGTCCATTCCAAATACTCAATTAATACAAAACGATGACAATAAATTAATAACAAAATACAAAATTAGAGAAGAAATTATAAAAGAATTTTATCAAGACATAAGATGGTGACACATTTTATATTTCGATAATCAAGGTATACACGTAGGCTATCTTGTTACTAATAATAAGGTAATTTAATTACTTAAAAATTAGTAGTACAACCTAGAGCGTGAAACATTAACGAAACATCCCAGAATAAAAATATCTATCACCTGTTCATATAACAAGAAATAAGTACATTTTATTCTACCTCAATTTACCTAATATCCTTTGACATTTCAGAAATACTTCCCATTAACTGAGATCCGTTGTGTCGTGATTGTGATGAAACTGTTGAGATCTAATTCTTGTCGAAATTGATGGGATCTAATCTTGCAAACCAGGGGAATTGCAGAAAGTTCGTTGGCCATAAGAATTTAATTTTCTATATGCCTTTAGTAGGGTTTAGGCGGGTGGAAGTGGCTTACTTCTGCGTAAAAAGTTCGTGGTCCAATGGAATTATATATAAAAAGAAATAAGGGTTTTAATATACCTATATCTCATAGCAGATAAAAAGTTTGCTGTTTCAATGTATCTAACTTCCGGCGCATAGTAATAAAACTAAGATCATTCAAAGAACAAGTAACTGTTGAATTAACTATCTAGTATTTAGTTCAGTTTAATTCATTATAGATTTATGATTACACACAAACAGTATTTGTATAGAAGTTAATTGTCTGATATATTTTCTTTTCATATACAAATTAGATCCTGCATAATGAATTGTAATGGATTTGTTGTCAAATAAATCATATGTACATATTTTTTACGTAATTATTTATAATGATGCAATAGAATAGCAATTTTGAAAAACGGCTTTGCACTTTTCCAGTTAGTTAATATAAATACTATAGTGATGATGTCACTAAATTAATGTGGTATTTAACAGATTATTTAATGTAAAATAAAACCTGTTTGCTTCTGCAACTGGTGCTGCAATAGTGGTAGTTGCAAATTTTGCAAATGGTACTAACTATATTCGGTTGAAACTTCCTAAGTATGCATGTTTCTAGATTTTTGCGTAGTACTACTTAAAATATACCTCTTCTATACGACGATTTTAGCAGATGGACCCTATCAATAACCCTATATATGATTAGAAAGACGAAAATGTTTTTAAAGCGACAAATTTTAGAAAATTTATTGTATTAATTTTTTTGATAAGTAAACAATAAAAACATGTATCCAATTCTTTAAAAAATACCCTGAAAATTGCGGTCAAACTCTAACCAATTCCTGAATTTATACAGGACTATAGATTCCTAATGTCACAGGACTGTGTCCTAATTTAACATTTTCGATATAATGCAATTGTACAAATATTTTTATTTTTTTAGATTTTCTTTGTTATACCTAATACGTGGGTTTTTACTTCATAATTTTAATTTTAGTAAATCCATACGATACGATTAAAACAGTTTTACTACACACTTGCTGAGACTAGTAGTAGCCTTAGGCTACAACCCTAAGCTCACGCATATTGTGTTATGAACTAAAAAACGAGGAATCACTTGAAATGTTTGCATGCATTTGGAAAGCATCCTGTATACAAGGTGTTGTTGATATTATTTTAATCTTATCTTATTTTTAGTTAAGTATTAGGATTAATTTTGTAAAGTTGAAAAATAAAGAAAAGAAAGAGCTAAGTGTATTCCAGCTACAGCTAGCTAGGCTAGGGTAAGGGTGGTGGAGCCTAGCACTAAAAAATAAAATAGGTAGGTACTCTGATTTCTACATATATATAATACTACTATATCGCGTATTTCCTATGTTGGCTAATAAGCGGTTTCTCCGAAAACATTAAAGGACAAAAGATATAGTGCTATACTGTTCCAGAGACCCTTTGTTCGATTTGCGCATGCGCAGATATTGTCGATATCCATGGTTACGGAAGCTGACACATTGTTTATAGGTTGACAGACTTTCCAATTTTCAACTTTTTTTTAAAAGAAGTCGGTAGGCAGAGATGCAGTATTTATGCTTCATGCTTATTGGATGTCGCGAAATTCGTGCGCATGCCCATATTTGACTAAGGTACTCTCGATAAGGATAGAGATTGTATGTCGGCGCCGTGATGTTTTCGGAATTTTTGGGCCTCTACCCGCGATATAGTAGTAGGTATTATATATATATATGGATTTCTATTTCTTTTTAATCATAGTTACATTTGACATTCTAGTTTTTAAATTAGATTTCTTCCCGGATTAATTTTCCTTAAAAATTTTTTTTTCATTGTGGGTTTAAAATTTATGAAATTGTCATTAACATATATACAGGGTGTCCACCTAATGCGCGTAAGTCCAATATCTGGGTTAATAAAAGAGATATCTTAATTTTTTTTTCTACAGGGTTGTCTAATATCCCGAGCTGCACAAAATGAAAATATATTTACATATTCAGGGTGTTCAGTTTTTCCTGGACAGGTACCAACTTCATTTTTTTAAATGGAAACCTATATTTTTTATGGCATTATCGAATTCTACGTAAAAAATTAGTGGGACTTTGTGCATAACACTGCTATTGAAATATTGATAGTTTTCGAGATATTTGACTTTTATTTTTTTTTTCTTATGTTTCGTCACTTCTAATAGTTGACATAATTATGGTTGTATGACAGCTAGAAATTATTTTTTTTCAGAAACTGTAGAGTGAAGATGGCTCTTTCGAAAAACGTATCAAAAGTTGACCTGCGATATACAGGGGGCAACAGAAATCGTGCCAAACCTGATGGTTTAAAATTTAAAAAATCTCGACTTTTTCAAATGGAACACCCTGTGTTTTATGATTTCATTAGATGCCTTTCTGTAGACTCTACAATTTTATAATAGCTTTCCCTATACCTAAGTTGCGTAGTTTTTGCAAAAAACCCACTTTTATGAAAAATACCAGATTTGCGCACTCCTTTGACGGAAAAAATATTGTAAGGCTATTTATTTTTATAAAATGTATTAGTTTACACTTCTTAAAATAAAAATAACTGAAAAATTTAGATAATTTCAGTTTAATAAACAAGTCTTTATGGAAAGTTACCATTTATTTGTAAATAAAAGTAAAAAATCATAAAAGCTCTACATGTAATTAAGAATTAGCAAAACTGGCGTATGCTTTAGAAGAAGTTTATGGGAATTATTTGCTAGCAGCACGTATTTATAGAGATTCCCACGTGCTGACTGTTTTGAAAATGTGAAAGAAAGATTTGAAAGAACAGCAAATGGGAATTATGAGAAAACTACCAGGAGACATGGGAGTAACAACGATAATATTTAGTTTAATGTTGTGGTTTCTGCTGTTGAAAATCCAAAAATATTAGTATCAGAAAATCAGTAGAAATCTAGGAGTTTTCAAAAGCTCGACAAATAAGATATTGAAGAAGAAGTTTCATACGTATCATATTGAAAACCAAACGGTGTTACCGTAGTTAGAAAAATTATTAGTGAAATGGATGAATATACATAGAGTATTGAAAAAAGAATACGCAATACTCATACAAGCAAGCTAACCTAAAGTAAATGCTCAAAATGTCCACCGTTGTTTTCAACACAAAGCATTAATCTACGACGAAAATTAATGTGAACATTTCTTAACATTTCGGGCGTTATGGTTAGAAACTCATTTTGGATCTTTTCTTTCAAGTCTTGCATATCCGTTGGTGGTACTTCGTATACTCGCTCCTTGATATAACCCCACAAGAAAACGTCCAGAATATTTAAATCAGGCGAACGTGCAGGCCAAGGAACTGGACCACCACGACCTAACCACTTATTTGGATATACGTGGTTTAGGTGTTCTCTAATCTGAAATATGAATAGATAATAGGAAAAGTACTACAACAATAAAATAATCACAGTACCGCCAAAGTGGAATGTGGAGGGGCACCATCATGCTGAAACCATTGTTGAACCAAATAATCAGCGGGCATATTCTGTAGCTGTAGAAGGGGAAGTTCGTTTTGCAAAAAATGCAAATACACATTGGCATTTAAATTGCCTTCAAAAAAGTACGGTCCAACAATATGTTCTCCACAAATTCCAGCCCACACGTTCACTTTGAAACGATGCTGATTATCTAGTACCCTCAATAATCTTGGATTATTGTCAGCGTAGTGATGAAAGTTGCGACGATTGGGTAAGCATGTGTTTGAAAATGTTGATTCGTCAGTAAACAAGACATTCATAAAAAAGTTTGGACTTTCCTGAATTTTATCCAATGCCCAGTGGCAAAATTGCAGGCGATTTAGGTGATCTTGAGGTAACAGTGCTTGATGGTTTTTAATATGATACGGATGAAAATTATTCTTCTTCACTATCTTGTTTGTCAAGCTTTTGGAAACTCCAAGATTATTACTGATTTTCCTGACACTAATATTTGGATTTTCAACAGCAGACGCCACAACATTAAACTGAATATCGTCATTGTTACCGTCATGTCTCCTGGTAGTTTTTTCATAATTCGCATTTGCTGTTCTTTCAAATCTTTCTTTCACATTTTCAAAACAGTCAGCACGTGGAAATCTCTGTAAATCTGGATTATTTGCTTTGTAAATACGTGCTGCTAGCAAACAATTTCCATGAGCTTCTCCTAAGGCATAAACCATTTTCACTAATTCTTCTTTTGAATAGTTCATTGTATGCACGCTTAGTACTTACTCTAAACTCGTACGTGAATATTCAGTAAAAGAAGAAATGACATGTAAACTGATTGTCACAAATTTTATTGCGTGACAGACGCTCACTGCGTTTTTCCCGAGAAAGGAACGTGCGCAAATCGGGTATTTTTCATAAAAGTGGGTTTTTTGCAAAAACTACGCAACTTAGGTATAGGGAAAGCTATTATAAAATTGTAGAGTCTACAGAAAGGCATCTAATGAAATCATAAAACACAGGGTGTTCCATTTGAAAAAATCGAGATTTTTTAAATTTTAAACCATCAGGTTTGGCACGGTTTCTGTTGCCCCCTGTATATCGCAGGTCAACTTTTGATACGTTTTTCGAAAGAGCCATCTTCACTCTACAGTTTCTGAAAAAAAATAATTTCTAGCTGTCATACAACCATAATTATGTCAACTATTAGAAGTGACGAAACATAAGAAAAAAATATTAAAAGTGAAATATCTCGAAAACTATCAATATTTCAATAGCAGTGTTATGCACAAAGTCCCACTAATTTTTTACGTAGAATTCGATAATGCCATAAAAAATATAGGTTTCCATTTAAAAAAATGAAGTTGGTACCTGTCCAGGAAAAACTGAACACCCTGAATATGTAAATATATTTTCATTTTGTGCAGCTCGGGATATTAGACAACCCTGTAGAAAAAAAAATTAAGTTATCTCTTTTATTAACCCAGATATTGGACTTACGCGCACTAGGTGGACACCCTGTATAATGTTTTGTTGACAATAAGGAAAATATATTAATACTTATTTTTATCCATAGCCAACTGATAAAAATATTTATTTACTAATTTAACTTTTGTAACTAACATTTTCTGGCATTGTGACATATCGTTTAAAAAGGAACTTACATCACGAGTCAACTAAAAAATCGAAAATGCCCTTATGCCAAAGTTAGCGACGATAAATTAATAACAAAATTGATATTGTATACATTGTTTGATAACGTACACTAAAAGCACCTTCAAAAGTGCCTTTAATCGTGTACCTAACCAAATATCATTAACTATCTATTGAAAATATTAGGTGGCTTTGTTTGAAAATGCAATAAGTCATTTTTTAAGAAACAGTTTTACTCTATTCATCCGTTTTTTTTGTTTATTGTTTTCAAAATACCCGATAAATCCACCAGGAACTTGAAAGACGCTGTTATAAAAGAAATAAGATCAGAAAAGGCACTAAGTGAGGGCATATTGTCAATATGGGCCTAAAACGTTAATGTTTTTCCCTCTGATATTGCTTGTTGAAACGAGCTTGGCATTGTTTTGTTTAAAATAAAACTTGGTATGCTGAGCTGAAAATAATATGTGTATTAAATGTTCAGCTTTGACATAGCCCCATAATCAGCAATGTGAACTGCTTGGTGGAAATGCCGCGTGGGAAGGATTTAGTCATAATTAAAATAACGAGCTTACTCTCAACATGTTTTTTGTCGTTGTTGTTGTTGTTCGTGTAGCGGTAAGGTTATTCTATTTACACGTAATATTTAATAAGCAATGCGACAAAAGGCTCGTATATCACGCTTCTGATTCAAAGTATATTTAGAGTTAACTTGTTGCAGTAGAAGTAAAATACAATAACTTTAACTATATGTATATTTTCAGGACAAAAACCATTAGTTTATATAGCTGTAAAGCATAGGTATATGCATGAATAATACGAAATAAACTTTACTGTGTTGCGAATAACGTCTGTTATACCGTATAGAAAGGCAAATATTCCAGTCGCAACATGAAACATTATATGTGTGATCGATCACTCAATTGAAGTACTTACTGCAGTGGCATTCAGTCCGTCTAAAACCGTTTGCAACTTTTATGCATAACTGCTGTTTATCGTTAATGTCGTTGCGCGTTTTACAATTTTATTATTATTATATTTATATTAATATTATATTTATATGATTTAGAAGAATTGAAAAGTGATGTAAGGAATTAATTGTAATATAACTGCTAGGATATTTCGATTTTTTTTTTAAACAAGCGTTTATAATCCCATTTTAATATCTACAGGTAGTAGGAAAAAAATTGTAAAACAAACATTAAAACTGGTAATGTTGTTTGGGTACGCCTCAATGTACGTACAATCGCATTATGTCCTGTAACTAGTTAGGTACTTTTGTATTAAATAAAAATCGATGTTTTATTGATTGATGATGCACGAGACTGTCAATTTTTTTAAAAAAGATTAAAAATTAATTCGAATTATGATTTCGCTCAGGAAATATTAACAGTATGGTTTTGAATTACTGCCAAAATAATATTAACAATATATACCTATAATTATTATAGATTTATTGGAGTATATTTTAGAAACCATTTAGTTAAATATTAATTTGCTACAATACGGAAGTTAACTATATGGGATCGTCACTATCTCCAATAATGAGCAATATTTTATGGAATATTTTGAAGAAACTTGTTAAAAATTATGTTAATAAACCAAAAATATGGTGGAGATATGTAGATGACATATTCTCAATATCGCCTCATAACTATGATAATTTAAGTGATTTTCTAAATTTTCTTAACAGCAAAGAAACAACTATAAAATTTACAATAGAAATTGCAAATGATAATAAACTACCATTTATAGATGTATTAATAACTAAATCACAATAAAATTTTGATACTAATTTATATAGAAAAAAGACCAATACAAATAGATATCTAAATTTTAATTCTAATCATCACATAAGTATCAAAAGAGGCATAGTTAAATGTTTATATGACAGAGCAAAATTAATATCATCAACCTCAGATATTTTCAATAAAGAAAAAGACGTTATTAAGAATATCTTAGAGAAAAACAATTATCCTAATGACTTTGTTGAGGAAACATTTATAAAAATTGAAAATAGGCAAAATAATAATATTTCCAGAATAAATAGAGAAAATCCAATAACAACCATTACGATTCCTTATATTGCAGAGATATCTGAAAGACTTAAAAGGCTTGGTAATGATTTTAACATAAGAACGACATTTAAAACGAAAAACACTTCAAGATCCATACTTACAAAAACAAAACCAATTAATAATGATCAAAATTCAAAAAAATTGTATTTACCAGATTCCTTGTGAAGGTGGTAAATATTATATTGGTGAAACATCTAGACCATTACAAATAAGGATCCACGAACATAAAAATTATGTTAAGGACTACCAAGTTGATAGGTCTGCATTAGTAAAACCACAGATAAAATAGCTATTTTATCTGTGGTAAAACATGTATAAGGGATAACGGGATAACGGTCACCGAGTTGATTGGACAAAGGCTAAAGTTTTATAAAAAGAAGAAAAATCAGTTAAAAGAAAATTAAAAGATAGTGCTTTCATTAAACTTAATGGTGATAATTGTATCTCATCAGAAACAATGGTCATAGATCAAACATGGCTTCCTCTACTCCAGAAGGATGTTACCAATGGAAAATTAATAATATTAGTAGTGATCAGTGTATGTGATGGCAATTTAAATTAAAAATATCAATCTGACAAAAAGTACTTCTTTCCATACAAAGTTATCGTACAAACATTCTACCGACGAAGAGTTGAAACGTATAGAATAAAGCTAGTTTTTAGTTGTATTCTATACGTTTTACGTAGGTAGTCTTTTAAATTTTATTATAATAACTATTTTATTTAGACATATTTTAAAATATGACATAGAATTTTGTATAAAACTGAAAAACCACTGATGAAATTTAGTTAATATATCAAATATTATTTTATCACAAATTATACAGTGGTTTTTTGGGCAAACTTTAGAAGTTTGCCTTGATACTGCACTTTGAATATTTGATTTGTATGCTTCTGGTTTTTTGCTTTTTGTTATTTTACAGGTGGTGTAACTGTAATCCCAAAAGAAACTATGAATCACGGAACATAATTGTTGATGTATTGCATCTCAAAATCTAGAGTTCTTAGAGAATATCTAACTGAATTGTTGGACTCGCTATTATCAACAATCTACAAGTTTCAAATTTTAAGTTTCTATATTTCTTTATAGTGGAGATATTTATCATTTTGTAAATCGTCAGTTTTCGGTTTACCCGGGTGCATATATGGCAGATAACGTACCGCCATTTGATTCAGCATAAAATTGTGCAACTTTTTTCTAATTTAAGCCATCTCTTATCGTTTCCGAAATCCCAATGATGACCAAAATTAAGTGTAACACCGTATAAATTACATTAGGTACAAAGTGTGTGAAAATAAGCTGACTATAAGCTGACTATAAGCTGACTGTTGTGGTCTTTCTCCTACCTCTAAATTAACAAAATCTTATATAAGATGTATAATTTATGTTTTCTGTAAAATTGAAAAAGTTATAACCCAAGAAATTATCTTTATTAAGAGCATAAAAATAAGTTTGGACTTCTCTGACTGTTTAAAAAAACATTTTTGCAGGGGAAGCGAAGAATTTAAAATTTATTAGCTATTTAAAACTTGAAAGGGCAATTTAGGGTCCGCATAAAAAGAGCTACCAACATTCATGTTATCTTGTAGCTTCTACGAAGTATAACAGTTTGTTGTGGGGATAAATGTTGCTTGTAGGGCTTAAAAATTAACAGAAAATGAAACGTGGAGGCAATAATAGTAATAATAATATCTTTCCCCTTATTCTAATCACAAGTATTAGCCTGGAAGTTTGAAACTGGGAGGTATTATATTATTCAGTAGACCGCGCTTGCACCTCAGGACTTCAGTGCTGGGAAGAGAAAACCCTGGAAAATCTCATTAGTTAGAGGTATCAGTTAATTCCCAAATAATATATAGCACATATATTGCACAAAATACACATTTATTATTGGCGTGTATTACTTTTAAAAATTTTCCGCCAGAAATAAAAAGCTCAACATCGATACGATCCGAAATAGATTAAAAATAATGTATACATGAAATGTGTTTAGAATTTTACGTAGAATCCAGAAATTGAATAATATATAGGGTGTTACATTTAAAATAAGCAAGTTGATGTCTACTTCCATTAGAACCGGAAGTGTGACGTCATCGGTAATATTTTTAATCAATAGAAAATTGTGAGAAACCCCCGTATATAAATTTTCAAAATTCCAGTGCACGTAGTATTCTAGAAACGTCTAATGGAAGGTCTACGTGGAACACCCTGTAGAGTAGATATATACATCAAAAGATTTTTTTAGAGACAGAAACATACTTGGTCTTTAGAGAGACAGATAGATAGATATGACAGCGTTTTATTTTTCTGTAAATATATCATAAACAATAATTATAATAAAATATGATATTGAATATATAAATCTAGAGATGTTTGAAGAGGTATTTGGAAAATGTTATATTATACAGGGTGTCCACCTAGTGCGCGTAAGTCCAATATCTGGGTTAATAAAAGAGATAACTTAATTTTTTTTTCTACAGGGTTGTCTAATATCCCGAGCTGCACAAAATGAAAATATATTTACATATTCAGGGTGTTCAGTTTTTCCTGGACAGGTACCAACTTCGTTTTTCTAAATGGAAATATATATTTTTTATTGCTTTTTCGAACTAAACCCTTGATTTTAGTAGGACTTTCATCAGCCTTCCCTATATCTAACTTAAACTGTTTTTGAAATATTGACGGGTGAATATTGACATTTTTGCAACTTTGACACCCTATAAAATCTAAACGGTTTGAGATCAAGCAAAACGGTTTGCACATTCCTATCTTAACTTTTTATAAGCTATCGTTTGATACTAATTTCAAATGTATCCAGGAATTAAAAATTTTCCGAAAATTTTGAAAATTTTTAATTCTTGGATAAATTTGAAATTAGTATCAAACGATAGCTTATAAAAAGTTAAGATAGGAATGTGCAAACCGTTTTGCTTGATCTCAAACCGTTTAGATTTTACAGGGTGTCAAAGTTGCAAAAATGTCAATATTCACCAGTCAATATTTCAAAAACAGTTTAAGTTAGGTATAGGGAAGGCTGATGAAAGTCCTACTAAAATCAAGGGTTTAGTTCGAAAAAGCAATAAAAAATATATATTTCCATTTAGAAAAACGAAGTTGGTACCTGTCCAGGAAAAACTGAACACCCTGAATATGTAAATATATTTTCATTTTGTGCAGCTCGGGATATTAGACAACCCTGTAGAAAAAAAAATTAAGTTATCTCTTTTATTAACCCAGATATTGGACTTACGCGCACTAGGTGGACACCCTGTATTATGTATTCTATATTTACAGAAAAATAAAACGCTCCGAAATAAGATTAAAAATGTTTCTAAAAAATAATGTATACATGAAATGTGTTTACAATTTTACGTAGAATCCAGAAATTGAATAATATATAGGGTGTTACATTTAAAATAAGCAACTTGATGTCTACTTCCATTAGAACCGGAAGTGTGACGTCATCGGTAATATTTTTAATACGTGGAACACACTGTATAATAATTATGAATATAATGTAATGCTGACAAAATAAAATGTTATATCTGACATACTCAGATGATTTCTCCAACTAGTATATTCTAAAGCAGGCTATAAGTAATAATACACCATCAAAATATAAACGGATGGTTGAAATCATCAGAAGGTACTGGATGTGCATTCTAGGTCACGCAACTACTTATTTAACCCAGCCAGATTATTTAACCATTGTAATGTGTAGTGTAAATATACAAGTACAGTTTTTGCTTAATATCATGCTTTAACCTGGACTCTAGAGAGTAAATGATATTACGGAATCCTAACATAATATACAGTATTATTATAGTATTCGATTCAAAATAAGTATTAATCGCATTAAGTTACTTTGACAAGAAGTGTTATAAAATGGACATTATATGCAAAATCAAACAAAAAGAGCAATTAATATTGGGAGCAGGGTTTCAAATAGCATACACTTGGGTCAAAGGTCATTCAGATATAACTCATAATTGTATAGTGTATCAGCTCGCAAAACAGGCAGTGGATGAACCCGGAGTTTCTCAACCGTACTTTCCAGTATTTCCAGATTTTCCTCATATATTTAAAACGGAGTTGAAAACAAAATGGAACAATACCTGGGCACAATACGTGATCAGTTCTAACGATCAGTATACAAAACTACATTCAACTATGCTAACACATCTTCCACATATAAGTAGCAATTATGTAACAACCGCGCTGAGCGTTACAATTACCACAATGAGGCTAAATCATCCTCGTTTTCCTCAACATCTTAATCGAGTAGAAATGTTAAATAGTCCCATAAGCACTTGCGATGATATGCATGACATGGGAGACCTTAATCACATAATTTTTATTTGAAGGAGATCCCGAAAACTACTACTCCACGAACAATGTGAATCACCAGACAATGACCGGTTTCGCACTTATTATGCGCTCGTCAGAGTGCCTTAGATGGTGGAATCGATGAACGATGTTGCGACATGATTGCCTAAGGGGCATCGTGAGTGTTAGTAGTCGTGAGAAATACACCATAGTGCCCTCTTTTAGTCTTTGCTACTATCTGTTCAACAATTATTCTCAATTTGAAGGATAGATAGCGACCTGCTTTTATGACGTGCCATTATAGCAGTGAACTCTATTGTCTTTGAGGAAGACAATCCTACTTATTTATTTTAAGGAGATGCCGACAACAACTACGCCACGGACAATGTGCCCCTACTGGCGTTGCATTACTCTAGCATCATTACTCCGCCGTCTTTATTTTCTATGTCACTCCGCCGTTGCACTCATTTTCTGGTCCTATTAAATCATTTAATCAACGGAATGAATGAACGAATGCACTTAAAATAACAATGAAAAGTGTAAAATTAAAGTAACATAAAATTAATTGATATCACCTCTACTCCTTTTTAATTTAAATTCAAGCAATATTTTTTAATTTTGAATTAGCTAAACCTAATTAAATGCGATGATAATACAGTATATCTTATGCACAGTAAGAATTTTATTGGTTAATTGATTAGCTGTGAGCAAAAAAATATTAAGTTAATGTAATTATAGTTTAACTTATTTTTGAATAACCAAGTACTCTTAATTTCATAGTTCGTTCGTTTGGATTGTACATTTTGCTGGTTATAGTTTTTTTTGCCTATATAAATATATATATTCGCAGGTAAAATTTTCCATTTACAATTTTTTTATTAGCTGTAGGCAGCACACGGTTCACGGATAAAAGCCGTATCGCCTGAAAGCATCACAAATCATCCCATTCAAGTGCACCGACCCTTTTGCTAAAAAAAATGTCTTCTATTTTATTACTTCTCCTAAAATCAGCAATTGATAAATGAACCCCTCATAGTGGTTCATTTATCTCACTTTTATTTTTGTCAAAGCTATAGTAAATTACTTAATAAAAATAAAAGTTTCCTCAGATAATTAAAATACAATTATTGGTAACACCAGAAACATATAACACTGACGTAGTTTTTCACATAACACCAAAATACTATACCACACTCGACGCGCGTCTCTCCAAACAAGTGGGCATCATCTGGAGATGATTAAAGATGATGCCAACTTGGTTAGCGGAACGCGCGTCGAATGCGGTGTACTGTTTTGGTTTTATGTGGAAAACTACGTCAGTGTTATCTTCACACCAAACGTTCCAACCGCCTTCACAATTATAGGTATTTGTGTTATACTGACACCAATGACAATCAATATAATGACCGTGAATATTATTAGGCAAATCGTCAATCGAGTCTGATAAATTTTCGTGTGCCATAGTTATTGTCAAAAGATCCCAAAAAACATAAAAACATAATATTATAGTAATATCTCCACTCCTCACTCTAATAATTATAAGGATTAGCCCGAAAGAATGAGATATGTGTGAAAGAGGGGTGCGGAATATTATTATTCGGTAGGGTGCAATTATTGCACCAATTACGATTTACATTACTAAGCGCTAACTATCATTCTGTGCTGAAATGAACGTTGAAAACCTTATTTGTTAGGAGGACAATCAAACATCAACTGATGTTAATCTCTCACAACCTAGGCACACCCAAAGAACTAGGAGAGGGAAGAAGGGGCTTCATAGCTCATTGTTTGAAGTTGCAATTCGTTTGTTTATGTGATGTTTTTTCTTAAAATTGTGTGTTGCTATTTTATAGCAGTTCTTATATGTAAATTGTGCAATCTGTAAAACGTTTATAAATAATAATTGTAGTGTTTCAGTGCGAGTAGTTTTAAGGCTAGAATTATACGTCCTATTTTTTGCATACCTAATTACACAATTTATTTATAGCTTGCTTTATTTGGAAGTCATTTTTTACCATATTAAGTTTGTTAAGTTAAAATTCCCAAACGTTGTGTAATTTGTGTAAATTATTAACGAAAAGGAATGTTGATTTTGTACAGGTACGGAGTACCAGGGGCGTACGAAGCTTTTATTTGAATTCAAGCAATGGGCCTTTACAGTGAATTAAAAAAAAAATAGTATTGGATAGAATGTTGAAATATGCCTTATATATATTTTTTTAAAATTAATACAGAGCGCCCTATTTCTTGACCCGTTGCATGGGTAACTTTTTTATTAGTAGAGATACAAAAACGCTTAAATGAGCAAATTAGTGCAGTTTCGTATTAGTAATTCTACGGTAAGGCGAAAAATTAGATACGGGGGAAGGTTGAAAAGTTATTGACAAAAAACGAAAAATCCAACTTTTCTATTATCCCTCGTAGCTCGTTCATTTGAAGAGTTAGAGAAAAATGCTTCACATGTTTTTTGCAGTATTTTTCATGTTAAATGACATGCACTTGCTACTTTTTATATATCTCTTAAAATGGTTGAGAATCACAGTAAAATATATTTTTTTAAATGTAATGGATAGGTGGCTGTGACATTAACCGAAAGTCCCCTTTTTTCTCTTTCAGATGATATAACATAGTCCATATTTTATCCTTACAAAAGTAATAATAATCGTTGTTTTTAAAGAAAGTTTATTGTCACATCAAGAATGCTATGGAAATAAAACAAAAAATAAGATTCCTGATATTTTTAAAAACGTCTAGTTGGCATTTAATTATTGACAGATCATAAGTGACATTTTTAGTTTTTGTTAAGTAGTTTATTGTTTATTATTAATACTGCATACAAAATAATAGTGTTGCAAATATGTACACCAACGAAGAGAAAAATGATATGCTATTTTGTTATTATAACCAAAATCGAGATGCACAAGCTGCAGCGAATCTTTATTTTGAAACTTACATGGAACGAAGACAACCCCATCATAGAATATTTAGACAGCTGGAAAATAATATACGATTATACGGTTCTTTTTCAAAGCCTAAGGATGAAAGAAACTTCAATGAATACACTGAAATAAATGTTTTGGCTTATGTAAATTTTAAACCTGATTCTTCAACTGCAGAAATTGCACATCACTGCAACACTTCCAAGGAAACTGTAAGAGCTATTTTAAAAGGTTACAATTTAAAGCCTTATCATTATTCCATATGCAATACTTTATATCCAGCTGATAATCAAAGAAGGATGACATTTTGTCGATGGTACATTTCAAAATGCGAAGAGGATCTAGACTTCTGGAAAAAGATTTTATTCAGTGATGAAAGTAGATTTACCAACAATGGTATTTTTAACCGCCAGAATAACATAATGTGGTGCCGAGAAAATCCACATCTTGTTTCTGAAAGAAGAAATCAACGTCAATTTGGGATAAATGTGTGGTGTGGAATTTTTTGTGGCAAAATTATTGGCCCATATTTTTACGAAGATAATTTGAATGCGAATAATTACCTTCATTTTCTAAGGAATACTCTAACAGAGGAATATTTAAATGAATTACCACTTCATATTTTTAGAAATCTTAAATACTTCCAACACGATGGAGCACCTGCGCATAATTCCCGCGAGGTAAAACAATATTTACATGAACAGTTTGATAATGTTATAGGAAATAGAATGGATATCGACTGGCCAGCGCGAACACCTGATTTGACCCCCTTAGATTTCTTTCTTTGGGGGTTATTGAAAGATAAAGTTTATGTGACAGCTCCTCTAGATATAGAGGATCTAAAAGTCAGGATTCAAGATGCAATTAGAAGCATACATGGACATACAATAAATAATGTTTTAAGAAGTACCCAGAAACGTTGCTTACTATGTATCCAACAGGATG
This sequence comes from Pogonocherus hispidulus, assembly GCA_963924545.1. NCBI lineage: Eukaryota > Metazoa > Arthropoda > Insecta > Coleoptera > Cerambycidae > Pogonocherus > Pogonocherus hispidulus. The sequence goes on along the minus strand of OZ004692.1, from coordinate 27,312,245 downwards.
GTGGTCATTTCGAACATTTACTTCAATATAATTAATTAATTAATAAGTTCTCAAAACATTCTTTTGTTCCATAATCCATAGCATTCTTGATGTGACAATAAACTTTCTTTAAAAACAACGATTATTATTACTTTTGTAAGGATAAAATATGGACTATGTTATATCATCTGAAAGAGAAAAAAGGGGACTTTCGGTTAATGTCACAGCCACCTATCCACTACATTTAAAAAAAAGAAATTTTACTGTGATTCTCAACCATTTTAAGATATATATAAAAAGTAGCAAGTGCATGTCATTTTACATGAAAAATACTGCAAAAAACATGTGAAGCATTTTTCTCTAACTCTTCAAATGAACGAGCTACGAGGGATAATAGAAAAGTTGGATTTTTCGTTTTTTGTCAATAACTTTTCAACCTTCCCCCGTATATAATTTTTCGCCTTACCGTAGAATTACTAATAGGAAACTGCACTAATTTGCTCATTTAAGCGTTTTTGTATCTCTACTAATAAAAAAGTTACCCATGCAACGGGTCAAGAAATAGGGCGCCCTGTATATTGAAATTTACATGAAAAAAAAAAATTGAAGTTTGAAGTTTTTAAGAAAGAAGTTTAAACTTTGCGCTCAAATGACGTCACGGACTTGGAAGGATGACAAAGACAAAATTATACTTCTCTCTTTGTCATCAGCTACCGCTCATGCTAATGTTCTGTGGCTCATCCTACTTAACCTGAAAAATAACCGTTTTCGTTCGCGAGATCGCGAGTGTTTTGATATAAAGAATAAATGTAAACTTCATTGAGCAAAAAGAGCAAAAATGGTATTTAAAATGTGTATTGTGCCATCTTGTAATAATAATAATAGTGATCATCCAAACAAACTATTTCTTCTACTAGAAGCACGTATCACGAGCACTCGAGCAATAATGACGAGGACGAGAGGTTATGTTATGAATATGAACAGGGACCACAGTTGATTTGCCGATTTCCGTTCTGAACTTCCGGACATGCGCAGATAACAAGTCCGTGACGTCATTCAAAAGGCGCGATTTGTATTTTTTGAAAAACTGCATTATATTTTTTCTTCTCTTTCTGGCCATATTATGAATGTAATTGAAAAAAATACAATTTAACAGCTCCCTATAGTATAAATGAACTAAATAATAACAATAAAATTGCCTAATTCAACTACGCTGTAATACCCCATTACAATTGTTTGAAATAAGACTTGCCCCTTCTTTGATCTGTTAGTTCTTTGCACCCACCCTAGGCACACATGCTAGGATGGTTGCCCATCAACCTTTGCGAACAGGTAAAATACAAGTAAAATTATCCGGCGGAATGGGAATTCCAATTCATAACCTCTGGGTCGATGACACTAAAGCACAAAACACTATACCAACAAAGTCTGAGTCACCGACTCGATACGTGAATTAATAAAAGAGATAACATTTATTCTCTGTAATTATTCACCTTACAAAATATATGAGGAAGAAATTAAGAAAGCTTTTTTGCCATTTCATTAGTACAAATTTCGTTATTTACGATTCTGATGTACGATGTACGTTCCCAGATTTAAGCCACAGAAAGTACGATTTGGCCATCAGTATCAGTATATGACATCGCTATCATTGATTGTGGTGAATAGTTAATACTTAAAAAAGTGAAAAATATTACTGAACTATATTATTATAGGCAATTCCGTTTAAATATTTGGCATAAGCTCTAATTCGGATTCAGTTTTAAGCTGTTTTTATTATAAATACCTTCACAATATCGACTGAATCATATAGAGATCAAAGATAATTAAAAAAATAAAATATCTAAATATATACTTAATTAAAAATATAATGAGAAAAAGCATATATGCCTTAAAGGACTAGTCAATTAGGTGTACATTTCTAAATGTAAATGAATGAAGGTTAGGTTAAAAATACCACTGATTTAGGATTAATTTTACAAATAGAATGTGGGCTGTAAATGTCGATAAAAGTCATTGTAACGGAGATTTTGTTTTTTTATTGTTGTTTTTCAAGCCCAGTTGCGTGCAGGGTTGCTATTCAGAGGCACATTATCTTTTTACAAACTACGTAAACATTATATAAGGAACACAAACACATACGCAGTGGTTCAGGTAATTAATTTTGTATGTATACAAATGTAGGTACTCATTTTGCAAAGAGATTTGTGGTGATACATTTTTATTTTTTAAGGCCTAAGTTGATAATGGCTTGATTAATTTTTATATTATATTTATATAACATTGAGATTTTTATGATTTAGTAATTACATAGTCACATAATTAATTAAGGAAGCAAATAAAAAATACATATTTATAAAAAACATCTTTCCAAATTTCCTATATTGATAACTGATAATCGCACATATTTCGCTTGAGCAACTAAGAGTAAAATTTTTAACAAAATAAGAAAACCCTAGGAATAAAGTTTTTTTTTAAATAAAAACAAATCAATCTAATTAAAAGCTTTACAAATGATCATGTATATTTTAACAACTTGACCTTGCCAGGGCATACATATATTTTAATATATTTATGCTGTGATCTTGCTATTTAAAATGTTTAATATATATTGTAAAACAATAGACATTCCAGTAGATATTTTTTTCATAATGGTTAATAATGTAGAAACGCCGCAGTCTCACTTATCTGTGAATCTCATTATAAAAAAATATTTCCAACAACATAGCAAAATTGCAATGCATCCAAATAAAAACATAGATATCCTTTCGATTCTCAACAAATTCTAAAAATTAATTAATTAATAAAATTAGTAGCAGGGGTGCGAAAGTATTTTAGGCTCGTCATGGATACCAGTTATTAATTCATTTTTAATTTTAGTACGCCATGATGAACTTCAAATTCAGTTTGTAAAACGGTGTTAAATATTAATATAATTTGTTGAATATTAATATAATACATTGAATTTTGTTTATATTTACATATTCTTTGTAAGATAAGTTTTGTTTCTTACTTTTTTATTACTTATAATCTAGGTCCGTAAAGGAAATAACATCATATATTTGACTTATTTTCGTCTACTTTTAAAGTTATAATCATTACGCATCATAAAACTTTTAAGTAATTACTATTAAGAGTTAATTTGATCAGATATCTGAATAGAAATTCTGTTTTTGAAAAAATTGCAAACTCCTTTCCCTTCACTGACAATTCCACCATGTAGTCCCCCCTTTATCTAATGATGTTCCCCAGATATACAACGTGGTATGTACCCAAGATATGGTAAATTGTGATGAGTAACTGATAATTTGAAATATTAATAATTTCCTATAATTTATTATAATCCTTAAATTACTAACATGCTTACTGCTTACTAGTGACTAGTACTAGTGAAGAATTTATTTATGTTTCGATAGCTATAGCCAACAAAAAAGAAACCCATAAGTAATTATATATTATATTATGAAAAGGTATGTCATTAAAAAGGAAAGGTTTCAATTTTTTTAGGTTAGGTATATTTTAGGTATATCCGTTGGACAAATTAACTTTAATCTTTTATTGGCTTTGTACCTCATGTTACGAGTGGGATTATATTTAACGCCCATATTTCCTAAATTAAAAAATACCAACGTACATTAGAAATGAGCCTATACAAATAAATATAACTTGGTTATGTCGCCATCGATTCATAACTGAATTAGGTATAGCGGAAGATCGACTACTGCATGGATATCTTTATCACTTTCGATGTTAATTAAATAGTCACAACTCAAGATAAACTCCAAGCAGGCATTCGGTAAACAGAAAGGTATAGTCGAATTTAGATGTTTGCATAACCAGCATTCAATTTACTATCAAAACATGCTCTCAGTTTTAGCAAACAGCGCAAACACAGAAGTACGAAGACAAACAAAACTGTTATGATACGTTAGGTATCCGATGACCTTACTGATTAATTATTGGAGTACCTTTGCAACAAGGAAATGAATCATGAGTACAGAACAATGGTTTCTAGTCTCTTCAATATTAAGCTTTATCTACATTTTCTACTTGTCCCATTTTGGAAAACTAAAGTTTATTTTTTCATAAGTAAACTAAATTAAGTATACCAAATAAATTCGTTTACGAAAACTAAATATTTAATTCAGCAGATTAAAAATTTTTCTTAAATAAGTTATAAATAAGTTTATTAGTTAATATTAAATACTTAATATTGCCATTGAAATGATTGCCACGTTAATACCAATCAGATGTTTAATTGGGCAAATGCAAATAAATAATTTAATCAGTGGTAAGAAATTTTATTTATCTCAATTAAACCCTTTTCTCAGTGTGATCTACAAAACAGCGCATACAATTTTTCTCCAAACTTACCTATTTTATGGAGAAATATTTAATTCGGTTTTTAAATAGAACACATTTTTACATAATCGAGTTCTAGATCAATTTCTCTATACCGTCGTATATCACAAACCCCATTTTGATTTTAAATTATGCTTATCTATATTCTACAAAGCAAATTATTACAGCCGACTGACATTTTTTGATTTTGATAGTTGCAAATACCTGTAGTATGCCCAAAAATGTTTAGAATTCAATAGTGAACAATTTGAACCATTTTGAAGTGGTCTTTATAATAAATTATTCAATTTTGTTGTTAAATTTGTTGTTAGTAATAAAGTAAATTTTATCAACAACACGTAAAACATTGTATGAAACACATATACTTTTGTAAAATGCCCAAAAATGTTTAGAAATCAATAATGGACAATTTGAACAATTGTGTGGCAATTATAATGAATTATTCAATTTTGTAGTTACATTTGTTATTAGTAATAAAGTAAATTTTATCAAGAACACGAAATACATTTGTTGAAGTATTTAAAGCAAAATTTATAATCGAAACGATAAAGAGAAATTGATGTAGAATCTGATTCTGTAAAAAATATGCATGGTGTGCGACCCCCCCTTGTATATTATTGAATTTGAAAACTAATTTTAAATAGGTAAGAAAAATAATTCTTCTCTCAATTATACACAGCTATTAATTCTATACATCTCAATTCTTATTTATTTATTATTATTTTTTTTTGTAGCACGTCAGATAAAGAAGTTATAGTATATTGTTTAGTATAAGTACATTATACACGATCACCCGGTACTTTATGAACTAGCACTGATACTGCTGTTTGCTATTAATAAATCACTTAATTTTAGTTTATACCAACTTCTTGATACAATTTTGGGTAGCTACACTAAAATGATTTTTTAAATTGTATTATAAATTAATAAAGTTTGACGTGCAAGACTCCTTAACCTAATTAATTAATTTATAAACTACTTAGTTCCTCAGAGTTATGTTCTCTAGTCTGCAAGTTAAAGCGGCAGAGGGAAAGTACATAAAGTCATCTGAACACCATCTTGCCCCATAATTAATCAGTAAATACTCTGTCGTACTGCAGTAACTGCATTTAACTTGTTTCCATTGTTTATGTTAGAAAGTATAATTTTAGAATTTTACATCTTATGCAAATGTGTGCCCTACCACCAAAATATTAATAATAAAACGTACATAAAGGGGTGACGTACTATTACGATTTATTTACCTATATAGCAGTAAATTTATATTACATGCTACATTAAAAATAAATACAAAATACCATTATCCAGTAAATCGTTAATCAGTTGAACAATACTATGTTCGTATCAGATTACATCTGCGTGTATGTCTACTTAGTCATTTTTGTAAATCAGTAAATCAGTTCATTCTAGATTGTTTAGTAAAACATTTAATTCAATATAAAATACACCATTTCGCCGATGTGAATAGTGAATAGATCAGAACATAATTTCTGTAATTATTATATATAATGACCAATGGTCCTTACACTTTTCACTTAAATTCTTCCCTTGTTGCTACGCTGATTTCAAGTATTACTGACTGTTGAAATTTGGATTCTTAATATATTTAATATGAGCTATTGTTCGTAAATATATAATAATTCGACAGTTAATTACAAAATATATTACGTATACTTCGGCTTGCAGATACGATGTATCACTTTGACGCCTGAGTACCGGTTTTTATCGTTATTCTGCCTCGGGCGCCAGTTTTGTTTATAGTGCAGAACTACCGCTACTCAGGTAGCCACAGTGAAGATACGGTACGCCAGGCGGTCTTTGGGAGAAATTGGACTTCGAACAGCAGCTAGTAATAATCCACCAACAAACCTTCTATACATTATTTACATAAACCTACTATATGCAGGGCTTGTTTGGTAGTTCTCAGGAACTCTTTTGACTGGAGGTGGGGAACTATCTATACCTCGCAATAGGTCGACTTCCTAACTTAGAACTATTTCCTACTTTTTAGTCCTTCGAACAAGTAACAGCTGCGGCGACAGGCAGGACTGGTCTCGTCGCTGGACGGCGATCGACTCCATGTTCGAGTTGGTCCCTGTTTACTTGAGGACCAGCGAAATCTCGGACATGCACAGTGTCCAAATCGGACTTTGAATATTAGCTCACTAGTAGACAGTAGTCGGTGAACTTTTTTAAGTACCCAATTTGTGGACTTAGACCATTTACTTACTATTCGTAGTACTGGCAAGACAGGCTGGACTAGTCATGGCGATAGACGGCAAGCGACTGAATGTTCTTCCTGGCTACGGCTGGCAAGAGATTCTATTGGGAGAATATACTTCGGAAATGCGTAATGGCAAAATTGGACTTGGTAGCCAGCAGGTCGTGAATGGTGAAAATGTTTCTACGTGGCGTTTTTATAGACTTTCCACAAATGGAAACTGGACTTTGTGGAAAATTTCCATACAAGTATACAAGAGCCAAACGATTCCAAGTGACTATTTGTTTTGATACTTATAAAAATGTCCACTTTGTGCGGACACTCAAATGCGGTTTTGTGGCCTTAGCCAGTTTTACTTACGATTTTATAATAGTAGAGACGGATGATAGAGTGGTGTCGTATGGACTGGTCTTCACTGGTGCAGGATTCGGACTTACTGTAAATTTCGTGCGCTGCTTATTCTAGCCAGCGTAGCAGGCGTAAGGATGCGAGTGCGTGCGCCTCTCTTCAAGTCGGGCTGCCGTGGTAAATTGTATTTATCTGCTCTTAAATGTTGTTTGAGGTATTTTATTTGATCGCGGAATTACAATATAAATAATTACAGGTGCTGTTTTATTAAATTTTATATTAAATAAAATGTGCTTCATTACAAATAAAACAATTTAAATAAATGAATACGTACAATAATACATATAAACATAGATAAATAAACAAGAATAGCTACCTGCAAAAGGAATCATTGTTCCTTATGCGCAGATTTATTAATATAAGAGTAGGTCTGCCGTATTCTCTACATGCTTCAGGTTATAATAATAATGTATGACTTTTGAAGTAAGTAAACAATAAGCAACCTTTAATAACGTGTAATACTAATACTCGTATACTAACATTTTACGGTTCACTCAATTTAATGTACTCCTGGATTAGCTAGATTTATATAAACATCGGATTTGGTAACTGCTATATAGAATATCAAATCAGATGAACCAATTTTATTTCTGCGTTTGTTGAAGCTCTGGTTATAATTATCTACCAAATAGAAAATGTTAACAAACAGTGATTTGCTAATAATTACCAAATCAGCAAATGGGAATATTATAATAGTTTGGTTCTAATAGCAAAATAATGTATAGGGTCTCCCAGTTTTATGCTGAAAAAATTCGGGAGAATGTAGAACCAGTCAAAGCAATGGGACTTTGCTATATTAACTTATTTCCAAATCGCAAGCGTTTCCAAGATACAGGGTGTTGATGTTGAAAAAAAATCTTTTTTTATTTATATATCTGGAGGTAATAAACCAATTTCAAATTTTAGTTGGTGAATGCTACTATTAATCTTCAGTTCTATAAAAGAACGGGTCCGAGTTTTCGGACAATTTTCATTTTATTGTATGGGTTGGTTTTATTTTGTTTTTCATATCTTTATTGTTTAGGAATGCCATGTACGTGTAATAAAAAAGATGAAAAACAAAATAAAACCAACCCATACAATATAAAATAGGAAATAGTATTAGTATTAGCTATTAGGTAACTTTGATAAAGTCCGAAAACCCGAAACGACGACGAAAAGTAGGATATTTGTCCATGTATCTGGCTGAAAGTCCTCTTTTTTGTTTTTTTTTTATTCAAGAAATAAATTCTAAAATTATATTACCTATTATAGGTATAATCTTATTTTAAGGCATTATTTTGTTAGGAAAGGACAACACATGGTTTCATAAAATATCGTACTCCGTAGCGGTGTGTTTTTTGAAAAAAATGCAAGTATACTTTTCTGTAGAGAAATGGGTGTGACATCGAAATATCGTATTAGTTTAAACGATAGTCAGTGGGGTAACATATATTTCTACAAAAGGGGTGGCAAGAGTGCAGGTTGCACGCCACTGGCTATTTCTGTCGAGCTGGGACGTAAAGTTTAATAATTTGTACACGTAATGATTAATAGTAACATCTACCAAATACTGTTTAAAAACAATTGGTTTATTACTGTCAGAGATATAAATAAAAATTATTTTTACAATATCCAGAGAACGCGAGAGCTTTCGACGAAATGGCGAATGCGCCACGACCAACCCTTTAAATGACAAAGAGTATGTGAAATGTATTAGGTATGATTAAAATGAGCCTGTGCGTACAGTTTAGCGATTTCTATAGAATTTTTTGAGTGTCTCCATTAAATATTACACAGGGTGATGAATCCACAGGTTATTTTTTTGAAATACTCAAAAATAATAATTAATTAATCCGCAATAAGAGTAGGTATCCTAATAATTTGTAACCTCATATTTTACATCCTTTTTAAATTATGTTATTCCATTCAAATATAATATTTGTAGGTTTGTATATGCCACTTACATGGGAAATACGGATCAGTTTATTTTCATGTATAGACACAGACGCACGTTTACACTCTGTAACGCCCTTAAACTTGAACTAGATATAATTTAATATTAAATTTTTAATTGATAATATTATGTTATACATAATCATAAGTAACTCTTATATTATATTTGGCAAATAATTAACTAAACTGTGAAATATATATTGTAATAATTTCATGGATATTACTTAGTTGAGGTTAAAATGAAAACCCTACTGTAAGAATGGATAATGCAGAATATAAAAGTCCATAGCTTACATAACTACTTTCAATAATCCATAACTTTACTAAAAACTTTCACATTCGTGAAAAGGTAAATGACTTTTCACATACTGTGTTGTGAATGAAACAGTACTAGGAAGAATATTTCGATAAATGTTAAATTTTTGACCATTTTAGTTTGATTTTAATGTGTTTGTTGTATAAGGAAAATGTAAAGGATCCTCATGGTTCACAGTAGAGCAAGTTTCTGTAAACTAATCTCATGTTCATGTCTTGAGAAAGGCAATAAACATTTCCGAAAGCTTGACAGATAACGAAGAGTTTTCAACTACCACAACAGTAGTGGTTTCTGAGACGCCTATTACTTATCATTCATGCTAAATCTTGAATTTTCAAAGTAGCCCTTTTACGTACCTTTCAATAACTAGAATGTTTTATTCTAGCTTGCTATTCTCAGGTACATAGTAAAAAAAACGAGTAATTTTAACACTGATTCCACACTCATCAGTGTGTATATAGTCCACACTTGGCAGTGTTAGACATATCAGTGTATTATTACATTACATAAAAGTAATTTAACACAGTAGATTTTACAAGGTAATGTGAAATAGTTAAATATTCACCGTGTAATTATTCTCCGTATTTATGGCGGATTGATTAATTTTTAACACACGGTTTTGTAAATTTTAGTACAATTTATGAGTATTTCTACAAACTTGGCGGGTATATCGTTCGTGTAATATGAGTTCTAAAGGTTTAGTTATTATACCACCCAGTTCGTGTTAAAAATAACACTGCAGCAAATTACGATTACCACTTATTAATTTTACCATTTGTCTTTTTTTACTGTGTATGTGCCCATATAATTTATTAAGTATAACTTTTTACTATCAAATGAAAAAAAAATCTATTTTAGGTACATATGTGTTTCTTATTCAGTAGAAAAATTGATTCAGAAGCAGATTCGTCCAATCTTACGCGGCGTACGGAACGCTTATTTTAATTACAACGTATTGCGTAATGAGTTCGGAGTAGTTAGAAGAAGAAATGCAATTAACTATAAAGTGAGCAACGAAGCTCATATATTTCATAGATATTAGGGGGCACAATCTTACTAGATCTTCAAGTTGCCAAAGTTGAGAAAAGGAAGCTGTATTTCTCGTGTTCCTGTATAAATCGAAAATGGATTATTAAAATAAAATTTAAAAAGACTTCTACAGCAAAAGTATGTACTTTCAAAGTTACAGTGGTGATCAACTAATTAATAACTTTAACGGCTGGGTATTTCAGTATTCCTATCTTAGAGTGCTGGGTTAACCGGTAAAGAAGTTTAAGAACTTTCTCATTACGTACTTGTCAAAAATTGTGCGAACATGGATGAAATACTCTTCGAAGTTTAGTTCAAAGTACAAACTTGTTCATTACACGAACTTCATTTCGTTACGTAACGCCGAACTATTTTCGTACTAAGGCCAATCACTGACGGCAGCACTCCAACCTTGAAATTTTGGCAAATCCTCCCATGTTTGTACGGTATTCAAATTACTGATGCGGGCGCTGAAAATTGTAAACAAATATGGAGGAAGTAGAGTAAAAATTCTGCATTTTATATCACGTCATTTAGCAATTAGCATCCAGCTGCCACAAACATAGTGACTTTATGTGCTAAAAAAGGTGAAATAAATATTAAAAAGAGTGGTAAAAGTAATGTTCTTAAGCTGCAAAAGAATACCTTATTCACTTTTTGAAGAATTAATAATTGATTAATAATAAATATAATAAATAATTAATACAATAAATAATTTTACAATAGAACTTTACCATTTATTTATAAAATTACAATGGGGTGTTTCCCTATTTTTTTTACATCGGCAATGGAAAGTAGTTGGAAAAAGAAGAGATATGTATTTCTGGAATTTTAATATTGGGTTCATTTAAGTCCATAAATTATTTTTTTACTGTGCGCGATATCTATGTGACTAAGCGAAAATTCAAAATTTGCGCCATTTTTTAGTGATTTCTAGGATATTTTCATTTGTGTGGTTGGTGTTACTGCGTGACAACTTTAGTTTTGTTTGAATTTTTGGTTAGGGTAACCATGAGACATTGTTTTTAGTTTATATTTTTACCTGTGAATTGTTGTCTCTACCTGTGACTGATTACAGGTGTATTTATTAGTAATAGAAAAATATCGTAATTTGTAAAGGTAATCTTTGAATAGGGAGTTTTTGAACCCCTTAAAATTTACGTTATCGTTATAGTTATGGTTATTCTGAGTATGCGCAGTGCCGAAAATGATACTATTTTTGGCACTGCGCATGCGCAGAATAACGATAAGGATAACGACGTGCTAACATTTAAGGGGTTCAAAAACTCTCTAATATATTTAATTGACTTTGCAGTAATACTGTTAAGTTAAATACTAACCATACATTTTTCATCCCTTTTATTTCTGAAAGCATCTATAGGATCTTTATTTTCATAAAAGGATCTATAACCGGTAAATTGTCGGACTTAGCCTCTACAAAACCTTGCTCCATGTTTAATAAAAGTTTACTTCACAAGAAAACAACAATACAACACGTCAAGTTGTCAAGCCAAACACAAACAGGAAATTTCTAATGTCAATTATCGAAATGTCGACTGTCGTTTGACGTCGCTACAAACTGAAACTAGCCACATATTATCAGTGTGGCCTCTTTATAGATACATATTCCTTAGTTTTCGCTTAGTGACGTCACGAATATAGAATAAAATTTCAAAATTGAATTAAAAATTTTCTACTGATTCAATCTTAATAATTTTTATCCTAATAAATCTAAAGAAAAAAATATATTTTATAAAAATACAGGTTTCCAATTTCATTTCGATTGAAGGAAAATACCCCATTGTTCAGCAAATTACACTAACAATGAAGGGTAAATAAATTGCCACCTATTTTTTCAGTGCATGCATCAGAAGTACCTGATCGAAGCTCGGTTTTTATAAAAAATGCTTTTATAAAAAAACATTTTTATTCTGTTCATCCCTTCCTACCGAGTTGCAATAAATTCAAGGCCTTAATCCTGCAATAACCGTCATTGTAGTTACGTTCATACATCATATATATATATATATATATATATATATATATATATATATATATATATATATATATATATATACCGGGTGTCAACGGATCTATTAGACAAGGCCATAACTTCTAGAGTATTGGATGTATCAAAATGAGATTTGGTATAGGTAAATGGTAGAGGAAGAGGAAAGTTTTTGCATATTTTTCACGTTTAGGTTACTTCCGGTTTCACCGGAAATGGCTTCAATTTTGAATTTTTAAATGGAACACCCTGTATATTTTTACATATTTGAATTTCTGAGACAATTTTGGACTAGAAAATGACATTAAAACTTTTAAAGTATAATACTCGTATACGAATTTATTAAAAACTTCACTGAAGTAAATGTATTTTATGAGCTTATTTTTAATCCAATCACAATGAATTTAGTATCGCTGGATTCGCAAAAAAAATCCCTTTTTGAAAAGTGCTTGTCTAAAAAGTGTTGCCATTTGAAAAAAAAATAGTTAGATATAAAAAAGTAATTTTGCCAACTTGTCTCATTCCTATCTACCATACTAATCACTAAAACTTTGCGATTATATTTTCCTGACATCCTTTAAGGCCTTCAGATTAGTTTGCGCTCAATCATGGCCACCTAGATGCAATATTAAAAATGGCTCTAAAAAAATCAAGTAGGCGAAAAAACTTTTTAAAATGTCATTTTCTAGTCTAAAATTGTCTCAGAAATTCAAATATGTAAAAATATACAGGGTGTTCCATTTAAAAATTCAAAATTGAAGCCATTTCCGGTGAAACCGGAAGTAACCTAAACGTGAAAAATATGCAAAAACTTTCCTCTTCCTCTACCATTTACCTATACCAAATCTCATTTTGATACATCCAATACTCTAGAAGTTATGGCTTGTCTAATAGATCCGTTGACACCCGGTATATATGAACATTACGATGTTAACTTTTTTGTAACCTATACATCTTCTATTTACGCGTGCGTATCTTGAATTAAATATGTTAACAATCATGGAGTTTTAAGATAAGGTAATATGAAAAGAAAAATGCGATCTAAGAAATAATGTGCAATCAGGCATCAGGCACGTTATGACTTTAACCACAGAATAAGTAGAATTTTTCATGTGGCGTGTACCATAAATTTCTGTCAGATTTATATTATCAGATCATAATTTTCTGTCGGATGTATGGTCTACACAATTTACTGAAATTTTTAGCAACAGTATTTATTTTATCAGTGGTTATTTAATTTTCTTATGTAAATTACGTACTGATATAACGTGAAACATGATACTTCGCCAAGACAGATTTATGTCATTGGGAGAATAAGCTTAAGGAAATTTAAATATTACTGAAAGTACATACAGGTATAATTTTCCATGTGACTACATCCAATGCAGATATACCCACATTCCTTATGACTTAAAATAATGCTAAATAATAGACCTAGCCAGACCTAGCCATTAATCCTAGCATGGAATGATGTAACTATAAATAGAAATTTAATTAAAAAATTGTGTTTGTATAATTTTTAAAACTATGTATATCAATTTCTGTTTTTTTTAATTTTTTTTTAATGAAGATTGTGGTATGTAACTATTAGTGTTTGTGACTTTTTTATAATAAATTTTAAATATTATTTTAATAAAATTTAAAAGAAATTAAACACTTACCAGCTTTTTCCTAAACATTTCAAGTTGATCCTCAACTCGTCGTCAGTAGAAGGTTTGTATGATAAAAAATATTATTTATATATTATAAATAATATTTTTATTGTATAATAATAATATAAGGAAAATTTAGGAAAATATGATACCAGAAAATTGAATCCTCAAACAGTTAAGTATGCGAGTTTATATACCTACTTACTTATCCTACTATGTATATATTTTATGAAGAACTATATACGTAAATAAGGCATTACTAAAATGTGTTTAGTTCAGTCTTTATGATTACAGTGTTCTGCATTAGCATATAGGTGCTTACTCATAAAAGATGAGTGTGTACGCTTTGGTACATAAAGCAGAAGAAATATTAAGGTAGCCATAAATCTTGTACACAAAGTAAACACCTCATCTAGCGGGCTTTATCTGACAATTGCATAACCACGCAACCAACAGTCATTCATCTACAAGCTCACTCTTGTAACAATTTTAAATGACTACGCTATTTCCTACTTCACATTCCTATTACAATCATTAATATTGTATTTGTTAAATTCAGCTTAAAAAAAATGGAATAGACCGCAGGAAATAGAATGTTTGTCAATATTTTATTTATTAAGTAATTATATTAAATGAATACTACATTATAATGCATTTTCTTGTATAGTAGGAGTCATTGTATTGATTCTTAATACAAGCAAGTTATTACCATATAATTTGCAAATATATTTATTCGATGAGGAAATCGTATACAATAAAAAGTAGCCTATCTCTCCTAATCATGAATAAAAATCAGGGTTTTTAATGATTTTGCAAATCAAGTAAAATCCTGTTGAAAAAATAACAAAATGCTCTAAATATGTTTTTCATAAAGAAGTTGTTTTTGCAAGTACCTACGCTTGACTAATGTAATACAAATTCTCTGAATTTTCAAATTTTCTCAGGTCTCGCATGTCATCTGACCAATGAGAATTTACACGGGCTGTGTGTAATTTATATGTATATGATTGAACTTTATCCACGTAATCAATAGAACTGTCTAACACTTCTGATAACCAAAATACTGAAGAAAAATTCTTGTTTAACTAAAATGTCAGTAAAAATTCGTTTCAAGTTAAAAGAGACAGTTTACATAGTTGTCTCAAAGAGCACGACGCAAGTAGCGTGTGGAGGAGGGATGTGAGTAGCAATTCAGTTCAAGACCCACTAGAGACAACTTTTTTATTGTACTTCTTAATTAATTACACTTACTAATTATTTAATTATAATTATTATAGATAATAAAACATATTTCTTCGAATAAGTAAACTTTAATAATTGTGATTAATAAAAATAATAAAAAGGGTTGCCTCTAGTGGGGTTCGAACTACGGAAATTTTTTATTTTAGTTTCAGAGGCCGCTACTCACACCCCTCGTACACATGCCACTTTTCGTTGCGCTCTCTGAGACAACTACGTAAATTGTCTCTTATAATCTGAAACGTATTTTTACTGAGATTTTAATTAAAAGAGCATTTCACTTCAGTATTTTGGTTATCAATAGTATTGGCAGTCAGTTCTATTGTTCTTACTTGCTACAATCTATAATGAAAACGGGACAATTCTTAAGTTTTTCAAAAGATAATACAGTTTCACAGGTGCACTCGGATTTTTTACCTCAAACGTAGACCTTTAAATGTTGTTTTCATCAACTCATATTCGGGAGGTGAGTGGAAGGGCGGTCTAGAAACCGCGTTTTACACTACTGCAAAATTATGGCTGTAATTTCGTGTCGGTGAGCGACCACACACATTTCGTCAAGTTTCGTTACTAAATGAAAATAAAATACTTGGCATTTATCGATCGTAGACTTTTAACAAATATTTAGTATATGCAAATATACCAAATAATTACTATATTATATATTATACTGAATCCTTTATATTCAGAGAACCATAAACTTGATACGCTTCTGCGATATATAATAATTATAGTTTTATACAAATATTCGCGACTAATTAATAAAGGAATACAGAATCTGCTGCAAATTACAGAATTCAACTAAATTCATCCTCAGATATATCTGTCCAATGTGAGAATCAAAATTCTGTAGAACTGTGTTTGAATAGAGAAATATTTTATTAGATGAAGCGTTATGGTTGAATTATTAGAATTCCTACTTCCCATGTACTATTGTGGTAATCTACATAAGTTTGTTTAGCAACAATTAGCAAAGTAACTATTGCTAACAAGCATTATGTTCACTCGAGAGTTAATATAATGAATAAACTTTAGAATATTTGACAATTATAAACTAATAAAGTCTACCAAAAGTAAATTAAACTCTAGACTTCCAAGCACCCTAATTTTATTTTACCTACAAGGAATTTAAACTCGGTGCATAAGTAAATAAGAAAAGCAATTATGAAAACTATTTTAAAACTGCATTATTAAACTGTTAAATTCCTATGGTAAAATTTAATGCTTTTATTAAATTTTAGAGGAAATTTAATATAAAGTGATTACACACGCAAGTACTTACAAAGCTTGAGAGAAAAAAGATGTTTCATTTTCACATTTGTTTAATAACAGAGTACTATAACATATCTTAGTACACCAATAGCTTACGTAGGTACGTTTGTGTTTTGATTGTGTTCAATCGTGCCCAGTTCTGAATAATGTGCATGAGATGGTTATTTTATACTATTACAATTGTAAATATAGAAACAGAAGAAGATTGCGAGTCCATTCCCACATAGAAAGAATTCTATGCAGAAAATTCTAGAAAGACTGCAGATTATTTATGGTCGCTATGGAATTGCAACAAGATGATGACAAGTTTCGTTCATTTTATAGAATGAGCAAAAAAACATATAAATTCCGTGTAAATAGAGTTCATCCTGGAATTATTAAAACTAACAACGAATATGGGTTATACAAACAAGGATATTTTTCTACTTCCTAAACAAATCTTACATATCAACTTTGTTCATTCATGTCGTTACTTTTATTAACCAAAGAAAAAAATCACGCAGGCTATAAAAAATGTCACTATGCGACCAAGAAGCGTCTCTGCCGATTTATTACTCCGTGCAATGATTAAAATGATATGATTAAAATCAACATGCTATGTCTCGCAATACAACAGCCTAACAACAGCTGAACAACAGACCTAAAGGACGTCATTTATGAAGTTGAACGAAATATAACTAGCTGGAATGTCGGAAAAGTCCATCAGATAGACCATTTTCTACTCCTACAACAAAAGTGTATCTTTTGTATAGAACACTAGTCGATTATTGATTATAGTTCAAGTGGTTATAGTGAAGTTATAGTGATTATAGTGAAAATAGTTCAAGACAGCGTAATATCCGTAGAAAGATAACTCATAATGGTACACTTTAACTGTAATCTTTTTTGTGAGTCTAGTGGTTGTTTAAATAAAATTTGCGGATTGTGTACAGCTCATAAACGGCTATTCTGCTTCTTTGTCTATCTTCTACGCAATCGAAATGAGCTTCATCGCTATTACTCAATTTGAAGTCCAGTTGCACACAAAAACCATTTCGATGAAGTGATTGAGGCTTCATAGCCCTTATACATGTAAACACAAATCTTATTCTAAGCCTTAAAAACCATTTTTGAGCCATCAGTAATGGGCGAAAGGCCGGTTTTTTAAGGCACGGTTAAGGATTGGTAACTATCAGTTTAGAACTAGCTGATAGCTAAAGCGTTTTTCAAAGTACTGCGTGAACTGATAACCGCCAGTCAAATCAATTGATCAATTGAATAAATACTTCAAACTGCCTGTTTGCATATTAACTTCCAGTTAAGAGAATAATAGTCTAATTTTTTATTGTCAAAGGTGACAGTGATTTGTAATTATTATAAATTTTGTTATGTATCTTAAAATATAATATTCAATTTAAAATCTTGATCAATGAAAATCAATTTGATTATTTCATATTTTGCTAAAAATGGGAATGCTAAATGTAATATCAAACTTTACTGGAGTATATTCGATGATTGAATTATTTTATACAAAAATATTATTATAAACATATCTTTTCCTTCTTTAAATTTCATTCATCCTAAAACTTGTTTATTCTGTATAAATGACCGACGTTGATTACGTCATATTATACCACATAAGTTTTACAGATTTTTGTATGCTGTGGTACTAAATATTCACAAAAAATGTGCGAAACACCTATCTATAGATTATCTAGGCTATCTGATATAGTTGTCAAGTTTTCAACTTGGACAAATGATAAAATTTCAAGTTAATTATATTATTTGTTGTATACGAGTAGAGTCCCTATTTGTATATGTAGAAATTTATATTCAATTTCAGACTAGATTGAGCCAAGCCATCATCAGGTAACTTATGGATACATAGATTTACTAATATAAATATTATCATAAATAGTCCATAATTAAGGGCCTTGGTCGAACGCAACTCGATCAATACTTGCGCTAAGTCATAACTGCATAAGGATTGTCACAGGACTGCTGACAGGTCAGCCGTCCTGTGACCTGTGTTCTAGTGACACTAGAAGGTGCAGGTTTTGCGAGCAAGATGACGAGGACTCATGCCTCATGGTCAAAAGACACAAACATCTGGGTTCAGCATTTCTCCTGCCCCAGGACATAAGAGAGCTTCCCCTAGAACGGGTATTGCCCTATGCGCCTAGCACGCCAACCTTCCAATAGCTCTCGACTAGCGGCAGGCACAATGGGTTGAAAGACCTGAGTGCTGCGGGTAACCGCGCCGCCTTCCAACAACAACAACCATGGCATAAGTCTTAGGTAATATTCTTCAAAAACTATGCTCGTAAATATACAGTAAGTATACGTAAATACCTAAACACTATCAAAAAAAAATATATTAGACATATTATTATTACCAAACGTTACATTCAGTTAATTGCTCCAACCGATAATATTTAAATTTTAGTCTTTATGACATAAACGAGGTATTATTGGTGTCTATTCCAAATATATATTTCATTTCGTCAAAATTCTGCCACTTAAAACTTTTTATCAAACTGACAAATCCAAGGAGGTACCGCAAAACTATCTAGATACATAAAGCAGAAAACTAATTTATTACTGTTTCTGTTTAAGTAATGAAATAAATGCTGATACACGTAAAGATAAAATACATGAAATTGTCGGTGTTTTGACATATCTAGGTTAAGCGATGTGTTCAGCTTAATAATCACACCAAATTATACACCGTCACGGAAACATCACGTTAACAAAAAAGAATTATTGTTCAGTTTTTTGTATCCAAATATAAGGCTTTTGTTTTGAAACATTTTATGTTAGGAAAACATCCATTTAATAATTTATTACTTAATCGATACCGGGTCCTCCATCATATTTTGACCCTTTTTAAACCTATACCGGGTGTCAACGGATCTATTAGACAAGCCATAACTTCTAGAGTATTGGATGTATCAAAATGAGATTTGATATAGGTAAATGGTAGAGGAAGAGGAAAGTTTTTGCATATTTTTCACGTTTAGGTTACTTCCGGTTTCACCGGAAACGGCTTCAATTTTGAATTTTTAAATGGAACACCCTGTATATTTTTACATATTTGAATTTCTGAGACAATTTTGGACTAGAAAATGACATTAAAACTTTTAAAGTATAATACTCGTATACGAATTTATTAAAAACTTCACTGAAGTAAATGTATTTTATGAGCTTATTTTTAATCCAATCACAATGAATTTAGTATCGTTGGATTCGCAAAAAAAAATCCCTTTTTGAAAAGTGCTTGTTTAAAAAGTGTTGCCATTTGAAAAAAAATAGTTAGATATAAAAAAGTAATTTTGCCAACTTGTCTCATTCCTATCTATCATACTAATCACTAAAACTTTGCGATTACATTTTTCTGACATCATCTAAGGCCTTCAGATTAGTTTGCGCTCAATCATGGCCACCTAGATGCAATATTGAAAATGGCTCTAAAAAAATCAAGTAGGCGAAAAACCTTTTTAAAATGTCATTTTCTAGTCCAAAATTGTCTCAGAAATTCAAATATGTAAAAATATACAGGGTGTTCCATTTAAAAATTCAAAATTGAAGCCATTTCCGGTGAAACCGGAAGTAACCTAAACGTGAAAAATATGCAAAAACTTTCCTCTTCCTCTACCATTTACCTATACCAAATCTCATTTTGATACATCCAATACTCTAGAAGTTATGGCTTGTCTAATAGATCCGTTGACACCCGGTATAACTTGTTAACATAGTATATAATGATTTATTTGAAGGAGATGCAGAAAACAACTACTCCACGGGAAATATGCCACGACTGGCGTTGCATTACATCGACATTGCCCCTTTCCAAAAATGCTATATTTGTCAGAGTCAGTTGTTAGAATTATACAGAGTGACAGTTTTATAAGCTTTTAAAGTGAATACCGCATTTTATCGAAATGTTACCGAAAAAATAATAATTCACAAAGTAGACTATGGAAATAAAAGACATCACTTGTAAACGTCAAATTAGTTTATTGACAATTGAGTACTTGAGTTACTTTAAGAAAAATGTTTGTTTTAAGTGAAATAGCTAAGTGTGTATTCTTTTTAGCGGAAACAAAACAACACAAAGAAGATTTAGAACTATGTTTAACAAAGAACCTCCAACAAAAATTCAATTAGAAAGTGGTATAGAAACTTTTGGATTTCAGGTTGTATTGACCGTAAAAAAATAACCAAATAATGAAAATAGGTTGAATAATGCAACTGAAATTTTGGAAAAACGTTTTTTGTTATTTCTTTCTTTCTGCAGTATAGTTGTACCCAGAAAATTTAAATTGTGTAACTTATTTACGGCGTGTTCAATGAATGCTGTGTTGCATGAATTAAGAGTTGCTATGGGATTTCTAATTGATAATTTATGTTGATTTATTCCTTATAAAAATCAGTGAACAGTCGTGATGTATCACTGAGCCGTCGCATTAACGGTTCACTGAACCGTAGCAATAGTTTAACTGTAAATAGGACACACGGTGTTAGCATAGGTTTAGTTTTAATCATCTTCAGATAATGCCAACTTAGTTGGCGAAACACGCATCGAGTGCGGTATGCAGATGAAACACTATAGTTTTTTGGTGTTATGTGGAAAACTACGTCAATGTTAGTATCATGTGTGTTATTATAATTTTCATGGTATTTTCGAATATTTAATTCGAGTATTAGAAATAATTCGAATTCGAATAATTTTTTATAGTCACGATTGTCAAATTGCCTTTGCTTTCATTAAATCCTCCAAATTCCAGGATTCCAGGATAGTGTAGTGTCCGAACGGTAAGAAGTGACCTTCCCTTCAATTAGTACAAAATATTTTTTGTACACAATTTATATACGAGAATCAAACTTAAAAAATGAAAAGAAATTGTCACCAAGTTACCCCATTGTTGCGTAAGCAATTAATAAAAATAAGTTAATAAATATTAAATCTACGGCAGCATTTTTTACGTTAACTCATTCCAGTACAGTCTTCGGGGAGATCAGAGAGAAATTCCTTTCTGTAAAAATAACCGCGTATTCAATTTGATTCCTAATCGATATCTAATCACAGGGTAGCTAATTAAATGAAGCTGATTATAGATGTATGCTGTGATGCTATTCAGGAAATTCCAATGAGCCAATATCGCGAGCAATGGGAGCATTCCCTGCATATAAATTGGGGTTATAATGCGCGATACTCTAATTAAGATGGCACTATTTTACGTGCCGTTATAATTATAATTGCGTAATAAGCTCCCGGTATTAAGAACGCCTCTTAGGTATCTACATAAATATTCCAGCAATGTCTAAAATTCAGTCAAGCAATTATTGGCTTAGTATCTCCTTGTCCCTCCTATATCAACATTTACAAATATTGGGTGTAGTTAATGGCGCTGCAAGAGGCGAGAAAAATGACGAGATTCAAATGTTTCTGGGTTTATTCAATGGAGACAAGATAAATCAGTATCTGTAGGTACAATAGTGTTTGGCCAAAATTATAGAGTGACTCATAAGTATTATCAGAGCGCTACTATTACTATTCACCGCATAAAATACTTTTCACCCTATAAAAAGATATTATCAGACGAGGCGTTAGCCGAGTCTGATAACACGGCGTATACCATATTATGTGTTTTATGATTCAAATTACATACAAAAGTTAATTTGGTGGCATCAATATTATTATATTTTCCTATTCACCGCAAAAAATGCTTTTCACCCCATAAAATGATTGCGAATTAGTAATTTATGTAATAAGGATCGTAAGTAAAGACAATCATTACGGTACTAGCCGTGAATATTATCAGACGAGGAGCTAGCCGAGTCTGATAATACGGTGTGTACCGTATTGTGTGTTTTATGATCCAAATTACATATAAAATTTTATCTGGTGGCATCAATAGATATTATTATGTTTTCTTAAATTTAAAATTTTGTATTTATCAAAAGACAGGTGCATTAAGTTATTTACCAGGACCATTATACAGTGCTTTCGAAAAGTAACGAATAAATTCATTCTTTTAGAAATTGAGAAGTTTTCAAAAAAATCCCCTGACACGTCGATTTTGTTTTTAAAAAAGGCACTTTTTGACATACGACCCATATTTGTGACGTCATCGTTGTTCGAGATATGACGTCATCGACAATTTTTTTAAATAGCAACCCCCAATTTTGTACACACCATTTGAAAGAGTGTATCATTCTACATACGCATCATGAAAAATTATGGTGTTACATAACTAAAATTTCAAGAAAATAATGTTTGAAGATCTTAAAATTTAATTTTCACAATACTGACAATGATAATGATTATGTAAAAAATCGACTAAATTAAATGTTCAAATTGTGCACCGTTGGCTGCCTGACAGTAGCCAAGACGATTAATAAATTCTTTTTGGACATTATCTATAACTTCAGGAGGTATACGATGTATCTCATGACGAATTCTTGCTTTTAAATCTTCTAAATTAACCGGTCTTGTAACGTATACTTTGCTTTTAAGTGGGGGTTGATATTTAAAAAAAATGTCGATGACGTCATATCTCGAACAACGATGACGTCACAAATATGGGTCGTATGTCGTAAAGTGCCTTTTTTAAAAACAAAATCGACGTGTCAAGGGATTTTTTCGAAAATTTCTCAATTTCTAAAATAATGTATTTATTCGTTACTTTTCGAAAGCACTGTATTAGCAAGGTTTAATTCATCACGTCTCGTCTCGACGAAATTTTATCTGATAATATTTGTCAAAATAAAGATCTTCTAGCCAGAAGAATAGAGAAGGCGGTCATTCTGGGCTTATTACGTCTACTTAGGGCACACGATACCCGGACTCAGTAGTTACTCACTCCACGGATGTGGGGAGTAGCTACTGATAACCAAGGATTGTTAACTGTTTACAGGATTGCTCGATCGCTCAATTTTGTCATCCGCCTTTCTGACGTCATCGAAGATCCATGTAATCGAATTGTCGAAATATACCTATTTTGTGTTTGTTATATTTCACATTTGCAAAAGAATTTTCGTATTTGAATGATTACTAATATTATTATTTATTAAAGTTTGTAATAATAGTATAAAGTGTACCTATTTCTACAAGTTCGAGATCTTTGGATCTTTGATGACGTCACAATTATGGATTACATTGTAGTATAGGGATCGAGCAATCCTGTAAACAGTTAACAATCCTTGACTGATAACCACCATCGGCCGACCCTGGGAATCGGAGTCAGGGAACTGGTCGACTAGATTTCAACAAAATAATAATAATAATAATAATAATAATAATAATAATAATAATAATAATAATAATAATAATAATAATAATAATAATAATAATAATAATAATAATAATGCGGCTTTACCAGTGCTCTACTACTTTCTGCGGCACTCGTAAGAGATAGACGAAACACCAGTGCTGCCATACACTCCGGGGAATATTGAGTCCGTTGTGGGGAATGACAAGTGCCAAATTTATTGGAACTACTCATTTCCCACACTCAGGCACATCCGAGCCAATAAGCCTGATGTAGTCCTCCTCGACCACCAGCTCAAGACAATGTTTGTCATCGAGTTCTCGGCTCCTGCCGAGAACAACGTTGTCTTGAAAGAGGAGGAGAAACAGACGAAATATCGAGACCCTCTCTTCGAACTCCGCAGACTCCATCCAGAACATACTGTGAAGCTTGTGGTGCTGATAATAGGAGTCCTCGGTGGAGCAAGAGATACACTGCTTTCGGAACTGAAGATCATACCAGCATGCCGAAACTCGGCAGATCTTTTAGCCGGAAGAATGCAGAAAGCGGTCATTCTGGGCACATTACGTCTACTTAGGGCACACGATTCCCGGACTCAGTAGATACTTACCCCACTGACGTGGGGAGTAGCTACTGATTACCACCAGCGGCCGACTCTTAGAATCGGAGCCAGGGAACCGGCTGACTGGATTTTAACAAAAAAAAAATAATAATAATAATAATAATAATGTGTTTTCTTTGTTACTTATTACTATCTTTATATAGCACAACACTAGAGTTAATCTCAATCAAAATTGTATTGTGTTTACCAGAGTCGTGCTCGAATTTTGTGTAAGCTTCACCAGTACAAACTTAATAATATCGGTGTTGCTTTAGTTCCGAGACATTATGTTATTTTAAAAGACCATAAAAGTGACATTACCTTTAAAATTTGTTAGTGGAGCTCGTAACAAACACGTGGTGGCAAGTCCTGTTAAATAAAGATGTCGACCTTTTCCCTCGTAAAATCTTTTATATTTTATCTGAGCTTGTAGAATGGAAACGTTATTGATAGTTTTCCTGCCGCTGGTAGAAAGGTATTTTGTTCACGACAACACTTTAGTAACTTATTTGTCATACCCACGCAACGAGTTAAAGAAGTTTATTTTGATCTAATTTTACTTCTCCCATTTCTCTCCAAAAAATTCGCTCGTATGAGGAAAAATTTCAGGACAAAAGCAGCAGGCAGTTTAGATAAATCTTCTATGGACAACTGCCTGTTGTATATAAAACAGACAAAGAACAACCAATGAAAGTGTAGGCTTCTGTAACAAGGACCCCGCAATAAAGTTATTGTAAGTGAAAAAATATTTAGTAAAACCAGAGACTTATACATCTATAAAGACCGTTCACCTAATGTATTTTTTTGAAGTATAGACTTTTTCCTGATTTTATGCAACCATATATACGAGATGACAATTAGCCAATCAAAATCGAGTAATTTCAACCCGGCAAGTTGCGCCCCCACAGTACCAGTAGATTACATGTGTAGGATTCTACTATCGCTTCGCATTCCCATACAGGAATTTAATTTTTCAAGCGCACACGTTTAAGAGAATAGTGCAGTGTTGTCAGACGTAACCTAACGAACGCTATGGATTTAACATAAACATCATTTTAATAATTTTTTCCACGGTCGGGAGTAGAAATCAGTTTCTATGACATCAAAATTGAAACAGAAGTAGTCGATTATTCTCAAGGGAGTATAATGCTCCCAAGGGAGTTTACATTATGGAGAACGTTTTTCATGCAAAAAAAGAGGTAACATTGAAATTATTTATTGACATTTAAATTAAATGTAACATTTGTACAATTTTCAAAATTAATATTAGAAGGAATATTACTTTCGCTTACATTTAAAGTTTTTGTGATTGCGCTAGTGGTGGTACCTACTAAAACGTGATTAGCAATTTTGGTCTTATTTTCAATGGAGTTCTCGACATAACCCTCAGCGACTGTCGTTGATTTCCAACCAGCATGGCGCTTTATTGTCGTGATATCCACACCAGCATCTGCCAGTAATGTCGCTGAAGATCTTCGTAAGCAGTGACCAGTATAACATACAGCATCAGGTAATTTTAAATACGAAGCTACTACACTAGGAATTTTTCCGATGGTATTCTTGCCAACTGGCTGTGAACTACATTTTCCTGCTTTGTAGTACAAAAAAAGGCGCTTATGCTTGACGTGGGGAGAACGAAGGGACAGGTATTTTCGATACAATTCAAGCATATTTCCTACATCGGTAACCACAAAGGTTCGTGGAATCTTTGTCTTAGTGTTTGGAATTTTTACAATCAAGGATGAGCCTACATCCTCAATATCATCTACAGTTAAATTGACTAGTTCATCAGTTCGACAAGCTCCGGCAATCCCCAGAATTAATACAACCTATAAAAAATCAAAATACTAAATAATTGAAATACCTAACAACAAAAGTAATCTTACCTTAATCATTAAGAATTCTTTGTCATCTGCAGTTGATAGAAAACGGTCGATTTCACCCTTTGTCAATATTTTCGATTTTTTCGCTTGATATCCGTCACCGGTTCTTTTCAAAAAATGCGATCAGTTTGGGGAATTTGCTTATATCTATGTTGTCGTAAATTATCAAGCATGACTTAACCATAAAATATTGCGCCCACAATGTGGAAGACTTGTAATTCTTTGCATTTTCACTGAAGTATGCCAACAAAACATTCTCGCTGTATACTTGAATATTTTTCTCGGCGCACCACGTTTTGAACCGATTGTAAGCTATATGGTATAAAGATCTTGACTTCGTAGGTAACAAATTGCTTATTGCAATATTTGCAGCCTCCACAATCTCTTCCGACTCACAATTATTCATTGTGCACTAAACAAACTGTAAACTAAACCAAACTAACATCTTAATTTGACAATTCTTTTTGTTTGTTTATTTTGTAGTTATGACAATAACTCAACGACTATTAAATAAATGCTCAAATCCGAATACAATAATTCTGGTGCTACTTACTTCATAATAACAAAATATGTGTTTTTAAGTTAATGAGACCGTGGAAAAAATAGTATATACCATTCGGGAGAAATGCTATTTTGTCCTCGGTGCATTGTAGCCCTCTGGCTTCAAATTGCATCTCTGCCAAAATAACGCATTTCTGCCCCTTATAGTATAATATACTATTATTTGTTAGTAACATAAATTTAAATTAAAAATACATTAAGGTACTGTCTAAGTGACATTGATGTTACATAATTAAATCTGAAATAAGAATAACTTATATACAGTGTGACACAGATTTATGGTATACCCCTCTTATTTTTTCAGATACAATTTTCAAATTTGGCATGACGGAAGTACTTATTAAAGGTCACCTTTTAACATAAGAAGTTAACTTGTACCATTTCCGGTTTCGCCGGAAGTAATACCAACTCTCGATTTTTATATGGAACATCCTGTATATTATTATATTTTTAGAATCTATGTCATTTTCTGAATCCAACAATATAACATACCTAAGTGACATTTCAGCTCGTCATGCTAGTATTCTTTTGACTATTTACCAACTTATAACTATTTATGATATTGGAAAGGTGGTTAGCTGTTAAAATAGAATTTATTTCTTCAATAAAAATCAACAAAAGAGGATTTTCAGACAGATACATAATAGCTGATATAATAAATAGGAAATTGATATTAGCTATTAAGCCTTGTAAAAGTCCGGAAACTCTGATAAAACGTAGGATATTTTTGACAAATATTCTACGTCCATCCATGTATCCATGTATCCAGATATCCATGTATCTGGCGAAAGTCCTCTTTTATTGTTTTTTATTGACGAAATAAATTCTTACAATGTTTGCTTTTTGTACAAATATTTTTGCTTTAAAATGGTTAAAATATGCTACGTTCTTAATCATTTTTGAAAATTTAGCGAAGATATTTAGAAAAATTTATTTTGGATATAGGCCAAGGAACCTAATTTCGAACCATGTTGCAAATATCACATAGGATATAGAACAAATATAGGATAAATGTAAACACTTTTGTAGGATATATTGCAAAGCGACAACTGCATTAAAACAATGTTTTTAGAGAATTAAGCCAACTGTTTATATTATTATGGATATAGGTCAAAACTAATGTAAAAGCACTGAGTAAACCTTTGAGATGTAGAGTATTTTACGCACTGTAAGAAATGGATAAAGGCTAAAAGGTACTCTACGTCCATATAGAATCAGAAACACTCTCCGCGTGATCAATTTTTAGGATATACAGCAAGAATTTACTGAAAAACCACTTTATATCGAATATAATTGCTAAGATTACAGTGAATTTAGGCCTAGAGCATTTTAAGCTTTCCGGATATGTAAAAAGGTCCATAAACTCAAAAAATGGATATGCAAAAGGCTAAAAGAATACTAGCATGACGAGGTGTCAAATTACTATTTTACTTTAAATTTAGAGTGCCTTGGCCATACCCGATTAATTCTAATGGACCATAGTAACCATAAAAAAATAGAGTTGGTCTCAAAAACATTCAATTTATCTACTTACAGGGCGTTAAAAGTGGTTATATAGAGCTGTAATTCGCTTTTTTTTTAAATAGTACCATAATGGTACGAAGGTACCATTTGAAAAAATTATTAATAAGCAGTCTACCCGCATACCTTTATTGTATCTGTGGAACCAACAGAACTGAAATTTCAGTTCAAAGAGGACATTCTAAATTCAAAAGTAAAATAGAGTCCAAAAAGTAATTTGTAAGCTGAAATGTCTCTTATGTTATATCACTGGATTCAGAAAATGACGTAGATTGAAAATATATACCTAGTTTAAATTTTTCTCTAAATAATGTCATTAGTCATTCAGAAGATACAAGATAGAGGACCAGATTTTTGTTCTTTATTGTATGAGAAATTATAATTTATGGCTATTGTGTTAAATAATGTCCCAATTCTGGTATTATATTATATTCTATATCCGTACTATTTAGAAACACCTCTATGCCACAGCTTTGTCAATTTTGTTCATTAAATTAAAATCAATACAGTTCGAAACTAGGATGTTGAA
Source organism: Pogonocherus hispidulus (assembly GCA_963924545.1). NCBI lineage: Eukaryota > Metazoa > Arthropoda > Insecta > Coleoptera > Cerambycidae > Pogonocherus > Pogonocherus hispidulus. Next base: position 27,283,476 of record OZ004692.1, on the reverse strand, counting down.
TTAGAGCCAACAAATTTTCACGAAACTATTTAACTAACATGACGAGGGGATATTACTTATGCTTTACAAAGGGAAGTACAATAAGTTTTATAAAGTACAATTATGTACGATTGTGTAAATGTAACATTACATTTCTATTTTCGTATACAAATTCGTTTCAATGAACCAAACAAAATTATTAAAAAAAGAAATTGAAAACTGTATTCTTTACAAATTATATAGTACTTAATATCTAGCGAGTGAAATAATAAGTTGAAATTAATTACAAATCTAAGGTCATAATGCTTGGTACCTAATGTATTAAGTATATTTTATACAGTTAAATATTATTATGTATCTGATGTACTTATTAAAAAAAATATAAAGTAAATTTATAGAAACATTTGAGTCCATTTTCTCTTTAGGCGAGATGAGGTAAAGAGAAAGAACATCAGGAAACAAGTTTTCAAATTGGAGTAGGGCTGTGGAGTAATTTCTTATGTCTTTGATTTACACTTCAGTCACAAGTCAGAAATTCTAATTATTATTTTAATAAAAAATAAGACATTTTAATTTTTGACATTTGTAGGGTAAATCAAATACCTCAATAATATGAAAGGTTTTTGATTAAATTATATTTTATTTGCAAGTTGTCATATATCTTGAGAACCAATAGCTTTACTAATTATTGATATACTGGTAAATCACGTAGGTAATCTAAAAATCATTGATATCATTAAAATTGAGATTCAGTTGCAAAATAGCAAATAGCAAAATAGCAAAACATTTATTTCTATCCATTCATTCATTAATTTTTAACAGTATTTACTTCTTCTTTAAAATTATCATAATTTTCAATATGAAATCTATAGACCACTCGTGACTCCTCGATACAGTAGACGTTATAGCGTCAATGGCATCGTTTGAGCATGCTTCTTTACACGGTTCTTTTTCAAAATCTCTTGTAATATCTTAATTTTATTTTTACAATCATAATTTTAAAATACACAAAGTAAAACACAATGGAATCTCCTTTAACCCGCATTTACTTTAAAATGTAAGCTTGCGTCCGCTGACATTAGTTACGCGGTGACGTTTGTAGTATCATGCATGTGATCTATCCATATCCTATAGTTAGTTGGAACGATCAAAGATAAAACATTGTAAGACACACTTGTAAAAAGTGTCTGTATTGCAGTCACGGCTTTTAAAAACCAGCGAAGCGAGCCTAGCCATTCGTGCAATAAAGAATAACCTTTTGGACTTGTATCTTAAATATCTATAAATAGTAATTACATTTAGTTGAAAGTACTTAATATTTTTAAAGTTATTTACTATCCTCCATGAAATTTACTACTACTATTACACTCTTAAATATAACTACTACTGGATCCAATTCAAGTAAGGCTGAAAATGTTATTTATAGCTATTAAAATTGGATTCTCTGCCTATCTCTGGTCTGAGCTGTTATATGTGCTCCCTTTGATCTTTTATCGTTGAACCATAAGAAAAAGACATCCTACAAGGAAAATCGAAATTTGTTTGGCTGTAGCTCTAATTTCAAGTTGACTAATCCTGTATTGGATATTTGAATTTTATTTCAGGTTCTTTTATGCCCTTAATAAATATACATTACCATTACAATTTTATATAGCTGATAGATTGCCACGAAGAGTGGCACACTTGCATAATTCTTTATATTTTATAAATAAATTTCATTTATTTATATTTCAATTTTATATTTTCAATAAATTGAAATAAATTTTTTGACAGTTTTTGACGTAATGTTAAATTCCATTATGTGACTTTCAGTGTATCCGAAAATTAACATAACTTTGGATTTTCAAATTTAATACTTTTGTACTATATTTTGTAATTTAATACTAGTACTTTTGATTTCTATCATTCCACCTAAGGCAGAGTATACCATTTTAATAGGTATACATTTATTTGTAATTGACATCATGCCGCAATTTTTTTCTAGTACTTTTACATTTCCCAATCTTGGTATGCAGAGGAATTAGGGTCCTGTAAGTATATCATTAGATTTGTTTTGAAAAATTATATTTTACTAAGTGACAAAAATAACAAAATTTTGGTTTGAGTTAATTCAAAAATACTGATTTAATGAGATTTAAACACATCTACTAACATACCACTAATGCTACGACAGATATATTTAAAAGAATATACGATAGGAGTAATGAATTAATAAATATACTTAACATCCGTTTGTTGCTACTCTACCTAGGCTAAAAGTTATTTAGATTTTGGATAGGTTTCCCTTATTATTAGAGACAGGCCCAGCAAGCCTTGTATCACTGCAATTTTATCTAAATATGTAAAGATATACAGTATGTTCCAATCAAAACAAAAAAGTTGAAGTCTACCTCTAGTCTGCAGTAAAAAAGGAAGTAAGAAAATATGGTTATTATTTTCAAATGACTTTTGACGTATGGTGTAGAAATCAAAATTTCAATTACCTACGCATATAAATTAGATTCAAAGTTATGTTCACTATATCAACTCTGTTTCACGCTCTGTATTTGTTATAACTACTAAGTATTTGGATTAATTACCTTAGAGAAACGTAATTTTTGTTTAATATTTTGCATATTATATACACACAGGTAGGTACGTTAAGTATTTTCTTTGATAAAAATATTTTAGTTTCACATAGGTATAAGTATAAGTATTGATTTTATATTTAATATTGTTCTGTTCTGGAGTATAATGGATAAAAAAATTCTTCAAAGAAATATGCATTAGGTTTCATTAATAAAATATATACTAAGGGTACTGAATTTTCAGGTTATTTTCTGCTTTGCCAGCAATGATTCAGACAAAAGTGAGGGACTAACAAAATCAAAGGGTGTAGAGCTCTTTCATTAATATTCTGTAAACCCTGGAGATGGATGAATATTTTAATTTTTGATAAAAAATAAAGAGCTTTCAGTTCCACAGTCCATCTGTCGTAATAAAATTTGTAACTGTGAATTGGCTGATGATAAACTTATGAACATATTCAGAAGTTTTCAAATAATATTTTAACGTCATACTGTTTTACTAAAACTAAAAGTAGTCGAACATTATTACAATCATATCAACAGCTTCAAGAAGATTTAGATAGGACACATAAATGGTGCAACGAATGGCTACTTCCCCTTAATATAGACAAGTGCGTTGTTTTACACATGGGTAGAAAAAACCCAAATTTAAGGTATCACATTAATAATATAGAACTCGTGTCTGTCGAAAGTCATGTTGATTTAGGCGTGACAATAACAAAGGATCTGACATGGTCTCAGCATATAACAAATGTTACAAGGCCAGCAAACAGATCAAATTTCTTGCTTCATAAAGTTTTTACCAACGTATCTCTAGAAATGTTTTCAAAACTTTTCACAATTTATACAAGACCGATCATGGAATATTGTGGACAGGTGTGGCACCCTACCCTTATGCGCGATGTGCAACAACTGGAATCAGTGCAACGACGGGCAACCCGTTTACCATTTGGCCGTGTGAGACCATCGCACGAACAAAGACTACAAATCGCTAATTTGCCTGTTTTTGAAAGTCGTAAGACTCGTGGAGATCTAATTCTGACCTATCGAATACTTTATGAAATGATCCCAGAGTTAAGCAATATTCTTAAATTAAACAACAATGAACATCTCCGTGGTCACCATTACAAACTCAAGAAAGAGAACTTTAAGACAACTGTGCGTCAGTGCTTCTTTTCTAACCGTGTGTTCGATACTTGGAATAGACTCCCGGAAAATGTTGTTAGTGCTCCGTCCGTATCTTGTTTTAAAACAGACTCGACCAATGGCTGAGAAACAGTTAATTCCGCTACAACCTCCAAATTATCTCATTTATTGTTTATTTTTCTCTATGTTTCATAATCGTTTTTCTTGTGGTATATGTGGTTTTTATGTTGATTATGTATGTATTTGTATTTACTGCTATTGTTATACTTCTGCAATTATAAGACTTACACAGTTATTTTGTAATATGGGCTTTACAGGTTCGTCCTCTGCCCATTTCACTATGTAATAAATAAATAAATAAATAATAAATAAAATTATTGGCTAAATTTCAGTACACGTTGATTGAGGATACGTTTTAATATACCGGGAAAGTCTATGAGATGTAACCAAAATGAAAATTTGAATTATGGGTCCAAAGTCCATTTTATTTAAATTTAGCTTGTACCAAATTAACAATTTGCAATGAAATAATAATCACTATAGACTGTCATAACACTATAATTTTAAGTAAAATTTAGGATTTTTATTAATTATATATTATTATACTACATATACATATATACATATATATTATTTATTAATTATATATATTTTATTATATATTTTTATTAATTTTCACCAGTATGGATCGTGGTAAGATATTTTATCTTTTTGCCGAACAACTGCTGACTTTATGAAAAAAATTAAAGGGGCAAAAAGCTTTGAATGATATCTAAGATACCAAAATTATTTAAAACAATATTTAAATATGTATCAAAAAATTGTAGGTACACGCTCTCAGATCTTAACCTCTAAGATAAAAAGTAAACTTACCCTAGTATTCCTTGATATATCCAAGCTTGAGGTTATTTGTATAGAAAATCCATTCGTATCTTTTTGGAATTCGCAAAAACGTCAGTTACACTATTATTAAAATCTGGAATCGCTGCAATTAGTGGTTTCTCCATAGTTATCCTGCAAAGTGAATTTAGTCTGTCCTGCGCCTCTGTAATTCTCAAAAAGGTTTTAATTCTTGTATTGAAAAACAGCGTTCATTTTCAACACTTGTCATCGGTATGGTACAAATTAATTTTAATAATAAAATAGGTTCTCTAAAACCGTGAGGTTTCGATCTATAAATAATTGCAAAATTGCTAACCAACTTGCTGATTTACAAAAATCTTCCGTGCTGTATATAACCGTTATACAGCAGGGATCGTAAACGGTGTTCACTTTTCAGTTTAACTTTGTCCAAAAAGCTGAGCTGAACAAGTGCATTGCAACCAAGCTGAGCAAGTGCATTACACGCAAATCTCATAATGTACGTACCTACACGTATCTACTGTTTCACCTGTCTAAGTGGTTTCTTTGTAACGCATGATTAACTGGACCACTGTTGGGTGCTATTCAAAAATTGGACTCGCTGTGTATTTTGGGTTGCAGTTTTAATACCAATAATTTAATATGTTAAGTTTTAACATATTAGATTAAGTATTGATTTAGTTTCGATTATTAGATTATTATCGATATAGTTCTTAATACTATTCTATGCCTTTTTCTTTTATTTGGTTATACTAAGAGGGCCAACCAAGAACCAGCAAAGATGTCTGATGTTGAAGTGGATGAAGCACCAGTGGCTGCGGTGCAGTCAGGAGGACAAATGGATGTTAATCAAGCTTTAGAAGAGCTTTTTAAAAAATCCCCAATTACTACACACGAGCATCCTACAACCTTTCGGGCCTTTCCGGTATTATCAATTTTACACAATTCTGACCATTCCCCTAATTTTTTTTAATTCCCCTAATTTTAAAACGCACACTGAAAGAAATTTCAAGTAACTGTAAATAGAAATCGCATATCCCCAACAAAATATCTGCATTAAATAGGCTCCAAATAGACAGCATAGTTACTACAGCATAAATGGTTTTGTTGAATCTGTCTACTTACCATTAAAAAAACTTTTTGTTAACTTTTTCTTATTACTGTAAATCGATATTTTTTGCTGTCAGTAATGAATGCACATTTTATGCTTAATAAGTGTTTTTTTGGGAATAGCAGATACTTTTCTAATGCAGTGTTAATATTTTGTTGCCACAAAAAAAACTTTTTCTTACTACTAGTAAATTATTTTTGAGCCATTATACAGTATGTTTTAGTAACAATTATAATTACTGGTTCATTACAGTAAGTACTTGTATTTGTCTTAATAACTTCACTTTATTAGCATAGAATGATATACAGTGGTTCTAGGAAAATGACACTGTTGTTATTAGAATATGTATCTTAGTATTAGTTTAGTATATAGGAAAAGAAAAATAATGTTGCCAGATGCATACAGGATATATCAAGATAAAACATGTTAACTCCTATATATATATATATATATATATACGAATTGTATGGTGTTAAGCTTAACCGTAGCCGACCGACAGAACTAGCCGTGACACTGAATAAGTGACGTCACGATCGTCGATGGGCGCTGGAGATTTTTAACGCGTGAATTAATACAGACATACGCGTTTTATGCGGGTATTTTATTGAAAATAAATCGATGAGTCGGTTTAATTAATTTTCATTAAAACTGTTTCAACCAATTTAAAGAATATGCATTATATAAATGTTCAATATTTACGGTTTCTCTTAATGTTTACCTACATAATAACGTTATTCTAAACCTTTCGGGTTTTGGAAATTTATTATAAATTGTGTTTGTTTGAAAAATAAAACATTACAAATAATGAATAGATATATAATAATAAATTAACTTCAACTGAATTCTTATAAAATACATAACATTCGCAGGTACTAATGCATTACTTATTACTAGATACATAATTAATAACATTAAATAAACATTGAAAACACAAAACTTGATTGCCATGCCCGGATAATAAATATTTAAGTAGGTGTACCTAACTTTTTTACAAAATAAGGAAGTAGGCACAAAAAACAAGGAAGGTCAATGAAAATCGAATTCTACTTTGTAAAATGTTTGTATATGTACCTAGTCTTTAAAAATAACTTTATTAATTATTTATTATTTAAATAATTTTATTTTACTGCTAGGAATATTTTCCATGGGCCCTCCCTTTATGTTTTTTAGGAATAAATTGTGACTTAACATTAAGTTTAATTAAAATTAATTATTTACTGCTAAGTTTATTGACAGCTCTTTGTTTTTTGGATGGTTGTGATTGTATTATGGAATTCTGGGTTTTACAATAATTATTCAAAAGTATGTTTGAAAAATGGACAATGCACTGTTCAAATAATTTATTTTCATTAAGTCCACAAGTTTCACAAATATGGTTGGAGATAATATCTTTATACGTAAGCATCTCCACGGACAGAGAGTGTAATACACTTTTCTGTGACTTACATTTTAAAAATAAATTTTCAAATCTCCCCCCAATTAAAATTTGGAATAATATAAACATGTTTGTTATTATTTGTACAATGACGTCCTTAGGCCATTTTAAGCCTCCACGGTCTAAACAATGCATATATGAGAATTCTGCACTATCAGGTACTTCAACGTCTAAATTATTATCAAAACAGATTAAATTGGCACAAATGTTACATTTAATTTTTCTTGTTATAACTCTTGCTATATACCCTCCTATGTAAATCAAAATACGAGTATCCTTATCGTCAATAATAGACTCATCATTAGATAATAGTAAGATATCAAGTAACATATCATCAAATTCTGAATCACTTTCTAAATGAATAGCTTTTTCATCCGTTAGGAGTAAATTATTTAGGGTAAAGTCCCCGTTATTTGCCGATTTTAATTTTAAAGTACTTAACAATTTTAATTTTCTTTCCGACTCCAGGACTTGCACCACTGATATATGGTAATTACCGCCGGACATTAAACGGTACTGTCCAAATCTTGCCTCTAAATCATCGGTTTGGAATTTTCCCAATAACACATAGTCAAATTTCAAATCGTTTATTAAATAGCTGCACATTTCAATGAAAGTCTGGCACGTGTGTGTGATAGAAATATAAGTTTGTTTTGACAACTTTCCATTCCTAGAAGTTTTTAATTCACCTTGAATGACTAAATCATTCCACAATTTCAACCAACTTATAAAATTTTTTAAAAAAGTAATATTTTTGTCACTATCAATATTTTTTATAGGGTCATAATATGAATCGCGGAAACGTACCCCTTTATACTGTGAATTGCAATTAACAATTTTCCACCAGTTTGATATTAGATTCAAAAATTGTATTGTTCCGTTTACTAAATGTAAATTATTTTTAAAATGTTCTTTCAATGCAGCTACATTTTTATTGTCAAAAAGTCGGACACATAATTTTACATTCTGTCTTTCAATAGACGAAGGATACAATACTTTTCTTGAAAGATTGGGTGCAAGTTTTATTATTTTATTTTCCTCTTCCATAAATATTTTTTTTAAATCACTCACACAAGCTTTAATTACCGTTAGGTTATTTAATTCTGGGAAGTTTTGCGGTGTCTGCATATCATTTGGTATATCTGGCAGAAAAAAAGTTTGAAAATTATCCTTTTGATTAAACCACAGATTTCTTATTGACTTAAAAATATGAACCGTGTCAAAAAGAATAAAAATTTTTTGTTGATTATTTACAAATGGATTTAAAAAGTAACTATTTATTTTCCCACCACATAGCAAATCAAACATTTTTTTATTAACTGAATTATTATCTGATATTACAGCAATGACTCGGTATCCTATATTTGTTAAAATCTCTAAAACTTTAAGAGTAAGCTCGTGAAGTAAATCATGTTTTAATGTAGAAATAGGAAACAAACCAACTATATCCTTATAATTGCAAAATATGGAAGAAATCATAAAAGCCTGAATAGTAGTTGCTGCTGTTTTTTCCTCACTTTTAGATGTTGAAGCAAAACCTTCAATTTTACCACCTTTATAGGATACATTAGATTTGACGTAAATTTCGTCTAACATTAAAATAACGTTTTTCTCCATATTATTTAGAACTTTCAGTTTCTCTGTCAGATAATTAAAATGAGTTTGGTCCATACCCGAGCTATTAGAACCTATTTGTAACAATAACCGTTTTAAATGTCTAGGACTGGGTAACGTCAATAAATTTGTATTTTTCATTAAACAATATGCGCCTGGAAATGTAAAAAAAATACTACTAGCCCAAATTAGAATGTCTGGAGAATATGTTATTTTGCTACAATTTAATAGTAAAATTTGTTCACGAATGAATTTTATTTTTTTAATCATTTCCTCAGTGTTTGCCTCGTTTTCTATTCTAATTAAAATCTTGCTTACAAAATTTAATCTGTCGTCAATAAGATTAGGAGCATTATAATTTTTGACAAATTCCAATACATTAATTAGAATGGACCAGGAACTACACATTTGTGTTTTACCTACAATATCTTTAAAATCTTTGTTATTAATTTCAATATTTTTGTAAAAAAAAATTATTTGTAAATCTTTGGATATTGTAATGCCTTTAAGAATATATGGCAACTCTGAAGGTGAATCGCCCTCACTTATGTTACAAATCACAATTTTTTCATGGTAAATATTTAAAGTAAAATAGTTAGTTACCGATTTTTTTATTTTATCGGAAATATTTTTACTTAATTCCTCAAAATTATTTATAAAATCATTCTTTTTCTTAATTTCCTCATCGATTTTTCTTCGTTTTTCAAATTCTTTATGACGTAAAGTAGGGGATGTTCGTTTAGGTGGCAATATGGTAGACATATATGAGGGCTGATTATGAAAAATAGTTGGATAGGCATCTTCTGAAAGTTTTATGACATCTCGCGGGACCCTCAAAACTGTCCCGTCTGGTCTGGTCATTACATCTTCCCGTACAATAAACTTTTCAGCAAAATGCCTACTGCAAACCCTAGAGCTATCTCTAACTTCATAGCCCTCTCTATGAATGGATCGTAGCCACTTTTCACGGTGACTATGTTCTTTTGGAAAACGAAATACTGTTACCTTATCAGCTGTATTGTAGTTGCTTTTGCAGCCGGGAACACAACAAGAATGCGGCATTATCCTAAATAAAAATCAACGCTAATATAACAAAACACTCAAGTTTATATTCTTGTGATTAGAATGAGGGGTAGATATTATTATTATTATATTATAGTGCCCTTACTTACGTTATGCCACAAAAAAAAAACATAAAAAGTTAAAAAACAGCGTGCACAACCACCTGATGTATAATGCAGCACGCGCTATTTACCTCGCATCAACCATCCACGATTGTGACGTCACTGGAACGGTGGGGATGAGTGTCACGGCTAGTTCTGTCGGTCGGCTACGGCTTAACACACCCACATACATAATTTATACCTACATAAAATTAATAGTTTTCCAGCAAAGTATCTACAAAACTTAACCTCCAATAGTTTTCAAAGCACAGACATTTTTTACATAGGTAGTGTCCATATTCCTATACCAATTTTCTTGTAAAGTACCATAATAACTGATGTAATGTCATGTAATACACTGTCAAATAACTGAAGCACCTTTGTTTTATCTATGCCTATCTACTTTGGTGAAGTTAAAGTGTTTTAGGTAATAAATACACCATTTTAAAATTATTTATTTATCTTTCGTAATCTATACAAGAATTAGAAAGACTAATTCTTGTATAATTCAAGCCTCTAATACGTTCTTTGACCAAATTAAATTTACCATAAACTAACCAAATAACGTTTACTCCACGCGGTACACACCCAGTCAACACAGTGAACACACGTATAATGGCGTGCGGCTAGTAACCGATTAGCGAGAAATCTGTATAGTGATCTCTATTGCGACTGCGCATTACATGACTTTTAAATAATAACTTAGTTACGGTAAGTCAGGACCGACTTGTCATAAACTAAGGTAAAGTAACCCCAACTAAGTAAGTCTCAAATTGGTGCACACACTTACTATAAAAGTTTATTTACTTACCTTTAGGAAAATAAATGCTAGGAAAAATAATTAGAAAACGCACTATATGGGAACAGCAAAATGACTATTTAAGGTAGTAAAAGCATATTAGCAAAATGATTTTCCTTATGGTTAGTGCCTTATAATATAATGGTAATAAGAAAAAGTGCTATTATAAAGCAGATCGTCTTAGCAAAACATTTTATTTGATCCATTTCCTTCAGTGCATAATTAACTGGACCACTGTTGGGTGCTATTCAAAAATTGAACTCGCTAGGTATTTTGGGTTGCAGATTCAATGACAATAATTTAATATATTTCAAGTTTTAACATATTAAATTAAGTATTGATTTGGTTTCGATTATTAGATTATTATCGATATATGTAGTTAACCTAATTTTTAAGGGAGCGCACTGGACAAATTCACCTACAGTAAAATCGCCGGTGGTTTCTTTTTCAATAATTTGGGTCCTCTTATACTACCTATAGTGAACCATTTTAATCTAATCAACGTTCAATTGAGGTAGATTTTTATAATTACCTATAGAACAGAAAGAACAATAGAACAAACAAGTGTGAATTTTTAATGGCTCTTTAGACGGTGTCCTTCCATTATTTTTTATGAAAAACATGGTTATGGGAAAAGTTGGAATATAACCTTTTTACAACTTACCTACATATTACATATAATTAACATTAAAATTACATTTAAAATGAGGAAGGATAATCTATCACATATTATAAGATGAGCGATTCTGCCGCCTGATGTGCCAGTAGTAGTAGACGTTTAGCATAAATAAAATTAGTTGTATACAATATATTTTTATTTGGTCTCACAAAACTTTTGTGGACATTCCAGAATAAAGCTGGATGTGATTTTATGGGATTTAATCTGTTCAGTACCGCGATACTGGCATTTTTAATTTGAAAACACAGCAAATAGAGAACTAAAACTAGGCAAGCTTAATTTCTAATTACTTGCTATAATGTGTATAGAATTTCCTTACATTTCATAAATGCCAAAATAAAATCTAAACTATGTTTAAAGTAAGAATGAGCTACATTCCCGAGTACCGAAGGAATTGGAATGAAAATACAAATAAATATTCCAGTCATCCCGTCAAACTTTGTCAAAAAACACTGTACCAAATTTAATAAAAATAAATGTTCACTAATTTAACCAGGTGAATTATTTCTCAGTTGTTCTTTAGTTTAACACAATAACAAGACACTGATGATATTTAATTAATTTATTGAATATTCTGCTTTTATTATAATTTATAATTTAGTTGTTTGAGTGAACTTTGTCTGGTTTCTAGAACCTTCATTTTGATTACCTCTGTTTATTGTTTTGTTTATTGTTACTTTACAGGTGGCGACTTTTCAAAACAAATTTTTGATGAATTATACTTACATATCTTTCTTTATATATGAATTAAGCCAAAAAGTTAACTAAGATATAAATGAAATTATCAAATATTGTGGTTCAATAAAGTTTTTCATTTTCTTCGTTACCTATAAATAACTTTATTATTTTTTAGATATGTCGAAAACAACTACTTTGAGTACAATGTGCCCAACCCCCAACATTGAATTATGACGCCATACCTTCTTTTAACCTCAACTTAATGTCTTTAATATAGGTAACACTATTAAAAATAAAAATGTATTAAAGACATTACTTAAGTTAAGGTTATATGAAGATATGCCGTTGTAATTCAATGTTGGGGGGGAGTGTTTCCACGAGTGTAGTTTTCCTTTCTCGAGATACTTCTAATGAACACCCAGATGCATATTGCACGTAAAGTTGTTGTTTTCGACGTTACTTCGAAATAATAATTATTCCTTTGCGTACCTAGGATTATAGGTAATGAAGAAAATTAAAACCTTATTGAACATAATATTTGATAATTTCATTGACAATTTAATTTATATATAAAAAATCGCATATGCCACAGTGCAATTGTCACTTTGACAGCGACAAAAGTTACCTGCAACTTTTACAGTGATAAATTAACTCCTATATAAAATAGTCTATTTGGCAGTGACATTTTTGTCACTTTGACAGCGATAAAAAAGGTGCATCGTTTTTTATCACCGATAAAAATGCCTGTTCCTCAAAAGCAGAGTACATCTAGTAGTCGCACGTCACTTTAAAATCTGTCCTGTCAGCTATAATTTTTAAGTATTGATATATATATATCAAATAATTGTACAAATGAAGATAAATATTATTGTTGTTCTTTGTTTACATATTTTGTCGTTAATTTATCTTGCCAAAAAACACTCGAGCTTTATTTTTATGGATAAATTTCTTTTTAACTCAAAATTTTTCCATTCAGTAATTTTGCTCGAAAAACTGACATTTGACAAAATCGCTCGACCTCCGGTCTCGCGATTTTTTCATGTCAGTTTTTCTCATAAAATAACTGATTGGCAAAATTATTTCGTTACAAAGAGAAATTTATCCGATAAAAAAAAAGCTCTTGTGGTTTTACTGTTGACAAATGCACTAGTGGTTTTTTCACTTATTCATTTTTTAATCAATTATCACGGTGTCCGTTGCCAAAATAAATAGTTTGACATTTCTGTCAACAAGATATTGAATTATTAAACACTAATAATTAATCGATTCGGTGATGCTCAAATAAAAATGTATTTATTTTTAGTGTTTTATAAATAAAGTATATTATGTTTCTATTCTATTCATATGTTTCTAAATTTGTTATTCACTAAATTGTCCTGCCGAGTTACACTCGATGTTTGTATTGATACCGGATAAATTTGTATTGTTTAAATTCTAAACTGTTTCCTTTAGCAATTTGACTCGAAAAACTGGCAATCTAAAAACGCTCCACCTTCGGTGTCGCGTTTTTAATAGTTGACAGTTTTTCTCATCTAATTGCTAGGCAACAGTTTCTCATTAAACAATACAAATTTATCCGGTAAAATACAAACCTCTTGTGCAATTATAGGTAAGTGATAATTTATCTCTTCGTCAACTTTTTGGCTTAATTCCTATATAAAGAAAGATATAAACAGTTAAATAAACCAAAGAATAATATCCAAAGTATACTATAAAAAATTGGGTCCTCTATTTAAAAACAAAATTAAGTTTCGGTGGATGAAATCGAAAATGGAAAATTATTAATTTATCTCGAATAATGATATTTGATATTAATTTCCGATCTGTCGGTTTCAGAAATCGATCTTAATAAACAAAGCAAACAGAGCAATTTCAACCTGCTGCACACAGTATATTTCCAACAGTATCACTGATTGATCGACTTCCATCACCGCTATAAAATGTAAATTTTCTAAACTTGAAGACTCACGTTCAGATTAAATTCAAGCGGTATTAAAAATATGTAAATATTAAAACTGTTTCGCACAATAAAATATGTTATTGATTTTCAGTAGACCAGTATTTTAATAATTTGAAATTAGTTGCTGTTACTGTATTATATATCTAGAATATTGAGATGCATTATGGTTCAAATTTAATTAAATATATTTGAATATCATCACAAAATTTATATTTAATTAATAATTATTTTGTGTAAAAAACCATTTAAAATAATATGAATAAAATGTTGTTATAATGTTATATAATATATGTTATTAATGAATATATGTTAAAATCATATACAAACTAATGGAATTTAATTATATAAGTATAACACATAACTAAAAATAGTACGAATCTAATTAAAAAACTGAAACTCGCCAGAATTTGGTTTAGATATATGGATGATATCTTTGCGGTGTTTGATACAAAAGTCACTGATAATGAGAACTTTGTTGGTAAATTAAACAGTCGTTTCGCGTCAGTTAAATTTACATATGAAATTGAAAGCTCTGGACAACTTTTTACATGTATTAATAATTACAAATAATGAAAATAAATTAGAATTCGATATAAATAGAAAAGATACCAGTACTTTAAGATATATCCCTAAGGACTCTCACCATTGTGCTGAACACAGAATGGCAAGTTTCACTTTTTTAATTCATCACCTATTAAGCTTCCCCCTAAATAAGGAGAGGTTTGAAAAGGAAAAGGCTTTGATTGGGGATATAGCTGTGAGTAATGAATATTCTGTAAGTTTAATTGATAAAATGATTAGGAAACGTAAATTTAAAGAGACACTTCGAAATACCTCGATTTTTCAATATGAAAGAGAAAATCCAGAATTCACATCTACTCCTTATGATCCTCGTTTCACCCGTGATTTTGGTAGGGTTTTTAAAGATATAGGTATGCCAGTGGTTTATTCATAGGGAAATAAACTACAATAACTTTTAGCCAATACAAAAAACAAAATAGAAACTAAGGAAAAGTCGGGAATTTACGAAATTAGCTGTAAAGACTGCAATCCAAAGTATGTTGGACAAACTAGAAGGTCAATAAAAGGAACATATTATGATTCATCTTTAACATCCTATACATACTCCCCAATCATCTCCAATAATCCCATACAGCCCGCTTTATTGACTAGTAAATCACGGTTCACTGATCCGTCGCGGCGGTTCACTGAGCCGTCTCGAGAGTTCATTGAATCATAGCAATAATTTAGGTGTAAACAGGATACTTTGTTAGCATAGTTTTAGTCATCTTCAAATGATGCCAACTTGGTTGGCGAAACGCGCGTCAAGTGCAGTATAGTGTTTCGGTGTTACGGTGAAAACTACGTCAGTGTTAAATAAGGACTAAAACAAATCAAGCCAAAACAACTATTCTTCTGCCACGCCGAGCGCTGAATTACAAAGCGAAAAGTTTAGTGTTTCGATCACTCAACCCAGAGGTCGTGGGTTCGATTCCCCATTCTGCCAGATAATTAATAAGTTCTCCTTGAATATTAAGGCTTGTTCGCTAGGATGGATGGCAACCATCGGATGCAGCCTCGTGCGGCTTCGGATGTAAAGAATTTCGGCTTGGTAAAGTCCGCGCCACGAGAGAAGGCATATCTGGTGTGGCCTGCCTCGAGTTATTATCGGTCGCAGTCACTGATGGTCGGGCGCCAGTTACAATGGACATCCATAATGGCCATACCGGACCTGTCTTACTGATAAAGTGCGGTAAAGTGATGATATGGTCATTTCTCGCGCGTTATCTTGTGCACGAAGAATTTTACCGTAAATTATATGTTACCTTTTTGTATCACATCAGGAATAATCTGTTTTTATTGATTTTATTTATAAGCCTTACTATAAAAACCATATGAGCTATGTAACTTTAGTTTTAGTCTAGAAAAACCTACTGAAGACACACTTTCAGTTTATTCAGACAAGCTCATTTGGGCTAAGTGTTATACCGGCTGTTGAATAAATAAAACACAACTAGTAAGAGTGACATTTTATTCTGTGTTGAAATTAATTAACAAGAGTGTAGCAAAGTTCAAAATCACGAAAAACGGTAGTGCTTCTTTCCCAACACGACTTTAAGAAGCCCTACGTAATTCGCCTGTTTAGAACTTACACGAGCAAATATTCTTAGTCACAATTTAAAGCTACCGCCGCGAATAAATATATTGACTCGGCCCGTCAGATACGGTTCGCTCCGTTCAAAATGTGGAAAATGTTACATTCCAAAGATGCGACTTCTCTTCTGGCGTGGACTTTATTAATGTAAGAGATTAATATCGGTTGATGTTTGAGTGGCCTTATAACTAATAAGGTTTTCCCTTATTCCAGCTCCGACGATAAATTAGTAAGTATTGTGCCTCGGACGTTGTCAATGCCATTTTTTAAATGACAAGCGTGTTATATTATTTTGAAAGGTATTTCAGTTATCTTCAGTGGTTAAAGTCTATCAACCTAAGTCGTTCTTGAGGCGCAATTGATGCCAACTGAATAATAATATGCCGCCTCCTCTCCCAGACAAGTCTAACACTTTCGGGCTATTCCTTCTGATAGAATGAGGGGTACCTATTGATATTTTATTACTATTATGAAATACATATTTTTTTACGATAAACTAATTAGTAAATATCGTGCCACGGACGTTGTCAATAAAATTTTTTAAATGACAAGAAAGTTATATTATTTTGAAAGATATTTCAGATATCTAAATTTTTATTTTTTTAATTAAAATCGATTTATTTGTTATCTAGTGTATACGTCGCGATGTTTAATTTGAAAAATTAATAAAATACAGTTAACACTTTAATGAAAAAAACATTAAATTATTGAATATTGAATAAAATATTAAAATGGATTTTTTACGAAGTTACACTCAAATTAAAAATTATCATATCAAGCACAAAAAAGATATTAGTTAAGAAGAAACGAAATAAAAACTTCAAAAGTAAAATACATTGTAACAAATTTAATCATTATTTATATCTATGATATAATGATATAATCATCATTTATCGGGCCGGTGGCTCAGGGCTTAGCGCCTCGATCGCTCAACCCAGAGGTCGTGGGTTCTAATTCCCATTCCACCAAACAATTTTTAATTAAATTGTTTACTCGTAGATTAATTCGCAGGGATGGCTTGGCAACTATCCTGGCGATAGCCTAGGATGGGAAGAATGTTAATTTGAGAGATTAAAATCAGATAATGTTTGACTGTCCCCCTAACTAATGAGGTTTTCCAGGTTTCCCTCATTCCAGCACTGAATGGTGGTTAGGGCCTACCAACGTAAGTCGTTCCTGAGGCGCAAATGCGGGCCGCGAAATAATAATATGCCGCCCCCTCTCCCACACAAATCTCAGACTTTTGGGCTAATCCTTGTGATTAGAATGAGGGGTAGAGATATTATTATTATCATTATCTAGAAAATTGCATTTATAGTTTTAATTCATCTATTGTAATTATTGCCACATATTAACAATTTGTTAAAAATACAATGTTTAAAAATATATATATAAGCTTCTCCATGCTGAACCATATCTATAATGATTTCATTATTAAGGAAATTTTAATCAAATCCAAATCGGCTATTTTTCTCACAACTGTATAAATAAACAGCTTGGTCATAACTTGCCAGACTAAGCGCATCCTCGTATACAGATAAACATAATTCTCCCTATTATTCCTATAGTGAAAAAACTCCAACAGACCCTATTCACTCCAAAGCAGTAATCATATTGTTTACAGCTGCTTGGGCTCTTCATCGTATCCTCTAAACTCCCTCATAAATCCAATGATTACATTCTAACTTTATAGCACTCTAAATTGTAGTTTGCTCTGCCTCTATTCATTCCCATTTCCAGACACCCCACAAACACTAGTGGGCGTGTAGGCGACTTAATAAATTAAATGTATCAAAATAGTTAATGTAAATATATTGTCCAGCAGCGCCGTACAATAGGGTGCAAAAACATAAACTCCACATTGAAGTAAATTTTTTCTATACTGTATAAGATTTTCTAAAGTGCATGAATCATATTGGATCCTTGAAAGGGGTTGGAACCTTTGCTGTAAAACTATTGTTACGGTTCAGTGAACCGTTGCGACGGCTCAGTGAACCGTCGCGACGGATCAGTGAACCGTGATTTACTAACCAATATAGCGAGCTGTATGGTGGGATTGGCCCTCTGTCAATATTGATACTATTTTTATACTCTACATTATTTTCAAACTCTCAATTGCATCCAGCTGTCTGAAATTTGTTACATTCCTAATTAGTCTTGCTACTATATATTTTATGGTTGTTTTCAAACGCATGTTGGGTGACACTAAACTTACTGTTCCACCATATTTTTTTAGATGAGCCATATGTTCCTTGAATCTAGTTTGAATTGACCTTCTAGTTTGTCCAACATACTCTTAATAGCAGTGTTTACAGATAAATTCGTAAATCCTCGACTTTTCCTTAGTTTCTATTTTTTCTTAGACTTTTTTAGGCAATCCAAAAGAGAAAATAGAAACTAGGAAAACGGAGATTTACGAAATTACCTGTAAAGACTGCAATCAAAAGTATGTTGGACAAACCAGAAGGTCAATGCAAACTAGATTCAAGGAACATATGACTCATCTCAAATATAGTAGAACACATAAGTCTAGTGTCACCCAACGTGCGTTTGAGAACAACCATAAAATAGATAGTAGCAATTTAAGACTACTTAGGAATGTAACAAATTCCAGACAGCTGGATGCATTTGAGAGTTTGGAAATTGCAAAGTGTAAAAATAGTATGAGTAGTCACTGAGTCGTAGGTGTATAGGACATAGTGTTCATAAGTTTAGTTCTAATCATCTCCAGATAACGGCAACTTGGTTGGCGAAATGCACGTAGAGTGAGTATAGTGTTTTGGTGTAATGTTGAAAAGTACGCTAGTATTAATCATATTGGGATTTTTGTTTCTTTAAAGGTGTATTACAATTATTATTCTATAATGAAAACCACATTTTTTCCACAGTGAACAATGTAAGATGCCAACTGAAAACAACATTTGATTTATATTTTACATTTACTGACTCAGTTCAAAAAGGAACGAAAATGAGTTCTCTAGAAGGAAATTATTAATATAACTGATACTTGCGATTTGTTATTCTGAAATACGTTGAAGTATGTGTTTAAGATATTACATCAAGTGAACGGCCCCTAGATAATGGATTATTTAATCAAAATAAATAAATATTGTTTTTAATGAGTAGGAAATACGCTACGCCCTTGATGAGAACTTTAAAGCTGTTACGTTTTATGGTTTATATAACGATAATTATTATGATGATTTTGGAAGAAAGTAGCAAAGTTTGATAGACTTTTAAACTGTGTATCATCCAATATTTTAACAGGCATCGTAAGGGTAACTTAAAAAGTGTCTCGACAGAACATTTTTAAACATCGTATCTTGACGTTAATGGGTAAGCAGTATAATCAGCGTATATGCATGTCAACCATGAACAGATATCTAGCGGCACTTTATTGTAAAATATTCACCGCCGATGCGATGACTTCTAATGATATTGGCATCCCTTATCATCTTTATCGATATATGTCACTCTAAAATAAAACAAGCTGACAAACGAAGTAAATGGCGGATTTTAAGTAAATACTAATTGGGTACAAGGGGCACCCTTATATTTCTGTTTCTGGAACTGACATCAATCACCCACCTACTGAGACAACATTTCACAAATTAGGCAATAATAATTGATGATATCGTTCGTATGAACATATGATGTTATGTTCTGAGGAGAATGTAGTAAGGATACCCCTATATGCTCTATCTGTAAACACGCCTTGTATTAAAAATAAGGACAAACAAATTAGGCCAAAACAGCTATTCTCTTGGCTAATGCCACGCCGAGCGCTGAATTACAAAGCAAAATTTGCCGTATATTGCCTAACAACGTTAGAATAAAAAATACAATGTTACACACTGACGGGATCATAAAAAGGTCGAAACAGGTCTGCAATTAGTGACATCCTAGGTCACCTGGATGTGAGGTCCAGAGTATTTCCTCGTAGTTTTCGTTGCAATCCAAAAACCTTGTATTTTTTATTCAACCGTTGTTAGACAAAATACGGCAAATTTTGGTTTGTAATTCAGCGCTCGGCGTGGCATTAGCCAGGATAATAGCTGTTTTGGTCTAATTTGTTTCAGTCCTTATTTTTAATATAAGGCGTGTTTACAGATGGAGGATATAGGGGTATCCTTACTACACTCGTTGTTGTTTGCTATTTATAATCTATGCGTTGAGACACTAATAATGTCCAAAGCGGTTCAACCAGGGAACCTAGATTGTCTCATATATCCAGGGCGGAGACTTTAACTAGAATAAATTCGCCACCGTGGAGCTAAATAATATTTCGAAAAATTTCCGAGACACGTCAACGTCTGAATGTATTTACCTACCTTTTCCAAGTGATATGCGAAATATAGCCCTTCAGGGAGAGGGGAAACCACCTCCAACTTTGTTTTTTCAAACGCAACACTAGGGCGTGTGACCCCTCATTGGAAAGGTGACACAAAGATGAATGATTTAATATTTCTCTAAACAATAATATTTAACAAAGATATTCATATGGGAAGTTGTTGATTATCTGAGCTTCCTAGATGTATCTTAACAGTTGTTTAAATGTATACAGGGTGCTGAAAATTTAGTATCAAGTTTCATTAACTTCAGGCCCAAAAAAGTAGTTTTTTTAAATAAGGCACCCTGTATATTATAGCATATTATGATGTAGAATTTTATTCTCTACCAATCTGTATTACACTTTCCCATACTTATCTCTTTTGGTTTTTATGTTAAGATTCTTAATTATAATAACAAAAATCTTTGAATTTCTTTAAAAGATGGCTATGAAATGGAAAGCAGAATATCAATATAAACACTTATCTAATTATACTGCTGTCACTTTATTTATAGCCGTCTTTGCAAGAAATTTAAAGATTTTTGTTATTGTAATTAAGATTACTTATGTATGAAAGTATTTATTTGTGGTATTGTTTAATTCCTCTTATTTATTGGGATATTAAGCCACCACTGAAAAATACAAAAAAATTAATAATCAACCTCTGCGCCGACGGATCACTCAAAGGTTGTTTTTTTTAAATATGTTTGCCTAATAAAAAAAATTCACACTAAAAAGCAAATTAACATATAAAACATTTTTATTGCCAACTTGTTATAAGTGAGATAAACAAAGTTAATATATTTTAGCCATACTTATTGCAATCAGTTCATTAATTCAAAACGATAATTAATGTCACTAGTTAGAATCTCGTTCCATTTTAAAACCTGGAAGGTAATATTTGCAATACATTGAGAATAATAAAACAGTTGCCAAGCCCGTAGAATGGTTGGGATATAGCGGTCTGACACATTAACCCTTCTGTTTGCCATCTCTATACAATCGAACATCCATCGATTGAAAATGACAACTACACAACTGATGTTTGTGTATTACTCTCTTAACATTTGATTGCGAAATGTCAGCGGCTGGGCTTATCTCCAGGCCATTGTGGATAAAACAATTTCCATACACTCAAGAGGATAATTCCGTCATTTCAATTCTGGCCAGGCTATAAATTTAACTTGGGGTAGCTCTCAGTAAGCATATTGTCCCGATCTCGGGATAATATTTAATTAATTTCTGCAGCGGACGGCTTATGCCGTTAATAAATGCTGTAATTTGGAATATTTTGTAAATATAGCCATTTCCAAATTGTATCCTTATATAATGATAATCTATTTAAATACTTTTTTAATTTTAATGTACATATACGAAGATCTGAACCAATTTTTTGAACAAAACACATCTAGCAATATTTTATCTACATGAAGGGCTCACAGTAAAAATATTATGCAGTTTTAGGGGCATACTAAATTCATCTCAGTAGAGAACGCTGACCCTTTAATATAGGTACATGGAAAATACAAAAATATCAAATACGGGTGTTATATCCAGGACATCCATTTAAAATTACTTGGGCTATTTAATCAGCGTAAAGTTCCGAGTGGAATGGTATAATATGTATAAATATGTTTAAATCCAGAGATATTTTTTCGGAGATATTTCACATTTTATAATAATTTCGGCAGATGCAACGGCTTGTATGAGCCTTTCTAACTTTTCCGTATAAGAGTAACTATTTGGTCTTTGATACAAGGAAAGAACATAATAATAATAATAATAATAATAATAATAATAATAATAATAATAATAATAATAATAATAATAATAATAATAATAATAATAATAATAATAATATCTCTACCCCTCATTCTAATCACAAGGATTAGCCCCAAAGTCTAAGACTTGTGTGGGAGAGGGGGTGGCATATTATTATTTCGCGGGCCGCATTTGCGTCTCAGGAACGACTTACGTTGGTAGGCCCTAACCACCATTCAGTGCTGGAATAAGCACTGAATTTAATCTCTGATTTTAATCTCTCATACATTAACACCAAGTTGACCTTCTTCCCATCCTAGGCCATCGCCAGGATGGTTGTCAAGCCATCCCTGCGAATAAGCCTTGATCTACGAGTAAACAATTTAATGAAAAATTGTTGGTGGAATGGGAATTAGAACCCACGACCTTTGGGTTGAGCGATCGAGACGCTAAGCCCTGAGCCACCGGCTCGATAATGTGTGTGTTCTTTCAGAATAATAATACATTTTAAAATATAGCATACTATACTAAGTTAGTAGTAGGGAGAAAGGATGTGGCGACTTCCATGGAGATGCCGGAGTAATGCAACGCCAATCGAAGCACATTGGCCGTGGAGTAGTTGTTTTCGGCATCTCGTTCAAATAGCATGCCAAGTGTTCCATTTTCCAAGTTACACTTTAGGAATTTCAAACAGCGAAAACTGTATTTTTTACAAGAAGTTATTCTAAACTAAATTATCTTTAATATAGTATAGGCATTATAGGCTAGGTTATAGGTCAGTTAGGCATGGAATAGGCCATGTAGGCTAAGAATACTAGCCATTTTGTAAGAAATGCTGACATTCAAAGCTACCAAACTGGACATGGTGACTTATTAAGGATACCACAGCATAAAAATCGCTATTTGAGAGAGCACTAACTTATATTGTCATAAAATTTTTTATTCACTTACCTGTTGAAAATTACTTACCTGTTGAAGTTTAAAACTAAACTTAAGTATGATATTGGAAAAGTTGTTCGTTGTTAAAGTAGAATTTATTTCTTCAATAAGAAACAAAAAATAAAACTTTCAACCAGATATATGGACAAATATCCTAAGTTTCGTTCGAGTTTTTGGACTTTTTCAAGTTTACCTAATAGCTGAAAATAATGGTTTTACATAAGGATTAAATTAAATTAGTCACAGAATCAGTATCCAAGAAAACACTTTTTTGGATATTTATTCTGTCACTAATCTAATTTAATACCGATTTTTTTTTATTTCGTTTATTTAACGTCGGTCTATTTCCGCCACTAAGACCAATCACCCACGCCAGGAGACGAGCAACCCCCAACCTGGAAAATTTGCCGAATCCCCACTTTTTATAGCAGGGTAGGGATTTTGTACTTGCCTATCATTTCACAGACAAGGGATCTCCGGCTTTACATCCTATCCAAGGTACGTCTTTTACGCAAACTTCGCCTAAGTTTGCATATCTTCTGTGAATTCACCGACACACAGGCCACTAGAAGATGTGGGCAGGCACCGCCGGTCGTCTCTGCATGGTCACCCGTAGCACCTATGTAAAACCATTATTTTTAACTTCCGAACAAAAAGCGTTTATTTTGTTTCCGTATAACTGCTCACTAATTAAAAATTCCATCATGCATGGAATTAATTTAACTGTGTCTAAATATGGTTTTTAATGTAAATGTATTTGCACAATATCAAAAGAGACCTTTTGGTTTTCGTTAAATGGAATGTTTGATAGAAATCAGGAACCGACTGACCGCGGGAGAGAACACGTTAGGAATTTAATCAAATAACCACCCACTTCTTCAGTGTATGATAATCGCAACACATACACGTACTACAAGTACAACAATCAATACAGTTTAAAACATTAGTCTAAACATCCTCTTTCTTGTACTTTTATAATTATTTTTCTATAAAATAAATAATGATTATACAGAGTGCGACAGGTGTAACTATAAAAATTTGAAATGTGTAGTCCAGTTTTATTATAAATTAATAATGGTAATAATAATGATAATAATAATGGTAATAATAATGGATGGAGCCTGCAAGCTAATCAGGAGTTCGGATCCCCTCCTATGCATGGTCCAATACCATTAAAAAGGCAAGGGTCGGAGCATTTCTATTTAAGACAGCACGAAGAGGAGCTGATGAACTCGGACTCATCTTCGGTCCTGAATGGAGAAACCCAGACTCTGTCACCGAGTTAGGACCCATTCAGTTGAAAGCCCAAGTTAAAGCTGCAGAAGGCCGCAATCTTCTGCAGCTGCATAAGGATAAGCCATTGTACGGTGTCTTCTATAAGAGCCTTGAAGACCATGGCTTATCCGAAAGGCTGACCTTTGCTTTTTTAAGGTCAGCGGGGGTTTAAGTCGGAGACCGAGGGATCCATAATGGCTTGCCAGGATGGTGTATTTAACACCCTCTATCTGTCTATCGAAGCCATGTCATGGGTATGCAGGCCCTGATGTCAACTGCAGGGCCTGCCATAGGGCGCCGGAGACAATCATTATGTATCTGCTCTCCGCTTGTCCCGCATACGCAGTCTCGGCCTATATCCATAGACATAATGCGGCTTTACGAGTGCTTTACTACTTTTTACAGCACTCGTAAGAGATAGATGAATCCAGTGCTGCCATATGCTCCGGAGGATATTGAGTCAGTTGTGGGGAATGAGAACTGCCGAATTTATTGGAACTACTCATTTCCCACTCTCAGGCAGATTTGTGCTAACAAGCCTGATGCAGTCCTCCTCGACCATCAGCTCAAGATAATGTGTGTCATCGAGTTCTCGGTTCCTGCCGAGACCAACATTGTCTTAAAGAAGGAGGAGAAACGGACGAAATATCGAGACCTTCTCTTCGAACTCCGCAGACTCCATCCAGAACATTCTGTCTCAGAACTGAAGAACATACCAGCATGTCCAAATTCAACAAATCTTCTAACCGGAAGAATGCAGAAGGCCAGGATTAATTCTAGGTTCACTACGGCTACTCAGGGCACACGATTCCCGTACTCAGTAGTTATTTACCCCACTGACGTGGGGAATACCTAATTAAACCCTTATAAATTTAATTAACATATATCAAGGGAAATAAAAAATAGTAGGCGGGATAAATTACTGTTCCACCAGGTACATATTGAATTACTGTTACAGAAAATGAATAATAAGACGCGGTATAACGCGATGTTTGGAGGTTCTTGGTTAAACCAAAATGTATATACTTAATCCTTGCTTAAACCAATGTTTTTAACGGCATAACGCTCTCACTGATCAACTATCTATTTTTAGGTATAATGCAAGGTAACCTTCACTGTTGACTAATTAGTATAATTGCATTACATAATATATTTTTTATACAGTGAATACTCACTCAATACAGCTTGGACTCACGACTATTTTTTTTTTTTTGGATATATGTTCTGTAAAATGTTTGCAATGCTTTTCACGTGGAACACATTTTTCCAACTGCCCCGTTCTGCTTTAAAGAATATCTTGGACATAAAGGACCTGGAAGGTTTACAAATCTATGCTACCTGGAAAAACTTTTTAGAGGGATTCTCTAATACCAGCGCACCTCTCTTGGGACACAAAATCAATTCTTATCGGTGCGGCCAACTTTTAAAAAGGTTTCCACCTCGTCGTTTATTTTATTATGGGGGCTTTTATGTTGTGTTAGTATATAAATTACATGGAATCCATTTAGAATCGTGGGCTAGAACAGAGCAAATACCAATAAGTGGCACTCTATTATTAGCATTACAAACTCTCATTAAATTGTTTGGTATAGTTTTTATTATTTCTGATGTCAAATAATGCAGATATCGCCACATTTTCTATTGAAACATGTAGCTCAACAACACAACAATTTAGTAGCTTTACTTTAGTAGCAAAGAGTAATTAAGTGGATACTTGACACGGATGGTTCTTTATGAATCATCGTGAAAATAATTGTTTTGAAAAAAACATTGATTTCATTTAGATGTTCCAAGAAATATATAGAAAACACTCTATATACTAGTATCAGTAATAGACATTTACTCTATTGAAAAAGGCCTGATAAGCCAAAATACTACTATATAGAGTGTTTTCTATATATTTCTTGGAACATCTAAATGAGATCAATGTTTTTTTCAAAACAATGAGTAATTGTTGCATTGGAGTGAGGTTGACACTGATTCTGTTTTTTTTACATATTTTTAAACATTTTATTTTATTTTTTGAAATCTATGTAAATACGATTCGGTAGTTCTAATGATATTAGTTGATATACTTTTCATACTGAAGTCAAACTTGTATTTTTATGTAATAATTTAAAGATGATAGAATTTCTTAATTCTTGTGAAGCTCTAAACTTATGTCTTTACTGAGGTATTTATGATTTCTGTTAGAACGATGCGAATGTGAAAATAAAAAATAATAGTTTAGTATATCCTCTAATTATCGAGAATATATTATTATAATAGCAAAACATATTATAGCATGTGTTATCATTAGGGCGCGAAATACCTATATACAAGTTAAAATAAGGCATAATGTATATATGTCAGATTGTCTTAAATATATGCCAAGTAGGTATATAGACATAAGCGTAGGTATCATCATTACATGAGTGTTAGATCTATACAGGTCTCAAAATGAAAAAACTCATGGTAGCTGCAAGATGGTACATAATACTATGGGTCGTTCCCACCGAAGAAGACATTGGAGTTGCTCACTATCTAAAAAACCCTTTCAAATATTTCACAAAACTGTTTTAATTGGTCGCGTTATATGAATAGACAAAAACAACAAAAGATCAATTTTTTAAATGTCATACCCTATAACCAATTACATTAGTCGATAGAAATTAAATTTCCCTACCTATTCATATAAGATGTTCCTCTTTTAATGCATAATTTTTCTGTTGAAAAAAATAACGTTTTGGTATTTTCGTCTATTCATAGAATGTGACCAATTAAAACTGTTCTGTGAAATATTTGGAAAGACATAGTGAGTCTTCTCTTGATCCTATAAAACTTTCAATAGCCTGTTTTTTATTGTTACTGAGAAACACTCTAGTTTTTGTTGAACATCTTTTCTGTCCAATTTTATGGAAAACAACAATATCTCGAAAAGTATTAAATTTAGCCATAAGGAACCTTTAACAAGTGTAACCTAAAATTAAGTGCAGATTCCAAAACAGTAATAAAAAGTTGCGCATTCCATTTTAAATAACGAAGTTAGGGTTAACTTTCGATATTTCCAGAAGTGTTTTCGGCTCGAATTTGGTTTTCCATAAAGAGATCTCGACACTGAAAGGGCATTGCGAAATTTTCAAATCCAAATAACTTTCCGTTCTTCAGATACTTCTAATGGATATCCAAAGAAGATCACCCATATAAATTGCAATAAAAATAAACACACGGCATTTTCAACTTGAAATGTGTATAACAGATTAGTGTTTGGTTTATTTTCAATCTTATTATAATTTTTATTTCAACATAATTCCAGTGTTCTGCATAGAACATAGCTGCTTTTAGTCATGTAACCATTACAAATTGCACTCACATTGTCTTTTCCGATTTTACAGATACACTTGTCTCTTTGGAAGATCAAAAAATAAATAAGAGAAGTTACAGGCGATTGTCATTAAGAAATTAGCTGAGAACAAGAATATTATTATATACTGCTTAGGAGGATCTTTTTAGAATTTTATTGAAGGAAAGGATTTACTGTGAGTACGATTCTTATTTTCGTTACTAATTTCTTTATTTGTCCTAATTTTTGTGCATGTCCATTTTTAAATATTTCCATAAGTATGCATTTGGCATATAATCATCAGTGGGCCCTTATATAAAATTTAGATAGACTGTATTTTCCAAATATAAGATATTTTATATTTTAATTAGTCGATATGTGAAAACTATTAAATGACGTGGAAGCAGTAAATTTATTTTATATTTAACATAGATGTAGGGCTAGACTAGTACGCAGTATAAATAATGACAATAAAAAGAAATCTAACAAACAAAAAAGTCCAAACTCGTGGAAGCCGATTAACAGTACGCTAACCCTAATCCAGTCACATAGTATTTACACAGGAAACTAGAGTTTTGATACAAATAATAATGGTCAATAAGATGCCATCAAAGAAAAATTGGAATGGGAGCTGTATAAAGTATAAAGTTCTAAAACTCTATTACTTTCACCAATTTAACATGGCCACACTAATGCCAATCGAGTATTGAGTTTACTAAAAGTGAACTGCGTCAATTACTTACTGGTATGTTATTAAGAAACACATAATATTAAACTTAACAAAGTGCAAAATGTCAAAATAATGGTGGTACTATAACAAAGTTCAAAACTATAGTATCGTTATTATACAGTGAGTCCTAAGAAGTAAATGTCTAAATTCATTTAAAATTCAGCGCTGTGTTTTTTGGAAAAACGCTCAGACCCGTCGATTTTTATTTTTTGATGCGGTTTTTTACGCTAAATTCATGTATACAGGACCCTTATGGTGTTAAACTTAACACACCCACATACATAATTTTGGTCGACTATCTTATACCTACATAAAATTAATAGTTTTCCAGCAAAGTATCTACCAAACTTAACCTTCAATAGTTTTCAAAGCATAGACATTTCTTACCTACGTAGTGTCCTTATTCCTATACCAATTTTTTTGTAAAGTACCATAATAACTGATGTAATGTTATGTAATACACTGTCAAATAACTGAAGCACCTTTGTTTTATCCATGCATATCTACTTTGATGTAGTTATAAAGTGTTTCAGATAATAAATACACCCTTCTAAAATTATTTATTTATCTTTCGTAATGTATACAAGAATTTGGAAGACTAATTACTCAAGCCTCTAACACAACACGTTCTTTGACCAAATTGAATTTACCATAAACTAACCAAATAACGTTTACTCCAAGTAGTACGCCTCTAGTCAACACAGTGAACACACGTAAAATGTGCGTAAAATTGCGTGCGGCTACTAACCAATTAGCGGGAAATCTGTAGTGATCTCTGCGCATTACATGACTTTCAAATAATAACTTAGTTACGGTAAGTCAGGACCGACTTGTCATAAACTAAGGTACAGTAACCCCAACTAAGTAAGTCTCACATTGGTGCACGCACTTACTATAAAAGTTTATTTACTTACCTTTATGAAAATAAAAGCTAGGAAAAATAATTAGAAAACGCACTATATGGGAACAGCAAAATGACTATTTAAGGTAGTAGATAGGTAGTCAAAGCATATTAGCAAAACGATTGTCCTTATGGTTAGTGCCTTATAATGTAATGGTAATAAGAAAAAGTGCTATCATAAAGCAGATCGTCTTAACAAAACATTTTATTTGATCCATTTCCTTCAGTGTGCCCAGCTATGACAATGTATTATTCAATGGCAAATATATAAGTTTAATAAAAAGAAGTAAGTACAAGAAATACTAATACCCTTCCCCATGCATGTCTAATACTTATAATTGCTATAACAGCATACAGATATTTAATCACATATTATTTATCATCATTAATCATATGGAAACTTAAAAAATATATTTGTATTTATGTTTAGGGCAAGATTCAAGGTTTTTACATTAAATCATTGCAGACATATTTATAAAAAGCAAATATACTAGCATGTTGTCTAACGCGACATTGAAACTTTGGGTTAAAAGTTAAAGATGTATCACACAGAGAGCTTTAGACAATATATGGTTCACACAAAACCATTTTCTGCAGTATTATGCGCCGCGGTAAACAGTGTAATAGCTGCAGGCTTTTTAAACTCCATCATGCAGGAAGCACCACACGTTAAAGCTACAGTAAAATGTATGTGAGGGAGAACTTTTTTAAACCTATCGCAATAAAATGTATCAAAAAGTAGCACCATTTTTTTCTAATGCATGTAAACAACATTACTTTTTCAATGTTTAAATTCACTTTTGCAAAATCTGCATAAAAATATAATATCCAGATCGAGAATAGAATATTGTTGTTACTCACGCCTTCCTTTATCGCATTATTAAAAATAAAAAAAGGCCGGTTCTTACACATCCGGTTAACATACTAACCAAGAGAGAGAATTAACCAGCGTTTAGAATGTGAGATCACACATTTAATTAGGACTAAAACGCTCATGGTCCAAATATGGATTATATTTGGCAGTCGATTAACATTTTAATCCGTGGTGAAACTCCTAAGACTAAGAGATTATTAAGTATACACTGAAAGAAATTTCAAGTAACTGTAAATAGAAATCGCATATCCCCAACAAAATATCTGCATTAAATAGGCTCCAAATAGACAGCATAGTTACTACAGCACAAACGGTTTTGTTGAATCTGTCTACTTACCATTAAAAAAGCTTTTTGTTAACTTTTTCTTAGTACTGTAAATCGATATTTTTTGCTGTCAGTAATGAAGGCCCAATTTATGCTTAATAAGTGTTTTTTTGGGGATAGCAGATACTTCTCTAATGCAGTATTAATATTTTGTTGCCACAAAAAAAACTTTTTTTTACTACTAGTAAATTACCAGTAAAGTAAAGTACCATAATAACTGATGTAATGTCATGTAATACACTGTCAAATAACTGAAGCACCTTTGTTTTATCTATGCATATCTACTTTGGTGAAGTTATAGTGTTTTAGATAATGAATACACCCTTTTAAAATTATTTATTTATCTTTCGTAATCTATTTATCAAGAATTTGAAAGACTAATTACTCAAGCCTCTAACACGTTCTTTGACCACATTAAATTTACCACAAACTAACCAAATAACGTTTACTCCAAGCAGTACGCATCCAATCAACACAGTGAACACACATAAAATGTGGGTAAAATGGCGTGCGGCTACTAACCGATTAGCGGGAAATCTGTAGTGATCTCTATTGCGACTGCGCATTACATGACTTTCAAATAATAACTTAGTTGCGGTAGTCAGGACCCAAGGATTGTTAACTGTTTACAGGATTGCTCGATCGCTCAAATTTGTCATCCGCCTTTCTGACGTCATCGAAGATCTATGTAATCGAATTGTCGAAATATACCTATTTTGTGTTTGTTATATTTCACATTTGCAAAAGAATTTTCGTATTTGAATGATTATTAATATTATTATTTATTAAAGTTTGTAATAACAGTATAAAGTGTACCTATTTTTACAAGTTCGAGATCTTTGGATCTTTGATGACGTCACAATTATGGATTACATTGTAGTATAGGGATCGAGCAATCCTGTAAACAGTTAACAATCCTTGGTCAGGACCGACTTGTCATAAACTAAGATACACTAACCCCAACTAAGTAAGTCTCAAATTGGTGCACACACTTACTATAAAAGTTTAATTACTTACCTTTAGGAAAATAAATGCTAGGAAAAATAATTCGAAAACGCACTATATGGGAACAGCAAAATGACTATTTAAGGTAGTAAAAGCATATTAGCAAAACGATTGTTCTTATGGTTAGTGCCTTATAATATAACGGTAATAAGAAAAAGTGCTATCATAAAGCAGATCGTCTTAGCAAAACATTTTATTTGATCCATTTCCTTCAGTGTATCAGTTAAAAATATGCAGGGTCGTAGATATGTTTGGAAACGGTCGATTATTTCCTAAGGTAACATAGCTGTCACAAAATGTTAACAAAAACGTTTTAAGGTTTTTCAAGATCTCTTATAATAGAGCAAAATTGGGTATACAGGATAAGTCAAAAAGTCATGGAAAAACATGGTTTGCCCTTTTTTAAATAGAACACCCGGTATGTTTTTTCATTTTTAGTTAGAACGTTTCTCTCCGAATCCACTGATTTAGGAGTTAGTGTTTGTAGTGGCGAGATACAGTGAAGTACACCGTAGTGCCCTCTTTGGGTCTTCGCTACTACCTGTCTGACAATTATTGTCTAATTGACAGACAGATAACGATATGCTTTTCTGAAGATGGCATTACAGTGACCTCTATAGTCTTTGAGTCATTGCACTCCGTGGTCTACAAAATAGAGAAAACGATTAGCCAGAAGGAGCTCGCTATCGGGACCTTCATAGACATAGCTGGGGCATTTGATAATACCTCCTACAATTCAATTCTAACAGCGGCTGAGGACCACGGATTCCCACCTACCATAGCTAGGTGGATTTATTCCATGCTTTCAAACCGCTCGATTTCTACCTCTCTCAATGAAGTCACAGTTAGAGCGACTGTGGGCCGAGGGTGCCCGCAGGGGGGGTTCTTTCCCCCTTGCTATGGAGCCTTGTGCTCGACGGTCTTCTTCGCAGGCTTAATGAGGAAGGGATTATGACTCAAGCATACGCAGACGGCCTTACGGTCTTAATCGCGGGGAAATCTGCAAATACAGTTAGTGAGCTCACTAAAGGGCCCTAAGAATCATAGAAGAATGGTGTATAGGACAAGGGCTGAGAGTTAACCCCTCTAAGGTCGATCTAGTCCTCTTCACTAAGAAAAGGAAGTTGGATGGTTTTAAAGCACCAACCATTTTCAATAAGACCATCCAGCGTTCAAAGATGGTCAAATTTCTGGGAGTTATCCTAGACGAAAAGTTGTCATGGGTACCCCACATAGACAGACAAATACAGAGAGCCACCGCGTCCTTCTGGACATGTAAGAGGCTCTTTGGAAAAATGTGGGGGCTTAATCCGAGAGCCACCTTATGGCTCTATACCTCGGTTATTAGACCCTCCTTTCTATACGCGTCGATTGTAGGGTGGCCAGCCGTCCGGCGGGTTACCATCAAGCAACGGCTAAATCAACTACAACGCCTGGCGTGTGTAAGCACGACAGGAGCGATACGCACGGCTCCCACAGAGGCTCTGGAGGCTCTCCTGTCTCTCCCTAAACTGCATATAGTGGTTGAGGGGGAGGCAAGGAGGGCCTCTTATAGGGTCAAGCAGTGGGGGCGGTGGCTAGGTAAAAGCCACAATGGTGGACACACAAGTATTCTTGGGGAACTTGTGGGAGGAGACAGTCTACTGGACGCACCCAGTGACAGGATATCTCCCACTTATGTGTTTCTCAAACCTTACATAGTAGAGATACCGGACAGGGACGCTTGGCTCGAAAATCCTGATGCTCAGGTCTCGAATGGGCTCGTCTGGTTTACGGATGGGTCTAAGACAGACCAGGGCTCAGGGGCGGGAGTCCGGAGCGTGCGCCCAAGGGCGAGACTATCCTTCTCCTTGGGAAAGTATGCCACGGTCTTTCAGGCGGAAGTGTTTGCTATCTCTGCATGTGTTCAGGAAAATCTCAAAAGGAGATATTCTAATCAGCATATCCAGATATGCACCGACAGTCAGGCGGCTTTACGTGCCTTGATCTCCTACAGGATCACCTCCAGGGCGGTCCTAGAGTGTGTTAATGGTCTGACCCAATTGGGACAGAACAACCAGGTAAAATTGACCTGGGTACCGGGTCATCACAATATAACAGGAAATGAGGAGCCGATGCACTGGCTAAGAGAGGCTCAAGTATACAGTTTACAGGGCCCGAACCAGTGCTGGGGCTTCCGCCTAGTTATGTAGCAAGATCCATTGGAAACTGGATCAAGGTAAGATCAAAGGAAGAATGGTCAAACGTGACTGGGTTGCGACAAGCCAGGCTCTTAATTGAAGGGCCTTGGTCGAACGCAACTCGATCAATACTTGCGCTAGTCGTAACAGCATAAGGATTGTCACAGGACTGTTGACAGGTCACGGACATCTTAAAAAGCATCTTAACACTATCGGTCTTAGTGACACTAGAAGGTGCAGGTTTTGCGGACACGATGACGAGGACTCCATTCACATCCTCTGTCGCTGTGCCTGCCTCATGGTCAAGAGACACAAACACCTGGGCGCACCATTTCTTCTGCCTCAGGACATTAGGGAGCTTCCCCTACAACGGGTGTTGGCCTATGCGCACAGCACGGGTCTCTTCCAATAGCTCCCAACTAGCGGCAGGCACAATGGGTCGAAAGACCTTAGTGCTGCGGGTAACCGCGCCGCTTATCAACAACAACAACATAGTCTTTGAGGAAGACTATCCTATTTATTTATTTATTAGGAGATGCTAAAAACAACTACTCTTGATGAAGGATGTGGCGACATCCATGGAGATGTTGATGTGATGCAACGCTAGTCGGAGCATATTGCCCGTGGAGTAGTTGTTTTCGGTATCTCCAAATAAATAAATAAGAGTAGTGTGTTGGAAAGAGAACATAAATTGGTTGCTAGGATACACGGGCTACATAACCTTTGTTCAACACATTACTGGTATGGCACACTCTTTTGATCATATGTTCCTTATTATTATAGATAAGCCGATCAATTCCTGTATACACTGATAAAAATTATAGTAAATTTACATGCTATCCATAAACTACAAATTCACTGAATAAATACGTACTTTTCTCTAAAAATACATAACGAAATTATAAAATTGCGCTTCATGTGAATGAAAATGCAATATTACTTTAAAAAATACATATTCACAAGTATTCTTACATGTAAGATGTGAATTCACATACACTGCAATGGCACCCAACGGAATAATTACATCGTATCACGTGGTAAAGACATCATGAAACCAAAGTCCATGAGCTTTACTGTGGCTTTGCTGTTTATTTTAATGGACTTGTGGTTAATTGCTAGTGTGAAGTTAATTATTACTATCGTTTTATTTTTAAAGGTATGTAACTTGTGTGTTATGTTAATGTAATGTACTAAGAATAAACGTATATTTATTTCTATTTACTCTAAATATAAGTGTTTGAAAATGTAGTAGTATTCTTTTATTCATCATCATTATAATTGCCCTGTTCAGTTTCTGTTTAATTAATTTTGGTTCAAACTTAGATACTAAGTGCTTTTCTTATGATCTTCAATTAAAAATAATAAAGAGAACTTTTTTTACCGATTTTTCGAAAAAATTCTTCAAAAACGTAATAGTTATACTTCGCCTTATGTACAGGTAAAAAATAATTCGGGAAATTCAAAAACTTTCTAGGCTCAAATAATCATTATTTAGTGGAATATAACGGAAAACTAGCTAAATAATGAGACAATCTAATCCTATTATATTGGGGTTAATTATATTACAAAATAAATTTACACGTTTTAGGTATATGACACATTTAGTAGAAAT
Organism: Pogonocherus hispidulus; assembly: GCA_963924545.1. Taxonomy (NCBI): domain Eukaryota; kingdom Metazoa; phylum Arthropoda; class Insecta; order Coleoptera; family Cerambycidae; genus Pogonocherus; species Pogonocherus hispidulus. Next base: position 27,248,075 of record OZ004692.1, on the reverse strand, counting down.
ACAGAGTACCTAATAATATAGACGGAGTGAAAAATTACATAAAAATTTTACATACTGCTGGTAACCTATTTGTTACATATCAACCAGTCATTTTCCATTTGGTACGTATACATTCAAGTAATTTTACAAAAAATTGCTATCAGTTTATTTATAAAGGAACGTCCTAACCATGAATGAAAAAATATTCAGGGTGTTAAATTAAGAAAGAGCAACTTTATTTTTCCATGACTGATTCTGTATACATAATTTTTATTAGGTATAATAGACTTTAAAAAACCTTAAAATTTTTGTGTTTAACATTTTTTAGGAAACAATCTATTGTTTCCATATACATCAGCGACCCCGTAGGGTAATTCCGGGAGAGATGGACCACCGCCTGAGATGGACCACTTTCATATTTTCATTTCAAATTACAAGAGGGTGTCAATTTTAATTTTGTCGTGGGCCCAACGGTTCACTAGTTACGTTGGGATAGTCTCGGCGTTCGCTCGTGTTTTCTTTAAGTGACTGCCTTTGTTTACATATTTACGGGCGCCAAAAAATTTTTACCACCGATTTTGAAGAAGCGATTCTCGCCAAACGTAAGTATTAAAATACAAATTTTACTTGAAAAATAACAACATGGTATTCATTCTAATAACTTTTATGTATGAAAACAGTCGGTTTTCTATTATAGGTTAGAATTGCAGTGGTCCATCTACCCCGGAAATTTGGAATAGATGGACCACAACAGGACGGGATAGTTGAACCACTTTTAAATGCTCTTCTTTATAGAATGCCTACAAAATATCAACGTAAGTTGCGTCCGGAAAGGGCAACTTGGGCCAAAGATGACCTCATAAATCCAATAGAAGCTATAAATACAAGAACGATGGGAGTAAATGCTTCAGCCAAACACTTTAAGGTTGTGTTAAGTAGTACTTCTGAATCAGAAGGTGAAATATCTTTAAAAGATGATAGTGACACACCAGAAGAATGGGAGGAAAATGATTACGTTGGCTGTGGAGAAAATTATAATGCTACACAAAAGACTGACGACTGGATTCAATGTAAAATGTGTTTTTTTAAGGATGATAGAACTTTAAACTTTAAAAAAATATTAAAGAATATATTTTGTGATTAAAAAAGTAATATTATTTAAAAAAACAATCTATTACATTAAACATTTAAAAATTATTTGGGGTATGTGGCCACCGCGGCTGTCCCCAAGATAGCGTATTCTTTTGATCCAATTTTGGGTGATTTTTTCCAGCCTTCTGGTCGTATATCGTGAATAACACGAACAATGCTGGCTTCCAAGGCTTCAATTGTTGCTGGTTTATCAGCATAAAGTAATGACTTGACATAGCCCCACAGAAAATAATCTGCGGGGGTCATATCACAGCACCTGGGTGGATAGTCAACATTCCATTTCCAGAAATGGACATTTCTCCATTTCTCGAAATTAATTTGTCACCAAACCTTGTTTGTAACCACACTTTCACGTACAGCGGTAATATTCCTTTCATTACGCACATTCCTTCGACGCATTGGTCTTTTCAAATCATGTAGAGAGTATGTGGTACGAAATCTATCCACAGTACGACGAATAAATAGCTCAAATGGACGATCATGTGGGCCATAAAATTCACACGAAGTTTTCTATTGGCGAACCGACGAATGATTTTCAAAGTAAATTTGAGGAATTTGGTAGCGTTGTTCAAGAGTGAATCTGTTCATGATGATTTGCCAAAGTATACTGAAAATAAATTTTATAAACAGTGTCAGACTAACAGTTCAGTCTGATGGTAGTTGTCATGTAAAGTTCTATCAAACCTAAAAAATCACTTTATTTTATGTAAGCGTAGGCTACATGAATCTTGCTTAACATACGAAAATATGTGCGATAGATGTGGCAAAAGAGCAGCTCTTGCATCTCTTTAAAATAACATTAACCCTATTTCTTTGTACAGAATTTTTTTTAAGTTATTATCTGTGATTTTATGTTATGGTTCATCTGCCCTTGAGTGGTCCAACTATCCCATGTATGGTGGTTCAACTATCCCGCATATTCAGGGTTAGTTGGACCACATAGCTGTTTTTTATTTTTTTGTAAAAAAATACGTACATAATTTATGTTTTTTGTAATAAATATAATTACAGTTCGTTAAAATGAGTCTAGTAATTATTTTTTTATGCCGATAATGCTATTTTTTAATAAAATACGGAAAAAACAAAAAAGGTGGCCCATCTCTCCCGGAATTACCCTATATGAGTTTGAAAACATTTCAAATTCTTATTATTTTTTAATCAATATTAAATACATTTCTCTTCGTTCATACATGACTTTTTAGGTATATTTTTACAAATCATTTTAGGTATAAACTGTTAACGTTCATTTCGGATAAACTGGAAATGTAGGTTATCAAAAAGTAGGTTAATTAGACTTTAAATTATTTCAGACGGGATAAGTCTGAAATAATTTAAAGTCGAATTAACCTATTTTTTGACAACCTACATTTCCAGTTTATCCGAAATGAACGTTAACAGTTTATACCTAAAATGCTTTGTAAAATTAAATTTAGCAACTGGAAAAACTTATATTGAAGACACAAACAATATTGATTTAATAAATACGGTTTTAAGATATAATTTCTAGGAAAAATCACCCAGTATGTTATTGCATATAATAATTTAACATGAAATTCCAAACTTGCCTATAAATATTTGATCTCACACCCTATTTGAGAGAAATCTACTATCATTTTCATAAATAACACTTGGTGATGTCATAAACCAATTTTTTTTAATAATCCATTTGTACTGCGATTTTAATTTCCCTGATTGAATTTTCTATTCTGAATCGAGTACAGTATACTTATTCACCTGTAGATGATAATTTGAGTGAATTTATAAAATTAAATTAAATTCAATTAAATATGAAAGTTAGGCATCAGACACCCCACACAAAATACACATCAATGGATAGGTTTTAAATATGTATATAACAGTTAACAGGGCAAATAGAAAAAAATAATGATCTAGTTTCTAGTTAGTTTATGGTAACCTATGTCAGCGTCACATAATATATCGTGTCATAATAATCGTGTCATAATAAACACACGTTTTAAGGGTACTGTTGTATAAAAATATATTATAAAATCGATTATAAAAATCGAATAATAAGGTTTTACGATAATGGCATACAAAACGCTTGTGGTATATTTTGTGTTGATTGTAGGTGCTTAAAATGTAGGTTAAATGTTTTGTTTTAGTAATTGGCCCAACTAAATGTGTCCATCTTGAATACTTGGTATACAAATTTTTCATACAAGTATACCAGTGCCAGATCGATTTTGAAGGAGGCACATTTTCATATTATTGACATTTATACTGGGGGGTGATCAAAAAGAGGGGTTCACACCTGATATTTTTTAAATGGAATACCATGTGTATTTTTACAGATTTGTATATAACGGACTCCCACCGTCCCTATATCAGGAACCCTATATCATTTGATATATGTTTAATGGATGTAGCTCTAATAGTAAGGTAGAATATGATCATAAATTGTTACTGTAAGAGCAATGTGTTGGAGAAAGTCTCTGTAGCGGCTCTAGCTTGACAACGTGCCAATATTGTATTTCCAACGCACTATGCTTATAACTTTTTGAGGTGTTTCTCCCTCAATATTAGAGCTAGATCCATTAAACTCTATATACAATGTATTCGAGAAAATATCTCCCTATATCCAAATCTGGAAAAATACACAGGATGTTCTATATAAAAATATAAGTTAAGATAAACCCCTCTTTTTTGGGACACCCTGTATAAATGTTAATATTATGGAAATGTGTTCCCCTTCAAATAAAAATCGACGTTTCTAGAATTTGTTTTAAAACTTGTATAATAAGTTATGTCAGGTGAAACCTTAACCATTTAGTCACTTCGTGTAAGAAAAGACAGAATAAGAAATAAAAACGTATTAAAAAAATAAATATTCGAATCAAATGTATCGCAGATGTAAGGCAAAAACTTAGTGATAGAAAGGATCGGGACGAAGTCTCGATGTCTTGATAAATTATTGTGTTTAATTGTACTTGTTAAAAACTTGTTAGTTTAGACGAAAACTCTTTCCTTTGTATAATTCTCGTAAAGTTTTAAAATTTTAATATTTGAAAGAAACATCATTACGAGTTGCATTCAAAATGAAAAGGCGAATGCGCCGGGCAGAGACTTTAATAAAGCTCAAGCTAAAATAAATTATACCTTTTTAAATTGTCATGGAATTATTTTATTAAATCTGCAGTTCCAAAGCCTTTAATATTTCAACTAGGTAAGCTTATTTTAAATTTATATAAGCCATATGAACCTTCAGATTTACCACTTACCATTCTTTAGGTTGTTTAATATATAAAATATTCTGGATTTAATATTAGCAGTTTTCAAGTTATAGTATGTCAACTTGTATATCATTCCACTTATTTAGAACATCCTGTATGGTTTAGATTATATTTTTATAAATATTTTATATTGTTTAATTATCCGATCAGAAATAATATTTTTAAATAATATTTACTTAAGTTTAACAATGCTGTTATTTATGAATAAATAATGTTCTTTATGGTGGATTATTACACTAGGTATTACTTGAAATTCCACTGGAAATAATGTAAAGTAAGTAACTTTCTTTTTCTTTTGTTTATTTTCTTACGAAAACTGAAAATGTTGAAAAATCTGGAAATTAAACACCTATTCTTATTTTCAAACGTAAGAGGAATCCCCCAAAGTCCCCATGCGCGGATATTTTATGTCACATTTAGAATTAAACATGATGCAGCCTACTTTTCCGAAAAAACACAACATTTTTGTATAGATATGTAGACGATGTGTTGGTTTATTTTACAGGTACATAGAGACAATTAGATAGTTGGTAAAAATGTATAATTAATATTAGTATTTACAGGAAACGCACATTTGCAAATACAAGAATATCAAACCTATAGTAAAGAGTAACGATCAATTACAATTAAAAGAGATGCAAAACCAATTAACATATTTTTATTTAACTGAAATCAAAATCTTTTCTACCGTGTTTATGAATATAGAAAAATAAATTAATATTCTCTATCATATTATCGTTTAACGCTATCATATACCTAAAACAACACCGCATTTGGCAAATTATATTCAGAAATTTGTAGAAAATTATGATTTATGTCTTTTAAATCTATCCTGTCTGAATTATCAGTCACATTTACGGGAGACTATGAAGAAACTTGTGAATCTAGAAAACTTATTGTGCTATATATATCCAGTTGAACTAATATTTGATATTCATTTAAATTAAGTATGAACTTGTTATAAACTTATACAGACACATCCTGAAATTATTACGCATATACAGTCATTATAAAGGGTATTATAATATCCTACATTATTTTTCTATAATCATAGAGAAGTGAAGTATTGATTAAATTCATTTCAGTTAAGAGACACGTATCACATTTCTTGCTCTGACCATATATATTTTAATAGTTCAAATACTGATGTTGGTATTTAAAAAAGGAAAACGTATTTACTATATGTCTTGAAGTAAATGTGAGTTAAAATTTCATTGTTTTATATTTTTTTGGTAAGATATTTTATGCTAGGCTATATACGAGTCCAATTCATTATTACTCATTGTATATTTGTATGTTTCTATAAAATCAGATCTATAAAAAATGCGCAATTCCATTTTTAAGCAATTACAACGATTTTCCTGGAAAAGAAGAAGAAAACAACATTGAGTGCAGCGCGCGTCACAAGGTGGGCCGAGTGCGAACATCTAAACAACACGGAGTTCGCTTACCTTTTACACCATGCCGCAAGAGATAAACAAGTTGTCGAGAGAGCGTGGCCTGGTAACCCGTTCACATCACCGCGACCGACCGTGGATAGAGACGCGAATGGAATGGACGATCGCGGTGGAACAGGTGCGTCGCGCGCGCGCACTGCCCCCCGTATCATTGATTGGCGTTCGGACGACCCCCCAGGGCCCCCGACACAACATTGTTTACGCACAATCGTTTTCCCTCGATCCTTCTCTGGATCTCCGAGAAATTTCTTTACATACATTATGAAATTTCTTCTCTAATTGGTGATGACATTGATAAATCTTTGGCTTATCTGTATATTAATGTACGAGTAGCTGCGAGACGAGTAGATACAATCATCTACCTCGTCTCATCTTGAATACTGGAGATAGAAGTCTATCGAGACGAAACGAGACAGACGAAATCGACGCGAAATCGTAATCGTGGCGATATTAACTCCTGTTTCCTAGTTATTATGTAAGTCATTTGATTAAACCTATGTCTACATTGCAGGCAAATGGTCTTCCTGGCAATATTTACAGGAAGTAAACAGTTTCCTGCTAAATGCGTCATATTTTCATGTTAATATAACCCCGTTTCAGCCACTAATGTCTAGTCCAGTTACTCTAAAACTATCTGAACTTATCATCAACTGCGTCATAGAACTGAATAATTAAAACTTTCCTTAATAAAGCCCCTAGTTCCGATAATGTTCTGCTCAAAAAGCTCCCCCAAGAAAACTCTCTTGACTCTTACCCTTATAATTCTTAACATATAATAAAACATCCATATTTAGGAACTCATTCAAACTGGCCTCAATTATCCTGAAGCCTGGTAAACCACCGGACCATTTTAGTAGTTACCTCCCCATTTTCCATCTTAACAGAATAAATTACGATGATGGATTGCAAAAACCTCCACCCACCAATTTCTAAATCAGTACAAAACTCAATATGTGTCTTCAATATGAAGCAGTGAACAATTGATCTTTTGTTGGACACTCAATGTGCTTTACAAATTAATGCATAATTGCAATTTACACTTTTATTTTGTTTCCCTTATAAAAATTTATCACGAGGATCGACAGTTGTTAACATTAATAAAAAACAAGAGCTTCAATACTACAAATAGATCAAATAATAGAACTTCAACCCTATATATACAGGGTGTCCCAGTGTGAGCGTACAAAAATTTACCAGGGGGTGGACCAGACCAAAATAAAAATAAAACTCTTATAAAAAAAATTCTCTGATGCACGCCTAATGAGTTACAGGGTGTTATTTTGAAGAAAAAAAAAAACAATTTTCCGCAATAACTTATAAACCGTTTCGTAGATTTAGGTAATTTTTGGGTGACGTGTACATCTATTAAATGTCATTAACACTACATGGTGTTTGTTTAACTCTGACATCTGTGGTGGCCTAGGCCTACTCTTCCTTATGATTTTCTCTTCATAACTCTTGCATATCCTTTTTTTTGTGGATTAACTATCAACTAATCTTGACTCTGATAACTAATCAACCATTTTCGAGTAAATTGAGTGTAAAGTACAGACTACATTATGCAGAAAAATACAGGCAAATGAAGACATAAAGAAGAGTAGGCCTAGGCCATCACAGGTGTCAGAGTTAAACAAACACTATGTAGTTTTAATGACCTTTAATAGATGTACACGTCACCCAAAAATTACCCAAACGATTTTTAAGTTATTGCGGAAAATTGCTTTTTTTTAATAACACCCTGTAACTCGTTAGGCATGGATCGGAGAATTTTTTTTTATAAGAGTTTTATTCTTATTTTGGTCTGGTCCACCCCCTGGTAAATTTTTATACGCTCACACTGGGACACCCTGTATAAATGAGACACATATCTCTATTCTCTAACTCCTATTATCTACATGAAGACTAACTAACATGGTCCGTTATTAGTACTTGAATGGGTGATCGTGCAGAGAAGATTTGCGATGCCTGCCTGCACTTTTAATTGGTCTATACATAGATGAATAAATATACGGAAGCCATAGAAATTAAAGCAAGGTTTGGGTATTATCCCTCAGATAAAATGTAAATCCGCTGCATTGTCTATAACATACCTAATAGTCAAGTAAAAGATGCCTATCCCACTATAGGGTATTCAGAATACTGTCCTTTGAGATAAATACCGCTAATATAATGCAAAAAAGAAAAAACTTCCTGTTAATATTAAAAGTTCTTTTTCCACGAAGACTAAAATTTTATTATATAAAATAGTTTACCGGCCAGTTACGACGTGTACCTGTTTTACATGGAACCGTATATCAGACACACAATTTAAACGGTTTCAAATAATCCAAAACAAATCAATTACGAGTCGAATTACGACTCGTGACGATCACATGCGACATCACATAACACATACTTAATTGGCTAAATGAGATATGACATAAGAGTTCCAGTTCCATCCAGTTCATTCTTCAATTCTCAGCTACATACAGAGGAGCTCAAAATAAGACCTCCTGAACATCTCTCATAGGTTAACCCTAAACCTCTTCTGAACTTCTTTCACCACTTAACATTTATGGCCTCCTTAAATAGGACATGCTGTTGTTATTCAATAGTGAGGGGTACACTCATGAAAAGTGGGCACCCCCAGTGTGCACCACCCAGTTGTTTACGACATATTCCTTTCAAATTATGAGGTTATTCCTTTGCGTACCTAGGTTATAGATAATAACGAATATATTATAATCTACATCACAGAATAATAATACCTGAAAAATTTCATTCATAAAATATGGCTCATTCTTTTTGCTCAATCCTTATAAAGAAATATGTAAACATTTATGGTCTCCTTTTTGCCCCCTTTCACCCATCTTAAATTCTCACTACTTCCCGACTACCCTCCAATTCTCTCATTCACATTCCATATCACATGCCGCCTAACTTGCTGTTTTCACCTCCTATGCCAACGAAAATACAACAAAAATACTTCTTCCACCACATAGTCAAAAAGAGCAATATATTAAATAGGCTTTATTTTATTTTTCCTGCCTAATACAGTATTTGGTATTATTTCAAATCATAAGCTATAATAAATGAATTGAAGTAAAAGTACTTGAAATTTCCAACAAATGAAGGTAAATGTTCTTAGTGGTAGGTCACAACACCGACTGGTCGGAACACTACATGTAGATGAACTACTATTCGGACACTAGTAAAATATACAATATAGTATAAAATATACAAAAACAGTCTATCGAAACTTCTAGATCAGACAACACTGATTAAACTCAGTATCTGTCATCTTTAGTAGAAGAAATTGTTTTTTGTTGGACAAGGGCAACTACTTGTAAACTTGTGTTTTATCATCACTGGGCGTAGAACCTTTGATAATTTTAACTGCCATTACTTTCAGAATGGATGTCTTCGCGATCAGTCTATTAGGTGATTTTGAAACAGTGCATCATCATCTACTTTACTATTTTTATACAACAATTTGTCTCTTGTTTTATATCTCCTGTAATATAATCGTTACTACTTTGTGATTTCCATATAAATATCCTTAGAGAAAGTTTGGAAATAACGGACATTTCAGGGTGTTTATCTAGCAAAGTAAAGGAGGTATATAAACTTTCCATGGGAGTATTACGATTGCGCAAATGCTTTCGAAGGGTGTCAGTGTTCTTGAATATATCGAATAAATTGCATGTAATACGTGCTAGTGTGCTTGATTTAGGGTAGAAAATATAATGCGCTACTGCAAATATTTTTTCATTCTTTGACGATCGATCGCATAAAAATGTAAGTAGGTATAGTATAAATTATAATATAATCTCGTGAAAAACGAATGAGGGTAATAATCAGCAGAATTTTGTTTTGATTATATAAAAATGAATTATCACATATACTTCATATACCTAAACAGAACAGGGAGGAGTATGCAGTAATACGCGTACATAAAAATTGAATTGATAGTAGTTTTACTTATATGCGACACACCCTTATGTTATTAAATTATATGCTTATTAAATAAATCTGATTATCAAAATAAGTACAGTCTGACGACTGGTTCTTGATCGGCGGCGAAACGGGGAAAGCCTACAAAAAATTGCATAGATGTTCCACCAAACGTAACGATCAGAGGCGTACCAATATCGCATAGTGAAGCTTTGTATAAAAATATAATATTTTTTTAAATTTTCTATTGTTTTCTTTTAAACTTACTTTGCAATAATTATAAGTTAAATCATTGTCTACCCACGTCTCGTCCAAGTAAACAATATTGTGGCCTTATTGCGAAATTTTTTAATAGCTCCTATATATTTATACCGTCAGCGCAAAATGTTAGGCTTCCATTAAAATGTTTCGTCTATTTTGGCATTTTCGCCAATAAGAACTGTTTTTAAACTGTAAAAAGAAAATATATCTAATAGGGAAGTAACCTAGCTCATCAAACTACGCTACTGAGAATGAATAACCAGAATAATAATATTACAACTGGGAAATGTGCACTCCTTTGCATATCTTTGAATTTCGCCGTTCGCCGGCACTTGTTTATTTTTATGAACCAATAAGAATTCGATTAGTTATCTGTTTCAGGACAAACTCTGGACTTCAGTCCCCTTGTTGCCAAAGTTGCGAATCAATCACCGGTCTTTAAAATAGGCGCCGAATAATCATATTTAAAAATACTACTATCTATCGTTGAGTGAACTTTGTCACTCTATATAGATAAATTATTCCCAATAAAAATTATATTTTCTTCAGTATTTTTGTACGTACAAAACCAATATGTTTTTTTTTCTGAATTTAAAAAAAAAAGAAGGCGATAGTGTATTCAAGTCTGAGCCTGGTCGAAATTTTTTGCTGTCAAAGCTCAAGAACCAGTAACCAGACTGTAGCGATTCAAAGAAATAGGTAGCTATCCTACGTATCTTAAGTTCAACGGCAGAATATCTGCCATGTATATGTTTCATAAACTGGTCAAAGTAGAGTAAACCTCTACTTTGACAGTAGAGATATCGAAGATAGAGATGCCTGGCGCGAAAATCCTGATGTTTAGATCTCGAATGGGCCAGCTTGGCTTACAGATGCGTTCAAGACAGACTAGTACTCAGTGGCGGGAGTTCGTGGCGTGCGCCCAGTGGCGAAATCATATTTATCCTTGGGAAAGCATGCCACGATGTTTCATGCGGAAGTGTTTGCTATCTCTGCATGTGTTCAGAAAAGTCTCAAAAGAAGATATTCCAACCAGGATATCCAAGCATGCACTAACAGTCAGGAGGCTAGAATATACCAGCCAGAATATAGCTAGTGTAGCTAATAGCTAGAATATACCAGCGCCAAAACAATGGAGTGAAATTCTCGGAGGGAATCCGAGAACCAGTGCTCGAGTTTCCGCCCAGTTATGTAGCGAGGTCCATTGATATTGGATCAGAAAGATATCTGAGAATGGTCGAACGAGACTGGGCTGTGACAAGCCAGGCTCTGAATTGAAGAGCTTGAACTCGATCAGTACTTGGGCTAAGTCGTCACAGTATAAGTATTGTCACTGGACGTAATAGTCCTTCTCATGGGATAATAGACATATCATCACAGTAAGCATCTTAATACTATGGGCCTCAATGCCACTAGAAGGTGTAGGTTCTGCGGATACGATGGCATGACTTCATACACATCCTCTGTCGCTGTATTTGCCTTGTAGTCAAAAGGCACAAGTGGACAACACTAATTTCAGATTTAGCCAGAAATAAAAAAAATTCGATTAAATTAAATTTCTTGGTTAAATCTAAAATTGGAGTCAAACTATAGCTTATGAAAAGTTAAGATAGGAATGTGCAAACCGTTTTGCTTGATCTCAAACCGTTTAGATTTTACAGAGTGTCAAAGGTGCAAAATGTCAATATTCACCTGTCAATATGTCAAAAACAGTTGAAGATAGGTATAGGACATCCTAAATGAAATGTGTTAGAATTGTACGTAGAATCCAGATTCGATATATATGGTATTCCATTTAAAATAACGAAGTTCTGGTCAACTTCCGGTATTTCCGGAAATACTTTCACCTAAAAAATATTTTCCATAAATAGATCTTATCGCAGAATACACATTGCCAAATTTTCAGATCAAAATAATTTTCCGTTCTCGAGATACTTCTAACAGACGCCCAAAAAAAAATCACTCTGAATTAGGCTTCACGATTTGTTTGAAATTATGAGTGGTTTAGTTTTACAATTTAACATCTATCATATCTATAAAATTAGCAAAATGTTAGATAACTAAGATATTTTAGTGTTCCGAAGAAGCATAATACTTAAAATGTGTTGTCATTTGCAAAAGTTATACCAGTTAAAAATAAATATGTTAATAGGTGATTATAGAATGTAACTAAATATTAATATTTTGTATGTGTACCTACGTGATATAGAATTATTGAATTATTGTTATAGAAATATTTTCTTACCTTCTAAATAATTCAGTTCAAGATACTTACAGTGTCAAGGATAATATTCAGTCTGTCCATGTTTCTACACGAACGCCTGTAAATCAGTCAGTCGTAGCGTCAATAAATTCAATAAGTGACTTTCCGATATTTTGATCTGAGAAAAACTGTACATCAAATTCGGAGCTCATCACTGAGGCTACGGAAATCCTTAGAACTGAACATATAAACAGATAAATGAATTGAAAAATTCTGACTATAGTAATTGATTTAAAAAAATCCAATATTTTCTTTAGATGTTTAAAAAAATATATGAATATTTCTGTGATGGACAATGTTTCATTAGATGTTTAAAAAAATATATCAATATTTCTGTGATGGACAATGTTTCATGAGTTTTCAGGGGTAAACAGATATATTTTAAATTTGCACTTGTCAGACAGTACATCAATTTAGATAAATGGGATCATAAAATCAATAAAAAAATGTAGAAATTAATCAATAGATTGACATGTTGACATTGATATGACATTGATTGACAGGAGCTCGGTGGCCGAACGGTTAAGACGTCTGGTTTTTAATCGTTCTCTGCGGTTGTCGACGGTTCAAATCTCACCGTGGTCAACTTTTTCTAATTGCTCCAATATTAAATCTGTGTGTATAAGGCTGGTAGTGTTCTTAATATGCAGCTAGTACTGCAATATCACTGTATAAATGTCTAACAACCTACTGTACACTTTAATTAATAAGGTTTTCCAGGTTTCACTTATTCTCGTACTAAATGGTAGTTAAAGTTATAACATCGTAAGTCGTTCCTGGGCGCACTCGCGGCCCGCAAAATAGTAATATGCCGCTCCCTCTCCCACACAAGTCTCTGACTTCCGGGCTCATCACTAAGATGAGAATGAGGGATAGAGATATTATTATTATTATTATTATTATTATTATTATTATTATTATTATTATTATTATTATTATTATTATTATTATTATTATTATTATTATTATTATATGATACATGATCATCATTTACATCAATACGTGAATCTTTAAGCTTTAGTAGTTCAAATATTTTAAATAGTTTTTGACCTGGACAAAATCATGACATTTTGAATCACTAAAATTGTAATAGATACCAACATAATATAAAAAATACTTTTTTACAATTATTAGTATATTTACAGAGAACAGGCAGAGAATAAATCAATGTTTTGAAGGCATTGAAGGGTACCTATATATTATAGGTAGGTATTAAAGGTTTCGGGCGCTGCGACTTCAAGGCTTAGCATTATTATGTATTATTCATAATATATGTTATTATTATGTTCATATTATTTATTATATTACTATTATCTAACTTCATTGAATTTAATAATACTTCTATACACCCTGTTGCTCCTTGGACAGAAGATGAGAAGCACTAAATCTGAGGCACACTACCTGTAAAACAAAATTACATTTTGTAAAACAACGTAGACTGTAATGAACACTGACATACAATCTGGTGTCTTAATGAAAATTTATAAACGATCTGACGCTTCAATTTAACAAAAAGCGACAGTTCATTAATGCTGTGCCTAAATAAGGAATCTAATATAGGTAGTTTAAGGTAATTGTGTTTGGTTGTCACCTAGGCACATCATGGTTCTTGTTTAAAAGCAAATTACATCAATAATGAATTGGAAAATTTAGTTATAAATTAAAATTAGTTACCATTACTTCTATTAACAATAACCAAAACTCTAATTAATACCTACACTGGTAAAACGACTTCAAAAGTGAATTTTTATTTATTTGAATATAATTTATTAGAATCAGGAAAATGTTAATACTGTCATTATAAACAATGATCAAGCTACGTATATACTTACGTACGTACTTCATTATTATTTCCGATTAGTTATTTCAAATAATAAAAGAAATTACCTCAAATTTGGGTATTATTTTTCGATTCATAGAAGAATGAACGTATTAAAATAGTATTTCTTTAATATCTAAATACATTTCCTATGTTTTCTTAATACTAGGACTACCTGGAAGTCGTACACGACGATGAAATACACTAAACTCGTATGTTGGTAAACCTCAAATTTGGGTATTATTTTTCGATTCATAGAAGAATGAACGTATTAAAATAGTATTTCTTTAATATTTAAATACATTTCCTATGTTTCCTTAATACTAGGACTTCCTGGAAGTCGTCCACGACGATGAAATACACTAAACTCGTTGACAATTAAAAAACCATGTTATATATTAATATAACTATGGATCTGTGGACTATGGTCGAATGCAGCAACTTCTTTGATCCTCATGCTGATGCTTTGTGATTGGGTTTGGAAAGAAAAATATATTTTGAAGGGGGTTGAAACCTTTGGTGTGAAGCTAACAGTGACGTAATTTTCTACATAACACCAAAACGCTATACTGCACTCGACTCGCGTTTTGGCAACCAAGTTGGCATCATCTGGAGATGATTAAAACTCAGTTTTAATCATCTGCAGTTGATGCCAACTTGGTTGGCGAAACGCGAGTGGAGTGCAGTATAGTGTTTTGGCGTTATGTGGAAAACTACGTCAGTGATATCTTCTAGTTTCCTTTTATTGTATAACCATATATTGGAAGATAGAATAAGTATTTTCGTTTTAGATAGTTACACAGATTTACCCAAACGTTACTACTCTGTTTACTCTAATATTCTCTTTAAAGAGGCAACGAAATAGTCCTCATATAGGAAATGTTGTAATGCCCTTCTTTATAAACCGACGATTTGTGGGAATTGATATTTATGAACAATGCTGACAGTATTTTAACCAATAAGTTGCTTTTTTGTTTGGTTCAAGAACCACCAAAATTTCTTCTTAAAACAAATTTCAATTTATCAAAAAAAAAAAAAAAAAACTAGTTGAGATGTATATCACATATTGCTTACTTTTCAGTACCTGAACTTTAATCGGCAAATATTTTTTTTATAACTTTATCTCGGCGCATCCGCCAATTTTTGCGATAAAGCCCGTGCACTAGGTTAGGCTAGTTATCATGTATTGTTACAGGTTTTCTTTTTTTTTTTATTAATTTAACTAAGTGGTATTAAATAATAAATTATTGGATTAATAGGATGGTGCAAGGCTGCAATGTCTGTGTCGAGGCTTACAGGGCAGCAAAAACAATATTTGTAATAAGATAAGTGTAACATGTCATAACCAGAATTAAAGAATTCATTAATTTAATAATTCATTCTTTAATTATGGTTTGGTGACGTGAGATGTATCATACATAATATACTAGTCAAAATTACTGCATAACCAACATTTTGAAAAGCTAACTAAACATCAAATTGAAATATCTTTAGAAGTGGTAGAACTAAAACAAGTAAACCATCTGGAAAAATTAATACCTATACAATGTGATAACTCAGTAACTAAATTTGAAAGTTGATCTATAGTTAGCGTTTCAAAATACCACATATTCGGACTTTCACCGTGTTTTTGTCATATTTTTAGCTAAACCTTACATCCATTTAAAATTTAATAACCGGTAAATATTCTCGTGACGACTTGTAGTTACCTTGTAATAATGTAAGTACATTTACTGTAACGTTTGACGTTAAAAGTCGTTGCTGCACATACTAAATTGATCTTTGATTGACTAAATTGAAATTAGGTTCGCTCTGCCCATATTTTTTTTTTATCAAAACAATGGAATTTTGGTAAAATTAATTAACTTAATCAGTTGATGTTTGATTGTCCCCCTAACTAATGAGGTTTTCCCGGTCTACTTTCGAGCTTATCCTTGCGATTAGAATAAGGGTAGAGATATTATACATAGGTACATTTGTGAATATAATTGAAATTACATTAGTTGGTCATTGAAATTTTTTATATTAAATCACTTGTGATTTGACTTAAAATAAATTTTAAAACATAATAATATTATATCTTTAAAGTCTATATTTTGTATCTATAAGTATATCTCTATAAGTACATGTTTTTTTAAATCTCATAGAATATTTATTTACAAATTACAGAGATGCAAAGTTAGATATAAGTTTATCTCCAGTAATAACGAAGATTTTTCCAAATCAATACCATAAGGGTAATATATAGACTTTCTAATACATTATCTTACTATATTCTTTCTCATATTTGGGGCTCCTCAAAAAAGAGCACGCACTTATCAAGTAAATTCAATAACAGTAAAGATATACGATTGTTACACTTTAAATACAATATTCGGTATGTATGTGGAAATGTTTTGAATACTTTGAAAGAAGAATATCAAAGAAAATTGTAAAATTCTGTATCATGAAAAGCAATATTACTAGATTAATACTACAAACTTCAAATCGACTATTAATCTCAATTTCTCATATTAGGAACATATTCTCTCATATTCTTTTTACCTTTGCGTTTAACCTAAATGACAAGAGTTCTTTCATATTTTCAGATAATTAAAACTGACTTTTAATCATCTCCAGATGATGTCAACTCTGTTATCGAAACGCGCGTTGATTGCAGTATAGTGTTTCGGTGTTATGTGGAAAACTACATCAGTGTTACAAATATATTTACTAAGGTACCTATTACTGTAACAAAAAGAATTACCTAATTCAGAATTTTTTAAAGATTATGCGAAATCACGAGTGTCTTAGTAATAGTTTTGCTTAGTATTTAGTTTAGAAATTGTTTTATCACCTGGTATCCGCGCATGCTGGCCATTCTGTAGCTCACCTGGTTGCTTGTTACCCGCAGAAGGTCACTCCGCTTATAGCTTGTTGCCACCCCGCTTGTAGACTAACCCCCGTTTCTGTTGTTTATTGTTGTCTTTATCATGGCTGTGTGTGAAAAGTCTAATTTTTCCTAAAGACCGCATGGCGGACCATATTTTCACTTTAGGTACCTGAGTAGTGGTGTTTCTGGACTTTAAACAGAAACTGGCGCCCGAGGAAAATAAATATAGAAATCGATACTCAGGTGTCAAAGTGACACTTCACACCTACAATCCGAAGTACACGTCACAAATTTAATGTAATTTCAGTAAAATTATAACACGATAACACGTAAGTTGTAAAAAAAATTAGTTTATATGGTATTTTCATAATAATATTCATGAATTTGTTTTAACTGTATTTAACTGCCTTTTCTAATACAAGAAAGCGGAAAATGAGGAACAACAGTTTCAGCGCCACGATTGCTTTATGTTTTACTAAATCTACTCCTCAGATTCGACCGCCACTTCAATTAAAATAAGCCTTTATCACTCCATGGGGAACAGTTAAACTTAAAGTTGGAAGTTGCTTATTGAGATGAGGTTGCATTTGGGGTGTACTTATAGGCTTATTTTATATCCTTAGTACTTAGTCTTAGTAGTAGTTTTTAACTCACAAGTAACCAGACAAGTTAGTTAAGGTAATAGTTATTAATTATTTAAGGAAATTAACAAGCCTTTAATCGACGAGAAAAAATAGGCACTCGAGGCGCAGCTGAGAGTTACATTTTTTCGAGAGGATTAAAGCCTATTAATTTTCGAATGTAATTCAACGTTCTATCCACGATCACGGCCAAAACCGGTCAATTGGAAGAGTGAAAGCCGTGTGAGAGGTTGCTGAAAAATGTTTTGAAAAACGTCAGATTTGAGAAATTTATTTTGACCCAGAATATTGATTTTGAGCTGAAAACTAGATATTCTTGGAGTCGTTTCTATGATATGCGTTTGTTTGTCAACAGCGTGGTATTTTGAATTTTAATCCACTAGTGTATTAGATGGTCTCTAATCCACAGAAAACAGACGTATTAAAACTTCCTAATATAGGTCATGGATAAAGCTAATTTATAAAATTTTTTAAGACTTGTTTTTGTATTTAAAACATTGAATATTAGACGTGGAACACCCAAAATGTAGGTTAAGTTTAAATGATTTTTCTTAATTCTTGATTGTACAGTACTTACATTGTTAGTTTGTTCACTGTTCTTATATTAAAGCTGTGGTTGGAAAGTTAAAATTACTTTGCCCTTCTAAAAAGTTTACTCAGGGTTATACACCAAGGAGTGTATCAATTTATTATGCTTCCTTCTATAGATACGTGTATAAGCTGTACAGTTAATTATTTATTTTCCATAAAAATTTACATATTTTACAAGGAGTTAGAATATCCTACTATATTTCTATTCGATTTTACATAAATAGAACACACTTAAGTAGTACCATAGCAACTAATAATTTTTAGAAATAGTACAAAACTTATATTTATTGGTATCTTCAGATGTATTCAAAAATATATGGTATTACCTGTTTCATGAAACATTTTGTTCCTTTGTTTCTTGTTTAATGGTACTTTATTATATAATTTCAATCCAAGGTAAGTCACACTCTTGGACACAGTACACCGTAGCCTTGAAATTTTTATAGAAATGTCATATTTAGAGTAAGCTAAATAAATAGCATTTATTTGAAAAATTAAACTTGACATAAAATTTGAAAATATCTTACTTTCAAGATAATACATTTAGATTTACATTGTTCGCAAACCTATACTGCCATCATTTGGTCATTCATACTTCAAATTTCTGTCAGTAACCATTACATAGATATTGTAGTTATATTAAAAAATATTTTGTGGACTCTAAACCTCTAAATAAGCGATCGGAAAAGTTTATATGTACATGAATTTTCCAACAGAGGGAATTATAAACATGAATAAATTTACATATTTAAAAGCGTAGTTAAACACAAAAACGAATAAAATAATAAATGCGGACAATCTCCAACAAAGTTGTTTGCATGAGTAATGCCAACAATCTTTAATAAAGTTGTTTGTATATTGTACACATTTTTTAATTAATAACATCGTTATTTTTAATGTTTTATTTTAAATAAAATTACTCTTGTCAAGAACAAGTCCACCGTCGATGTAATTCAATTGTATGCAATTAAATATAATACTCAAAAGCACTCTACAAGACTGTAAATATAGTTGTCGCGTGTCCTATACTTTTCAAGTAGTTTATATACAGAATAGTCTCATAAACATAAAACTGCTAAAGTTTAAATGTCACAAGCTCACTAGAATGATCATTAAAAATTTAGATTGTTTTAAAAATTTAGTTTAGAACCATAGAGCTCGCAAACTATAAAGGGCGACTAAAATACTTCCAACCGAGGCGTGACGTGCTCCAGACGTGTTCTTAGAAGGTTGTAGAAGATACAGAATGATTGATCACATTCTGAACACACCCTCTTTCAATTGCTATCATAACTGGTTTCTGTTTGTTAATAATACTTTATTTTATTGTCAACTGATCAATGTTTGAAATCGAACAATTAACAATAAGAAAGAAAATAATTCTTGCAAACGGAAACAAGTTTTGATAGCAAGTGGGACAAGGTACGTTCAGAATCCGGTCAATCATTCTGGATCTTACTGTATAATCCGTGAAATGTAGGCTAAAAGGTGACAGTCGCCGTTTCCTAGCAACCCATCATACTTACACTATAATTATTACAGCAAAAATGCACCTATTACACATTAATGCTTCAAAAATTCACAGATCTTGCATCTTACGCAAATATCGTAGGCGTATTGAAAATACCAGACACAACTATTTTTGTTACGCACTGTATACATTTTATAGTCCATTATATTTATAATTTATACAGAGTGTGATACTGTAAGGAATTAATTAAACTCACACAATTCCAAAAACTAAGAACTTTATGAAAAAAAAAGGGGAAAACGGTTACATGCGATTGAACAGTATCTAATGCGAATTCTTGAATGAATCCCAATCATATCCACTTGTCAGCAGCTTTCACCCGAGCTCCGAGTATGTTTATACAAGGGCTACGTTCTTTGGTCGTGGCCGCACTCAAGGTGAAGTCTTGAATGTTTTCTTACATTCGACCATCCTGACTAGACGACTGTCCACAGGAGTCATCCTCACTTTCGCTATCAATTCCAATTTCGGAATCCAACAGTTACCCAGTTTGGAATTTTATCATTTTTTCTAAGTTCTAGCTAAGCACCGAACTCTATTTAAAAGTGCTGGCAAAGCATCGAACTCTATTAGTGACAAATATTCACTCAATAATGCTTTAGCTAAGCACTGAATGATTTAAGTGTTTTCACTACGCACAGAATTTTCCAAGAAACATATTCGGTCAAGGGTTAGTCTAAGCGTTGCACAAGACCGCCCCCTTTTGCTAGTCTCAAGTTAGCTCAAGCATCGCACAGAACATATTTCTGATAGTACAGTTCAAGTATTACCAGAGACTTATACATATACGTCTCTGGTATTACACAGAACTTATCTTTAATCATAATAGTTCAAGCTACGCACAGAACTGAATTCATAATAGTTCAAGCTACGCACAGAACTAAATTTGAATTGAAACATTATATACAAGTGTGCACACAATTCAGGCGTCGGTAATCGACACACATTCTATAATCATTGGTCTTTTTCTTAACCAATAAAACTGGACTTGAATACGATGACGTCGACTCTCTTATGATGTTATTGTCAAGTAATTCGTCAACCATGGATTTCAGAATTTGTCTTTCACGAAGTGACATCCGGTAGGGCTGATAAACTACAGATTCTTCAGTCTTGCACTTAATTTGCATTGATGTCACATTGGTTTTCCCAATTTCGCCATAGAGAGGGCTATTTGAGCTCGGAATCGATTTAGGAGAGAAATTAATTGCTGCTTGTTAATTGTGTCCAAATTATCGCACACAACCATATTTCTGCTTATACAACTTAATTCTGAAACATTTTGAGTATTCCCTGTACATTGGATTGAAGGTACTTCCTGAATGCCTCTTGTATATATAGAGGTTGGCAAGTTTTATCAGTACCCAAGATCATCAGGTAGAACAATAATTCGGACTGTATTAACAACATCCTGTATTTTTATTACAAACTCATTACTCTTAATTATGTTTCCCATAAAACATTTTACAACACATTAGAAAAAATAAAGTTGCTATCGTTTTCTCGAAAAGTATGTATCATAGCAAAAATCTAACTACGCCACTGGGATTCCCGTAAAAAACTGCCCAAAATGGCCTTTGAATTTTTTCGATCCGAAAGCAAACAAAAGAGTTAAAAGCAAATTTGAAAATTGTCGATTTTCACTTTTTTCTAAATAAAATCTAGACTACTGCACTACTTTATCCATTTAACCATTTCTGTATCTCTTCTAGTTTCCGAGATCCCTGTACACACAGTCAGATTTGTTTCACCCTGTATATTGGTCCACCCTGTATATATGTTAGTCTAAATTAATAAAGTAATAATTAAAAATAACAAACCTGTTCATCCTATTACAACGATCAGTAAATACCAAACGTTTATTTTACATTCAACATCAGTTCATAAATCACTGTAACATGTACTGGGAAGTTTTTTATTCAACTGCTCGAATTATAAGGGGCCACTACCGTGATACAACCAAGCAATCAATGTACGTCAAGGAACCATGTAACATTTAACCCAAACATAAACAATAAACATAGACTGCTTATTATAGCAACACAGTTAGGCTAGATCGTCTCCATATGAGGACGTGCTCATGTCGAGGTCGCTCGCTTTTGCATGCCGCTAAGCGTTAATATTTTAAGAGACAGCTCCCATATATACGATGCTATAAGTATTTTCAATACTAAAAAATGTTTTGTGCTATTATGGATTAAAAGATATTTTGATGTTAAGGTTACGTTAACTAAGCACCCTTCCCCAGGGACGAGAGGGAGTCATCAGCACCATCGATTTCTACTAGTTTTTTGCCCAAATGCTCCACTAGGTAATACAAACTTTGCATCAGTACTGTATAGCCTAACTCGAGTAACATCTCGTTCGTGTCATCGAATTGCACTATGTTTCCACTGAATTGTTATTTTAGTCCAAAAGTTTTACACTTTTGCACTACTTCTGTATAGCCTGTATATCTTCATTTATGGTTGATGATATAGATTTTGCAGAGTATCGGTGACTAAATTCTTGACTCATTAATCAGTTCCTATCAAAAGCATGAAATCAGTAAGAAATAAAAATAGAAGTAGAAATAAAATAATAAAAAGTACAAAACTCCAAGAATTAAGTGCGCGAAAAACATTTACTATTACATTAACATTAAAACATTATTACATAACATTAAAAAAATTACTATTTACTGAGAAGGAAGGACCTACATGATTATGTTAAAGTCGAATTTCGGTACTTCTAAAGAAATAAGCATTCAGTCTTTTTACGAACTTGAAACTAGTTTTTTTTATTATAGTTAGGTACATAATTTAAAGTCAATAAGCACCGTAACAAAGGAAAACATTTTCAGTCAATGATTAAGTATGCCAACGCGTGCCTAAAGCTTTAGTTCGCCACCCTGAAACTTTTTATCTTAAAACAACCAATACTTATATTTTGTAGTATTCCCATTTATACTTTATGTAAAATAAAAATGAAATAAATAAAAAATTAACTTCTATTTTGTGTTTAAAATAGTGTTACTCCTTCTGGGGTTCTACAGATAAATAAAACTTTTATACAACAGTAAAAAATCTTTATTTAACTCTTCAAACACAACACAACACTTTTTGTACAATATTTAATTAAACACACGCCGAAAACACTTCGAAAATTGCATTTATTTCACTTAGGTATTGCTTCTTCGCTCTCGATTGCTTCTCTCTTTATTGGTTCTTCGTTTAGATCTGTGGATGATATCTTTGTAGTGTTTAATAATAATAATAATAATAATAATAATAATAATAATAATAGCGTTTATTGCCCAACAGTTACCCATTTACTGAGCAAAATTACAATAAAATAAAGAATATAGTATACAGTTAAACCAAAATTATTACAAATGTGCGTTAAAATAACTTTTTAATTTAGATATGCTACAACAGAATATGTCACAAACATCAGATAATATATTTGCATTTGTGCACATGAAGTGCACAGGTGCCTTAAACATTATATTAGTATTAGCTCTTTTACACAAAAAAGTGGAAGTACTTCTAGATGCAAGCCTTGGTACATATATATCAATTTTTGACAAAAGAACCGAACAGTCAACTCTACCATGTAACAGCTTATACAAGAACAGCAAGGACGCTTGCTTTCTACGTTTTTCCAGCGATATAAAGTTAAAGCTATTCATCAGCTCATTGTAATTACAACCTCTTGGAGGATAGACCCCATGAACCCTGAAATTTAAGAATTTAAGAAAGTTCTTCTGCACCTTTTCTAAAGCAGATGAATACTCGGCGTATATAGGGCTTCAAATTAAGGAAGCATATTCAAGTTTCGTCCTAACCAAACTAAAATAAAGTAATTTGATTGATGAAGCGTCGCTGAAATTCCTGCAGTTGCGAATAATGAATCCCTGGGTACGGTAAGCAGATTGAATCAAATTATGGATATGAAAATTAAATGTAAGTTGGTTATCAAAATGAACCCCTAAATCCCGAAAAGTATCAATTCGCTCCAAAGTAACATTGCTGATAGTATAATGATATTTTATTGCATTTAACTTACGAGTAAACGTCATGACTTTATATTTAGAAATATTTAGATGAAGGTGATTTTCTACACACCACTCTTCCAAGGCGATAACTTGGTTCTGAAGTCTCAAACAGTCATCTAAACAGACGACTGAGGTGTACAGTTTTAGGTCATCTGCAAACATCAGCCTGTTACCACTCAGGGAAACACATAAATCATTAATATATATTAAAAACAACAATGGACCCAAATTTGACCCTTGAGGGACTCCACTGGTTGAAATATATGTCTTTGAAGAAAATCCATTGTAATACACATACTGTTTCCTTTGACACAGATAGGAATCGATTAGCGTCAAATACACCTTACTAACGTTTAAATGCGAAAGCTTCCCGAGAAGTATTTTATGGCTGATTTTATCGAAGGCCTTAGAAAAGTCAGTGTAGACTACGTCAACCTGGCCATGGTTATCAAGATTCTCACATATATATTGACTAAATACTGCCAAGTTAGTTACAGTTGAACGAGAATTCATGAAGCCATATTGCTCGGTAGAAATAAAATTATTCGCGGCCGCATAGATGCGGTTATATAAGATAGTCTCCAATAACTTTGCAAAGTTGTTTAAAATGGAAATAGGTCTGTAATTAATTATAGAAGCGCGATCTTGAGACTTATGTACTGGGCAGACTTTAGCAACCTTCCAGATCTCAGGAAAAACAGATGCCTTTAGAATCAAATTGAAAATAGTTTGCAATGGCGAAGCTAATACTATTAGACAATCTTTCACGATAAATGAAGGGATTTTATCTGAGCCAGAGGTGAATTTATTTTTCAGTTTTTTTCCCGCAGCTAAAATCTCTTCTACAGTTATAGGTTCAGTGCTAATGTCAAGAAAGACATTTGGGTCAAATTCAGAGTTTAATTGTTGTTCATTCAACTCCGGCCCAGAATAAACACTCTCAAAGTAATCACTAAATGCATCCACTATCGAATTAGGAGCAGTAAGAGTTCTTTCTCCATAAGTCATTGTACCAGCAATTCTAGATGTTCTGTTTTTATTATTAACAAATGCCCAAAAATATTTCGGGTCATTCTTTAGCTGAGATTGAACCTTTTGCAAATATAATGAATATGCTTGCTTAATTTCCTCCTTAACCTGGACCCTGAGCCGGCTAAATTCCCGGTAGCAAGCAATATTGCCCCCAGACTTCCACTTTTTATGCAGTTTAGCTTTTTGTTTAATGATTTTTATAATGTTACTGGTATACCAGGCAGGATATTTATGCTTAAAATTTCGATAAACCGGAACATGGGCATCCAAAATACTGTACAATTCATCATATAATTTCTCCGTGGCAATATTAACTTCAGTTAATCTTACAAGATAGTCCCAATTAGTATTTAAGATGTCATAATATAAACTATGAAAATCTGCTCTTTTAAAATTGTATATTTTAGAGTTATTGTTTTCACCGAAATTATCCTGTCTTGAATAAAGACCCTTAAGTACAATAGATATAGAGGGATGGTATACATCCTCATTTACTAATGACACATTGTCACTGGTGACAGTACAATGAATATTGCTTATTACTAAATCTAACAATCCCCCGTACGTATTCGGAACATTATTAAATTGATTCATACCTAACAAAGCCAGTAAGTCAGTGATTGCGCGAGTCTTCCTATCAGTAACATTGTTATTTACAAAATTGGCACAGTTAAAGTCACCCGCAATCACCACCCTACCAGAATGAAACAAATCAATACATGATAAAGCATCAATAAAATTGCAAAACTCGTCCAAAGCGAGTGACGGTGGAATATAAATTACAGCTACATTAAAGGAAAAGAAAGAGGTAAAACACTTGCACACCAAGAGGTCGATATATGGAAAATTTTCTTCAAGTTCAGGGATGCTTACAGTCTCAGCATTTAGTGCGCTATCAATAGCAAGCAGCACACCCCCACCAGTACGCAAATCCAGACGGTCATATTTTCGGTCACCCCGATGGACATCATAGTGAACGGGAAACAGCTCATGCGAATTAACTTCCGGTTTTAACCAAGTCTCACTAAGTGCAATAATGTTATATTCGCAATCACTTACATTCGAAAAGAAAACGTCAACTTTACTATTAAGGCCTCTAACGTTCTGGTAGTACACAGAAACTTCCTCTTTATTATCATTAACACTGCTGGGCCAACTTAATTTAAAGAAACGATCCTCGGTACTCCATTAACATACTTGATACGACAATCAGTCTCACCAGACCTGACACGGTCATCCAATTCCCGTTTGACTTTTTTGTAATACTCCGTTTGCCTTTTTGTACGGTCGGATGAAATCCCGATATTCTTATAGTCCTGATTGGCTTTTATCCGTTTAGTATTTTTCAAGATTGTATTAACTATATCCGCATTTTCAAATGTTATCTTTATAGGTCTGGTCTTAGCTGGAGAGAAAACTCCCAATCTAACCGATTTAAAATTAATATCGGCTAACTCAGGAGCAACAGTATTAATAATTCCCAAGACGACAGTCTTATCAATCTCTGATTGTTCGGTCACCGCGACACGCCGATCCTGATTCGGTTCAGGGACTCTAAACAGCATGATATTATTCTTTCTTCTCTGCCTGTCTGAAATTTCCGAAACAACATCTTCAAAATCAAACGCTGGTAAGTTCGTTGTAAGAGCCTTCTCAGTCTTTAATTCCTGAATATCTTTCTGCAGCTTAATAATAAGAATCTTTAAATCTTTTAAATCTTTACCCAAAGCTCTGCAACCCACACAGGTCCAATCATATCCCTTGTTACTGTTCAAAATACGGACTTCATTAGCAGTAATATCAACACAGGAATGTTTATATCTATCCCTGCATACGCTACAAGTAACCATTAGATGGACTTCACATGGCTGATTGCAGCACTTACAAGTTACTTTGGGTGGCATTATAATAGATAGGTTTATCAGAGTGTGGACTTAAAGGTACCCAGTCCGTACAATTGATCCCGGTCGACAAAATAATAGGAAAAAACAGACAAGAATGTGTAGGCTTAGCAGTCTCAAACCTGGGTTATTCAGTGATACCTGTGATGCCTTCTACCATGCACACACACAAACACTTTAGAAGTAATTACTGGAAGAAATCCAGATTTAATTCGCATTCGTTACACAACTTAGCACTCTAAAAATTCACAACAAAATTTATAGGCGCAACTCAGCTGCACGTAGAATTATTATTTGATACAAATGTCACTGATTAAAACTTTGTTTCTAAATTGAACAGTCGTTTCATGTCAGTTAAATTTACATATAAAATTGAAAACTTTGGACAACTACCATTCTTAGAAATAGTGAAAATAAGTTAGAATTTGACATAACAGAATAGATACCAATACTTTAAGATATATACCTCTCTCATCATTGTGCTCAACACAAAATGGCGAGTTTCAATTTTTGAAATCATCGCCTATTAAGCTTACCTCTAAATAAGGAGATGTTTAAAAAAAGAAAAGGCATTGATTGGGGATATAGCTGCGAGTAATGGATATTCTGTAAGTTTAATTGATAAAAGTATTAGGAAACGTAAATTTAAAGAGATACTTCGAAATTTCTCAGCTTTTCAAAATGAAAGAAAAAATCGAAAATTCATATCTATTCCATACGATCATCGTTTCAGCTGTGGTTTTGGTAAGGTTTTTAAAGATATAGGTATGTCAGTGGTTTATTCATAACAACTTTTAGGCAATCCAAAAGACAAATAGAAACTAAGGAAAAGTCGGTGATTTACGAAATTAGTTGTAAAGACTGCAAGCAAAAGTATGTTGAACAAACTAGAACCTCAATTCAAACTAGACTCAAGGAACATATGGCTCATCGCAAATATGGTAGAATGTCTAATGTCGCCCAACATGCGTTTGAGAAAAACCATAAAATAGATAGTAGCAATTTAAGCTAATTAGGAATGTAACAAATTCTAGACAGCTGAATGCATTTGAGAGTTTGGAAATTGCAAAATGTATGAATAGTGGTAGAGGACCGATCCCATACAGCCCGCTTTATTGGTTAGTAAATCGTGGTTCACTGATCCGTCGCGACGCTTCACTGAGTCGTCTCGACGGTTTATTAAGTCGTCGCAGCGGTTCACTAAATCGTAGCAATAGTTTAGGTGTAAATAGGACACAGTGTTAGCCTAGGTTTAGTTTGGATCATCTACAGGTGATGCCAACTTGGTTGGTGAAACTCGCGTCGAGTGCAGTGTGGAAAACTACGTCAGTGTTAAGACGACTAGAATTTATAAATATATTCTGCAATATGCCATAGTATTTATTTTATAGTTTTTGGTATTAATCTATTCTAATTAATTAGTTTATGAACATCTGGCTACTAGACTTCAAATACCGGTTAATAAGTCATGAAATTCCACATAGATATGCATTTTTTATGCATCGCAACAGTCTATTCGTGTATACACTTTAAAATAATGTAATTTAAGTACATGCAATACTGGAATAATTTATTACATGCGGCAAATCCCGTCGCATTGCCATCGTATGTAAACAGCCATACACTTAGTTTGAATCACAAAAATGGGCAAGGTTCATTCATAATGTAATAAAAATGCCAAGTTGTCGAAAAACCGATATTACTACCAATAAAAATTTCACCAACTCTTGCTTGAAAAAAAAAACTTTAAGACAGCTTTAGCTCGTATAAGTAAAGTGAGCCTTTTTGAAATACCAAAAAATCAGTATGAATAAACGAGAAAGCAGATAGAAATTACACACTTTATATGCATGATGGCTTTGAGATTTGGACGAGCGTAAATTGCCCTCCTCCAAAATGTTTCGCTCGATCAAAAATCTTTTAAGCTGTGTGTATGATGTCAAGTAAAATTTTCTTTTAATTTAAAGAAACATATTTTGATAGTAAATAACTACGAATAGTAAGGATATCTTAGGCTCCCATCTGCAAACGCCTTATTTAAATAAGGACTAAAACAAATCAAGCCAAAACAGCTATTCTTCTGGCTATATGCCACGCCGAACGCTGAATTACAAAGCAAAATTTGCCGTATTTTGTCTAACACAGTTAAAATCAAAATTATTCACAGTTAGAATTAAAATCAAACATATTTTTTGTAAAAAATCGATCAACTTAGTTATTTTATTCTCGTAATGCGTAAATTATGATTTCTGCTGTTTCCTCTTTTTTGAAAACTATTACTATTTATTAAGAAATGAGAAACACTTAGGTATAATTTGAAGATGGCTGGCAAATAATAATGTGCATTAAGAAATTATAAATCAATATTTAGGTATGATATTTCCACACAGTGAACAGTGAAATTCAATCCACTAATTAAGTAAATGGGTTTATCAGTTTTATTCCAGAGAACGTGTAGGTTGGCATTTTTGTAAAGAAATTATTATGTTTTCATTCTGCATTACTTCTATATTATGTACATATATACCAAAATCAACAACGCGAAGGCGTACACATAGTGTATATCAACATATCAGCGCTGTAATGATGTTACTATTTTAATTTAACCAATTTAGTTTATGAAAAACTAAATCAGATAGTATTAAAAAGCGTAATGGGATTGTAGGGTAATTTGAAACCCGGATTAACAGCGAGGATAAATTTGTACGCGCAATATAATTGGAATATGCAAATTGGAAACTGCATTATTGAAATAAATATTTCAAAAATTTTTCATTTAGCATTTGCATTCAATGTAAAACTAATAAGTAAGACAATAATAAAATGAAGTTCATTCGAAGAAATCTTATTAAGTTCTTAAATCTATAAATGTAGTAATTGTTGCTCGTATTAAATTTCAAACAGTCCAGATTTTTTTCGATCTAGATTTGAAAATAGTAGAACAGCAGAGATGTGTTGTGATTTCAATGTCAGCGATTTTAGCACTGCGACTTTGCTGTAGCAGAATAACCGTACAGTGCCGGCACGGAGCAGCAGTCGCCAGTCGGCACTTCGTACAGTTCGTAAATTATAGTTTACGATGTGTCGTTGTATGACGTACTCGCAGCTATTTTAACACTGCTAACTGCTATTTTGTCACTGCGATCTTACCGGAGCAGTCGCACTAAGTACTGGTCCAGTATACTATAGGCGTTTTTTGGTTCAGCTTGTTTCAAAACTGGTTCAACAGTTTCAAAACTTTCGTATTTTCGCGATGAAATAGTGACGTCATGAGATTAATGTTTTTAAACATATTCGTTTGGTTTCACAACGCTTTCCGATCTTGTTTTAAAATTGTGGTGGCGGTGGGGGAATTATTGTAGCCATTTTGCCTTCTGTGTTTTTTGGTTAGAATTATCTGTTGTGTATATTTTTGCTGCTACTTTACAAGTTAAATATGGTATCAGTTCAATTAGGTACTTAATTTTTAATATCTGTATTATTGATGTTCACTACTCAATCTCAAAAGGTTTAAAGGTAAACAATGTGGTTATGTTAAAATTTCAAAACTTAACATTTTCGCGACTGTCAATTGGTGTGACGTAATAGATGAATAGTTTTAAAACTATTATTTATGAATACGGTTCACCGCCAAAAAACTACTTAGATCTCCGTATACTCCAGTATACGGAGCACTCCAGCGCCGCTCACTATAGTGAGCGTAAGAATTTCAGTGGAACTCTATAACCTGGAATAGAAAATAAAAGTATTTTCTACAAAATAGAAAATAGAGGTACCCCTTATGGGTACCTACTCGGTATTATTCGCGCATCACAAATACGAATTCGAACATATAGAAATAGCAAAGACATTCTTTGCCGTTTCTTGTTTCTTGGTGTCGTTTTTTAATCAATTTTGGAGTTTTGGAGCTAAGTACGTAATTTATTTCATTTTAATAACCGTAGTGCTTTTACCTTATAGATTTGTGCACGAAAAAGTTATACAAACGTGAATGTATAACTTGATTTCCAACTAGTTTGAGATTTATATTTTTAGAAACGGAAAGTAAATATAAACTCGGCCAGAACAGCAGAAGGACCAACACTAAGGTAGGTACCTAATAATAAAAAAAATCCCTAAATTTGACACATCATTTTCTGCTCGATTAATTTAACAATAATTATTCTTTATTGACGACTGTATTCGAATCCTGTAAAAAATATGATAGATAGAAATTCCCTTTCTTTTTTAATTCCTGTCCTTTTTTTTTCTGTTAAGTTACAAAGTACCAATGCTGAATTCTTTATACGGAATAAATTATTACACAGAGTTATTCAGAACTCATCTCTAAAACTTTAAAGATATGTGCATCCTTAAATAAGAAATCGATATCACCAAAAAAATGTATACTAGGGAGTTTTTGAACCTCTTAAAATTTACGTTATCGTTATGGTTATGGTTACTCTGAGCATGCGCAGTGCCGAAAATGATAGTATTTTTGACACTGCCCATGCGCAGAATGACGATAACGATAACGACGTGCTAAAATTTAAGGGGTTCAAAAACTCTCTAATAAAAGTCTTATGATTTCCCGTAAACAATGTTTAAAGTTATACCATTATAAAGGACTACGTAGATGAGCAACTGTACTTCAACGACTTTTCAAAATGGCTCTTGTGTACTGTAATGCTGAGTAAATGGACTGTTACCAGTGGATTATCAACTACGAGTTAGGTTTTGTGAGTGGTTGTTGCAGCAAAATGCTGAAAATCCCCAATTTACTTAATAATTTGCGTTTACAAGATCAGCAACCAGGAGGAACATTCGGTTTAGTGCGGCAAAATTGGATAAGGCGTGCCCAAAATGTGTACAAGTCAACGAATATTATTTCGAACAGCTTTTGTAACAAGGTATGTGCAAATTTTTTATAAATTTCATGTTTCTAATACCTAGTAATCAAGTAACGCAATTCTTCAAAATTAGTGTAACAAAATTTTATTAATTTTAAAGACACGTCACTTTGGTCACATCTTTCTATCTTTAAGTTTATTTTAAAGTAAAAACGCTGCAAATCTTTTTTGCGCCGGGTGTCGGTATACTCTCAGAACTTCCGAAGTTTTTTTCGTGCTAGCCAGTTTGCATTGTCAGTCCCAAGGTCACTCCATTACAGTGGACCAGTATCCAGCGGCGTGCAATGATAAATTTTTAAACAGTTTTCAGAAGCCGCCAAAAAAATTTTTTTTTGCACTACCACATTTCTACATGTATGTTGAACATCCCCAAATTTTATTATGGATAAGTGCTTAATAACCCTGTAGAAGTAATGCAGAATGAAAACATAATAGTTTCTTTACAAAAACTTAATATATATTAAGTTTTTGTATAGAATACAAAATGAATAACACTGTATGTATAATGTAGCGTATCTCTTCCCATTGTTATTATAATGATTTATTGTTTATTTACATTAATACAATTTACCATAAATATTTCCGTAATAACTACTGTTTTTACATAGAACATGATCTTTTTATGGGTTATAAAAATACGTGTTAATGCAATCTTTAATTCACAATGCGTATTAAACTTTTTACCATAAAATTTTATTTATTATTAAAGTCACCAAGCGTACGGGACTTCGTTTTTCTATTAAGGCATATTCTACTGACTTTATTGACTAATAAATATATTTATGTCTGCTTTATGGCCATCACCACGCAGAAAAATATAATCGAATCTGCTATAACTTCTATTCGAATCATTTACGTTTTACGATAGCATCACAAAGGATGGCAAATAAGATAAAAGATTATAGCTTTTTCTAGATTTAATAATAATTGTAATAAAATTTTACATTCTATTCTTCCAATTTAGAATATAATTTAATAGGCGTTCTTAATATGTTATCTAATCAGAAAAAAGGGGCAATCTAATAAAACATTCTTTTCAGGTAACTACACTTGATAGGTGCATGGAATACCACATATGAAGAATAATATAGTATATTTTTAATATTATTTAATGGCTTATGTAAGTGTTTACATCTTTCTCTATACAGTGTGTGTGAGTTTGCATTACACACTCAGTAGCTTCATAAATGTCAAGATATTAAGATTTGTCAAAAAGTACTTCGAAGTGATTTTTTATGCTCTTTTCAACCTTCTGGTTAAAAACGCTGTCATTAAAAAAACAAAAGAGCAGCGACATGTACGGTGATTTTTTTAAATGGAACACCCTGTATTTTCTTTCATAATTTGAAATCCTATCAAATTCTGAATATGACACCGTTTTTATTTTTTTTTTAAATGATAAATAGGAATACAAAAAATTATAGATAGTAGGCCATGGATTGCACTATTATTGAAAACAGAGCATGCTTATGAAGAAAAAAGTTATGCAAGTAACTCATAACTTTGTTAATGATATTATTTTCATTTATTTCAATAAATATTTTGTTTCAAGTGTACAATCCAGAATAAATATTCTGTAAACTTCGCTAGTACCGATAATTTTTTGTGTTGCTATTTATCATGTTTAAGAAAAAATAAAAACGACGTCATATTCAGAATTTGATAGGATTTCAAATTATGAAATAAACTACAGGGTGTTCCATTTAAAAAAAATCACCGTACATGTCGCTGCTCTTTTGTTTTTTTTAATTAGTCGTTTTTAACCAGAGGGTTGAAAAGAGCACAAAAAATCACTTAGAAGTACTTTTTGAAAAATTTTAATATCTTGACATTTACTATACTATACTATATATTTTTTTACTGTAGGAATTAAGCCAAAAAGTTATTTAAGAGATAAATTATTAATGAAATTATCAAATATTATGGTTCAATCAAGTTTTTAATTTTCTTCGTTACCTATAATCTAAGTTCGCAAAGGAATAACCTTATTATTTTTAAGATATTTCGCAAACAACTACTTTGCGTACAATACGCTCGTAGAAATATGTATCGTAAAAAGCTAAGGAAAATTGCTACTATTTCAGTTTTGCCAGTAAAAATAAAAAATGTTTTCATTAAAATTCAATACAAAAGGTATATAACTAAAAATAATTATTTTGAATGTATTGTAGATGCTTGTTTAATATTTTATTATTTAAAAAATATATATAACACTATTAAAAAGAAAAATATATTAAAGACAAAAAGTTGCGGTTATGGGTGTGTAATTTAATGTTGGGCGGTGCATACTGTACGCAAAGTAGTTGATTGCTACATATATTAAAAATAATAAGGTTATTCCTTGGATTCATAGGATTATAGGTAGCCAGGAAATATTATATAACTTTATTGAACCATAATATTTGATAATTTCATTAATAATTTATCTCTTAAATAACTTTTTGGCTTAATTCCTATATAAAAAAAGGTGTCAATAATTTTATAGTTGGATCCCACTTCTGGATAAACTTTTCGCCGTGAATGGAGAAAATATACCTCTACCAGGTTATGGATAGCGGGAAAGCAATTGGATGTAGTAAGATGTTCAACTTGATGCTTGTACGTTCTCTAGCTAGTTAAAGTTAACATGTGGGCAATGACCTACAGTGGATGACACAATTTATATGAAATTTGACAATGCAGTTGTCATTTCACACAAAACTTGAAGTTCATACTTTCGCAATGATCGATCGGGTGGATTGCATGATACCGCAAATCACAGGCAATCTAGCCATAAGGATGATGATTGCTGATAATAGCATTTGCAAGGATACTTAACAAAACTAAATTTTAAAATATAGTGATGTGTATTGGTGTGTATTCTTTAACTTGTATGAATTTAATACTTATAATAATTTATTAATCACCTTTGGATCATTTTTTTCTTATTTACGTTCAATAATAATAGTTCATCATATCACAACACCAGAAAGTATTTCTGCCTTTAAAATTATAGATTTATGTCTAAATATATGTAATACTTGAGCCCATCCTCTTAGAGCGTTTTCACACGGGGCCATATATTCCCAGCAATAAAAAGCCGCAATATTGCTCTGCATCAAAAATACATACTTTTAAATGAGTAAATTTCACAGGTAGCACTGTTGCAAGTAGTCCAACTATGGCTAAAAAATTAAATATATCTATAATCCTCTGGATCTAATTGAATTAATTGAGAAGAGGCTCAGATGATTACAAGGAGTTAAAAAGTTCGATCTACCAGAAAATTAAAGGTTCAGGGACTCATTTGAAAATAATTAAAATAATGTTCTTCATGTTTAAAGTAATTTTTCAAAGAGCGTTTAAAATTCACCTTCTATACATATCTTGCTTGAAAGAGGAGATGAACGATTTTGCACTTGCCTTCTTTTTTACTTGCTTTTCTTCTTCGATAAACAAGAGCCAACATTAAAACTCTGCGTCTTCTCTCCATGATGGTTCTAAATGGACTGATTCGGCAAAACAGCATATGTATATATATTATTTATTGTATATTATTAAATTGTAAATATATTGTATATATTAAAATTATTTACCGTATATTGCGTGCTATATATTGTATGGCTATGATGCCATGGGAAAACACTCTTACCCTCACGCTAACAATTCGGCCTCTTTAGTTTAAAAACAATAGGCAATGTAAGAATTTGTTCTGTTGTGCCGCGTAAGAGGTAATAACATAGAAAGAAATGATTTAAAGTTATAGGATTGTATTCCCACAAATCACAAAAATGGAGTGAATATAAAAGGATAAAGAACAATTTATAGTAGGAATTTTGCCTGAGTTAATAAAAATAATGAGTTCAACAGAGCAATACCGTAGTCACCTATAACTATATGTTTGTATATGTTTTCAAATCTGTGGATTTTTTTCGGTTTATCTTTTCAAGTACATAAACGAAATCTTACCATAAATCTGCCAGCAAATAGCTTATGAATATTTCGCATTATTTTACGCACAGGATATTGTCTCTCGTATCCTTCTTCTACTAACACTTCCAGAACTTTTTTCCACTTCACATCATGATCGTAACTTTTTTATATCTGCTATTTTTTTATGCAATAGATGAGATTATTTGCATAATAACACCGCTGTATCTCGGCGAGACGAGAAGAGAAAATTTTCTCTAACGCACATTAATTTAATCTCAATACTGATATAATTTTAGGTTTTTCTATCTTTTTCATAGAATATAACAAAAGAAGCATAAACCACTTCGGTAGCTTCTTGCTGGAAATCGTAAGACACAATTTATATATACTTGAATTCAGCGATACACTCGTAACATTTTATTATCTATAAAAAATCTGGTAATATCCATTTCATAAGCTTCAAAATTATTCACAATCATGACCAAGCCCTTTTTTTAGAAGTAATAAAATGCTATATTGTTGAACGAGGAATTGCCATGAAATCTTGATTAATAGGTCTTCTAATAGAATTAATATTTCTGCCTAAAATAGTAGTAGTAGTATTAAAAGTATTAAGTGGCTGAAACTTAGCAAGTCTTCCACTAGTTGGACATAGCAGCTACTCCTATATCGTCCCATTATTTACTTCCGTTCCTTGAGTCTCCTGAACCTATCTGACCTAGTGAATGTCAGAATTTCAGTCAATTTGAGGGACTTGACTTCCTTTCTCAGCAACTGCCTTATGCTAACGACAACTTGTCTTAGTCTCTTCAGGACACCATATTACAATAAAAAGTGAAAGTACGTTTACAAGTTGGATTTTCCTCTATTGTTGTCAAGGACAGGTGTCTCCTTAGCCTGCAATGGCTATTTACGAATGTTACGATTCTTAGCAGTTGGTGTCGAACTCTGCCTGTGGCAGAGTCCACGTTTCGTCAGGCCACTCTATGACGTGACGAATCTGTCAATAGCCTCTGAATCTCTGCCAGTTTTTTCTCAACATCCTATAAGCTCATTTGTTGAGGGCTCCTTTTGCATGTCTTCTAGTAATCCTTATAAAAGCTTCTCGACAAAACGTCTCGGATTCCTCATTCGTGAAAATTCAGTTTACTATGAGACTTCAAATACCAGCTTAACATTCCTTTGTCTGGCCTCCAGCTCTAAGACATCATCGTATCACGGTACGGTCACGTATCGTACGAACATATTTTGTTTTTGGAAAGTACTGGTTTGAGTGTAGCTTGACTATCAAAGCAGATACAAATCTTGCGCTGATCCGTACTTCCTTCTTGCGGGCTAGAACTAAAATGACAAAATCCTCTGACTGACACTGTAGCAAATAATCTCAGTGCTAAGTTCTGTTGAACCTTTTCATATTCCAGATATATTTTTGCTTCAAATAGCCTATTCGTCAAATGGATGTCATCTATGTAGCACATCAGGTTCGAGGAAAGCTAATCTTTTACTTATCTAATTTCTCGCCTATAGGAATGATGAAGGCCTAATTCCTCTTCAATCTGAGGATAA
Source organism: Pogonocherus hispidulus (assembly GCA_963924545.1). Taxonomy (NCBI): domain Eukaryota; kingdom Metazoa; phylum Arthropoda; class Insecta; order Coleoptera; family Cerambycidae; genus Pogonocherus; species Pogonocherus hispidulus. Next base: position 27,210,989 of record OZ004692.1, on the reverse strand, counting down.
TTCCGCTGCTTCAACAGCCTTTACTTTAAGGCATGGATGAGAACTACCCTATCCGCCTTACTGGTAAATAATTAAAGGCTGTTCTTTCTCTCAGTCCCAACATCTCAAATCTCACCTTTTTAAATGGGTAGTCATAGCTTCCCTTACAATGTAAATGGAAAGTGACAACAGCTCCAAAAATATTTATGGGGGTGCTGTGGAACTGGTCCTCTTGACGTATGCCTGATTAGCCTCTTTTACCGTTGTGTAAATCCAATGGAACATTATGAGGCTGAGGCCCCAGTTTCTGCTTATACCTAACTTTCCTTAGTTAGGTACCAAAAGATAAAGACTGACTTCTAAACAATGCTATCAATATGTAACCTGCATGTTAACTTATTGTCTACCTAATACTGTTGCCCTCTAATAATTTACTTCCCCCAACAAGGGTTAACTGTCCTTTTGACAGAACTAGTACCTAAAAATTTTCGATTTTAACTTTTTCTCGTGATAAGGATCATCTTAGTTTTTTTTAAGTTGACCTAAAGACCTAGAACGTTTCGTTGGTCAAAAAGTAAAGGTAAGGAAATCAAATTCCATCAAATATTTTTTGTTCTACTAGATATAGATTAATTTAATGAATGTTAATGCATTATTGAGAGAATTCCAAATTTATAAAAGTAGTAAAGTAGGGACGTTGCACTTAAACTGTATATTTTTTATAACTTGTTCAGTTTTTGAAGCAATACTTACAATACTAGATGCTAGAAGAAGAAGAACTTTTATAGAACATTTGAAATAATTGCTAAAATTTACAAAATATGATGGCGCACCGGAGCTATTTACTGCTATGGACTCTCTGTGGTGATGAAGAACTGTTCTTGTGCATACAGCCTACATCGTAATATATTTATTTATTACATGACACATAAACTACTCGTATCACCTACAATCCTGCATACTTGTTTTGTAGAATGTAAAATTGAATATTCATAATACCTCAGTTTATGATAACGTTTAATGGCTTTGGATAATTAGGTAAGTAATTTTTTTAGAAAAAAACACGATGCAATTGTTACAAATCAATTTGTAAATTCTCCGATATAAATTTAGATGTATTCAGCTTAGAATCACAACTATTTAAAATTTATACATAAAGTAAAACAATTTACTTATTGGACTCATTAAAAAATGCGAAGGAGCCGCAACATCCTTGACATTTCAAAATACGAGCTACATAAAATTATGTAAATACAGTCGGGTACGTATAACTTTAAACGGAGTTTAAAATGGAAGGTCAGGCTTGAAGTAATAACGTAATAATTTTTCAAAGTACGCCGTCTTACGCAGAACATGATTCACATACTTACCGTTTTCACTTTCCACTAAGCGTTTAAATTATGAAATGCAAATATTGGAAGTGGTGGTTAAATTAAATATCCACCCAGTAATAATTTCGTTTGAAAGCAAAGACTCGTTGGGAATCTCAGGTACATACTTGGGAATTAACAGCGATCGTTTTCAGATTTGTAAACAAAAACTCAAGTGAAGGCTCAACACGGGGTGGCCTGCCGAGTTAATATTCATATCGTTGCCAGAAGAAGAATTGTTGATTTGATTACACACATTATAAATAGTAAATTGTAATATTAATTGTTATGATAGTGTCACTGGCAGAAAAATATTTTTTTAAAGTACCAGAAGTAAATACAAATAATTTATTTGCTAAACTACAAAGAATGCATAAAAATAAATACAATTTGTGTATGGATCAGCTCTAAATGCTTAAATAAAACGCATAAACAAAAGAAAATAATTGGTAGCTCAATTAGTGCGTGAGATAACCACAAAAAATAAACTATATATATATATATACCCGAGCAGGTGGCTCAGGGCTTAGCGTCTCGATAGCTCAACCCAGAGGTCGTGGGTTCTAATCCCCATTCCGCCAAACAATTTTTCATTAAATTGTTTGCTCGTAGATCAAGGCTTATTCGCAGGGATGGCTTGGCAACCATCCTGGCGATGGCCTAGGATGGGAAGAATATCAACTTGATGTTAATGTGAGAGATTAAAATCAGTTGATGTTTGACTTGTCCCCCTAACTAATGAGGTTTTCCAGGTTTCCCTCATTCCAGCACTGAATGGTGGTTAGGGCCTACCAACGTAAGTCGTTCCTGAGGCGCAAATGCGGCCCGCGAAATAATAATATGCCGCCCCCTCTCCCACACAAGTCTCAGACTTTCGGGCTAATCCTTGTGATTAGAATGAGGGGTAGAGATATTATTATTATTATTATTATATATATATATATGTATATATATATATATATATATGTATATATGTATATAGAGGGTTTCCCACCGGGAAGGGCCGCGATCGATATATGAAAAATACGTACAGAGTGATTTTTCCTGCCTACCTTTTTAAAAAATTTCACGTTTCTGACACATCCGGTATAACCGGAAGTCGACACCAACTTGCTTATTTTAAATGGAACACCCTATATGTTTTTGCAGTTTTGGATTCTACGTTCAATTTTAAGTCAGCTTTGTGTAAAGTTGTCTATACCTAAATTTAGTTATTTTCGAGATTTCTCAAGTTTTAAGAAAAAAGTGGCAGTTACAGCGCCATATTAAAAATGTTGAATCATGAACAGTGGAAGACCTTTAATTGCAATATTTGCAACAGAATGGTTTCTGTTAAGAAACCATTACATTACATTCTGTTAAGTAATACCAAAATTTATAAAATTCTCTAGGATGCGTCTTACAGCATGCCGTGATGTTCTGTTTATGGGGATATCGATTAGCAAATGTATCGCAAGTTCTTATAACTTTGTCACATAAATTACAAATAAATTTAAATAATCTTCGTAAGTATAATTTAATAGTGATGGCATTTTTATTAACACTTTTATGGACACAAACAATACTGATGAAGATTCTGACAATAAATTTGATACTCGAGACAAACTAAATTGTTTTATTTTTTTCAGTCTACTTGGCAAAATGAAATATTTCAGTTTTGACACGTTTTTATAACAAAATTCGCTGTGACTAGGTAACCTTAAAAAATAAGTACATACAAATTGATATCATTCGATACAGAATTTAATTCTCCTTTCGACCGTAGAATAATATACTGAGTGTTCCATTTGAAAAAATCAAGTTTTGACTGGCATTTGACATTTGACTTTTGACATAGGCTGAAAACTTTTTTATCATACAAATACCATCAATATAGTTGAAAGAATAATCCCAAGGACGATAGATAAAATATTTATTTTGTTAACATGCTATTTATATTATTAAAGGACAAAGGAGTCTTTAGTAAATAGTGTATCGGGGGCAATTTCGAATTTTAACGCATCTCTTCGATTGTTCATCCAATATAAAGGTCGGCTTACAGAAGCAGCCAGGAACACAAAGGTCAATGCAGATTCCAGGTTGTCTCTTTTGGCATGTTGGAGGACATGCTGAGCCGCATGAGGTATATCGTGCATTTGGATCTTGGCATTCACAATCAGCTGTAAAATTATAAAACGTATTTTATTAAAACGCAGTTAGTATACGTGCTATCTTCAAATTTCTTGGCCAAAACAGTTTTATGTATTTAAATTTACACTCTTAGGAAGCTGTCAGTTATTGAGCCTATAAAGCAATGGAAAAAACAATAAAACTATTTTAGTTTTTCACGTTTACGCATATTTCAGTTTATAGATGCATTTGGATCTTGGCATTCAACATCAGCTGTAAAATTATAAAATGTATTTTATTAAAACGCAGTTAGTTATACATGCTATCTTCAAATTTCCTGGCCAAAACAGTTTTACGTAAATAATATATGTAACTTCTTTGTGGTGCGTTTTCATGATTTATAATTTCTTTTGAGATTACACCACCTGTAAAATAATAAAAAGCAGGAAATCAGAAACATACAAATTAAATATTCAAAGTGCTGTATCAAGGTAAACTTCTAAAGTTTGCCCCAAAAAACCACTGTATAATATGTAATAAAATAACATTTAATAAATTAACTAAATTTCATCAGTGGTTTTTCAGTTTTATACAAAATTTTTGTACTCTTATATGTCATATTTTAAAATATGTCTAAATAAAAAAATTATTATAGCAAAATCTAAAAGCAATCAAACACTTAACTAGCTTTTTCCTAAAAAGTATTTTTTGTCAGATTGCCATTTTTAATTCAAATTGTCATCACATGCACTGATCACTATGATATTATTAATTTTCCACTGGTAACATCCTTCTTGAGTAGAGGAAGCCGCGTTTGATCCATGAATATTGTTTCTGACGAGATACAATTATCACCATTAAGTTTAATAAAACAACTTTCTTTTAATTTTCTTTTAACTGATTTTTCTTCTCTTTTTAAAACTTTAGCCTGTGTCCAATCAACTCGGTGGCCGGTATCCCATACATGTATTACTAATGTATACCTATCAACTTGGTAATCCTTAACATAATTTTTATGTTCGCGGACCCTTATTTGTAACGGTCTAGATGTTTCACCAATATAATATTTTCTGCTTTTTGTTATTTTACAAGTGGTGTAATCCCAAAAGAAAATATGAAACAGTTTTATGTATTTAAATTTATACTCTTAGGAAGCAGTCAATTATTTAGCCAATAGAGCAGTGGAAAAAATAATATAACGTTTATAAACGTTTATAAACTAATATAAAATAATATTAGTTTTTTACGTTTCCGTATATTGCGGTGTATGGATGCATTTGGATCTTGGCATTCACCATCAGCTGTAAAATTATAAAATGTATTTTATTAAAACGCAGTTAGTATACATCTTCAAATTTCTTGGTTAAAACAGTTTTACGTATTTAAAGGTATACTCTTAGGAAGCGGTCAGTTATTGAGCATATATAGAGCAATGGAAAAAATAAAAATTATTTAGTTTTTCACCTTTACCCATATTTCGGTTTAGTTTTTATAAATCTAAACCCTCTTCAGAACATTAATCACACAGGAGACGAAGACATTAAACAAAAACATTATATATAACATTACTGAATACAAAAGTATCAAAATACAAGTTGGTATCTTTCTGTTTATCGATATTTTTTAGCAGTTTCTGCCATTCACGAACTTCAAGACTTTTTTAAATCATAAGTTTTAAATAGTTTATAAGCAGGCTAAAACACGTGAACAACTACGATTTTGTTTTATCCATCTATCTATCTCTCGATGCAGTTGAGAAGTGTTGTTTGTACAAGGTTAATTAATATAACGAAGAAACACAACTTACATTCATACGCACTTATTTATAATACACAGACATGCAATCATCCCGATATCTATTTAACTTGTATTGGATAACCAGTGGCGGCTCCTCCTTAACGCCGCATGGCCGCGCGCCCCTCCTCCAAAAATACCAAATAAATCCTTATTATTATCATTACTGTAAATTAAATGCAAATGTTAAAACATGTATTCTGGTACAATACTATTATTAGGAAAGGCTCGAGCGCTTGAGCTATCGTACTCATAATGCCAGAGTCCACATTACTGGATCACCACAGCACACCACTGCACAGTGAGCAAAGCATCACAGCTTCGTGGCCGCACTTTGAGTCGCGGCCCAGGTAACTATGGCAACCGACCCGATCTCCTTTTCGACTAAACTCGTTAGATACTTTCCGTATGCTTATATTATGCAGATTTGGCCGCAATTATTTCGCGACCCTACGCCAACATTATTAAACATTATAACATATTTTTAACACATTACATATTTTTAACATTATTAAATTACTTTTTCAGTTTTTGTGAAAAGACAATTTTATATATTACTTAACATGAATACTGTTAGTAGCATAATTAGAGCTAATTTTGCAAATCTTCCACTGGGAAATAAAGTAGGTATACATAAAAGAATTGGAGGTTGCTTGCTAATAATAAATAATTTCGATGAAAAAGTTATGGAAAAATTTATTTCTATGAAAGACTGTAGAGCTGATTTCAATTTTAGAAAGTGTTTGCACCCGTGTATAAATAACTGTATGAGGTTTTGCTTACCTACGTAATAATTTAATGTGTCGTTTGATAACTATAAATTGAATAACTAAAATACTTTTGAGTTTGTGATTGTGCCATATCGTTTTTAATTAACGGATATCTAAAAACTAAAAATAGTTATGTTCCTGCTTCCTGAATTCTCGTTTTCAGCTTTTTGAAGGTAACGTCGTAGGTATATGTAAATTTTTGATATCTAAATATTAATTACCTACTACCTACCTATTTAAATATTATTTTAAACAATTTTTGTCGATATTTCCGTCATACGTATTGAAAAGGAGGATATTTGTGTAACGAAAGTTACACAAATATCCTCCTTTCAAGCAAATATTTTTGCTCTGCGAATTTCTAATTTATAATTTTAAGGGGTTTGACCTTGAAATAGGTATGCAAAATTTTCGCCTGCGGCGCATTTTTTTTATTCTGCGTCGCCCCATATCCAAATGTCACCAGCCGCCACTGTGGATAACTTCTACACTTTAGCATGCATATAATTAAAGATTAAGACAATGGTAATTTGATAATTTATTTTTATGATATATGTATATTAAATAACATCAACATATCTTAATATCGAGGACAGTTTCGAATCTTAACGCATCTGTTGGATTCTTTGTCTAATATAAAGGTTGGTTTGCAGAAGCAGCCAGGAACACAGATTTTGATGCAGTTTGCAGTTTGTCTATGTTGGCATGTGACAGGACATGCTGTACCACAAGAGGTATATTGTGCGTTTGGATCTTGGCATTCACCGTCAGCTATAAGATTATAAACATTATTTTATTATAGTAGTATCTTTATTTATTTGTGCCGTGTATTAAAATATGGTTAATTATTCAGTATATCAACCGTGCAAATTTACGACAAATTATTTATTATATATTTATACAGGATGCACATTATCTATCTCCTTACATGGCTAACTTTGTTAATAGTGGAGATAGAGAACTGATTAAATTTGCAAAATTTAATTCTAATAATTTATTTTAAAAATTTCGAGATATTTTGAAAAAACTGAAAATCGACAAAATTTTTAAACTCGAATATCTGGAAAACTATAAAAGATAGAAATAATATAAAAATACTCTGTGATAGTGTTTTTTACGTGGAATTCAGCGGTTATATTGAAATTTTTATGGGTATATTAGTTTTTGAAAAAAAAAAAATAATGTTATGTTTTTTTAAATGGCAACCATATAGTTGGGCTGGCTATGGTATCAATGAAAAGCTTATTTTTTTCTGATTTCTAAAATATAATATTTAATGAATCGTTTTTTTCTTCGTTTGTGTACATTTCACAATAACTATTTTAACATGAACGCTCAATTTTGACGGATATAATGTGATTTTATTGTGATCTGACATTTGTATTTCATTGTTGTTTACTGATCTACGTTTGTTTGTCATAGCTTACTATGTTAATAAATTATTTGTTCATTACAGTAAACAAAAGAAAAGAGAAAGGTATATTAAATATTATATTTTGAAATCAGAAAAAAATAAGCTTTTCATTGATATCATAGCCCAACTATGGTTGCCATTTACAAAAACATAACTTTATTTTTTTCTCAAAAACTAAGATACTCGTGAAATTTTCAATATCTTAATTCCACGTAAAAATCACTATCACACAGTATTTTTATATTATTTGTATCTTTTATAGTTTTCGAGATATTCGAGTTTAGAAATTTTGGCGATTTTCAGTTTTTTTAAGATATTTCAAAAAGTTGAAAATAAAATTAAATCTGAAGGAGGCACTGAGTTGTAATTCTGCCCAATTTTGCTAATTTAACCAATTCTCCAGCTCCACAATTAACAAAGTTAGCCTTGTAAGGAGATAGATAATGGGCACCGTGTATATACAGGGTGCTACGAAATTCCCGGGCACGCACTGTGGGAATTAGCTTAATTAGATAAGTTGATCAAAAAGTGTCCGTATTATTTTTCAATCAGTCCAATATTTTTCGAGATAGAGCAGTTTTAAATATTAAAAAATAATAAAATTTTGGTATAATTTCAATACTTCTCGTTTCCTGTTTTTTATTATTTTACAGGTGGTGTAATCCCAAAAAAGACTACAATGAAACATCCAACTTAGAAACCTCATATTTAAATAAAATTATAAAATGAATAAAATTTAATAAAATTATTTTATTTGGCAGACATTTTGATTAATGTAATTTTCTTGGCTCTGTGTGAACGAAACTTAAGTCGGAAAGTACATTCTTACTATATCCCATAATTAATAGGTAATACATATTTTTTTTTTTTAATAAATTTGAAACAACTTTTCCAAATATTATTTTAATATATTGAGAACACGAAGTAGGTACTTTACTTTAGAGTAAAATATATGTTTTTTATCCACCCTGTAATATAGAAATATTTGAATTAATATTGATAATATAGAATTTCCACTGATCACTGTATGTATCTACTCTATATGGAGCTTCATTTAATTTTGGCCATCATTGGTAGAAAAATTGCTTAAATTGCATTGCTTAAATTAGAAAAAAGTTGCATTTGCCAGTTAACTGAAATATATGCACCCGTTCGTGAGTTATCGGGAAAAAATCAAATTTGACACTTATTAATAATGGCGAGTCAAAAAATTCAGTTAGCTTTTCTCTAAGCACTCTAGATTTTGAGATGCGTTAGTCAACTTTTTTATTTCTTATGTATTTCTTAAATTTTAGAAATGATTAGGAATCAAAATGCACATTTTATAGTTGGCCTTCAAAACAAAATATTACATAAATATTACATAAACAAAATATTAGTAACGACATTTAATGTATGTAGGTACATATCCTAAGAAATACAAAATTTATACTTAACGCATTATCGAATGGAATTTTATGATAATTTTATTGTTCCAGCATGATGCAAGATGGCGCTCCACCATATAATTGTAGATCCGTCCAAGATTATCTAAATGATAGACTTGCACAAAAGTGAATTGGTACTAGAGCATCCACTTTGTGGCCAGCTAGATCGCCAGATCTGAACTCCCTTTATTATTTTTTATGAGGATATATAAAACACAAGGTGTATCGGAGAGTTTACTGGAATGTGGAAGAATTAAGAAATAGCATGGAATTAGTTCTACCTACGTGAAGTTATAAGCTAAATATATTAAACGCGGCCATTCAAAATATTTCTAAGAGACTATATGCATATTTAAATAACCGCAGTAGTCATTTTGGACATTTACTATAGACAATAACTATAGTAGCATCTAATTATATGGCTTGATCCAAACTGTTTGACCAGTACTTAAATATAAAGAGTAGATACCCTAATTGGAATAGATTATCAGGCTGGAACAATAAAATTTTCATAAAATTAAATACGTTAAAGTATAAATTTTTGTATTTCCTAGGATATGTACGTACATAGGTATATGATATGTCGTTAATAATATTTTGTTTCCCCGGCCAACTATAAAATATACCTACATCATTTGTTGATTTCCCTTCATTTTTAAAATTTTCAAAATATGGCATAATATAATACTTCGTTGTAAAGAGAATAAAAACCTATATGTCATCCATAATGAATAAAAAAAGTTGACTATCGCATTTCAAAATCTAGTGTGCTTAGAGAAGTAACTGAATTTTTGGACTCGCCATTATCAATAATGTATATGTTAAGGAGTTGAAGTTTCTTTCTTTCTTTATAGTGGAGAGATATTTAGCTTTGTGTAAATCGTCAGTCTTCGTTTTTTGCCCGATAACTCACGAACGGGTGCATATATAGCCAATAATGGACTGCAATAACAGCATAAAATTGTGCAACTTTTACGCCACCCTGTACCGTTCTCGAAATTCCAATGGTGGTCAAAATTTAATGTAACGCCTGTATATTTTTTTAAAATGTTCAAATCTTATGAACTTTTTTTCTAGATAACTATCTTTTCTTAATATCTTTTGTTATTAATTGTCCAGATAAAGACGACTCGATGAAGTAGGTTTGGTATTATAAATACAGAAAAAAAAGATTGATGAGTTATTATTATTTCCATTACTTTGTTGTCAAGTTTCTTCTTCCAATAATTATAAGTAATGTGAGATAATGTGGATTTCCTCTATTCTCATTCGGATATTTTATTGTACACATTTCAGAGTGTAGTGTTAAAATTATTAGCAGCTCTTTAAGCAGAAATACCGGTTAGTTTAATACGAATTCATACTTTACAATAACTAGACACATTAGATAATAACTTAAGTAGTCAAATATTTCTGATGGTTTAAAACCAGTTTTAAACTTCTTCACGAGCTTCTTTTGATAATGAACTACATTAATATTTTTCAAATTTGGAAATTATTATGAACTGGAAAAATAAATTCAATTCATTCCAAAATCTTCAAAAAAATGTTTAGTTTTCATCCCATTGCTCGAAATTGGTTTGTTTCCTATATATTCTGATATTAGGTACTACTGATACATAAAAGATATTAAATATAATTCTCACTTACCTCGGGCATCAGAAAATAATGTTATGGTGAACAGCAATAAGCAGGAAAATGTTGCTAGGGTCACCTTCATCTTAAATTCAATATAGAGCAAAGTAGGAGAGCCTGTATAATGTATTTTCTGTATAAGATATGTGGAAAAATTGGATATCAGCTTATATATAGCGATATTTGCTACTTATAATATTTGCTACTTATTTTGTATGTTATGCGCAAAATTTAACAGTAATATAATGTATAAACAGTCAGTAAATTTGATAAGATAATACTAGCAATTTCACAGAATGCAGTTTAATAAGACATTGTTTACAAGGTTTTCTGAAATATATAAACTCAGGAAACAATTATTCCAAACATAGAAACAAATATAATATTAGTATAAATATTTAAAAATATCAATTAAGTACAATAATATTTTAAAGACATATATTTCAGTGAATAAAATGTTTATTTTTGTTTTATCTCCTAAAAAACCATATTCCAGTTCATTTATTATCCTAATGATATCTGCCTGTTTTCAAATCAAATTTTGACCATCTATCAGATAAAGAGAAAATGAGGATAATATTCTACCAATAATAGTTCAAATCTAGCTAAATAGACCACCGCCTTGTTATTGTAATTATAGCAGTTGTAAACTATTCCGCAGAGTCTAGTTTAATACTAATATAATAAATATATTGAAGGAACTGGGGACCCTTTGCCATATTATTGAAAACATCAACGTTATGACACAATTTTTCCATGCTTTATTTATTAACTATTGCACATTGCGGGATGATTAGCTGGTTCTACCAATACGTTACTTAGCATCACTCAACGCCTAAAGTCAGTGTTCAATATTGACATTTATATCAGCATCTGAAAAAATCTTCTGATATTTTAGGAACAGCAGAATATATGCAGCAATTACTTGTTACTCTACAAAAAATAGGCCTCTATCTTCGTCTTCACGTCTGCCTTACGGTATTCAAAGACAAAAGGTATACTATTCTGCAGTATATTTTTAAAATTATTTATTATCTTATTTAAATGTTTTCATAAAATAATTTTTTTCATTAAAATTCAATACAACAGATATGTGACAGGCAAATAGGTTTGTTTAATATTTCATTATTTAAAAGATGTGGATAACACTGTTAAAAATAAAAATGTATTAAAGGCAATAAGTTGAAGTTATATCAAGATATGCTGTTGTCATTCAATGTTTGGGGGGTGCATATAGCATGCAATGAAGTTGTTTTCGACATATCTTAATGATAATGTTATTCCTTTGCAACTTAGGTTAAAGGTAACGAAGAAAATTAAAACATTATTGAACCATAATAGGTATTTGACAATTTCATTAATAATTTATCTCTTAGTTAACGTTTTGGTTTAATTCCTGTATAAAGAAAAATGTATCCTATTCTAATTTCCTCAACACTGGACTACAGTTTTCAGTATCATGTATAAGATTATTGAAGTGTATTGAACTAAACTTATAGGTATCAGTGTATAAATACATTTTTCGAAAACTTTAGGTTCCTGAATTATTAACTTAATTAATTTTTAACTCAAATTATTGGGCAATAGGTACCCAAATTATTTTTTTAGTAAAAGTCATAGATACTTTTTCTCATGGGCCTTTCTGGTAAATTTTTTAACTAACTGTTATAAATGATTATAAAACTTTGTATTAGAAAATTTAAAACTCCAATATAGGAAATTGATTACAATATTACGTAAGCCACACTGTATATAAGAAATATAATAATTACGAGTATTTGTATGCGCTGCTTAAATATTTAAAACAATTTATTAAATAAACAATTTTTTACAGATTATATCTCCTCAACTACGTAAGTTTACGACAAGTGATTTGATTTTAACATAAGCATATGCACGGTATGCATTTAAGTAGCATGTTTATAATTATTTATGTTTACCTACCTATGTTTACATTTTTACATGTAAAATATACTGCTCACAATGAAGTATCATATCAATAAGTCCATTTAAATTTCCTGTAAAATTCTTAAAAATAATCCGACTTGCATGAAACCGTGGGAAGTTTTATCAGTTATAGCAGAATTAAGACAGATCACTTTTGCTTAATTTTATTAATGTTTTGAATGTATTCGAATTTATGCCAGCCGGTGACTCAGGGTTTAGTGTCTCGATCGCTCAACCTAGAGGTGGGGGGTTCGAATCCTCATTCTACCAGACAATTTTTAATTTAATTGTCTACTCGTAGATTAAGGCTTGTTAGCAGGAGTGTGGTAGGCAACCATCCTGACGATAACCTAAGATATATAATAATAAACAATTTATTTAGCAGTTTTGCTAGAAAAATTACAATAACATCATCCTCACATTACATTAAGTCTAAGACATTCCTGACATATAAAAACATATACAAGGTGTCCACCTAGTGCGCGTAAGTCCAATATCTGGGTTAATAAAAGAGATAACTTAATTTTTTTTTCTACAGGGTTGTCTAATATCCCGAGCTGCACAAAATGAAAATATATTTACATATTCAGGGTGTTCAGTTTTTCCTGGACAGGTACCAACTTCGTTTTTCTAAATGGAAATATATATTTTTTATTGCTTTTTCGAACTAAACCCTTGATTTTAGTAGGACTTTCATCAGCCTTCCCTATACCTAACTTAAACTGTTTTTGAAATATTGACGGGTGAATATTGACATTTTTGCAAATTTGACACCCTATAAAATCTAAACGGTTTGAGATCAAGCAAAACGGTTTGCACATTCCTATCTTAACTTTCCAAAAGCTATCGTTTGGTACTAATTTCAAATGTATCCAGGAATTAAAAATTTTCCGAAAATTTTGAAAATTTTTAATTCTTGGATAAATTTGAAATTAGTATCAAACGATAGCTTATAAAAAGTTAAGATAGGAATGTGCAAACCGTTTTGCTTGATCTCAAACCGTTTAGATTTTACAGGGTGTCAAATTTGCAAAAATGTCAATATTCACCCGTCAATATTTCAAAAACAGTTTAAGTTAGGTATAGGGAAGGCTGATGAAAGTCCTACTAAAATCAAGGGTTTAGTTCGAAAAAGCAATAAAAAATATATATTTCCATTTAGAAAAACGAAGTTGGTACCTGTCCAGGAAAAACTGAACACCCTGAATATGTAAATATATTTTCATTTTGTGCAGCTCGGGATATTAGACAACCCAGTAGAAAAAAAAAATTAAGTTATCTCTTTTATTAACCCAGATATTGGACTTACGCGCACTAGGTGGACACCCTGTATGCTTTTTGGTAAATACATTTACATTTATACTATATTTTATATCCCTAGGAAGAGCGTTAAAGAGACGCAGCCCCTCATTAAACAAATAGTTTGCCCGGTTTTTATCTTCAATGTGATAGTTTTCACCTGTAGGTCTAATAGGGTAGGAATGCAAATTTGATATTTTTATCAAAAACGTGTTAAAATAAGTCGGTGCTATCCCTCTTTCTATCTTATATACAAGTACCAAATTAGCTTTTTCATTTCCTTGCCAAACATTGAGCCATCTTAATTCTTGTAACATGTTTTTATATGAGTTCTCTTACCACAATTTAGTATTATACGCATGCATTTATTTTGCAGCAGTTGCAATTTATTTATCTCGGTTTTATTTGCTGATAACAATACTGAAGCACAATATGTAAAATATGGCAAAATAATTGTGTTAAAAGTAAGTGTTTTGGCCCATTTTGAAAGATTTGCTGAAATTCTATAAAAGTAGCCTCCTTTCTTTCCTATTTTTTTACACATATATTTTAAATGGTTATTAAAAGATAACTGAGGATCTATTATCACTCCTAAATATTTAATTTCATCACTATATTACTATGGTTAATAGTAATATGAAAATTTTCAGAATTAAATCTACCACACTGAAGTTTTGTTCCCAGCGCCATATATTTTGTCTTAGCTGAATTTAACGTTAACTTATTTAAACACAACCAATTATACAAAATGTTTAATTCTGAGTACATTAAATCAGTTATTTCCCTAAAGTTTGAGCCAGAAACTGAAATAAGCGTAGCATCAGCAAAAGGATTTATAAAAGAATTTTTTAAATACCGGTATACAGTGTGCCCACAATTGGTGATGCATGTATTGGGATCTCGGAAACTATAAGAGATAGAAAAACGGTCAAACGGGGAAAGTTTTAGACAATTTTGTTTGTAATCGAATGCCGTTTTTTATGCGATTTTATCTCTTTTGGTTTTTGAGATATTTTGAAAAAACTAAAATGATGCATTTTCGAAAATACCCTGTAATTTCTTTATGTAAAACAATTTTTAGATTCTGTAAAAACTTCCTTAGGGCAACTTTTTACGTAGAAAACGCCTGTGTAGTCCGATTTTATTTGCAACGTTTCGATTTTTTGGAACCATCATCAACTTTGTTTTTTCATATGGGCGCCATATTGGATTTTTACGGTTTTGGAAAGCCTCTTTTCTTAGCTTTCTAATGATGTATCACAATTAGTAAAAAAAATTTAGGTTATGGTTAAAAAATCAAAAATTAATATTTTGTTATAAATTTGGCAACGTCGCACAGTAAAACACTGAAATTCTAGGTCATATTAATTTTAATCTTTATCACAATAAAACATTAAAATATTTGATGAAAGTTTTTACCATGTAACAAAAAATAAATTTACAAAAGCCGTAAGTTTGGATAAATACATCAGCTAATAGTTTTCAGAACACCTGTCACCTAAAAATCATTTAATTATTATGTATAAACAGAAATTCAGTACATAATTTACCGCAATAAATTTTCTGCTAAAATATCAGTTCCCTAGTAGATCATTTTCGGTTTAAACTCTAAGCTACAAATAATAACAAAATATCAACACAAATTAAAACATAATTATACTATAAAGACTAATAACCGAAATAAAATATCTAAAGTTCAAAGTGTCGCCCATTTGCGTCCATACATTTTTGACATTTTTTTATTATGGATCTGAATTTCTGTTTATACACAATAATTAAATGATTTTTAGGTGACAGGTGTTCTGGAAACTATTAGTTGATGTATTTACCCAAACTTACGGCTTTTGTAAATTTATTTTTTGTTACATGGTAAAAACTTTCTACAAATATTTTAATGTTTTATTGTGATAGAGATTAAATTTAATATGACCTAGAATTTCAGTGTTTTACTGTGCGACGTTGCCAAATTTATAACAAAATATTAATTTTTGATTTTTTAACCATAACCTAACTATTTTTTACTAATTGTGATACATCATTAGAAAGCTAAGAAAAGAGGCTTTCCAAAACCGTAAAAATCCAATATGGCGCCCATATGAAAAAAACAAAGTTGATGATGGTTCCAAAAAACCGAAACGTTGCAAATAAAATCGAACTACACAGGCATTTTCTACGTAAAAAGTTGCCCTAAGAAAGTATTTACAGAATCTAAAAAATATTTTAAATAAAGAAATTACAGGGTATTTTCGAAAATGCATCATTTTAGTTTTTTCAAAATATCTCAAAAACCAAAAGAGATAAGATCGCATAAAAAACGGCATTCGATTACAAACAAAATTGTCCAAAACTTTCCCCGTTTGACCGTTTTTCTATCTCTTATAGTTTCCGAGATCCCAATACATGCATCACCAATTGTGGGCACACTGTATATCATTGATATAAATCAAAAATAATTGTGGTCCCAATACACTGCCCTGGGGTACTCCAAGATGGGAAGAATATCAGCTTGGTGTTACTGTGAGAGATTAAAATCGGTTGATGATTGACTGCCTCCATAACTAATGAGCTTTTCCAGGTTTCCCTCATTCCAGCACTAAATAGGTAGGCACTGATTAGGATCTACCAACGTACCTAAGTCGTTTCTGAGGCGCAAATGCGGTAGCGAAATAATAATATGCGCCCCCTCTCTGATGTGTTTTCAAGTTTTCCCTCATTCCAGCACTAAATGATGTTGGTAAAAGTTGTTCATGAAACGCATATTCGACCTCCGCGTTCCATACATAATATGCCGCCCTCTCTCCCATACAAGTCTCAGACATTTGGGCTGACCCTTTTGTGATTAAACTGAGGAGTAGAGATATTGTGATTAATGTTATTATTATCATTAGACATTATTATTAGCTTTCTGAGAATTAAATGTTTTAACAAATTAATATAGAGCTTAAATAGGTTGGTTTTAATGTGGCAAGGTTCTTTTCAGGCGCTCGCTGCTTCATTAAAAAATCTGTAGATTTTCAGTGTTTCCAAAATTTTACTGGTGTTTTGAATCCCCACGCCGTGTGTCCACTCAAGACTTCGTTACGGTGAGAAATTTTACACTTGCACGTGATAAATTATCGGGTAAACAGCACTTAGCTCTGCATATGTGTTTCACTTATAAAACAAGTACTACTACTATAATTATTACGGTCGCTAACATAAGACACTACCTATTAAAAAATAATCAAATATCCATTGATATAATGTCATATAAAATAGGTAACAAATGTCAATGAATATTTGAATATATATTACTATTATATTATATTTGTTTAATTTTCAAGGCTCACAGTCACAGTTATTAAAACAAATGTAAAATATATCGGAAACCAATTGTTTCTATACAAGCAGAACCTAACCCATTGAACCAATTTCTAAGTTATTTGAATATTCCTCAACAATATGTTTTTTTATCTTTATTTTAGTAGTGGCATAGTCGCAAACCAGTATTGTATGTGGCAGAAGTTATGATGACATAATTATCATATCTTAGGACTTTTGGTTTACCGAATGCACTTTGTTGTTGCGCTCTGAGAATAACTTTATCATATTTTATTACATAACCCTAAAAAAGGCAAATACTTACTTCCTTGACGGAACCAACAATTACGTAGTTAACACGAAGTACATAGGTACTGACACTACAAAAAATGAGAACATGAGAACTGTCATCACATCAATAGAAACCCTAAAATAAGTCGCATAGGTGTAACATGCATTAACTAAGTACAGGAAATGGTTAACCGATAATGACTATGATACAAATGGGTTCTAATTAAGAAACGAAGAACATATATAATTATATGTAACGATAAATGTCCTACGGATAATAACAAAACCATTATATTTAATAAGATATGATACAACCGTTTAAAAACTAATTAGAAATATTGGTAATTATTTCCTTTAATAATAGTAAATATTAAACATAATTAACCAAAAACATACAAACAAAGATAGGCCAACATCCCAATTATACCTAGAAACAGATGCATTTATACTTGTAATACAAGACCAAGTTATAGCGCCAAGTAGGTATAAAAAATACGTTTTAAAGGATATTTTAATTAAGTGCCATAGCTGCAGAAAACACCATTTTTAATTTAAAAGTCATCACTTGTACTGACCACTATGTCTACTATATTCCACTTATAATATAATTCTGGAGAAGGAGAAGCCATATTTAATCCAAGAATACCCGACGAGATGACGATATCCGACGAGATTTCACCCATTAAATTTAATAAAAGAATTTTCTTTTAATTTCCTTTTAACTGATTTTCCTTCTTGTATAATTTTCGCCTATGTCTAATCAACCCGGTGATTGTTGTTCCAACAACAACATGCCACCGTACATGGCATGTACTACCTAAACTAATTAAAAATACCAAGTATAATTAAAAAGTATACATACTTTTAATAAAGTAATAAAACTTATATAAAGAGGAACTTATATATAGTTCCTTACAACCGTATAATTAAAAAATAGTTTTAACTAACTCCTATTATTAATAAAATTATAATTAATAGTTTTAGTAGGTTTTACATTATCACATATTAGGAAAAAGATGTAGTAAATATAATGGTTTTAAGTATTAAATAATATAATATATAAAAAAAAAGTGAAATCACATAAGATATTTACAATTTACTTGGCTCAGGTTTTACTAATGTATAAGACTAATGTTGTGTGTACTTTTGTATAAAACACCACACTAATATTTTTGTTAAGTTTTTATTAAAAAACTGTAAGTATTGATAGGTAATTTATGTATTAATAATGGAATGAATGATATGTTATACGTTCTTCTCGAAGCTCTCTTGTGTGTGTTGTCTTCTCTATGCCCGCAGTCGACCCGTCCACCAATAGGAGCGTGATTGCTTCTTCGCGCGTAGGGTAGGGGAAATATGACAGAGCCGGCGTGTAGGGAGTAAGTTCGCAACATAGTCGCCCCCCTTGAAAGCCTCAGGGCTTTTAAGACATCATAAGTCATGATCCGGAGGCATCGGCAGGATACAGAGTTTGACAGCGGGACGCTTGTAAATTCCATTTAACGTTTTGATAGTTGCAGTTCTGACAATGCCATCGGGTCCCGGGAATACTTCGACTACTCGTCCAAGTAACCATTTTAATGGAGGAAGTCCATCTTCTTTAACGAGAACTAAGACATCGGGTTTCAGTTTCTGAGGAAAACTATCCTTCCACTTGGCTCTAGTTTGGAGTTGACTGATATATTCTTTAGTCCATCTAGACCAAAATCTTTGGACCATTTGCTGTGTTAACTGATAACGTTTCAGACGGTTGATGGGCAGCTCGGTGTAGTCAGCTTCAGGTATTGAGGTTAGCGATTCACCGATGATAAAGTGCGCAGGGGTGAGAGGAGCAGGATCATTGGGGTCGCTAGATAAGGAATACAGGGGTCTGGAATTTACACAGGACTCAATTTGTGTTAAAATAGTACAAAACTCCTCAAATGTTAATGGAGTATCACCAATTACTCGCTTTATATGAAATTTTATTGATTTCACCCCAGCCTCCCAGAGGCCACCGAAGTGTGGGGTTCTTGGAGGTATAAAACTCCACAAGATACCTTCCTGGGCAAATCTGTCTTGTAAATCACGATGTGAGTTTTTTAGAAATTGTTTTAATTTAGAATCTGCCCCAATGAAATTGGTTGCATTATCAGAAAAAATCTTTACACACTTGCCTCGTCTCGCTACAAAACGTCTTAAGGCTGCCAAGAAAGAATCTGTCGTTAGGTCGCTAACTAATTCTAAATGAATTGCCTTTGTGGCAAAACATATAAATAATGAAATATATGCTTTGATTGTTTTGTAGTTTCTAGTAGATCTGTCCTTCAATAAGAAGGGACCTGCATAGTCGACTCCACAGATCAGAAATGGACGCATTGGTGTTATTCGTTCAACAGGTAGATCACCCATGATATTTTTAACTGACTTAGCATTGAATTTGAAGCATTTCATGCAATCATGAACAACCCTTCTCACCAAATTTCTACCAGATAAAGGCCAGAATTGTTCTCTGAGAGAAGCTAGTAATTGTTGAGGTCCTGCATGTAATAAACGCAGATGCTCATGTGAGGTAATTAAACGTGAAAATGTGTGCCCTTTAGGTAGTAATGCAGGATGTCTTTTTTCATAATTGAAGTTTGATTTTTTAAGCCTTCCGCCTACTCGCAGTATACCAAACTCATCGATAAACGCGTTCAAGCTGGCTATATTGCTTTTAATATTTACTTGGCCATTTTTTCTGATTTCGCGAATTTCAGACCCAAAAGACTCGTTTTGAACTATTTTGGTTAAATAATGTACAGAATGTTTTAGTTCAAGCGGACTCAGGGGTCCTGAATACTTGGATGGGAATTTCGTGTTATTAATGAATCGTAAAACATAGGCAAATACTCTTTGAAGTCGAATAAATGTAGAATATTTCGCTAATTGAGGGAATTTTTCGAAGTCTCGTTTGATAGTGGTGGTTAAAGATAACGCTTTAGGACGCAATTCAGGAAGATTATCAAAATGTAAGTTCGGGTTGGTATTATTCCATTCGCTATTTGGATATAATAGACGATCAGGTCCATGCCACCACAAAGATGAGGACAATAGTATAGTAGATGAAACACCTCTAGATAAGAGATCAGCTGGGTTTTCATGCGTGGATATATAGTGCCATTGGACAGGATCAGAAAATGATTGTATTTGGGAAACTCTGTTCGCTACAAAGATTTTCCATAAATGTGGTGATGACTTTATCCAAGACAGGGTGATAGTGGAATCAGACCAATAGAATGTCTTATCAATTTTTAATTTTAAAGATTCCTTAACCTTCTCCATTAACTCTGTTAACACTAAAGCAGCACAAAGCTCCAATCGTGCAATAGTCAATACCTTGAGAGGGGAAACTCTCGTTTTGGAACAAATCAGATTAGAATGATATTGACCAGTTTCGTCGAGAAATCTTAGGTATATGCAAGCACCATATGCATTTTCTGATGCATCAGCAAACCCATGTATCTCAATTAGTTTTGGTGAGGAACAAAGTATATGTCTAGGTACCTTTATGTTGTTAAGTTTGTCAAGATCTTGCTTAAAAGAATTACACATAGTGTGAATATGAAGAGGTATAGATTCGTCCCAAGAGACTTGAACTTGCCAAAGCCTTTGCATAATGATTTTCGCTGTGATTATAACAGGGGATAATAATCCTAAAGGATCGAATATTTGGGCTATAGAACTCAATATTGACCTTTTGGTAATACGTTCCTGTGAATCATTAAATTTTATTGAATAAGTCAATGTGTCTGATTTTGGATGCCATAATAGACCCAAAGTTTTTGTCAGGTCATTGTCACCTAAATTGATAAGTTCAGAAGTATTATTTTTGTTGCTTAATATTTCAACATAGTTTGATAGCCACTTTCTAAGGGGAAATCCATATGAGGAAAGAATAGTATCTAAATCTGATTTTATGTTTATAATTTCTTGTGGGGTTGAACCACCAGTTAGTAAGTCATCCACATAGAAATCATGTAAGATAATCGAACTAATGAAAGGATTTTGAGAAGAGATTTGATGACCAATTTCATGTATGCACCTTATTGCTAGATAGGACGCCGCAGCAGTACCATAGGTAACTGTGTTTAGTTCGTAAACGGAAAGAGGTTCAGAAGGATTATTGCGCCATAAAATTCTTTGAAGAGGTCTCTGATCTTTAGCGACAAGAACTTGCCTATACATTTTGGCTATGTCGGCAGACAATACATAATTGTGCTTCCGAAAGCGCACTAATATTGAAAACAAGTCATCTTGTATGGTTGGACCTACTAGCATCAAATCATTCAATGAGTACCCCGACGCTGATTTGGCTGAGCCATCAAAAACGACTCGAAGTTTCGTTGTCAAACTTTCTTGTTTTAATACACAATGGTGCGGTAAGTAGAAATCAGAATTTACTTTAGCATTTGAGACTAATGTCATGTGATTTAAAGCAGCATATTCATTGATAAAATTAGCGTATTGCATTTTTAGTTCAGGGTTTTTTAAAAGCTTGTTTTCTAATGAATAGAATCTTTTTTCTGCATAGTGTCTAGAGTCTCCTAATTTAGAAATAGGTTCCTTAAAAGGTAACCGAACTATGAACCTACCAGTGTCATCTCTCTTGGTATTTTTAATAAAATGTTGTTCACAGAATGCTTCGTCTGGAGCTAAATGTTTTTTATGAGATAACTCTTCTAACTCCCAGAATTTCTGTAATTGATTTTCCAAAGAGTAAGCAGTATCGCCAGTATTCATATTAATATTTAAATTGCAAGTTGTATTTAGTTTTGCATGATTATTGTGCAGATACAATGGTCCAGATATAATCCATCCCAAAGATGTTTTCTGTAGCATAGGAGCGTTACGCCCAAGTTTTATTTGCCCCGCAAAAAGGAGGTCCCAAAAGGTGTCAGCCCCTATAAGCATATCTATTTTTCTACTAATATTGAAATCAGGATCTGCTAGCATTAAATTTGGCGGAATATCTAGTTTTTCCTTTTCAAAAGTATTACAAGGTATATTACTGGTAATATTCTCTATAATCAAACATGATAAGGTTGTATTGAAGGCGTTTGTTCGAGAATTAATTTTGACATTAACTCGAGAGTTTATATTGGATATAGTATTGTTTAATCCAGATACCAGAGTATGAACTTTGTCTATTTTTAAATTTAATTTAGAACAGAAATCCCTAGTTATAAAATTACTCTGCGATCCACTATCTAGTAAAACCCTACAATTGTGTGATTTGCCAAAATTATCTAATATAGTTACTATTGCAGTGGACAGCAAAATACAATTTTTACCCTTTGTTGAGCAATATGAGTTTGATGTTGTTGGTTGAATATTGTTTACTGTGTCGTTTGCGGTTTCTTCAACAGTTTCATTCGTTGTATTATCAAAGTGAAGTAGAGTGTTATGCATTTTGTTGCACTTTCGACATTTACTTGCCCTACAATCTTTAGTCGAGTGATTATTTCTCAAGCAATTGATGCATAGTTTAAGATTTTTGATATGTTGATATCTTGCATTGCTATTGAGTGCTAAAAACTTTGAACAGTTTTGAATGGTATGTTCTTGCTTGCATGAAATACACGAGACCTTATTTGTAGTTGCAAATGATTTAGATTTATTTTTAACCTGTTTATTATAAGAATGTTGAGAATAACCTTCATTAGTTTCACTAGTTTTTTGCAATCGTTTATATCGATCATTTAAAAATTCTTTAAAGTTATCTAACGACGGTCTTTTAATGTTAGCTATTTTAGATTCCCATTTACTCTTAGATCGAGTGTCAAGTTTTGAGGAAACTAAATGTATTACGAGGGTATCCCAAGTCTCAACCGGTTCCCCAAGCTTTTTTAATACGCGTAGATTTCGAGTCATAGCATCATGTAGTTGCCTAATGTTAGTGTGAGATTCTTTCGTTAATGCAGGCAAATTAATCAAAGCCTTTGTATGATGAGATAATAATGCAGCTTCGTCTTCATACCGTTCGAGTAAACCCTTCCATGCGATTTCATAACTATCGTCAGAAATTTCTAAATCGCGAAGTACCTCGGCGGCTTCGCCTTTGAGTGCTAAGCGCAAATAGTGAAATTTGTTTACATCCGATAAGTTTGGTTTGTTGTGAATAACTGATTTAAAGGTATCCCTGAAAAACAGCCAATCATGCAAAGAACCATCAAATGAAGGCAGATTTACATCGGGTAATTTTATGTCAACTACAAAGTTTTTGTTTTGAATTTGATTAAAATCGGTTATCTTATTATCACTAGCATTTTCACGCAATGCAGAAGTAATATTAAGAGTATTAGCATTAACAATAGGATTAGATTCTTGCCTGGCAGCAACATTAGGATTTTGTAGAGACTTTTGACTACCACTAATATGTTGTGATATAGCCTGTACACTAGCATTACTGTTAGAATCGTTTGAACCAATGATAGACTCTGTTTCGACATTACGTAAATGTTTTTTAGCATTACTTGTTAGCCTATAATAACATTCTTCAAAGTGTTCGCGTTCATCAGATTGTATAATGACATCATTATCCTCTGATGTGAGAATTTCAATCTCAAATTGAATATTATTAAATTCTTCTAATAAGGGTTGAATGTTTTCTAATCTAGCTTGTAATGAAATAAAATCAGTGCTTTTTTCCAAGACAAATTTCTCAAGGAAGGTCTCGAATCGAGTTAATGTTGATTTAAGAACTCCTCGTTTAGCTTTTAAAGTTTTAAGTGGATCTGCCATATTGGTTTCTCCAGCTAAATGTATGTAAATATATACGAGTATAAGAATATGCTTGTTTGTGTACTTGATATTTAACACAAAAAGATATAGGATGTGATATAAGGAGTTTTTTAAAAAGAATAATAGGAGCGCACCTACCTCGAACTGGATGTTGTCTGGTTACAGCACAGCTGATTTTCTTGCGAACGGTGAACTAAACCGGGCCAAGGTCAATGCCGCTTGCTCGTCACTGTCGTGTTTGCAAATTTGTATTTTTGTGTTTTCTTGCTAGTATCACGCTCTGAAGGACCAAATGTTGTGTGTACTTTTGTATAAAACACCACACTAATATTTTTGTTAAGTTTTTATTAAAAAACTGTAAGTATTGATAGGTAATTTATGTATTAATAATGGAATGAATGATATGTTATACGTTCTTCTCGAAGCTCTCTTGTGTGTGTTGTCTTCTCTATGCCCGCAGTCGACCCGTCCACCAATAGGAGCGTGATTGCTTCTTCGCGCGTAGGGTAGGGGAAATATGACAGAGCCGGCGTGTAGGGAGTAAGTTCGCAACAACTAATGTAGATCAATTTTGTAACTTCAATAATAACATAATCAATAATAACATAATTTTTGAGTATTGTCATATTTGAAAAAATAAATCCAAAGTAACAAGAAAACGAATACACGCAAGACCTTAGATTCGAACGTCTAAACTTTTATTAGTTACATTAACATGTTGTAAAATTCAGCCGCCAACTTGAAGCCACCATTATTTATCTTTTATTATATCAAGGTATAACCTACAATTGTATAATTGTAAAAGCGACCATGCCTCGGAAAAATACCACGCAAAGATCACAGGAAACAGGAAGATCACGCAAAGCATCAGGAGTCAGGAGTCACTGATTGGCATGCGCCGGGACATTGACGGTGGACTGTTTGTTAAACAGACAGACCTGAACGCTGAAGGTGCTGAGTACCTGTGTACTGAGTCACTCTGTATAATAATGCAAGGTGACTGTTCAAGTCTGCTTGCGTTTAAAAAACGCTGTATCGCCTACCGTCAATGTCTCGTACTTAAATGTGTTTTATATATAGAGTGATATTGATATATCTAATAATATACAGGGTTATTCAGAACTCATCTCTAAAACTTTGAGGATATGTGTATCCTTAAATAAGAAATCGATATCACCAAAAAAATTTATAATAAAAGCCTTAGGATTTCCCGTAAACAATGTTTAAAGTTATACCATTATAAAGGACTACGTAGCTGGGCAACTTTACTTCAACACATCTGATATATCACATTCCTTCAAAAAACAGTAAAAAACAGTTTTTGTACCTGGCGAACGCCTGGCGAATACAGTTGGAGTGGGGATAATATATCTTATTGTCTATGCAGTCATCAGTCTTTCTGTGTCGCTGTCTCTGTGCTCTGTGTCTCATGTGTACATTAATGCTGAGTTAATGGACATGATTCTTATTTATGGCGAACTTGGACAAAATTCATTGGCAGCTTCGCGCTTGTATGCGGAACGATTTCCCAATCGACACACCGACACATCGATAGTTAGGTTTTATAAGTGGTTGTTGCAGCAAAATGCTGAAAATCCCCAATTTACTTAATAATTTGCGTTTACAAGATCAGCAACCAGGAGGAACATTCGGTTTAGTGCGGCAAAATTGGATAAGGCGTTCCCAAAATCGTGTACAAGTCGAGGAATATTATTTCGAAAAGCTTTTGTAACAAGGTATGTGCAAATTTTTTATACCTAAATTTCACGTTTCTAATACCTAGTAATCAAGTAGCGCAATTCTTCAAAATTAGTGTAACAAAATTTTATTCAATTTAAAGACACGTCACTTTGGTCAGATCTATCTATCTTTAAGTTTATTTTAAAGTAAAAACGCTGCAAACCTTTTTTGCGACGGGTGTCGGTATACTCTCAGATCTTCCGAAATTTGTTTGTACTAGCCTGTTTGCATTGTCAGTCCCAAGGTCACTCCATTACAGTGGACCAGTATCCAACGGCGTGCAATGAAAAATTTTTAAATAGTTTTAAGACCCCGCCAAAAAATTTTTTTTTGCACTACCACATTTGTACATGTATGTTGAACATCCCCAAATTTTATTATGGATAAGTTCTGAATAACCCTGTATAACTCCAATAGAAAAATGTTTCCCAGGTATTTTTATTATAACCGATAAGTATTAAATTTTCTTCACTCAAGCATTCATGACATTATTATAATTGAATGTTTTATGTACAATTATTGAAGCTCGCTCTGAAATTGTAGTTAACCAATTATCTATTAGATAAATTAGTTTAATGAAACAATGAAACATGATTATAATAATGATGTTTCATAACGTTGGTGCAGAAATTTATTCTTGGCGCATTCGCCAAAAATATGAATATTTCCGTGCGGCAAACAATTATTGCTTTCCACCAGTGACTATAGAACTATAGAAAGAATAAGACGGTCAGCGAAGCCTACTTCCACGTACCAGTGCAAAATCGACAAGTTTCAAAACTTCTAGCTCAGGAAGTGCTGCGCCCTATTGAATTTTCACACAACTCGCGTTAAGCTAAAGCAATTTACTGTAAGGCGCGGACGAAGTAAATTGAGACAACGCTGTGTTGCCACTACGTGCACGTAGTAGAATTTAAACGCGAAGATATTCCTTCTAGAAAAGATTTTCGTTTGCATTTTATTGCTAAAATGTAAAACCTATTTTATATCATTCCTTATGCCTTCAGAAAGCAAAATCGCCTGGTCCTCAAAAAATCGTGGTGTGCAGGGGGTAGTTAGGGGTGGTTTTCCAAAAAATTGTAAACATTTTTTTTTGCTTAATTTACATCTACACAACATGTTTAATCATTCCTGAAAGTTTTGTTCTAAAATTCCAAGAGGAAGTATTTTATTTTTAATTTTAAATTATCTGTGCAACACGCTCTTATATGGAGTTTCTTAATATAAAACGCCTCGCGCTAAAACATCGAAATTGCAATATCGTTTACACTAAGCTAACTCAAGAATGCTAATTCTAATCAAAAAAACACTTTCTATGAACGTTGTAGATTAAAGATCAAGGATTAAAATGCTTTTTAATTTTTAAAAATCCGACAAATAGTTTCGTCAAAAAACTGTAAACTGCCAAAGCATGTCGTTATCACCGCGCTTCGACGGCGGAGATGCGAGGATGGTTGAAAATCGCGTGGTCCGCGGTTTATCTGAATGTTAAAGTTCTCCTTATGTATTGTGGAGCTTAGACGGTCGCTTTTCGTTTAAAACAGCGGAAGATATACTGTTATTACAGCAACCGTTCTGATAATCTAAGATATTATAAGAATATAGTGGCTTTTAGTTTATGTACCTATTTGAGTATTGAGTAGGTATTTGTAAATATCTTTTCAAATTCAATTAAATAAATTAATAACAGTTAAATATTAATAAATATTATTTCAAAAAATAATTTTATTAATTATACCTAGGTATCAATTATCAATTACAGCATTTAATTATGCTAAAATCCGCGTTAAAATAGTCCAAAGGTAGGATAGTAAAATTGTTTAAAATTAACACTTAACCTTTTTAATAAAGTCTTTGATAATAATGTGTAATAAGATCTAATATTGAATACTTGTGAAGTTGTGATATACATATCACAAATATTATGGGTGCTTGTGGAGTCGATATTTCGTGGTAAAATCTATTTCTGTAAATAAACAAATAATAATTGGTAAATAAAGAATATAATATTAATATACTTACAAAATTATTTTACAGCATTTAGCTCGGAACTCGGAATTTTCTTCACTAGCAGATAACATTTTCAGGGAATCATTTGTGATTTTTAAGTTTTTCTTTACTTTATTTGCACGTGTAATTTGAGCCATATATTTGCAGGACCCAATGCAACAGATTTGTTTTTCTTGCAGGAACATTGTGGTCCGTTGCAATATATAAAAATGTTTACTTAAATTAATAATATACTTATAATAATAATTTCTTTACCTTTTTTACAACTGCAAATATTTAAAGTATGGGTGTTCTCGGATAGCACCGATTGATACTGTGGGTAAACTTGGCACCAGTTTTCTGTCAACAATTTTCTAGCCACAATCTGATACCTACATCTGGCAAGGATGGTCTGGGTATCGTACTGTTTAGCCATATTTTAGTCTGGTAGTATACACGAAGACAATGCTATTTTAAACTGTCTAAAGTTGGAGGTAATTGCTGATCGGCTTTGAGGACGCTAAAGATCCCTCTAAGCTCATTTATGCAATGCATATTTTCGTTGTTTGTATAGAATCGCATTACAAACTTTACTTTATTTTAGAAGATTTTAATTTTAATAAATCTAAATTGTCACTTATGCCAACATTACTAAGTAAATTGTGATGTGATAAAAACACTTGCCAGCTTGGTTTTTTGCCCATTCCCACAAACTAACTGGTTGTATCACAACCTGTAAGTGCATGAAACGCTGGTAGACATTTTTTCATTAAACTGTCTATTTTCAATTCATGGATTGCTATAAATCTTTCGGTTTGTTTGGTTCAAACTTTCATCCCAATGTCCGGCGTCAGTATCTTTGAAATTCCAATAGTAACAAAACATATCTATCCTTACAATCCAATATGCATCTTGTACCTATATCCTTCTATTTTACCAGACAATATTTATATCAATCCATGAACTGAAAATGGACAGTTAAATGACAAAATGCCTACCAGCGTTTCATGCACTGACATTTTGTGATACAACCAGTCAGTTTGTGGGAATGACCAAAAACCATGCTGGAAAGTGTTTTTATCACATCACAATTTACTTAGTAATGGTGGCATAAGTGACAATTTAGAAGAAGATTTATTAAAATTAAAATCTTCTAAAATAAAGTAAAGTTTGTAATGAGAGTCTATACAAACAACGAAAATATGCATTGCATAAATGACCTTACAGGGATCTTAGCGTCCTCAAAGCCGATCAGCAATTACCTCCAACTTTAGACAGTTTAAAATAGCATTGTCTTCGTGTATACTACCAGACTAAAATATGGCTAAACAGTACGATATCCAGACCATCCTTGCCAGATGTAGGTATCAGATTGTGGCTGGAAAATTGTTGACGGAAAACTGGTGCCAATTTTAACCACAGTATCAATACTATCCGAGAACACCCATACTTTAAATATTTGCATTTGTAAAAAAGGTAAAGAAATTATTATTATAAGTATATTATTAATTCAAGTAAACATTTCTATAGATTGCAACGGACCTTAATGTTCCTGCAAGAAAAAACAAATCTGTTGCATTGGGTCCTGCAAATGTATGGCTCAAATTACACGTGCAAATAAAGTAAAGAAAAACTTAAAAATCACAAATGCTTCCCAGAAAATGTTATCTGATAGTGAAGAAAATTCCGAGTTCCGAAATATCGACTCCACAAGCACCCATAATATTTGTGATATGTATATCACAACTTCACAAGTATTCAATATTATATCTTATTACACATTATGTATTATCAAAGACTTTATTAAAAAGGTTAAGCGTTAACTATAAACAATTTTACTATCCTACCTTTGGACTATTTTAACGCGGATTTTGGCATAATTAAATGCTGTAATTGATATATGTATATAATTAATAAAATTATTTTTTGAAATAATGTTTGTTTATTAATATTTAACTGTTATTAATTTATTTAATTGAATTTGAAAAGATATTTACAAATACCTACTCAATGCTCAAATAGGTACATAAACTAAAAGCCACTATACCTATTCTTAGAATATCTTAGATTATCAGAACGGTTGCTATAGTAACAG
Organism: Pogonocherus hispidulus; assembly: GCA_963924545.1. Lineage (NCBI taxonomy): Eukaryota > Metazoa > Arthropoda > Insecta > Coleoptera > Cerambycidae > Pogonocherus > Pogonocherus hispidulus. The sequence goes on along the minus strand of OZ004692.1, from coordinate 27,181,068 downwards.
TGTATCTTCCGCTGTTTTAAACGAAAAGCGACCGTCTAAGCTCCAAAATACATAAGGAGAGCTTTAATATTCAGATAAACCGGAATTTGTCGGATTTTTAAAAATAAAAAAGCATTTTAATCCTTAATCTACAACGTTCATAGAAAGTGTTTTTTTGATTAGAATTAGCATTCTTGAGTTATCTTAGTGTAAACGATATTGGAATTTCGATGTTTCAGCGCGAGGCGTTTTATATTAAGCAACTCCATATAAGAGCGTGTTGCACAGATAATTTAAAATTAAAAATAAAATACTTCCTCTTGAAATTTTAGAACAAAACTTTCAGGAATGATTAAACATGTTGTGTAGATGTAAATTAAGCAAAAAAAAATTTTTACAAATTTTTTGAAAACCACCCCTAACTACCCCATGCACACCACGATTTTTTGACGACCAGGCGATTTTGCTTTCTTAAGGTATAAGGAATGATATAAAATAGGTTTTACATTTTAGCAATAAAGTGCAAACGGAATGACACGATAGAATCATTTTTTAACTCCACTAACGGCACGGCAGAACAAATTTAAAAAATTAATAGTGGAGTATGCTACATTTTCTATATGGAGCAATAAACTTGCGAACAGTCGCTTTAGTAAAACCAAATCAGACAAATAGTATTATTCTATTAGTTATTTATTAGCTATTAGTTATTGCCTATACGGAATGGTTAATTACGACTTTTTTTATTGGGCAGATCTTTTTATTAACAAAAATAGACCTAACTGATGCATTTGCTTTCACCACAAGTATATACTTGTGCTTTCACTGTATTTTTTTTTAATTTTAAAGCAGAAACGTAAGTGATCATTGGTCATTATGATGTAATACACGTCTCCAAAAAATAGATTAGTTTTTTCGAAAAAATCACCTGTTAGGCAGCCTAATTTTGACCAAGCGAGAAACTTTTTTATTTTAAGAAATTTTTGGAACAAAAAAAGGTTGTATAGACCCTGATTTCAAAATAAATAATTTTTAAATCTAAGCAGCACGCGGTTTGTCACCCAGCCGTCCTTTATACAAAATAAGAAGCAGTAGATGCGACACGATTTTAGCGCAATCACAATTAAAAATGTTATGGCTAGCAACAAGAAAATATTTCAGATAGTGATAAAATTTTAAATCTAGTTATACCACAGCTTACCATATGGTAAGCTGTGGTTATACCCTTCTGTGTGCGAATTTTTTTACTGGCAATTCGTAAGGTCGTATTGTCAATTTTTATTTTAGAGCAATAAATTATAGTTTTATTGTAATTCAATTATAAGTATAATAAATATAAAATGCGACATGGAGTGTTTAATCTTGGAAAAAATAGTTTTACAAGGCCCGGCAGTAATTCTGTTTACAGACCTAGAAAACAAGGTTAACACTTATTGTAGCGGTTAAAAAAAACTAGATAAATACGGTGAAAGAATATTACAACATAAAGAAAGTTTTTTTGTTTTAAAAACTTTTTCAATGTATTACCTTTGTTTCATTCCCGGCTTGTATTTAAAAATGTTCATAAATAAAAAAGTTTGTCGATTGGTGAAATTTTAACTACAAGAAATGTTAATTCGTACATTAACATTTTTTTTTTACAAAAAAACTTTGGTATTTTTTGGCAATATATTATTTTTAATGTTGTATGTCAAGTCAAGTATCCACTTTCAAACAAAAATAAATATGTTTCGATTTTCCAAGTGGCAGTGACTAATATAGTCACTGCAAGTAGTTATCTAGATATCGAATGATATTTATAAAGAAACTATGTACGCAGATTTCCTGAATTATACATATTTTTTTAATACAAAATGTCGGTCCTAATGAAAAATATGGTAAATCGCCATTTTTGATGCACAATAATATACTAAACAAAACTATGTTGGTTTCATTTGGTTATATGTAACTCTCAAAAAAAGTCACAATTTTCATCAAAAATTGCTCCGCTATAAGAAAATATATACACGGTGTCCCACCGGGAACCGCCTCGATCTATACAGGGTGGGCGAAATTCGAGGCTGACTATTGGGATCTCGGAAACGGTAAGAGATACGAGAACGGTTAAATTGGGGCAAAGTTGCGTAATTTTGTGACCAATAATATGCCGTCAGGAACTCCAGAATATCTACATTCGTTTTTGAGTTATTTCAAAAAAACCAAAATTTTGAGTTCGTTTTTAATTTTTCTTAGCTTTATTTGAGACGATATCAAAAAACTGACAAGAGTTTTTCATTTCCACTTTTTATGCTGTGGCAGTACAAAATTTCCGTTACGGCGTTTCGTCCGATCAGGACAAACTTCAACTTTATTTTTTTAAATAGTTACTTACTTTGTTATCATTATTTTAAATTTAATTATACGGTACAACTTGTCTTACCATATAAAACCAAATTTGAACATTCAATAACATGATTTGGACTATTATTTTGTATTCTCCTGTAAATACTGCTATGTTCAAAACTACCGTTTTCTGTCAATTGTCTGTGCAGTTTCGAAAATGTCGTTCTATGTGGTTGTAGCCTTTCTGGGTATGTTTCAAAATATTATTGTTCAGATCTGGTTGAATTTTTGTAACATTTATAATAAATTTCAATCATATCACATTATTCTTGATTTGTAAACGGCATAATTACTTATTATTTAAAGCGAAGCTCTTTACGTCAACGTCAAATTATATTGACAATTAGAATTGTTTTATAACAAATGTCATCGGCCCAAAGCATACTAGATTCGATCGTCTTAAAAGTTATTCCTAGTATTTGAGCAAAAATAATAATTAAAACTATAAAGTATCATACATCATTGGAATCAGAATAAAAAATCCTATCGTTTTTCGTAAGAAACATTATGGGTCCCTATTTAAAAAAATAAAGTTGAAGATGGTCCTGATCGGACGAAACGCCGTAACGGAAATTTTGTACTGCCACGTTATAGAGCATAAAAAGTGGCAATGAAAAAGTCTTGTCAGTTTTTTGATATCGTCTCAAATAAAGCTAAAAAAAATTAAAAACGAAAACTCAAAATTTTGGTTTTTTTGAAATAACTCAAAAACGAATGTAGATATTCTGGATTTCTTGACGGCATATTATTGGTCACAAAATTACGCAACTTTGCCCCAATTTAACCGTTTCCGTATCTCTTACTGTTTCCGAGATCCCAATGGTGAGCCTCGAATTTCGCCCACCCTGTATATGGCAAACTACATTTAGGAAAAAATTGAAAATTGGGCAGTGTACCAAAGTCACTGGGGGCAAGCGATCTAAAATATTTTCAAGATGGCCGCACTTCCGGTTATACCGGAAGTCGGTGTCAACTTGCTTATTTCAAATGAAACATCCTGTATATTATTAGATTTTTGAATTCTACTCAAAACTTTAAATATATTTCATGTAGGATGTCCTATACCTATCTTCAACCGTTTTTGAAATATTGACAGGTGAATATTGACATTTTTCAACTTTGACACCCTGTAAAATCTAAACGGTTTGAGATCGAACAAAACGGTTTGCACATTCCTATCTTAACTTTTCTTAAGCTATCGTTTGATACTAATTTAAGATTTTCTAGAAATTAAAAATTTTCGATTAAATTTAATCTCTTGGTTAAATCTGAAATTGGTATCAAACGATAGCTTATAAAAAGTTAAGATAGGAATGTGCAAACCGTTTTGTTCGATCTCAAACCGTTTAGATTTTACAGGGTGTCAGAGTTGAAAAATGTCAATATTCACCTGTCAATATTTCATAAACGGTAGCTTATAAAAAGTTAAGATAGGAATGTGCAAACCGTTTTGTTCGATCTCAAACAGTTTAGATTTTACAGGGTGTCAGAGTTGAAAAATGTCAATATTCACCTGTCAATATTTCATAAACGGTAGCTTATAAAAAGTTAAGATAGGAATGTGCAAACCGTTTTGTTCGATCTCAAACCGTTTAGATTTTGCAGGGTGTCAAAGTTGAAAAATGTCAATATTCGCCTGTCAATATTTCATAAACGGTTTAAGATAGGTATAGGACATCCTACATGAGATATATTTAAAATTTTGAGTAGAATTCAAAAATCTAATAATATATAGGGTGTTCCATTTGAAATAAGCAAGTTGACACCTACTTCCGGTATAACCGGAAGTGCGGCCATCTTGAAAATATGTTAGATCGCTTGCCCACAGTGACTTTGATACAGTGCCCAATTTTCAATTTTTTCCTAATTATAGTTTGCCATGTAGATCGAGGCGGTTCCCGGTGGGACACCGTGTATAAGTACCATTATTTTGTATTTAAGACAAAATGTTTAGAAAATAAAGTTGTTTATAATCCAAATTACAATTCTGTAAATCCAAGTTTTGAATTTTAAAATAAATGATTATTTACGTTCTCGAGAATTATCATTATTTTTTATTTTAAACCAAATGTTTATAAAATCAAGTTGTTTGTAATAAAAAATGCCCAATTACAATTTTTGAAATTGAATTGAAATTGATCTAAAAAATCGGAAGGTCAAGTAGTAACTTGTTTCAAGACATCCATTAGACAAATTTTTATTTTTATGCATACTAATTGTAAGCCCTAATTAATATCTCGGTAATTACTCATTTTAGCAAAGTCTAACAAGAATACATTATTTACGTATAAAACACTGGCGAACTTAAAAACATAGGAAAAACTAGGATTTATTAATTAGGCAATATAGGAGTTATGGGAAACATAATTTATTATTTTTAAACTTCAACGCTAGGTTTATTGCTTTTGAGGTTACAGATTTGGTTTTCTCTGAAACCTCAAAGGCAATAAAGTGACGCCTTCTATGTATAATGATTTTGTTGTCACTCGGTATATTATTTATGTGGACAAAATTCTAATTTTTCTCTGTGGTTTTACTGTTTTGTTTGGTGGTTTTTTGGTATTTTTCCTCGGGTTTTGCTTCTGGCCTCGGAAAACCATTTCATAAAACGAAAAATTTTTTATTTTAATTAGATAATCTATTAGAATTCCAAAATGGTAAGTGCAATTCTTAAACAATTCGTTTCTATATTTGTCCGCCGTCGTTGCTAATAATTCTTCTCTAATTTTATGTACATACCTACTACGACGTATTAATATTTATGTCTATTAATTCCATCATCAAAAGCATTTATTAAAATAGAAACCAATTCAAGTAACTTTCTAGATTGTTCCTATGAACCATAGGTCCGTAAATGTTTTATATTTCCTAGATTTCCTGTTTATTTAATATATAATTAATATTTCAATCTAAATTACCTTTTTATTCATTCCTTAACCCTTATCCATAACACCATTCCTCGGCAATCATTTTAAATTTAATATTTGCTATGCAAAATAATATAAAAATAATACCTATATTTAATAATATTTGTCAATCTATACATAAATATCAAAAAATTTTAAGTGTAATAACATGCACCTTACTCTAGGATGGTTAAAATAATTTCCGGAAATTTTTTAAATTACGATGGCTACGAAAGAAAATATAAGCTTCTAATTCGTTAGAAAACGCTGTGAAATTTTTATTAGAATCCCGCGTACGGGAGTATATCCACGTCCAAATTTAAATTCGACTTCTAAATTCGGCAACGTTGCGATCTCCGGTTCGACGATCTGTTTACCGATCCACTGAATTATTAGCATAACTGCCGCATCTCCCTAGCGGAGACAACAATCGAAGAGCTTCCCATTATAATTTTCTGTTTCAGAGATGTCGCACCCTGAGCGGACGTTAATTTTATAAGCTCATAATTTATTTAGGGGCTGACCCTCTTATTCTTTCTATACTCACTGTTTCCACCAGGACATATTTAGATATTGGCGAATGCGCCAAGAATAATTTTCTGTCCCATTTGGATATCTAACAAAAACCCAATTTTCTAAATTGTTGTATTGTTAAGAATATCGGTTGATACAGACCAGATTTTTAAACGCTTGGGGAACGGAACAGTGTTTAACAAACCAAAACGCCAAATGTAAGTGATATGAATTATGGGAACATAGAAGGATCTTTATATTGTAGAGGCAACAAGATAATGACCAATTTCTCGTGGAATTTTCCGGGATCAGTTACAAAGTAAGGCTTAAATCCCTTCATAGTAGTAACTAGTTCATAGTAGTCTTGGTGGTTGCATATGAGCAACTCTGTTGAATGTCGCCACCTTTCTTTAATTTTCTCTTTTCTTTTTGTATTTTGTATAATTCAAAAATAAAGGCATTTATCTATCTATCTAACTAAGTACACTTTTCCACTGTAGAAATCTGAAACAACAGGAGAAAAGATGTCGTTCGCGACACTAGATAGAGGGGGATGAACATACAATCCATTGCGAAACTTTGTTTCGCAAGTCTAGAAGCGTAGCTTTAGTCTGTTTTGGCACGACTTAACAACGAGTTGTCAGTACTTGAGGTTTGAAAGCTTTACCCTCATAGTATGAGGGCAAACCAATAAGAGCGTATAAAATATGTTCTTTCAGACGTTGCCGTTGCCGAAGATGCTGTTAAAAGAAGAATAAGTTCATTCATATTCATTATTCATTAGTTCAATTCGTTTTCAGAAATGTATTAACAAACGTTTTTAAGAGACATTATGACTTTAACAGACAAAATGAGTTCAGTATTTGTATTTCTCTTTTGCTTAAGTTTTTCAATAATATTTTTTTGTTATTAAAAAAGTTTCCCAAAAATGAAGTGTTTTCATTCAAATTCTACTACCCTCTCAGTCATAGAATATAGGAAGTGTATCAGGAATACATCCTTCCATGGACGCCCAGTATAAGACGACCCACGGTAAGTCAAGAAACCTTTTATACGTAGATCAAAGCATACCCCGAATCCAACGACAGTGAAATTGATTTAGTAAAATTAGACTGTCCCTTTCGAGATAAATGAACAAATAAGTAAGTTTTCGTGAAGCTTAGTAAGTACCTACAACGGACAGTCTATTACAGATATTTTTTTAAGAGAAACGTGTTGTAATTATTAAATGAAATATAAAATACAAATCTAGACATTACAAAACTGAATTTGATTAACGAAATACAAAAATGGTGCATCTGAAATAATTACAGTTAGAATATTGAAATAAATATCGCCTAAATATAAAGTGATTATAAATAAATAAAAATGCATACCTACCCACATATTTTGTGTATCAATAAATTAATGAAATATAGTGGATTCATATATTTTTTCCAGTGTATATTGTTGATATACACACAACACAGAATGTATTATTTGAAGGAGATGCCGAAAACAACTACAGAATATATTATCCACAGAGTTGTAAACCGAAGTTGAACTATAAAGCGTTATATCTGGGGTCTAATGGTATCAGTGGGATTGTCACTGTTTTAGAACATAGTAGAAGTGATAGGATAAAGATATTATGGACGGAGTAAATCTAAACTATTAAGATATTATCAAACTTTAATAATGTCTTCGGCATAAACTGAACCTTTAGTAAATTTACACGTCGCGTGACCCGACTGTGACAAATTAAGTAACTCCGACTAGGGAGGTATGTTTTAATTTTATTATAGTAGCATATGCTGCTGGAAACCGTCAATTGATAGAAATTGCCTATAATAAAGATACTTTTACAGGGAGAAAATATTCTGTATTCAATATAGGTAAAACTTCGGTTTTGAATTTTAGCGTGTTTTGTAAAAAAAATATATTTAAAATTTATGTACCTATATAAGAGTGAGTTTTATGTATGGAACGCCTCAATTATCTCGGAAACGGCTTGCCCGATTTTTATGAATTTTGGTTTATAAGGGTTTTGTAATATGGCCGATATTATTGTGGCATTTACATTGTTGTCAGATCTTTCGTTTTTCCGGAAATATACTGAAATTTGTTATTTCAAATGGATCACCCTATATATTTTTTTGTTTCTGAAATCTCTAAGAAATTTAGAATATTTTTCATGTAATGTTCCCTATACCTAATTGCCATAATTTCGGAGTTACAGCTACATTTGCAATATCTCCGCCGAAGTTAAAATATTACATTAGGGCGGCTATGTCTGCGACAAAAACAATTTTGACGTTTTAATAAACTATTATTGTTGGTGTTTATTGAAAGTTACAATGGCCCGTTTATCTGAGAAAGAACGAATTGAGATTTTAATGATATTAGGATATGGTGATGTGCGTAGAAGTCAACAGGAAACGTGTAATATCTTTAATAATTTATATCCTAATAGAAATCCCATAGGATCTTTTGAAAACATAAAGTAAAGGCGGTTACAGCTGATGCTCAAAATGTTGTCCGTTTACTTCCATACAAGAAGCCATGCGAGGTTTAAAACTTTGCAGTACATTTTGTAACATTCCTGACTGCTCAATTCTTCTTATCTCTGTGGTAATCCTATCTTTTAATTCCTGAATATTGGCAGGTTTGGTTTTATAAACAATATTTTTTAAGTGACCCCACAGGAAATAGTCTAAAGGATTCATGTCGGGTGATCGCGGGGGCCATTCGATAAAACCACGCCTTCCAATCCATCTTCTGGGAAACACATCGTTTAGGTATTGCCTCACGTCACGCGCATAGTGAGGTGGAGCCCCATCTTGTTGCACCCAAATATTGTTATTTGGGACATTGTTATTGTCTGAAAGTTTCAAATAATAAAATTTCTAAATTAACAGGCAATTGAGAATACTTACTTAGATTTGGAAATAACCGAGCCAACTCAGGTATAATATTATTCTGTAATAAATTTAAATACGCCGGACCATTTAAGTTTCCTTCAATGAAAAAAGGACCAATTATTTTGTCGCCTATTATTCCAGCCCATACATTAATCTTTTGTGGAAATTGGGTGTGGGATTCTCTCATCCAACGAGGATTGTTACGTGACCAGTATCTGCAATTATGCCGATTTACGTTTCCATCAATACAAAAAGTGGCCTGATCGGAAAACATAACATTATTTAAAAAATTTGGATTATTTTGATCGTAACATTTTTCCATCATTGTGTCGGCAAACTCTTCACGTCTATCGAAATCATCATCTGACAACTCTTGAACCAATCTTACTTTGTAAGGATGGAATTTATTGGCATGTAAAATTTTCATTATGGATGTTTGAGAAATATCAACTTCCCTGGATATTTGTCTAGTACTCAAGTGTGGATCTTCTTCTAACATAACACAAACATCTAAAGATTTGTTTTCAGTTGTTGCAGTTTTTATACGCCCTGATTTCGGTAAATCTTTTATGGCTCCAGTTTGGTTAAACTTTTTTAACAACTTACTCACAGTAGATCTTGTTATGGGATTTCTATTAGGATATAAATTATTAAAGATATTACACGTTTCCTGTTGACTTCTACGCACATCACCATATCCTAATATCATTAAAATCTCAATTCGTTCTTTCTCAGATAAACGGTCCATTGTAACTTTCAATAAACACCAACAATAATAGTTTATTAAAACGTCAAAATTGTTTTTGTCGCAGACATAGCCGCCCTGATGTAATATTTTAACTTCGGCGGAGATATTGCAAATGTAGCTGTAACTCCGAAATTATGGCAATTAGGTATAGGGAACATTACATGAAAAATATTCTAAATTTCTTAGAGATTTCAAAAACAAAAAAATATATAGGGTGATCCATTTGAAATAACAAATTTCAGTATATTTCCGGAAAAACGGAAGATCTGACAACAATGTAAATGCCACAATAATATCGGCCATATTACAAAACCCTTATAAACCAAAATTCATAAAAATCGGGCAAGCCGTTTCCGAGATAATTGAGGCGTTCGATACATAAAACTCACTCTGTATATACATATAATTTAAATTTTCCTAAAGTTTTTTTTATAGTTTTTTAAGTTTCCTATAATGAATATAATAAGTAGGTACAGAAAAATTTTTAATTGTGTTAATTGAGTAGTACCTAAACTCTAACCATCATTCAGTGCTGGAATGAGGTAAACCTGAAAACCCGCATTACCTCATAGTTAGGGCGACAATCAAACATCAGCCGATGCTAATCTCTTACATTAACACCATAAGCTATGTCACTCTTCCCATTATACTTAGCCACGCTAAGCCCTCTTTGCGAACAGAGTAGACAATTTAATTAAATATTGTCTGGTAAAAAGGGGATATGAACCCACAACCTCTGGGTTGACCGATCTAAACACTAGACCCTGAGCCACTAACTAGATATATAAATAATAATCTAATTTAAATAGATCAATGATTATTCAGGAAACTTAAGTAAATAAAAATGTAAAACATATTTGCGCTCTGCTATTCTATTCCCCTCTAAGGACGATAAACAAAAACATTTACTGAAACTGAAGATAGTTGTTTTATTAAAACAGTTAAAACAGGCATTAAATTAAAAATAGATAGAGAAAATTAAATATCACTTTTACATGTAGTTTCTGTAAACAAATAACTGTAACTTTAACAGTCTTCGAAATTATTATATCAAATTATTTAATTTTAGAGCCCACAAAAAGCAATTATTTAGTGGTGTCGAATACACCTTTCCCAAATGTGGTTGATAGATCTTGAAAAATAATGAATAGGACAATTCGCCTTTCTCTGTATTGCAGAAAAGGCTATTTGTGCACTGAACCTCGGGAATTATTAGTTTCTTCCCTAAAGGTTCAGGGACATAGCTCCGGTTAGCTCTGGGCTCAAGGCGTGGAATGGATTTTTCTGTGAAGCTTAATTTATAAAAATTTGGGCACCAGGTAATTTAGACGAGAAAAAAAATTATGAAGTTGTGAATACGTGAATGTAAGAACAAACAAATTAAGTTAAGATAAAAGTATATATTACAAATTGTATTTACAACAACAAATTTACGTTAACTTCAAAGACTCTACTCTTGTACTCGGTAAAATTCAGTGAGAGTAGACAATTTATTAAATGCAATTTATTAATAGTAAAATGATGAGGACTAGTTGATGATGATGATTAGTTATTCTAAGGTTACGTGGCCTTTTATAACTATAAATCTGAAAATATTTTTGTGACACCGCCCAAAAGAACTTAAGTATATTATAATGTTTTTACGAGACAGTGGCATGTGTTTTATCCCTTCAATTAACAGAATTATCTGATTTGCGTGTATACTCGTAGACACTTGATTTGCATTTAAAGAATTTAATATTTTTGCATTTAACAAGAAATCTTATCTACTAAGTAGACTAAAAAGGAACCTCATTATATCTAAGTAGTGTCAAAAGAAATGTCTAGATGCTTATAATTAATATCCCTAGAATTTACTAACCATGCGATGTTCTATTAATCAAATAATTTTGAAAATGAATTAGTTGAAGGTACGTAAGTATATCTTATCACTTATCACTACTTCCTACTTCTTTTTAAGTGGATATGTATACCAGTATGTTATAGGTGCAACACAAAATCTGATATTACTCTACTGTTTGAGTTAGATCATAAAATACCAAATTACAACCTCAAAAATTAAAATTCTGATGCATTTTTAATTTGTTCATTTATTAATTTCAATTCTGCATGCTACAAGACGTAGATTAACTTTGACTTTTTCTAATCTATGAACGTAGACTTTATACTACACCAAACCCTCCACCAATCCACTATTAGTGATCAAGTGTGCGAACCAAAACAAAATGCGGCTTGTAATAGTGTGTTGCATACAGAATGGCAACGATAGGCCCATGCATTATTAACAGTCGTCTGTGTCTGTGAGCGAGTCTATTGAAAAGTAGCCACCTAATTATTGTTCCCTACGGTCTTGTATGAAGTTGTTTTGCTGTAAAATCCATTTAATGTGACATTTATCGGCCAATATGATAACAAATTCCGCCAGATATATGTCTATACTTGTCTTCTGCAGAGGTATTACATACAAGTGTCTTAAAGTTGAGACATAATAAGCAGATTTGTTTAAGATCATAAAAAGTCAACTTAAACATAAGCGTTAAAAATTGCCTGTAATGTTAGTATTCTCGCTTATACTTACAACTACATAATATCAAAATCTTCCAAAAACTTAAACATCCAGAATAAAATAATTAGAAACGGGACGAATTTATGTCGCAAATCGTGAGTTCTAGCCGTTTAGAAATAGTATATTATGTATCAAGTTTTATAAATGCCATTTTAGTCACAATTTTTATTAATCACGAGCGAAGCGTAGCGGAGCGAGTGTTTAATAAAATGAGTGAATAAAATGGCGTTATACAACGAGTTGCATACTATAATTTTTCTACGATAGCAAATATCTAATTTGGTTCATTTTTCCACAATTACTTTCCACAAAATTACTTCTCTTGTCACGCCGCGTCAAATTAGTTTGACAGATTGATTAAAAATGACACAGACAACTATGTTGATTTTTTCAATAATTTCAATCCGTGACTAAAGCGCACGAAGCCACGGCTTATCAAGAGTGGCGTTCGGTAATTACCTCAGATTGATCTTTTTAATCCGTATCGTTCATTATTTACATCTAGAGGTAGGGGAGGTAAATCTTGATCGTTCAGAAATTAAATCAGATCGATCAGAGCAAGATCTGTTTGCTCGAAGCATTTTGATCGAGGAGAAATTAATCTGAATTTGTGAGGTTGTGGTGGTCATGGTTGTCAATTGTCATTGACTTTTTGAAGTTGTAGTTGGTTGTAATTGAGTTGAGATATAATTTTTTGGAAATGGAGAAGTAGATTTACAATTATTTGATTTACAAAATACAATTATACATTAAATTTACAATTTACAGAAATTTGGTACTGTTTCATAAGCGAAGTTCCCTTTTTTTTTCAAACAATTTGTACATTCTTCATCTTCATCTTCAAAAATTATTTCATATCCTTGGACTGCATTTAAAATGGTTGATTTTACAATATTAATTATTTAAATAATTCGAAATAGAATATAAACAAACTGTCAACAAAGTCAAAACAGAAAAGGTGAGGTTATATTATGCCTTATGCAATCCATTTCGTTCATTTATTTTCTATTGTCTGTCTCATATGGAATCACGTGACTGTAATCTCATCGCATCCGTGAGCATATTACCGAACACAATATTGTGTGTTTAAAAAATCACTTAGCGTCATGGAAACATATACGAAAAATGGCATTTTAAAGATGGGGAGTAGAAAAAAGTACACAGTGAGGACATAAAGTCCGCCCCCCCCCTCTAATTTTTGAACCACTGGGTAGATTGTAATGAAATTTGGAATGATAATAGTTGCGTTCGGTAATATGCTCACGGATGCGACGAGATTATAATCACGTGATTCCAGATAAGACGGACAAATAGAAAATAAATGAACGAAATCGATTGCATAAGGCATAATATAACCTCACTTTTTCTGTTTTGACTTTATTGTTGACGGTTTGTTTATATTCTATTTCGAATTATTTAAATAATGAATATTGTAAAATCAACCATTGCAATCCAACGATATGAAATCATTTTTAAAGATGAAGAATGTACAAATTGTTTGGAAAAAATTCAAACTTCGCTGAAGAAACTGTGTCAATTTTTTCTGCCAGGCAGTTTAAAGAACATTTTAGAATATCTGCAGAAACATTTGAAGACTTCTTAGGAAAATTACATTACAAAATTACCAGCTACAACTTCAAAAAGTCAATGACAATTGACAACCATGACCACCATAACCTCACAAATTCAGATAAATTTTTCTCCTCGGCCAAAATGCTTCGAGCAAACAGATCTTGCTCTGATCGATCTGATTTAATTTCTGAACGATCAAGATTTACCTCCCCTACCTCTAGATATAATTAATGAACGATACGGACTAAAAAGATCAATCTGAGGTAATTACCGAACGCCACTAAGATATGACTAAATTCTGCATTTTTTGACACATCAATGACAGCTCTGAATGTCAAAGTGACAGCTGGGCGGGCAATAGGTTCATTTTTTGTCGAGTGGGGACTCATTTTGAAGCTATGTTTATGCTCAAAACATCCCCCAATTTAGAGAACACTTGGTTCAGTAATTTCCAAATAAAAACCAGTTATATCGATTTCTGTTATATCATTTTTTTGCATACATATTACAAATTATTGTAAATTATTCAAAGCAGAACAAAAATTAAAAGTAAACAAATAACAATAAACCATCCCTAACCTAAAATAACCTAAATTAAAAAATTATGAAATAATTTAAATTAAACCTAAAAAAAAAAAAAAAATTTAGAGGCAGAAACAAATTTAGAAAACACGTGTTAGGTACCTCAAAAGATGTTGAAAATGACCTCCATGGACCTCCTGACAAATAAATATTCCATGGGTAAGTTCTATTATAAAGATTATGTGGTAAAAAGATTATGTTATAAACTGATATTACTGGTTTTTATTTGGAAATTACTGAACCGAATGTTCTCAAATTTGGGGGATGTTTTGAGCATAAAAATAATTTCAAAATGAGTCCCCACTCGACCCCCATTTCCATATAAAAAAAATTTCCTATTGCGCGCCCAGCTGTCACTTTAACATTCAGAGCTGTCATTGATATGTCAAAAAATGCAGAATTTAGTCATATATTATCGTTCCAAATTTCATTACAATCTACTCAGTGGTTCAAAAATTAGAGGGGGGGGGGGGACGGACTTTATGTCCTCACTGTATAATACCACTGCTGTATAATCGTTCACTCGCCCGAAATACCTACTTGTATATCTTGAATATAATTTTGGTCGCATATAAATAAGATCATATACATATCCCAGATAGCACACACCTATTCCTAGAATATACCTAAATTATTCTGAAGGAAGATTGGAATATTATATAGATAAATTTTGGGAATATTTGTAGAATATCGAAAAGTACACACTTTTCTATATCTAGAGAATATTCCTAAACTTATTCCAAGAATAATCCACAAGATAATACAAGAATAATTATAAAATATTCAAATAATAATCGCAGAATAGTCCCAGAATAAGGGAACAAATATTCCGAGGTCACCAAAAATGACACAAAGAATAATCTATAAATATATTATATAGATAATTATAGATTATAAATATATTACATACATTATTTTTAGATTCATTTTTGGATTTTGGTTAGGACGTATTTAATCCTGGAATATTTTTTTTGGCGGAAGGCGGAAGATATTCAAAAGGAAAAACTTCGCCGAAACCTCCATCCTCCATTTAACCAGACAATTTTTTTTGTCTGAGTCGTGGCTCGACTGGGTCGCGGCTTGAGGTGTATTGCCACCTCAACCTAACCTGCCTATTAAGCTTCGTCAATACGAGATAAGCACAATGACATACAGGCAGCAAAGACACTTAGAGAAGTACGTCAGCATTCTGCTGGTAGGACATAAGTGTCTCCATCCAGCGGCATAATCACAAACTATAAAAGCCCGGCTAGGATGCTCTACTTGAAAATAAGTGTGTTTCTAAAGGCGGAACATATTCAAAAAGAAAAACTTCGCCGAAACCTCCATTTAACCAGACAACAATTTTTTGTCTGGGTCGTGCTTGAGGTGGTGAGTAGCATGATGACACCGGGGGCAGCACCGCTGTCCAGTGGTAGAGTCGCAAACGACAGTGCTTTTCGTAGGTGACAATACACCTCAATACATCTTGCTACGTTTCATAATATTTTACAAAAAATATTACAAAAATCAAACGCATAATATATTCTAGAAATATTAAACGCATGTTTCTTCTGTATATATTGCTGGTTAGCTGCAATAGACATTACTCGAATATTATTTTCAGAATGTTTTATAACACAACCGCAAGTCTTGGTGCAATTTCACAAAAAAATATTTTGCGAGAATATTTAATGCATATTTTTTGTGCATATTACTAGTGCCAGCTTTAATATATATATTACTCGAATATTTTTCTCATAATATTTTATAACGAATATTACGAGAATATTCTATAAAAGAACGCAATATATTAACTCTATAGTAAATATTACTGGAATATTAGATTCATAATATTCTATAACTAATATTACAAGAATATTCTTTAAAGAATACAATATATTAACTCTATAATAAATATTACTGGAATATTAGATTCATAATATTCTATAACTAATATTACAAGAATATTCTTTAAAGAATACAATATATTAACTCTATAATAAATATTACTGGAATATTCTATTCATAATAT
The DNA here is from genome assembly GCA_963924545.1 of Pogonocherus hispidulus. Lineage (NCBI taxonomy): Eukaryota > Metazoa > Arthropoda > Insecta > Coleoptera > Cerambycidae > Pogonocherus > Pogonocherus hispidulus. The sequence goes on along the minus strand of OZ004692.1, from coordinate 27,164,906 downwards.
TCTAAAATGAATATTTTAAGAATATTATATAAAGTGTATATTTATTATAAGCATATTACTGGAATATTGACAATGAATAATCATTTTAGAAGATTTACAGATTATTCCATAAATAATTTGTGCTATCTGGGATGTATGGCTTCTATGTACCCACTTCGGAAAATCATTTTCTGGATTGGTGGGCCTTTAGGACATAGGTACCTACTTACTATAGAAAATAAAAATTTTGCAAATTAACTAAATTTTATCAATGGTTTTTTAGTTTGATATATTATAATTCTGTAATATTACAAAAGATATTTGGATTTTTTTTTAAATAAAAAAAAATTATATAATAAAAATTTAAAATCTCTTCAGTTGAAGTTTATAATAATAAGAACCAAAGTAGGTAACCATAATTTTAAGTTTACGAGGTTTGAGTGTGATTTTGTCCATTTGCTCTTTACAAGAAAATTTTATTAATAAAATAAAAAACACAAGAGATACTTATTCAGTCATAATTCATGCAGTTGAGTATTTAAAATTTTTCTTAATATTAACAAAAATTGTAATTAAATTAAAAACTTCATTGTTCCTTCCACCCTTCCCCATATTCATTAATTCCACCATTCCTGTTCATAATAGGAATAATGTGCTGTTTATAGTTGACTTACCTTGCATAGGTCACTCTACACTATGAGTGTAGACACTGTGGCCAATCGAAAACAGTAGGTTCAACTTCTGACTAAATTTCTTGCAAGCCTGTATTCTTTCTCATCAAATAGAAATAGACTTGTTTTAGGGGTTATATAAATATCTGTACATTTATTCTAGGTCTATTTTAACGGACGATCTGATCTTAATTATAATACTGTTAGGTATTTGTAACGATGCATAAGTTAACTGAAGAATTTATAATGGTTGGCACGAATAATTTCATTCTAAATATCTGAATCAATTAAAATACAAATTTCGATACCTACACAGAAGAAAAACGTTCATTAATGAATCCGGGGGCGTCGCTACAGATTTTTTCGAGGAATACTTTGACTCATTTTACTAATGGTTAGACATTTTAGACGAGGCGATTAAAAAGTCAAATGACATTTTAATATACATTCTTAAAAGAATCAGCAGTCATTTGATTATACTAAAACTTTTGTTTTACATATCATGCGAAAGTCAATTTTGTGTTTAGGGAATACCTACCTGCTTATAAATACTTAATAGTACCTATCTACATATTAGTAATGGTGAGAAACACACCGTAACGTCCTCTTTGGGTCTTTGCTACTATATGTCTCACAAAATATATGTCTGACAATGACAATTGTTATCAAATTGCGATAGAAAGATAAAGACCTGCTTTTCTGCAGGAGCCATTATATCAGTGACCTCTATTGTCTTTGAGGAAGATAATCCTACTTATTCATTTGAAATTTGAAGGTAGATGATGTACACATCATCTACACTGCGTTTAATTATCTTCAGATGATGCCAACTTGGTTGGCGAAACGCGCGTGGAATGCAGTATAGTGTTTTGGTATTATGTGGAAAATTACGTAAGTGTTATCTTCACACTATATAGGTTCCCCGTTCGAGATTACATCATCTCACAAAAACACAGTTTTAATCATATACACCTATACACACTAAAATCGCAAAAGAGTCAACGGTGTAAAATTCACAATATTTGCCACCAATTCAATATCAAATGCGACACAAGACACAAGAGACTATACGACGCAACTCGCCAATTACGAGTTCTCTTTTCTGGTTCTAAGGATCTGGACCTATGGGTCTGTTCGAAATATTAGAAAAGGGAATTGGAATTGATAAAATTACTATTCGTTATAAAGAGCACAGAAAGACTAGTAGATATATCATATTTGCTTGCACTCACTTTAATTTTAAATAACTCTATGTAAACCTTTATTGGATTAGGAGCACATAAACTCAAGGAGTTAGATAGGTATACATCTCAATACACGCCTCGTATTTAGCTAAAAGAAATGTGTTAAAATGTATGAGAAAAGATGAGAATAATTATTCCATAGCAGAGTTAGATGACGGACACCTCCTTTGCAATAATTTTGTATGCTATTCTTGCAAATTCTGTCTCATCTTTTTCTTCAAAGTATTTATAAATTCTTTTATAATTAATTAGGAGTAATTTTCTGACATAATATACCTTATGGAATTTATTTCCCTTAGTAGGTAGTAAGTAAATATATAATCATTTTAGTTTCTTTTCGGATTACACCACCTGTAAAATAATAAAAAAACAGAAAACCTGTTCATAGCAATATAAGTGAAAAGTTATTTTGCTTCAAGCAACTTTAATGTAATTAAATTAATATGAATTATTGGCGAGTCGGTGGCTCCGGGTTTAGTGTGATCGCTCAACCCAGAGGTCGTGGGTTCGAATCCGCATTCCACCAGACAATTTTGAGTTAAATTGTGTTTACTCGTAGATTAAGTCTTGGACAGACTTCCGGGCTAATGCTTGTGATTAAATATGAGGGGTAGACATATTATTATATATAATTTATTGTTCCTTTGTGCTTGATTGTGTCAAGCACTTTGTTAATATAAGTTGGCTTGGTGCCTTCAAGCACTTTTAGCAAATTAATTATTAGTGTTTCAATTACTTTTACAAAATGCTTTGCCCAGCTCTGTTCATAACAATAATTAAAATCAGGTAGGTAAGCTTTGTAACTATGCTAGATTTAATTACATTCTCTAGTATTCACGTTTGTACGTACATCATGAACAGCAAATATATATTTTACAGATCTCTTACCTTTTTAAATATTATTGATAGAATTTTAAGATCCCTTTTCATTGAGCAGTTCATATTGAAGTCGATTCAATGTATCTAATCAGTGCCTACTCAGCAGAATCCAGTATGGTTAAGCAGCCTTTCAACATCAAGAAACTTCAGCAGCCTTCAGTGTTGAGAAACTTATTTATAATAATTAGATAAAACTTAACTTACCTACTTTTATTTTATAACAAGTATATTTCTGTATTTTAATCTTAAAATGTCAAGCATTATAAACTTTTTTCCCAAAATTATGTGGCCTATCAAATCAGTAAAACATTTTATGTTAGGTCTGATTTTTCAAAAAAATTCAACACCAAAAATGTTCTCTATTATTAATGAGAATCTATTTGAATTTAAATAAACAATAATACAGTTTGAAGATGTCTTTTGAAATAAAAGAAAATGTGAGTACAATGTGAGTAAAATCTTTCAGATAAACATATAGGTAACTTAATTTTCTATTTTTGTTATTCTTTTATACAAAGCCAATCATCCAAAAGTTTTTCTGTAAAAAGATTTGGCTAATATGGTAATATTCGTGTTATCTGATGATGATTAAACTGTACTAAATAAACTTCAGGCAATGCTAACTGTAGTGATCTGATAGAAGCTCGAGTGGTTTTTTGTGTTTCAGGTAGATAGAGGTACTGACATAAATGAGGGCCATTCTTGAAATTTTTCAAAATAAATAAATATTTAGTTTTCCAGTTTCGTGAAGTGTTGATAACATAAAATTGTGCTGAAAATAGGTAAGCATTTACCTTTGATAATAGAACATAGCAACTATTTTTAGCATCATAGCATTACAGCAGCAGTGGTCATAAAATTTTGATTCCACTATAGTATACCCAGCATTGGTTATATTTTGAAGTTGAGTCGAATGGTTTTATGAAATAACTAAAACGTTTTTCTATAAGCAATTTGACTCGAAAAAGTATAGCAGAATAGATTTGAATAAAACACAATAATTTAATTATTACTTTATTTCATGGTTAAAACCCCCTTCACCCACATACTGTTTTTAAAAACAATAGCAATTAGCAAAATTATATGATGCTAAACAGTATGGACTGAAACAGGTTCAGAGACCACAAAAGTTTTTATAATATTGTTGTAGTATCATCATAAGGCATCTCAACTGTTCATACACATAGGCAAATCTAAGAGCGTGACATTCCTTTACAGCCTGGCAAACGGCTGTCTAAATACAAATAGTCAACAAAATAAATGTCTAACATCGGAATAACTTAACAAATAAAGGCGACTTTGTCACAAAACAATCTGTACAGGTAGTTAAGTAGTTACCCTTTTTAATATAGACAAGTTCAGAAGCCCTTCTAGTTCATGTATAAGTCAGAACATTTGGAATTTATTAAATAAAATTACCTTAACTTACTAGAGAGTATTTCCATATAAAAGTAATAAATTTCTTACTACATATTTGGTCCAAATATAACGACCCCAGTAATTCATTTTTTCCTTAATTTATTACCTACACTTCAAATATGAATAATCATTTATTTATTTAATAGGTAAACAACTTGGAGTACATTAGAAATTGCAACTATTTGTAATAATTACAAAAACAATTTTTTTACTGTACATATTGCAAGGGTAAAATAGCTATTTACCCAAAAACTCTAATAACACAGCACATACTTTGGATATATAGTAATGAAAAAGAATATAAGGAAATAAAAATAGAGAAATAAATTACAATTTTATTTAAATAATGACTAGGAATTTTAAATCAAATGCTTAACAAATTTCTTGCACCACAGCTAAAACCAACTATAAAAGAAATCTTGTACAACACATCCCATATATAAACAAAAAAATGTTTTTGGTATAAATGAAAATTAGATTTTTTTAAGCCTTGGAATACATACTGTACTTCCAATTTTATCAGAATGCTCGAAACATTATCTGATTGAATAAACACCTGCACATTTTTAATATCTTTCTGGCAAAAATTCAGTACTCAATCAATAATTCTTTTTTTTTACTATTGAAGGAATGTACAAAGTACTTTTGATTATTTGCTTTAAGTAACTGTAGTGTTAAAGAAGTTTCTATAAACAATTTTTAATAATGTTAAGTTTTGCTTAAGTATATATACAAAAAGGTAATTTTTAATAAACCCATACTACATAGAGAAGTAAATCATACATTAGTTGAAAAGTAAACATAGTCTACTTTCAACAACAACTTTGTCGTAAACTTATATATGTAAACATGTACTTATTTATTTTACTTATAACATAAAAATATGCACGGATTACATTCAAAATCATTTTTGAATTATTTTGTGTCTAATTGGAAGTACGATAAATTTGGTTTTTATGACTTTTTTTTTATTTTATACCAAAAACAAAAGTTGTCTTATTTCTGTTAATGTTCAGTATACGATGAAAGGCATTCTAAACTTGTCTAAAACGAGCAAATAAATATTTACAATATTAGATCCTAAGCATATCTACAACTAAATAATATATACAGAATTACGCTGATGTGTTCCCTGGCCGATTGGGCCGCCCTGGTCCCGCGCCTAAAGGCGATCTTGGCGGCCATATTTGTGGAATGTCAATCTTTTACCGAGTGGAATCTCACATCACTGGAATAAGCAGCGCCGAATTTTTCAAACTCACACAGCTACGCGGCATAATCAACTTTGTCCCATGAAAGCGACGGGGTCAGATCGGCGGGCGATCGGAATTCTTCCAAATTGAAAGGATCAAAGGGATCTTGGGTTATGCCCAATAAGGGATCGTAGCCACCAAGGTCAGGCTCCTGAATGGCTAAAGGTGCTGTGTTCGAACCATTGTTGCCATTGTATACATTCTCGTTTGGGAGCAGAGATTCCAACCAGTCATCTGTATCCATTGGCACTATTTCTTCCTGATTATTTTGGTCACTCTGCATGTTGTGATCGGGCTGTGTTTGACAGCCTCCGAGTTCCATAACTAATTGCGAGAAATCCATATTGTCCAAATTATCTAAAGAGTCCAATAAATCGGTTGGATCTAGGCCTAGTGCAGCTTCTGGGCTATTTGGATCGATGTTTGTACTGTTGTTTTGATTATTATTAACATTATTTTGTACTTGGGTGGGGTACACAGGTTCAGTTGCTTTGGTACCTGCTGAACCGGGAGTTGAAGGATCGTTCGCAGCACTTGGTGGTAGTTCTCCATTCTTTATCAAAATCTCCAAAACATCATCCACAATTTGGCTTTTAACACTATTCTTTTTATTAATTTGTTTGGTAGCTTCTTCATACAATGGTGGTGGAGGTTTATTATTTTCATCATTACATTCAATTTTTATATCAGGTTTAATTTCTTCAGCAAACTCCGTTTTAATGTCAGGTGCTGTGATAATGGGTGTAACAATTGTGTTTAAAAAATTTGGCAAAGAATGAGTTCTAGTATGCCCATTTAAAACTTTCGCCTTTCCCTGCATCAACTGATTGAAAACTAAAGCAGCATCAGCATTTATAATTAGACCTCCAGTGATATTCTTTTGATTTTGGAAAGCTATATGCTGCTGTTGCTGTAACCTCTGCTGCTCCTCATTTACTTGAGCTTGCCTAGCTTGTAAAGCTTGTAGTTGTTTCATTTGGAAGGCAAAATTATGTTGCTGCTGTTGTTGATGTTGCTGCTGCTGCTGTTGCTGTCTGGCCTGTAAATGTTTTTGCAGAGCAATCATTTGAGCTTTAGGTTCAGATCTTGTAGCAGCTTGTAATTTAAGTTGAGACAATGTAAGTTCTCTTTGTAACTCCTCTATTTGTCTCTGTTGCTCCCTTACTATGTCTTCGTTAGATTTTAGAATCATATCTTGATTTTGCATCTGCTGAATTTGATGCTGCTGGAACTGCTCTTGTTTTTGTGGAGGAGATGGGCTCATAGGATCCAATTCCATGTATTCCGTCTGCTCCTCCTTTATAGATTCTTGAGGGGATTCCATCTGTTGATACTGAGGTGAATTATGTGACTGATCCATACTCGCGTTACTGTGTACAGAAGAATCTATAGAAGCAGGGTTCTGGTTGATGATGTCGTTAGATCCTGTAAATGGTTTTAGCCTTTCGATTAGTTGAGGTTTAGAACCTGAAACTGGCAAGCTGCGGCGTTTAAGTTCAGCCTTAAGGTCACTAACTTTCATATCTTCCAACCTTCCAGTTATTCTAGCCGGAGTCGACGACTCTGATGACGTGGATGGTGCTGGAGATGGTAGTGGATTATTTGCGCTAGTGTTATTATTTTCACTAGTGGTTGCCTTTTGAGAAGCTGGTAAAATAATTTGCGGATATTTGTGTTGCAATTGTAGCTGGAATTGCAGCAAGAGCGTCTGTTGCTTCAGTAATAAATCATACGAACTCTCGCCAGGAGTTGGTGCTGCGTTAGAACTTTTTTGAGCACTAGGTGGCCCTTTATATTCATGGAATTTTATGGTACGTGCCTTTGGAGCAGATTTAGATTTGGATTTTTTCCGATTTTTATCTTTCCCAGGGGCGTCACTCTTTCCAGGGGATGGGATGGCACGTGAGACCAGAGATATTGGAGGCGGAGGGGGAGGTGCTGGTGTCGCAGGCTGAGAAACTATAGAAGGTACAGGACTAGCAACAGAAGATAAGGGGCTTAAGGTGGAGGTGGAAGACACTAAAGAGGCGGGACTTGAAGCTGACGCCTGCGAAAGCAACGGCGCGGCTACCGATCTACACAAGTCTGCGAAAACAATTTCACTATTGTCTTTGGTCAACACTGGGGTTGCAGTAGTAACCACGACAGTCCCTTCGGTTGGCTGAATAAGCGACACCACGATCCCGGCCGATTTTGCAGCGGTTTCCAATACATCACTAGGTCCAGGGCTCACTGTATTATCACCTTCAGAACTCTGTGAATCTTCTTCTGGATTTATATAATTCGAAGGAAGTTGGGGCCTGTTTAGTTGACCTTCACTTGTGGCTTTGTATGGTATCCTACCGGTTTTGACTGCTTGTTCTATGGGCTCTTCTGTGTGAAGGATATTTTTCTGAATAAGTTCCAAAGGCCCAGGTCTGTGCGATAGTTGATCATTGAGTTGATCGGCTAATCTTGCTTTTTTCAACATGCGCTGACGCTCCGCTAGGCTGGGATCTACATGACCAGGATCTGCCTCCAATATATGCCTCCTTTCGAGTTCTTGCCGTGGCGGTCTCTGTTGAATTTTGGCCTTTAACATGTCACCTGTTTTCGCACGCTCCAACTGTCGCCTCTGGCCGTGAAAAGCGGCCGGTGTTTTGTGCGCTAAAGAACAAAAAGCATTTTAAATAAAAAATATAAAATAAAATATATAAAAATAATTGTCAAGTAAAAAATTGACTTGCGGGTTAATATGTTTGTAAAGGTTATATAACAAAATTCTTCACATACAAGTGCACATCATATTAAAAAAAGTAATAATAAGTAGTAAAGAAAACGTTATAATTAAAATTTTCAAGTTTTGTTCACATCACGCCAATTAAGCTACTTACAAAATAATTTTATGTTAATACAGGGAAACGGTAATCTAACACATTAAAAAATATATATAACACTTACGAGGCATGATTCCTTGTGCAACCAGCTGATCGAATGGGCGCCGCAACAGCAATTTCACCTTCAGGGCTGCAACAAAGAGATACGTATGAACACATGGTGTGCGAGCGACCATGGGCAGCGATGTTTTGGTGGGCGATGGACACTCTGAAGGCGGTACACGTCCCCGGAAGAATATACCGTGCGATATCCGATACTGACCTAGGCGGGGTCAAAGACAACGGCCTCTTTAGCACTCCGCAACAGGCCCAGGGAGTATTGCAGGCACTGTTCCGGTGCAGTGACCGGAAATGTCACCGCTAACGCCGCAGCTTATCATTAGACATTATGCAATACGGAGGAGACACGGGCGAAAGTTGTTTATATTTTATTTAAAACAGCTCGGAATAATTACATAAATATTATTGTTATTTCAAAGTTTTTAGATGCGTGTTTAAAAAACGGCTTCTAGTAAACAACGCCTACGCCTTATACAAATCAAATAACTAAATTGTGATGACAATCAAAAGATACAGGTTCTAGTTTATCTGCAATATTAAGAGTTTTTTAATTTGTTTATAGGCACCGAGTTCAACTTCTATACTTGCTATTTATTTAAGAAAATCGTTTTGTGTAGCATGTAGCAAAAAGTAAACGGTTTAAAATTAAAAGTTAAAAAAATAATGCATATGCAGATTATAATTATTATGGCGAAACCCTGGGATTTTCACAGAATTGAACCCTTCCTTTGATGCATTTGTCGATACGCATAAACCTAATTTGACAATATTTTAATTATAGTGAAATTTCGGTAGTATTATTATAATTAACTTGCTTTCAAGGTCATTTTAAGAGACTGATTAGAATATAATAATAATGTAATATAATAGCATAGCCGCTTCATATAAATCAACCTGTCTAAAAATCTTCACCGAAAATTTATAAAAAGTAATTTATGATGGAACGATTTCCTTAGATCTCGGTAAATAATTAAGAACTAGTCTTTTCTTTAACATGAATGTTATATGCGATAGGTATTTTTCTGGTTAGTGTACAACTATCAATTATACCTACAAGTATGTGTATATATTTGGAGGTTTCGCGCAATTTTGTGATTAATAAGATTGATACGGCAGATCGGTCGGATTGTATACAATATCCAATAGCCTTAGCCACACTGATTACGTCAACCCTAATATATGTACCGCCTGTCTAATCTGAAACATTTTAGGGTTGTGGGGTACAAAAAGCTCCCTGGTCGGTCGTATTACTTTACCCGTTGATTAAAGGATTTAATATTACTCCAGAGTCCTGATTCCGAACAAAGTGTGGCATTCGTGATCACTTGATACCTTCCATATAGAACAAAATTGCGATACCGGTCTTTTTAAAAATACAATGTATTAAAAAGTCAGATTTCACTCAGCTGCGAGTCTTATTAAATCCTCTCAATCAACAGTTTAACAGAATACGGTTTTGAATTTTTCTTACATTCTTTATTTTGGTCCATGAGGATGGGGGACGTATCTATTACCGCCTTCGGAGGGGACTCCCGGGCGACGGGGGGCGACCCTCCTCCCTCTGCCATGCTGCTCTTGAACCACTCTGGGTAGATCGAGGATATCGTGTCCACCAGGTCTCGGTCTAGTTGAAGCTGCCAATACCCAGAGCCAGAATCACTACGGTGACTGGACTCTGAAACAAAGAACGAAATGAATTCAATTAATTTCTTATAAACTTATTGGAACTTCTGTTATATTTTACAGTTGTTGGCAGTTTTCCAGTAAAACCATTTCCAAATTGGAAAACGTGAGAAAAATAAATTAAAACGTCGCAATAAAACAACACTGAGATGCTGTAATACAACTGAGATACAACAATAATGTACAGGTTACTAAAAGAGATATATCGTGGTCACTGCTGGTTTATTGCCAAGTTCGCCTTCATAAATCGATCGACTATAATTACTTCATTTAATCATTTATTTCGATTTACATTTTTTTAACATATATTAGACGAATATTACCATAGTCTAATACATTTTAAAGAGTTATCTAACTTGCACTTAATTGTACTTGATTTTCTGTTCGTAGTTAACAGTGCTATTGAAGAATGGTCCTTATTATGATTATTCACTTTTCATATAATGGAAATTTATAAACAAAATATTAGAGTCAGGCAGGTATCCTGACTGATGGCTATATATGAGGTATCGTATGGGGTTAAATATTTACTTAACGAATCGATATTAACGACGTTATATCAAAGAGAATATTAGTTTATACTCTTTGTTAAACCGTTCAACAAAATCATATCTTGTTAAAACTTTTCAACTATTAAAAATTATAAAACGCTCTACTATAATATATTACTATTTTTATTAGAAAGTTAAAGGTAGGTAGTCATTACAAATAGTGATTCTTCATTTGTCAAAAGAAAGAAAATTTCAGAGTATTACTCAATCAATAACATTACACTTATTCATATATAATACAGAAAGTGGTTTAATGGAAAAAATCGGTAAATGATAAAAAATTTATATTTGGAATCCTAAATAAAATCCTGTATTTCTTTAATTTGATGAACCATCAACAGTTTGACAGAATTACCTTGATTTTATCATTTTCACTAAGTGTCTGAAATTTGAAAAACCCATGAAGTATGACGAACAATCTTATTAATTTAATTTTTTACAGGAACAGTATTAGTCAACTATATAAGTAAAATATAAGATTTTTAAAGACCACTTAATATAATTATAATACATCACAAATCTTATAATTATAATACTTCTACCTGACCAGCTAAATGGTTAAAATGCAATTCTTAGTACTTCGGTTATAGTGTATCGAAGATCTCAAAATAACGTTAATGAGACTAATATAGAAGCAACAGATACCTTCTTATCGAATTAAATTCTATTCACCTCTATTGTTTTGAGATATAAAATGTACTTAATTGGAACGAACTATCTACTTTTATGGTTGACTTCCAATAACAAGTGTCATTCATTATAATTGATCGGAATATCTATTTTTAAAAATTATTAATATCCACCTTACATTATGCAAAGTATGGAACGGGAAATTTACATACTAAGCAATAAACAAATAGTATTAACTAGAGAATACAAATAGCAACAACATAGTGGTAAATCACTGACGAACCTTTCGTTTAAAAGACTAGGTATATTTGCGGGAAACCGGGTAATAGAGAAGTTCCTTCATACGATGTCCTGGACACCTTCGCATTGTGCAAATTCACATAAAAGACTATAATTAAAGTGATATTACAACAACGTGTCGATCTGTTGCAAGGCCACGACAGAACTAAACTTATTTCAAACGCGTTTTTCATTTTTGCGCGGGCGGAACAAGTTTTTACTAAAACCGGATCTGCTTGCGCTTTTTTCAGAGTGAAATAACGCAGCATGAAATATGTACTTAGACGAATTATTAATTCAATCAAAGTACCAAACACTGTAAGTGTTTGGTACTTTGATGCAGGCGGAGGAATTGCGAAGATAAGTTTAGTTTATCGTTGATAAGGGTTAAGAAAAGTGAACAGCTGGATCGGCATCGATAAGCTACAACCTTTACCAAAGGATAAAACGTTTATTGGCGATTCAAAAATGAATGAGCTCTCTGCGTGAAAACAATTGAACCTATTAAAAATATAAATCTTGATGGCTGATTGCTGATATAATGATAATATGTATTTGAGTTGTTTAACGTAATAATTTAGTGGTACTTGTGACTTTTTGGTATTGCAAAGGTAAAATCGAAGTGACTAGTATTTATACATCTTTATTTTTACACATTATAAAATGGGATCCAAAACAAACTATAGCACAACACAAACTGGAGTGTTTATGGGCGTCATTCTAGAGAAGGTGCTAATAGAAGATAGAAGTTTGGCCCTTGTATCAGTTCACTCACAGATAAACCATTCCTTACTTATTTACCAAAAAAGCATGTAACAATTTAATAAAAGGAAATACGTTTTATTTACAATTTAACCACTTTACAGCAGTATATCTATACTTTCATATTATTAGTTTTATAAAAACAAAATATATTTTAACGTAAAAATTATGTAGGTACCTAACAAAAAACCACAAACACTAATTATGGTATATTAACCATACATTTGTGTTACCGTTTGTCACACTTATTTTAGTCGAAAATGTAAGTAAAAAATACCAAATGTTTCAACCCAAAAAATTTATATGGTAAATTAGAGGAAAGATTATTATTATTATGTACAGCAAAGAAGCACTTATGGGACACTTATGACTGCTTTAACCGCAAGTTTTATTCCTTATTTCGCCCTAACTAGCACATAAAGTCACTATATTTATGACAGTTGACTGCTAATTAGGCATTCCAATGACCTGTCAAAAACGGCCGACATGGGTCAAACAGAACACATGTGTGCGAGGAAGAATAGTTATTCCAAATTTGTTTACAAACATATTTTAATTAATATTGTAATAAAGTGGATACTCGAAGCGGATGGTTCTTTATGAAACATCGTGAAAATAATTGTTTTGAAAAAAACATTGATCTCATTTAGATGTTCCAAGAAATATATATAAAACACTCTATATACTAGTATTTCGGCTTGTTAGGCCTTTTTCAATAGAGTAAATGTCTATTACTCCAGTAATGGACATTTATTTCCTAAATTTCCTTAATGTTACTTAAAGATATAAAGTAGTTTTAGAATTTCTGAATAAGAGGTATTCTTAGTAAAAACCACAAAAATTTACTTTGTTTGGCCCACGGAAGCCATTTTTCATCACGTGTTCTGGAATGCCTAATTGCTAAGTAATGTGATACTATGTGTTTTACAAATTCCAGCACCCTCATCAGCAATTTGATCCTGAATAGTAATTGACAAAATTGACAGGAAAAATTAGTACCTAACTGTTTTAACGCGAACTTTAGCAGTATTTCAATTTATGACAACATTATATTTGATTGAAACCAAAAATAGCGGCTATTATCTTTTCACAGATGGTGTGACGGCTTGACTTTTTCAAAAACGATATTTTTTTATAAAATAAAAAGCCATTGTTCAGCTTGTCTACATGAAGTTAAATGATTTCTTGATCACACAGAGGATGTCGTCATTCATCATTCTTGGAAATTGTATATGATCTTTGTTAATTTTTACCTTATTACGTGGTATAATTATTAAAATAATACCCGCCCTCCAACTACTTTGAGGATGTGCAAATGTCCAATTATTCGTTAAATAGATAATGCCTTCATGACTTTGTAAGATTTATAGATGTACCAACGATGGCTCTTCATTTCTTTTCCGCATTTGTTTGATACAAAAATTGTACCAAAGATGTACTGCTAAGAAACCATCTTGTCGACTATAAGCAACATCACCCTATTCACGAGTATTATTATTCAGGAGAATAGTTATTTGATCATGTACATGAAGTTCTATTTTATGTAACCTAGTCCAATATTGATGGTCAAATGATCTTGTCATCTGGGATTGTACAAAAAAAACCGGAAGTACCTAGTTGTTTTTACATATTTTCCCAAGTAACACAAAATAAAAGAAATCAAAGCAAAATAGATTTTGTCAGCGATGAAAACAATTCCTTTCAAATAAATGACACCTTTTAAAACACCCAGTTGAAATGGAAGGGAACGAAGCAACATAATTAAATTACTCCTCGAAACACGAAGAGGTAATCTTGTGGGAGACTTCGAATTACTTATTCAATTGTCTCTTAATCACTGATATATACGTTTGTTCCTTTTATTTATTACAACGGCATTCCAGGGAAACACAATACGATTATTTCACGACCTTAAGCTTTTAATTAACCAAAACTTCGTTTCCTTAGTAGAGATACGTATCCTAAGTTTTATCGGACACATTTTTGTTTTAACTTATAAAAAAATACAAAATGTATGACTATCAGCGCTGGGTTTTTTTGATTATAAAGGATTATGTTTTATTGCATTTTTCAAAACTGGCAAATATATCTTGAAGAAACTCCACTACTCCAGAAGGATGTTACCAGTGGAAAATTCATAAGATTATAGTGATCAGTGCATGTGACAACATTTTGAATTAAAAATGTCAACCTGAAAATTTGTTATCATACAAATCTTCTACTGACGACGAGTTGAGGATCAACTTGAAACGTTTAGAAAAAAGTTAGTTAAGTGTTTAATTTCTTTTAAATTGTATTACAATAATTATTTAATTTAGAGATAATTCAAAATATGATTTGTAATATTACAGAATTTTGTATAAATACTGCAAAACCTCTGATGAAATTTAGTTAATTTATGAAATATTTTATTGCATATTATACATTGGTTTTTTTGGGGCAAACTTTAGAAGTTTGCTTGATACTGCATTTTGAATATTTAATTTGTATGCTTCTGGTTTCCTGCTTTTTATTATTTTACAGGTGGTGTAATCCCAAAAGAGACTACAATGAATAAAATATATATTTTGTCAAATTGTATTTAAATTAGGGATACCGACGGGTACCCGGGTACCCGGGTACCCGATAACGACTCGCTACCCGGTTCCCATTTTAGGACCCGATAACCCGTTAAAAACCCGATAATCCGTTAAATATCCGATAACCCTCTCAGCACCTGCACTCGGTCGCCCTCTATGTCACTCATATTCATATGACAACTTGTTTTTTTTTTTTGCAGTTTTGCGTTGGCGCAGGTTTAGCGATATAAAATATGATATAAATTGGAAAATATTTGCTATGTTGAATGCTATGGGTTGATATCTCATAATAGATAAATAGCGGGTAACGGGTAAATAACAGGTAATGGGTAATTAACGGGTATACCGGGTAATTAACGGGTAGTGGGTAATTAACGGGTAACGGGTAAATACCGGGTATTGAAAACGGGTACCCGGGTAGTAAAATTAACGGGTATCGGTATCCCTAATTTAAATCTTAATAATTTGACCAAAACTCCTGTGATGTTATTGTATAGATGTATTTATTTACTCGGTTACTGCTTTTTGAAGGAAAAATACGAGAAAAACAGTAAAATCTTCAATTTAAAAACAAAATGTTCTATGGCGATATGCCAACCCATTATTTTATCGAGTTATATTTTATTCCCAATTTATGAAAACTGATATTTTTCAAATCGGGGCAACGTCTGGGTGTCGTAAAGTATTATGCAATGCCTTGTAACAATTTACATTAAACATAAAAAGTTATTTTCTCCAAGTGCTGAAATATTGACTTACATAATCCACATACAGTGCCACAGTCAAGGGGCGATTATTGGGTTTAAACTGAGAAGAAAAATAGTTAGTAATTTAGTTGTCGAAACAGTTATTTTCAGTGGTTTATGTACGTATCATTTCATTTTCAAAAAACTAATTTCTCAGTGCCAGATCGATGTAGTGATCTTTTCTTGTTTGTGATGTGATGGATAATAATAATTGAAGTAATTTGGGCAAATATATCAAATTTTATTCATAATTTTGTCAGGTTAAAATATAAGAACCCATAAAATTATACTTAACCTATCCAAAAGAAAATTGTTAAAATATACGCAGGGAGATCTGGTAAATACAACAAATTATTATGTGACGAAGAACTTTTCAAATTTGTAGAATAAGTATTAGTAATTTTTTAAATAATTAAAAAATAATTAAAGCTGAACTTCATAGGAACAAACTAAAGTATTAATGCCCGTTTGCACCGACGATTTTATGAAGAGCTTTTAGGACTAAGGTCTACTTAAAAATTAAATTTCTTTTGCACCAATATTTAAGCAAGGCTTATCGGTTCCTTAAATTCTACTTAACTAAGCCCCCAAATTTGCAGGCTTAAAATAAACTTAAATTTAAGTGATAGTAACCTAACCTATAAATTCTATGAATATATTCTAAAATTTTCAATAAATTTGTAAATTGAAACATGGATATGGAAATTTTTGAAGATGAAATGGATATACTCGTATTAAAAATAATTGATTATGGTTTTCCTAGAAAAGTATATGTACAGGCATGTCCTTTTGAAGGTTTAGACCATTTGTGGCGTTCGGTAATTACCTCAGATTGATCTTTTTAGTCCGTATCGTTCATCAATTACATCTAGAGGTAGGGGAGGTAAATCTTGATCGTTCAGAAATTAAATCAGATCGATCAGAGCAAGATCTGTTTGCTCGAAGCATTTCGGCCGAGGAGAAAAATTAATCTGAATTTGTGAGGTTGTGGTGGTCATGGTTGTCAATTGTCATTGTCTTTTTGAAGTTGTAGTTGGTAATTTTGTAATGTAATTTTCCAAAGAAGTCCTCAAATGTTTCCGCAGAGATTCTAAAATGTTCTTTAAACTGCCTTGCAGAAAAAAATTGACACAGTTTCTTCAGCGAAGTTTTAATTTTTTTTCCAAACAATTTGTAGCTACATTCTTCATCTTCATCTTCAAAAATTATTATTTCATATCCTTGAACTGCATTTAAAATGGTTGATTTTACAATATTCATTATTGAAGTAATTCGAAATAGAATATAAACAAACTGTCAACAAAGTCAAAACAGAAAAAGTGAGGTTATATTATGCCTTATGCAATCGATTTCGTTCATTTATTTTCTATGTGTCCGTCTCATCTGGAATCACGTGACTATAATCTCGTCGCATCCGTGAGCATATTACCGAACGCAACTACTTAACGTTTTTCAGAAGGTTTCGACTGTTTAAACAAACTGTTATTCAGTTATTGGACCTAATTGAAGAAGATTTGGAGTATGCTACTTACAAGTAAGTACCTATACTTACACAAAATATACATTGTTAATGCCAATAATATCTACAGTATTTATAAATTTAGTTCTATAATTGTGCCTTAAAAGCCTTTTTACGAAACTCCATCAGTTTTTTTGGTATTCAATTACATCTTTATATTTCGAAATTATGCTTAAAAGCAAAGATTTTTCTTCTTTAGAAAAATTGGCGGATCTTACTCGTTTTGCTTTTTTATTATCCTACATCGTTTTTTCTTGCAATAATTCCCAAGTACGAAGCCCTAGTTCGAACAAAAATATTTCTTTGAAAAACCAAAAACACAAAAGCGAATTAGATGCAGAAAATTATAGGTAAAATTAAAAAAATATATAGGTTACGTTACATCGGTCAGAAGGTTGGTGGTTGATAAAAGTAAAAGACACTAGGTATAATAACCTTAAAAGTTAAAATTTCCTAAATAAAGTAGCCTCTGTACAAGGGCCCTTTGGCTTAACAAAGCCAAACATATGATTGCGTGGTGCAAGCTAAAGTAATTTAAGGGTTTCTTAAAATTTAAGCTCCGTTTAGCTAAGCCTTACTTAAGTGACAGTCGGTACAAATGGCCATCACTCTTTTATTTATCATTTGTTAATCAAACGGTAAATTGCCATAATGTGTATTATTCATTAGAGTTGGGATTTGAGGCCAGAAGCCCGGCCAGGCCAGGCCCGGCCCGAAATCTGGCCTGGCCGGGTCGGGAAAATCTGCATATTTTACTGGCCGGGCTGGACCTGGCCGGATGTTTTGTAATACCTGGCCGGGCCGGGCCGAAATTGAATTGGCCAGGCCCGACTGGCCGAGTCGGGCCAGGCCTGGCCGGGCCGGTTCGGGCCTGGCCTGGCCGAATCGGGCCTGGGCTGGCCTGGCCGTTTCGGGCCGGATCGGACCGATTTCGACTTAACCTAGGCTAACCGGTTTGCTGTATAACAATTTTAAAATACTATATCTTGTTCTTCCTATGAGGAATTTGATTTCATAATAACTTGAGGTGTTTCACCCATTTATCTGACCACTTACAGCCAATCTCACTCATACTACTTAAAATTTAAGGTGTCCCAAAATGGAAAAATTATACTTAGCAATAAGTATTACTCTGATATTTAAGCACATCTAAAAATTCTTACACAGACTTAGAATTCGATGCAGAATATAAAAATGAAATATTTGAAAAAATAAAGTTGATGGTCGTAACTTCTTTTTGGACTACCCTGTACACATGAATTGAGCATAAAAAAATCGCATTAAAAAATAAAAATCCAAAGTCCGAGTGTTTTTCCGACTGGCTTGGTCGGGTCTGGCCTGGTCTGACGTAGCAGAGTCGCGCCTGGCCTGGTCTGGCCGGGCCGGGCCAAGTCTGGCCTGGCCGGGCCGGGCCGAATTCAATCTGGCTTGATCGGGCCTGGCTCAAATCTGGCCTGGCCGGGCCATAATTGTCAAGAGGTCTGGCTTTAATTGGGCCAAACGTTCGGTGGGTTTATCTGGCCTGGCCTGGCCTGGCCTGAATTTTTTTAAAAAGTCGCAACTCTATTATTCATAATCAATTGAATTATAGAATATGCAAATAGAGAGAGAGAGAGAGGGAGCCTCTCTCAAATTAACACCTTGGCAACTAAACAGATCTTTACAACCTGCAGAATACCTTGAACGTTAAAATAATACATCGCTGTTATATTTTGAAGTGTTTGCTTAATGGTCTACATTAGCCTGAATAACAAAATTTGCCGTGAAATGTTAGATAACCCAGTTTTAGTGCCGTAATTCCATGTAGTAAAAAATGTAACATACCAAAACATACTAACATACTGAATAGTAATATGTATATATTAAATATCTATTTAGAAATATTCCTGTTTTATTGGAAAAACTACCTCTATTTTAAAGTTGACGAACAGTATTGCAAATATTCGTAGAAAATAATATATTTTTTAATTTGATTATTCGCATATTACTTTTCTATTCTAAATGTACTGATTTAAACGTTGAATAAAAAAGGAGTTTAAATTCCCTGACATTCCAGGTTTTCCCTGGAACTAATAACCAATGAACGGTTAATGGTGAATATTATATTATTCTATTTGTACTGTATGTACCATCGATGTATTTATAATCGCTGCATCGACCAATAATACGTGACGTCCTTTGCAAATCTAAAGCGAGTCTCCCAGCACTCTAGCTATGCATTCTTTATGGCCAGATTTTGTAATTTTTTACTCTTAACATCGAATTGTACAGCATGTTGTGTCTCATGATTGAATGAGGATATTTTGATAATTGTTTATCGGATTATTAATGCAGAAATTGTGCAAACAACGTTTTATTTATTAATATGAACTTTTATGTGTATACACTGTGTCTGAAACTCGATGGTAACGTATTTCTATCTAAGTTATTATAAGAGATACAGAAACGGTTAGATTAGAAAAGTTTTGTAGAATTTTATGCTGATTACAAATATGTTGTACAGATTATTCTATCGTTTTTAGTTTTCACGAAATTTGGAAAAAACAAAAAAACTGCCAATTTATTTTTTCTGCAATCACAGTAGGCGTTCATTTGAAAAGCTGTAGACATGCACATTAAAAGACACTATTTCACAAGGAAATTTTTGTGGTCAATGTGTGTGATATGAATATCAACTCTCGATAATCTCTCGTTTTTAAGTTATTTGTGTCAACTTTTGTGGTTCCTATGATGGCCATCTTGGATTTTTATTTCGTGTGATTGCCCTTATAATAAACTTCTGTATTTCTTATAATAACTGAGATAGCAATAACAATAACTGAGATAGCAATAACTGAGATAGCATTACCATCGACTTTTGGATACAGTGACTATCTTACAATAATTAGTACTACAGTGACATATTAAATTCAGATGGAATTCTGTATACTCTTTAATCCTTATTACAAAAAACTTTGTTAATAAGGATTTTAGGGTGTATTTTTCCATAGGGTATGTGGCCTTTATACATAAATAGCAAATATTAGAAGTTATTAATACTCAAATTAAATGAGACACTTTAATACATTTTACTTTAGACAATAATACAGATAAATCTAAATATTTTATTAATAATAATCGGTTTTCTGTGTTAGAAAACACATATACCTTAAGATACGTTGAATTAACAGAAATAACTCCTTTATGGATGATGATAGTTCATATTTTCATCAATCATCATCATCATCAATTTCATTTTGTATAGGCAGTTTTCTCTCGGGAGTATGTAATTACTTATATCACCTCGAAGTCTCTAAATCAACTTTTTGAAGATACGAACCACAAAGCAATTAGGCAGCGATATAATGTATTATGATGTACGTATATGTACAATATATGTGTATATACCTACTTCATTATTAGGTACTGTAAGTAAAAGGAGATAATTCCCTCAATTGAACTTTTCTGCCAGTGTATTAATTCATTTTTAGGATATGATTGAAGACAAACGGTATAGATTGAAAGTTTTATTTATGGTTTCTCAAAGGAAATACTTTAATTTGCATTTTAAAATGTGAAAGAAATACAAGTCGTTTTCACGGCCAAGAGAAAATATCAGGGAATATAAAAAACCAAAATAAATTTTAAAATACTCGTTATTCAGTAAGTACATCCCACGTGATATGCAAATGGCATCAACACAGTAAATTACTATTTTTTTTATAGATATGTTATTAGTCCACACCTATAACAAATTAATAAAATGCCACTGTACAGGTATAATTTTTAAAGTACCTACTTGCAGTATGATTATCCATAGAAGCAAAATTACACTTTGATTTTATATTACCTATTATAATTAAATACGAATCTATTTTATAGGAGCGAAATTTATTTTTTGCCCACTATAAATCGTCCATTATATTCGAGGAAGAAAAAGGGTGAAATAGAAAATCCTAGGTTTCAAATAATTCTCATAGGGAGATAAAAAACGTAAAGAAAAAATCCGAGGTTATTCTTGTGATTAGAATGAGGAGAAGAAATATTATATTATTAATTGTCATTGCTACCTGTTGGGTGTAGTTCAGAATTGTGAATAATTTTCTAGCTCATGAAATGAATGCTACCACATTTTTAGTGGCTACATTTTAGATGCAAATGCGAAAATAATAATATGCCGCACCCTCTCCTATAAGATAAGTCTCAGACTTCCGGGCTAATCCTTGTGATTATAAAATGGGGTGATTATATTTTATATTGTGATTATAAAATATAAAATATTATATTTTCCCCAAAAAGTCCTGAAATTATTGTTTTTTTATTTCTTATAAAGCTTATACATTTCAAAATATAGCCAGAAGCTCTTTATACACTTCCCGATTAATATTTAAAATTTAATATAATAGTTATTATGTTTTACTGATCTTTTTGTTTACTATGAAATGTAACTAATTATTTATCTCAACTATTTCTTAATGTTCCATTCCAACTTAATGTTGATATTAATAGGGGTATTAGACAAAACGATTATTCTTCATATTTATTATTATAAAGGGTTTTTCAATAGGAACGCTCGATGTTTGGCAACAGCGTATGAAGAAGTCGGTAGTCAGACAGGTTGTATCTTTGACGGACGTATTCAGTTAGTCTTTACATTTCATTATGGAACGCTATACGATTCAACAACGCCTCGAAATGGTTAAAACTTATTATCAAAATCAATGTTCTATTCGGCAAACGTTTCGTGCACTTCGGCCAATTTATGGTTTCGATGGTCGTCCTTCGGAGTCCACAATTCGCCGTCTAATAAATAAATTTTAAATTTGAAGCAACCGGGTCGCTGTTAGATCAAACAACGCCTGTATGTCAACGAAGCGCAAGATCCGTTGAAAATATTGCTGCAGTCTGGGAAAGTGTGCGTCACAGTCCATAACAATCCATTCCACGTCGTGCTCAAGAACTTGGCCTTTCTTCGACGTCAGTTTGGCGAATCTTGCATAAGGACTTAGGTTTTCACCCTTATAAAGTGCAATTAACCCAAGAACTAAAGCCCAACGATCATAGACAGCCGCTTGTATTCGCTGAGTGGGCGCTAGAGCAGTTGGAGGTTGATCCGAATTTTGGACGAAAAATAATCATGCGATTTAACGCCACTGGATTTTTTTCTCTGTGGCTTTGTGAAATCTCGTGTCTATGCCGACAAACCACAGACGGTTGCCGCCTTAAAGGCCAACATCAGACGCGTCATTGGTGAAATTGAGCCACTTCTATGCGATAACGTCATCGAAAATTGGATCTCCAGGATTCGAGTCACCAGGCGAAGCCGCGACGGACATTTAGCTGATATAATTTTTAAAACATCATGTGCTCACATATGTTTTAAAATAAAAATAAAAACATGTAAGTTTAACTTACACAATTTGTTTTATTACATTACAAAGATCGAGCGTTCCTATTGAAAACCCCTTTATAAAACATACCTTAAATGCAATATTAGAATAGAACAAGAGTTATCTTCATTATTAGTTATTAATTTATTTACTTTACCTTACTTACTTACTATTGGGTATATTATTATTTAAAGTATGAATGTTATGTTATGAGGTATGTGTTTACGCGCTAGTGAAACAGGTGGTTGATCGTCGACAGAGAAATGAATGATACTGTTCATTCTTTCACCTGTTGCGTTAGATGACACGAAATGATATTGGGTAATGCAGCACCAATTTAGTAATTATTTTCCAATGTGCGAACAAAACGGCAGAAAATCTTGTAAAGTCAACAAAGAAACAGCATTTTAAATGAAATATATTACAGTTATTAACGAAAATTGACCGATGAACTAATTTCTAAACATTTTAGGACAAAACTACAGGGTATAATTCTTTAATCTTGCAACATGTGATAAAAGACAGAATAAGAAGAAGAATGTAATAAAAATAACAAAGACATTACTATTAACATTTAGAGAAACTTTAGTCAATCAAGATTAGTTGTAAATACAAAATAAAATATCTTATTCAGGTTATGTCGACTTAAGCAAGACTAGAAATCGCAGTCACAAAAATTAAAAAAAAGACAATATTAGATTATATGTATATTGTATACAATTAATATATTTATTTCATCCTAATCGTATACCAATCAATGAGTGAGTATTCATGATTTTTAGAATTATGACTTTATGATGAAAAAATGCTAGTAAATCAAAAACATCTGGTAGATATGTTTATTAAAAAATATATATTGTAAATTGACGCATACAGGTCCAACCTTCAAAAAAACTTGTAGTGTTTTCATGTTTAAATTGTGATTATAATTTACAATTTTTCGTTACAGAATAGAGAATCTTTCAGAAATTCTCATTCAGTGGAAGAATGGTCAGGCAAGCCAGGCTCTTAATTTATGGGCCTTGGTCGAACGCAACTCGATCAATACTTGCGCTAAGTCGTAACAGCATAAGGATTGTCACAGGACTATACACAGGTCACGGACATCTTAACAAGGACCTTAGCACTATCGGCATTAGCGACACTTGAAGGTGCAGGTTTTTCTGGCACGATGACGAGAACTCCATTCACATCCTCTGTCACTTTGCTTGCCTCATGGTCAAGAGACACAAGCATCTGGGTGCAGCATTTCTCCTGCCCCAGGACATTAGAGAGCTTCGCCTGGAACGGGTGTTGGCCTATGCACATAGCACGGGTCTCTTCCAATAGCTCCCGACTAGCGGCAGGCATAATGGGTCGAAAGACCTGAGTGCTGCGGGTAACCGCGCCGCCTACCAACAACAACAACAACATCATCCTTCAGAAATTCTAGATAAAATTCAACACATGATTCTAGAGGTAAGTTTCTATATTATAATGCCAATTTTAAACTCATCACTTAAACGTCAAAAAATCGTCATTTATTATAATATCACAAGAGCTTAAATTATTTTCGGAATTTTTTTTTGAGATCACGAATATTTTGTAAATTATCCAGAGTCGCGCAGTGGCAAGGGATAATTTTCTTAAAATATTCGGTTTCTCAAACAGTTTCAGTTATTGGGTTTATCTACACAAGGTATTGACTTTGCTAATTGCACTATTCATAATGTATTTAATATCAATATTTCAAAGAACTAATGAAAAATTTTGAAGTTAATGATTTTTTCTTGTGTAGGATAAAAAAATGTGTGCACCATGGCCCAAAAGTGATTTTCCGGTCTTCCAGAAGTGGCCATTTGTTCTGTGAGTCTGTGGTCCATTTCCTCTGTGAGCCCTGAAACGTTCACTTTCCCGCCTAGGTACACAAAGTAGGTACTATTCCGGTCCTCGAGAAGTGGCCAGGCTTCGTCTCGCCAGTCCATTTCTCTGTCAACCCGGAAATCGTTCACTTTACGGTATCTGACACTGTGATGTTTCATAGCAACACTTTACCGGACGTTTTTGAGATTAAATTAATTCTTCACATTTATCCGCTTTAGGCCCAGTCTTTTCACCTCCTATTACGTTCCAGATAACTATTTGGCACATTAGAATGTGACATTTCAGTTTTCATAGTCTAATCTGCCAAATAGTTATTTGGATTTAATGGGAGGTGGAAAGACTAGGCCTAAATTTAGTAAAGCTAAAAGTCAGGCAAATATAAATTATGCTTTTCTGCTCATTTCACTGATGCTACAATGTTAGGGAATGTATTTAAAATTTCCTCTAAGCACTCCATTAGCATACAACTAAAGAAAATTATGATACTTTAAAGGAAGGTTAATGTCATGTTAATGTCACCTTGCAAGTCAAAGCTGTTAAGATAGTGATGCAATTTGAATATTGTGAGATTTTATTTTAATGATCGATTTAAAATTTACAATAATTCATTTTTATTTTAAAACGATGAAATAAAATATCATACGTCACATGTCACTGGGTGTTTACAGTACTCGTTCACACTGTAAATGTACTGAAATACCCACAGACCAAAGTAATACCTCACCTACTGGACTTGTAACACGGAAAATATTATTCCGTAGAGATCCCATGGCTGAATTATTAAAATAGTTTTTCGTTCTCGAGATATTTATAAGGGACGCTCCATAAAATATTATTTTATGGGATGCTACATAAAATGTTATTTTTCCTGTGGGCTGTAATTAGAAAGTGTATCGAATACCTACTATATAGTAGATTTTGTCAATGTTGGTCCCAATGTTGGGTTTGGTCCTTGACAAATGTGGCATTTTCGATAACAAACTTGGCAAAGCGCTACCATGCACTTAAAATGCGTTGGATATAAGCGCTAAATCAAATACAGCTGTCTCTAATAATCAAAATATACAAAATCTTAACCATAAAGTAGAATTTCTCAATTTCGTGGAATTCTTACGCATAAAGTTAACATACAACAAACGTTGCTGAACTATTTATAGACCGACTTATGTCTTATTAGTATTACAGTCGTACACATAGCTTTTGCGATCATTTCTTGTTGAAATATGAACTTTATTTTAAGAGCCATGCCATAAAATAGGGAATAAAATGTTGACTACTGAATGAAAAATGCAAACTTCTCACGAAAAAATTTACTATTTTAATCAGCATAAGTATTTCATTCCATTAGCAAATTTTATAGACACTTGAACTATGCCGAGTTCTTCACAAAGTTTTTCACTTTTAATATACGAAAATAGTGTATGGTAAGTAATTTTAAAATTGACTGTTGGTTGACATTATGAATTTAATTTTTGTTTGATCTACCTATAATTGATATGATATTGATAATAAATACGTAAGTCGTTTATAAACATGCAGGGAATATTAAGTATTTTCTGAATATGCTAACAGCAAAAAACACAGTTTATTTCAATTTGGCCAACAACAGATGAAGGATCATCCACAATATTCCCCAATTTAACGCAAACAACGCGATGTTTTCTAAACATTTATTCGGTAAACTAGGTGGATTCGTTTTGAATTTAAAAAAATTAAATACTAGATCCTCTCTTGTAAAATTCTAAGAGTAAAGGAAGACTGTAAATATTTTAAGAAATTAACAATAAATAAGCGGAAATATATAATTTATTTATTCGTTCTGTTTCTGTTGAAGAAATTAATAAAAACACTAAATTATTTTTCGTTAAAATAAATTATACAGACAGCAATAACATTAGACAAATATGTAATACATTATAAAAAGCTACTTTTATAAATTTCTATTCTAATGGAAACAAAATGTGGGGCGTATTTTCACTATAAATCGTAAACATTATTTACTACTACCAACCCGAACAACTTATTTTTAACATTTGAAAGACAAAATACCTCGATCTACAAGCATTAGTTAAAATTCCGAAAATTTATTATGAAACAAGCATTTAAAATAGACTGTTGTTATGAGTGTAGTTTTATTAGCCTTGCTCATTGACACCTTTATTGGGAATTTAAACAACATGAATCAAAAACAGACTGATTAGTTTTGAAAAATTTATATCTTTTTTATATTCCAAGTGATAGTTTTATTACATTTGGGTACCGACCGACACTTTCCAACAGTTTAATATTAAATCTATAAATTTTCGATAAAACTTATACATTCAATAAACGGAAATAATTTGAAAATATAATCATAATGGTAATATAGGTATACGATAAAATTCAAATTATCGTTCTATGTAGAATTATAAAAGCTATACATTAACAATAATGCAATACTTAATAATATGTAATATTAACAATACTTTGACAGACGGCCAAAAAGTGAGCTCGTTAAATACCGAGCCGTATGTCACGAGCAACGGATACGTCATAATACAATAGACGAATCTCAAAAATTGTATTTTAAAGATTATTTTTGCGATACCATAAGAATTATAATGAAAAAAAGTAATTTGAGTTAGGAAAAGTTAAATTTTTCCTAACTCAAATTACTTATTAAATGTTTTACTTTTCAAAACGCTATTAAAAATTAATGTTTTGTTAGGTTGACTAGTTAGGAAAAGTTTAATTTTTCGTAACTAGTGCAGGAAAAAATTTCCCGCACGCATATCACCGACAGAATAATATCAACGAAACAATAATCTAATAAAAAAACTCGTTTCTATATCAACATTCCCTCAGGATTCTTGATTCACGTTTTCGAAATTCACAATTTTCAATAAAAAATTATGATAAATATATTTCTTTGAGCTATTTTCAAGACGCTATTAAAAAAATATGTGTGCAACTCGTAGGAAAAGTGTCTTTTCCGCATATAGCGAACCTATTTTTTTATCTCGGCTGGCGCCTCGATTAAAAAACTTGCGCCTGATCTGAAAAAAAGTCACTTTTCCTAACTTGTTGCACAAACCGTTATTATAGACAAGGTAATACGCGGAGCACTGAGAGATTTTTGTGTTTCTGTTTTGTGTTATTTCTGCGACTAGGGCCAATCACCGGACGCCAGGAGACGAGCAAACCTCCAACCTAGAAATTTTGCCGAACCCCAACTTTTGTAGTGAGGTAGAAATCTTTTACTTGCCTATCATCTCAGAGACAAGGGACCTCCGGCCTTACATCATATTCGAGGGATGCTACGCCTTCTACACAAACCTCGCTTCTGTCAATTCATCAACGCACTAGTAGGTGCGGGAGGCATGGCGGGTTTTCGTTGCACGGACACCCATCCAAATACTAACCATGGACCACGTTGCTTAGCCTTCATACGGATGATCTATGATATGCACGTTTAAGGTTGATTCTCACTATACATACCGTTTCCATTCCATATCCCTTCCGTAAAATTTGATTGTATTCACACTATACTTTACGTTTCATTTCCATGTCAGCACATTTGTGAATACACCGTTGGCGTTTACGTTATAAACACAGTGAAATCAGTACTATGTGGTCCGAAGAAAATTTTATAATTGTCGCTGTTATTTTGGACAAGGAATAGAAAACGAAAAAGGCGTTTCGGCACAACATATTGAAACAACGAAATGTTCATGGGGAATAATATTACGTTATTTGCGAAATTAATGGACGATGACACAAAATTTTTCCAATAATTTCCAAACTAAGTTCAGGATTTTGTCTCACAAGTGCTATTTATGCTACGATTTTCGATTTTAATTAAAAGAATGAATTGATACGATACGCTCCTTCATTCCATCACCCTAGCCGTACCGTTTCCGTCACGTTTCAGTCTGTCCGCCAAAAATACGTTTCAAAGGAATGGATACGGAACGGACGCAGGCCGGTATGTAAACGGAACGGAAACTGTGTATACCCGCGCACTACTATGCCTTACGAACATATTACTTAGAGGCGAATTTCCATATTTAATAATTTACGGAATGTTTACGGAAGGGATATGGAACGGAAACGGTATGTATAGTGAGAATCCACCTTTAGTCGCTATAACATCTTGCCCGTCACTGAGAGATGCATATTAGGAATAAGCACCGACTTGATACCATCGCCATACATACATAGATATGCACGGCACCCTTGTTATTTGATTAGTAGTATTTCCTCCTCAATTGAAACTTCTCGATCATATCCAGCTTGAGAAAACGCAAAATTCAAAGAGTATCTGATTAAAAATAAAAAGTATATGCTATGTGTTAATTGAGATCTACAAAAACATACAATAGAGCAGCGTATCGTGATATCTTTAGTATAAAGTCTGAAATTAAAGTAAATTAGGCATGCCTTGAAAACTTGTAAACTTTAACCGAATCGAATCACAGGCAAAAGGTTATACGTAGTAATAATAAACGCATATTTTTGTAGGGACCGCATAAATTAACGCAAAATCTGCCGGTTTTACGTGTGTGTAGGATCATACCCAAATCCTACCATAGTATAGGCAAACTTGAATTGTGTCCACTTCAACTTCGCACCTTTCACTTCGGGTTAAAATATTAGTTACAAAAAGCTGGAAATGGGATTATTTTTTCAAAAAATTAATTGAGGAAGCCGTTACTATGTGGTAATTTAACATCTTGTAGAACAATTAAAACACGCTTCTATGTATTTTGCCACTATATGTTTTTATTTTTACAAAAATTTTTGTGACTGCAGTTTCGACTTACAAAGTCATTTTCAAACAGTGATTCAAAATAGAATCTATTTTGAATCACTGTTTGAAAATGACTGTAATTCGAAACTGCAGTCACAAAAATTTTTGTAAAAACAAAAATATATAGTGGCAAAATACATAGAAGCGTGTTTTAATTGTTCTACAAGGATTATTTATTTTTAATACCTTTTTAGCATCAACATTTTAAATTATCTTCTCTATTCTCTTATTGAAAGAAGGTAATGCGAGGTTGCTAGGGCTTAGTTAACAAAAGCGCTTTATCAAAAGTAGTTGTATGACAACACAAGGAGATTTATGCGTATTTCAGGCTTATAGCGCCTGCAAGCCGCATTGTACTCGAAGATATCTCGAAGCCCAGCTAACCACAGCTAAAATTTCAGCTGTGGAAACACCCACGTTTCTCCAGACACTAAGAAATTGTCTTCACGAAGCTTTTATAAAAGCCATAAAAGCCCACATAGTATAGCGAGAAACCCCAGTTCAACCATGCAGACAGCAATTCGTCCAAGAACGCGAAAATTGGAATACCGCAGATTGGTCAAATGTTTTATTTACAGCTTTTTATATTTTGTTAATTTGTTTCGGATAGACGAGTGCTAGTAGTTCTATGTCCAGGAGAAAGGTATATCGGGTTTCCCATTTGACTAATGGCAACTAACATGGGTTATTACATTTCATTGAGTTTTATATTCCCAGGGCACACTATGAGAAATATTGCGAACGGAATCGATAGTACTGACTGTCAAATACTTCTGATTACCAAAATACTAAAGCGAAATGCTTTTTTAATTAAAATATCAATATCAATATTAAAAAGCATTTCGCTTTAGTATTTTGGTAATCAGAAGTGTCTGACAGTCAGTACTATCGATTCCGTTAGCAATATTTCTCATAGTGTGCGCTGGGAATATAAAATTTCAATGAAATGTAATAGCCCATGTTAATTGCCATTAGTCAAATGAAATGGGAAACCCGGTAGGTATACGATGTAATATTCGGCAATATTCGCTAATATTATGTAATAATACACGGTGTCCCACCCGGAACACTTTCTTTATTGTCATGGACACTTTTTCAAAAATAAATGTTTTCCCTATAAAATAACAAAATTTATATTCACATTTCTGGTTGTCATTTGTTCAAATTTCATCGGTTCAGATAAAGTCCACGAAATGCTCGATTTAACATATTTTGATGTATAATATTATGCAATTAAGTTTAAAATATTTACCTAAATCTGTAAACACAATATTAATAAAAAGAAAATATTTGTTTATTTGTAAGTCTAGACAAGAAGAGAAATTTAACAGCTTATAAATTTGGCAGGAAACTTTATTATTCCATCAGAGGGGTATAAAAATACATTATGCAACTTCTGTTGTTGCTGAAGGCGTCAAGAGAGGTCGACGCAGATGTTGTGGCGTCCAACTGTCGTAAGGAAAAGTAAACTGTGCCACTAACACTGCGTGAACTCAACAGAAATATATATTTTTCACACATTTACTCATCGTCTGTAGAATATTAACGAGCCAACATTAATTGGTGTAAATTATCGCGAAATTAAGATTCCAGGATGTTTATTGGGAGCAGTGGGAAAAATATTGTTGTCATTTTTGCCCGCGTGACTGAAAATTTATCCGGTGCAGATTAACGTGATAATTTATTAGGGACATATTTTCTTGCAACTTATTTTGCCACTTGGAAGGAGACGTATAATTAAACAATTATTAAGAACTCAATGATGGAGGTAAAATCCAATATTGGACTCACTAAAATATCAGAAAAATATATTTAAACTACATAATATTAATTCTTCTTATACAAATATAATTAAAACATTTATAAATGGAAAACATATCTTTCTCAACTGCTACAATTATCTTTATAACTCAACAATATATTTTCTGCAAGTGAACTTATCTGAACAAATGTTTTCGTGATTTGCTTGTTAATTCAAAAGTATTGAGAAAACTTATAAAAATAATACCTATACTTCAAAAGCACACAACAAGGGTTATGCTACTGGGGACTGTTAAGGAACAGACAATGGTTTTGTGTTGTGCGAATGGGACTCATATAAAGATTATATATTATCCTTCCTCTCATGATTAAGGTTCCCCAATATTAAAATAAATAAAATACGTTAGGTATCAGAAAATCCTCGCAAACCAACTTATTACAATCTTACCCTACATAAATGTTTTCGAAGAATAGATTTATGTAAACGTAATGAAGACGAAATTAGCTATATAAAAACAATGGTGTTTTTCATGACGCTGAAAAAATCCTATATCGAGTGTCAAACAACTACCAAAACAGATTTCTGGAAATTATACGTTTCCGCTGAATCATATAAACTTGTTTGTATCGGCACTGAAAACAAGTTTAATATTTTTCAGCGGTATTGTTATATAAGGATTACCGTATTTTCCAGTTAGAATGTCGATTGATCACAAAATAAATGACTATATAGTCGAATATAAATAAAATTTATATTCCACCATGTGTTTGTTCTATAGGCGTACGGGTGTTTACTGTAAAAACATAACAGGCGTTTCACTGGAAACAATGATTAACAAATGACATGGAAATTCTTAAACGCAAAACATCGATACTCTATGGTGAACCGTTACAAATAAATGAAATATACCTCATAAATAAATTCGCAACTCCTTGTTTTTAATACTTGGCATAATTCTTTCTAATCGTCTTTCTAAAGTTAAATCTTTTCGTTTTCAATTAGAAAACATCTCATTTTCTATGACACCTACATTAAACGAATTTGTTAAGCTTCTACCGTGCCTTACTACCGCCTGAAAGGACTAATTCGACTTAAGATGACCTTACACCACAAATTAAATTTATGAAGGTAACTGACGGAAACCTGATTTTAATTTCTGGAAATAGTTTCTTTGAAGAGCTATTCGAGGCATTCACTTGAGCTTAATGCATTTAGAACTTCCCTGTGTGCAACACAGCTGAATAATAAGCCATACAGCACTTACTTGGGTGCACCAGGTAGAAAGTCTTTCTACAAGAATGACGCGTTTTATATGCAGTATAGTTATATCAAGCTTAAATAGACAGGGTGTTTCCTAAATATATGTAGTAACTTCCGGAGATGATTTCTCATGCTAATTAATGAAAAAAGTGCATATGAAGACACATGCCACCTCGCTTCCATTAGGAGGCACAAAGCGTGTTCGGTAAAGTTTGAATTTAGTTTATTTAGTAGCAATCATTTTGTTCCTTTGTATATGACAAGCAGTATATTTCCGGACGACTAAAAATAATATCAAAAAATCCGGATATTTTTCCCTGAATACCAGCAACCCATAATGCTCTCTACCTTGTAATGTGTTGTCTACCTTTAAAGTGTTTCTGATTGGTCACTTTTATGAAAAGGTAGGGACGCAAAACAGACAGGAAATTAAGACATTTTAAAAATCGAGAGTCTGGTTTTAAATAGAGTACGAGCAAGTTGACAATTTTTACGCTTATTGAATGCACATGTTCTTAAATTTTAATTTAATTTGAATCTTGAATTATTATCACGATTGTTAATGATCGGTGTTTTGATATAATAGAGTATTATCTGTAATAATCTCATTAATCGATATTATAGTATATTTTTGTTGTTGTCACGAGATATGTGATAATAAATTAATTTTACACGTGGTGTAAATTTTCTGCCGAATTTTTATTTTTGCAGAGTTGTTGAGACGCTGGCCAATCAATCCTCCGGACTCAATTATCTTCGTAAATCATCCTATTCCATGTGAAACGTCTTAGGACATCTTTGAGGTGGCTTCACGAGGGTGGAACTGCACTTTGTATACAGGTGAGTACATTTAATTTTCTTAATAAATTGAATCTGATTAAAGAAAATTGTACCCTGAATGCAAAGGTCGGTTCTCTGTGAAGATCCTGGGTTGATTGGTGCGTGCGTATATATAACCATATGGTTATTTTTTATATACTATAATTTTTGTCTGCTAATTACAGAATCTATTATATCCAGGAATTTTATTTTTGATTACTTGCTGGTATTCTAGACCGTCTCACATTAAATTTTTTTTCAATTTCATTCTATTTCATTGTACTTGATATTGTTAATTTTGCATTTAAAATATCATGTATTAATTATAAATTTTCACATTTTAATGCTCACTAGTTTTTTTGTGTAGCACAGTTACGAATTTTGTTACTGCAATTTTGGTAATTTTTATTGTAGTATATAGTAACGGTCATAAGTTACTTTTTTCTATTAGAATTTTATATACTGTCCTTCAGACATAGTTACTCTACGGTTTGATTGTTTACAAAATTCCAATTCCTGGATCATTTTTTTGTACAACTCTGGGACTGGGCTAATCATACAATCTTTTACATGTACCTATTTCCACCTTTGGAGCCTGAAACCTGAAACCTAGCTACGTGGGATTTAATTACATCCATCCATGCAACCCCAGCAAGTCTAGCTAGACGGGGACCTGTACAGGAGTTCCGGATTAATCTAGGAGAGGCTAGTGGGTGAGATAAATCCATAAGTAGGCCGAAGACTGGTGAACCCAGCCCAGTAAAAATTTTTTGTAAAATTTTGATAAACGCCTTCAGGCTGTAGAGTTTTTTCAATTTAACGTAAATTGAGTTGTACATATAATTTGTAATATATACTTTTATCTTAACTTGATTTGTTTGTTCTTACTTTCACGCATTCACAACTTCATATATTTTTTTTTCTTATTGAAATTACCTGGTGCCCAAATTTTTATAAAGTAAGCTTAACAGTAAAATCCAACCCCGCCTTGAGCCCAGAGCTAACCGGAGCTATGTCCCTAAACCTTTAGGGAAGAAGCTAATAATTCCCGAGGTTCAGTGCATGTATGCTTCGGAATAAACAAAATATCAATTTGAAATTTGGTTAGCCTTCTAAGTAGCTAATCCTTCTATATAATTGAATATTTCATAACTTCCCTGGTGACTTTTAATAGTGAAATTTTTAAGATCAGACAAGATAGATCAGAAGATAAGTACAAGTACCAGAATAAGGCAAACAGAAGTATACAACATCTGGTTGCCCTCTGTTATGGTATGTTCATAGATATAAGAGATCCATTTAAAGTATTGAGGATAATTTTGCCTGCCTGGAATTACTACCACGTCATAAAAAACAAGCAGGGGATCTAAACAGATTATTCGCATTGTGCAAGTGCATTTGAAGAATTTATTTATACATCTTTATATAACTACTGAGAGGATGTTGTGACAGGATATTATATCTGTATTATAAAATAAATTATACTTATTAGATGTAACGTTATAGTCTATTAATTTCGTTTCATTATCATTTTCATCCCTTATATTTATAATAAATATTTCTGTAATATTCGCAATAATAACGTATGAATGGTTAACAGTTTTAATATGTGAAACACAATTTTTCCAGCTAGTCACATACATTTTGCCCACTGTGAACTAAGAATAAGAGCCAGTACACTAGCATTGAGAGTAGGTGATATACTTTTACGTTTAACGCCAGATTTTAATTGATGTGTTTTATGGAATCAAATATACAGCGGAAGCCCTAGCACCATGTGCCCCTAACTTTTCGCGAAACTGTAGCAAAAGTACTCTTTTTCTATATTCATGTATATTCATATAAAGCTTTGAGAATATCAAGTAACTCTCTTTTGGTCTTTATAATCTAATTTGAAACAGCATAAAAAATTCCGACAAACGACACACGTGCATAAACAAAGAAGCCGTCGTCGAACTGCAGGTGTTCCTTTGTGTCGGAATTTTTTTAACAGTTTGAATTTACATTATAAAGACTATACAAATTGCATTAAAATGATAGCTTTCATTCATCGTAGTCCAAATAGGAATTCTTTATATTTTTAGCTGCGGCAATGAAAGTGCTGAAATGACTGTTTTTGTAAGAATCTCATTTACTAGAACTTTAATAGAATGATAGGCCACAACTTAAGGCAAGTAAAATTCTCTTCACTTATGTCTTCTCATAATATCTTATGTTCATGAATATACTATTATATTTCAGATATTATTCAAATAACTTGTGCTGTAAGGAATGGTTGTGATGTGTACAGAAATATTAGAATATGTCTTCTGAATATAGGATAAAGTAGCGAATGCGATACTCAATTAAAATATGTCAATTTTTAGATCTGGCATTGATTTTACAATATACCTACTTTGAATACTGAAACTAAAATTGAGTGAAGGAAAATGTTGTCTCACACTGCTATAATGAGCTGTTAAATGTTATCTAAACATTATAAAAACCGTTCCATAACGATTCTATAATAAATAGTTAGAAACATTAAGTCAAAATTTATTTCAAACAATCATACACACTCAGCGTTAAAAAGCCATTCCATTTTTATTTCCATAAAACTCCTTTATAAATAAAGAAATCATATGTAAATTATGGGATAACCTTAGGTAAACTGTACTTGAATTGTTAACTAAAAATAAGTTTTGCTACAAATATTTGCAGTGACGTGTCAATATATGAATGAAATTCTTATAGTAATATAAGAATTAGAAATTGAATGTAAAAAGCTTCAAAATGCGAAACCCTTCAAAGCTGGAAATTTGCTGAGTAAATTGGACCCCATTCTATTTATGTTATAAAGTAATGCTTGAAAATCCTCAAAGAAAATTGCTAATATTTTAAAGTAGTAAAGGTTTAAAAACATAAAGTAGAGAATGTTTACCCTAGTAGAGGTGTTCCATATACACACCCTTTTTTTCCCAAAAAGAATTTTAAAACTACGTGTTCTCTGGTGATACTTTCTACTAGTTTCGCAAGAACTATTTATTCTTAAATCGCCAATGTACGAGTATGTTATATGCAATATATTCAATCAATGCCATATTTCACTTACGTAATATTCACTATGATAGCTTAAAAACTATTCTGCCAATGACTGCAACTAATGTGGATAAAGATTGTTAGGTAATTGGTTATTTGCCCCCGAAGTTTATTGAGTTTGTACTGTTGTATTTTTTGTGTTATGTTGTTTCATTTGTAATTATCCTATTGTTTTAAAATGTTGAACATGAAGTAATATATTATTATTCCTTTTCTGTAACCATAAAAACTGAAAAATACAACTCAATGATGCCCTTGATTCATGCCTGAGATACGTATCCAACGTTTATAATAAAAATTAAATAAAAGAAAACGTATCGAAGATAAAAATGAAATTAATATACTTTTTTAGTGGAACGGTAAATTGCAAAATATTCAAATATGTACTTTAGTGCACAGGACGAGTTTACTACGTGTGTGCGTATTAACAACATGGAGTCAGGAAATTTATCTACTAAATTCTATTAGCGTACACGTGTAAATTCGCCTTCATGTAGATAGATTAGCATGAGAAGCAGGTGCACGCTCCCACATTGCAATGTGCATATTTTTCACATCGTTGGAGATCTAATAAACATTTGCTTTCGGTACGGTTTTATGTTTTTATTACTATGCAGTGATATGCCGTTGGGTAGCTATATAGTTGAGTGTATATCTTGTATAATTACATGGTAATATCGTACAAACAGTTTTCTCAAGCTGGTAGATAGCTTGAGAAAACTATTTGTAGAACATTACCATATAATTATACAAGATATACAACTATTGGCGATTCCAAAAATGAATGCGCCCTCTGCATGAAAATATTTGAACCTATTTAAAAGATAATTTTTGGAGGCTTATTTCTCGATATAATAATAAATAACATTAACATGATTAACACAATTTAGTGGTGCTTGTGACTTTCTGGTGTTGCAAAGTTAAAAACGACGTGGTCAGTCAAGTGGTACATCATTATTTTTACATTTTAAAATGGCATTCAAAACAAACCAGCACAATACAAACTACCGTGTTTATGGGTGTCCATTCCACAAAATGTGTTAATAGTCAAAAAGTGTTTAAGATAGAAGATTAAGATAGACGTTTGGCCTTAGTATAAAAGAAACAGTTCCTCACTCAATTCTTTAAAAGACATGTAACAATTTAATAATAACAAGAACCACGTTTATTTATACAACATAACCACTTTGTTGCAGTATGGCTATCCTTTTCTATTATTAGTCTTTAAAAAATTGAAACATAACAATTATTTAACAAAAAAACACAAGCACAAATATGGATCACCATACACTTCTCCTTTCGTTTGTTCCATTTATATTATCCCAAAATGTAAGTAAACAAAAACTACCTGTTTCAACCCAAAACTTCATATGATAATTAAGAAAGAAGCACTTATGATGGGACATATATGAGTGCTTTTACCACTCTATAGTCACTATATGTATGGCAATTGAATGGTAATTGCTAAATGATGTGATATGAAATGCAACATTTTTACTCGTCTTCCTCCATATTTGTTTACAATTTGCAGCGCCCTTATCGGAAATTTGAATCGCCAATAGGTAGTTTATTGAATCTGAAAAACATGTACTGATTTTTCTGAAATCCGCAAGGCATGCAAATTGATGGTTTTTGTAAAGTGTCCTACAGACGATGTGATAGTTTTGACCAACTTAGAGGCCAACGCTGGAGCTAAGCAATCGGATATTCTTCATCATATGAAAATCGTCAAATTGAAAACATTCACACGACGTGTCAGCATCGGGAATGTTGGGCATGTGTGCAAAAAGCGAACTACATCAAACAAGATGGATTTCGACGAAATTGAAGTTATCGTTTCGGGTACATTATTATTGTAATTATGCTCAACTGCAACGGTAGATGCGCAGGAATAAGGAGGACCATAAGGAAGAAGCGTAAATAGTCGGTTAATAATTTAGATATTAGCAGGAGAAGTAAAGTTAAAAATAATATTGTTAAGTATAAGTTAAGTTTAGTTTGTGTACTCGCGTGTCATTGTTTTCTGGAGGAGAAACATTAAAAAACATGATTAAACTAACATTACAATTTCTAGAACCGTTCAAATAACTCGCAGCAAAAGTAATACCTTGCTCTTTGGGCAGCAAAAGCAATACCAATGTGAACGTATCATGTGGAAAGAAAAGTAGAGCATTGGCCAATATATGCCAGTCGAGACTTCATCCCTTTGATGTAGGTATGCTAAAAAGTCCCCTCTGAGGCGAACCAAGGACAGAGTTCATTGGTGTGGTTTTTAAAACCACGATCCGCCAATGTGCAGAAAGTTGGCGTAGGTACCCATATGACTAACTAAACAAGACGCGTTGAAAGCATAGGGCGGCAAGGATCAAGGATTGTTAACTGTTTACAGGATTGCTCGATCCCTATACTACAATGTAATCCATAATTGTGACGTCATCAAAGATCCAAAGATCTCGAACTTGTAGAAATAGGTACTCTTTATACTGTTATTACAAACTTTAATAAATAATAATATTAATAATCATTCAAATACGAAAATTCTTTTGCAAATGTGAAATATAACAAACATAAAATAGGTATATTTCGACAATTAGATTACATAGATCTTCGATGACGTCAGAAAGGCGGATGACAAAATTGAGCGATCGAGCAATCCTGTAAACAGTTAACAATCCTTGGGCAAGGATCACGTGCATGAGCGCCACCTAACGTGGGGCTGACGCAAATGCTGCTTTCGGTAGAAAATGGCTACAGAAAACTGTGACACATTGGACATATCATTAAAAAAAGATCAAAAGTTGATAGTACAACCTGTAGAGTTGGTTGTCGACTGTATAATAAAACTATAAAATGGCTTGACTTTTTACGAAACAAACGTAGTTAGTGAGGCTTTGTGTGAATTCTGTGGTTTTTTCCTGTAATTTTATTTCAGAGAGATTATTAAAATTGTTATTCGAAATTCGAAAACATTTATTGATTACTTATTACTTGCGAGGTAGGAATTTTCTTGTATTCTATAGAATTTCAAATCATGTGTCATATGTCATATCACATCACATTTAATATTTAATTTTTTTTAGATCAAACTGTCCAGCGTGGTCACAGATCATAGCATGGTGGGTTGTTCGGTAAAAGGTTATTCAAATAGAAGTGAACATGGTTTCGTAATGAAATACTTCCCAAAAAATGAAAAACAACGTAAAGAGTGGACAATGAATATGAAACAATAAAGGTTGCTGGATCCCAACAGATCGTACTGGTATTTGTGAGGTACTTAGGTGGTGTTAAATTATTTTAAGTTGTCACATATTCTCATATTACTTTTAAGGTTCATTTTGCTCCCGAGATGTGGGAAAAAACCAGAGAAGATGGTAAAAGGAAACTGAAACTAAATGCTGTACCTACTTTGTTTCCTAACCTAACCCAAACTGCTGAAAGCATTAAGGAACTTGTGCCGTCAACATCAGGAACGTTGTATCGTACTCCACAGAAATCCAGCGCATCCTCAGGTCGGTTAACCCCCTCGTTTACTACTACGAGCAGCTCTGAAACTGTTCCATCGGTCCAGTCACCAGATCAACTTTATCTATGAGATTAACTACATATTGGAATAAGTGCAAATGATGACATCAGCGAAATAAAATTTAAATTTGAGAAACAGCAAAATAAAAATTAAAAATTAGGGAAATGAGAAATCAGGTTAGATTTTAGATTTTAGTTGTATTTGTATCACAACGCGGAACAGGTATGTAGTGCTTTCTGATAATTGTTTTCTGTTTTAGTCTAAAATTTAATGAAACGCGAGTAGTTAATTATAATTAGTGAATCGATCATCTTATTATTTGAATTGTCTTACTGTTTTTGCTTGTTTTTAAGTAATGGCAGAATCTACATTACTTGGTATATGTATTTATTCCATTTTTATGCCAAATGTATGTTTATTTACTGGAGCAGTTGTTTTAATTTTGTAATGAATATTAAGAGTGTTTTTAACAATGGTAGGTACATACATATGTCTACGATTCTACTGATTTTTGTTACTTATATTGTGAAAATATCAATTTTCACAGAAAAAAAAAATCCGATGAGAACCGATGTAGTTCGAAACAAATGTATCTAACAATAATATTTTGCATAAAGACAGATAAAGGTAAGTATGCCTATTTTTTATCATAATAATCGCTATTAATTACTAGTAATTATTTTTTCTTTCTCTATTTATAGCAGAATAAATATAAGTACATGCATTTAAAAGAACACTACTGCTTTTACAATTTTAAGTCATCGCTTAAAATGTGAAAATAATTATACCTTTTTTAATGGATATACTAAAAGATTTATTTTTCCCTTATACCATTAGTCTATTAGTATATAGCGTGTAACTTACATGAAATAAAATTCATAAATCATCAATTTTGATATTTGAACATGTCATTTTTTACGAAATTTTGTACTCGATGATTATGAATTTTATTCCATGTGTACCTTACACTGTATATTATGGTATATTTAAATTTACCGCCAAACTTATTATGCAGCGACATCTATTGTATCAGACTCTACTCATTTCTGAGTTATATTTGTCTCAAACCAAAGACGCGCAGTGCACTTGCTACTTTTTGCGTCAGCCCGACGTAAGATGGCGCTAGTTCAGTGCGTGCTTCCAATGAAAGACAAGGAAACGAAGTCTCTTATATAGTTACTCATATGTAGGTACCTTTGCTATGTTGTTTGTAGGATGGACCCTTAAACAAATGTGGACAACGCTTCGACGGGGAATGGTAAAACTGGCATATACCTAATTTAAAGGTAATACAAAAAATGTACAAATATTTTTTTGGAACTGAAATTTCTTATGAAATATAGAAGGGTTATATATGAAATTTCTTATGAAATATAAAAGGTTTTTAAATAAAAATTAATCAAAATAAAATGTTTTTGTTCATCCCTATCTGAGGTAAAGACATAGAAAACGATAAAATACAATATTAAAAGATGTAACTATAATAAGTTTATAATAAGCGCACATCTACTGTCTACGAAATAGTAAACATTTCCATCTGAACCATTAAATTTATTAAGTTATAATAATCAGTCGCTAAGGACGCTCTTGCCTTAGAAACTTACCCATTGATAATATTTACGAATTTGTATTACAAAGTAAACCAACAAGTATTTTTTAATATAAAAAAAATGTCAATGCAGAGAGAAATATAAAAATAAAGTGTCAATGTGACAATTTTCAGGACAAGATCTAGAATCGACTTGTAACGTTTACATAAAAACTACCTAGTTAGAGTTCGATTTATTTGAAAATAATTTTAAATCTTATTTTTAATACCTACTGCATAATTTATGTGAAGCTACCGCTGATAAAGTTTTGTTAATTCGTCGAATATTTGCTTTACTTCTAAACCATACATAGTAGTTTTTTGGGTCAGACTTTGAAAGTTTGCCTTGATACTACATTTGGATCTTTATTTTGACTAGTTCTGATTTTCTGTTTTTATTATTTTACAGGTCGTGATGATTCAGTTTATTTATTGCTTTGGCCTAATGCAATAAGGACTTTGTTTTGACCAAAGATACCTACCAGAGACCCACCCTACTATCCACCATCTACTTCTGTGCTAAGGTGTATTAATAAGGAAAATAAATGTTATCTCCAAACATAGGAGTTTTCATAGCTCTAAATAGTGCAAATATATGTATACTTATAATTATTATATCTGTTTCCATTAAAATATTAAAAAAAAATCATAAATATCCGTACAATGTACAACGTTTGTGTTGTAAAACATAGGTAAGTAAAAAATGAAGATGAAAATAAAAGGTTATTTATACAGACCGCTAATAATTTTTCAATGTGCAATCACATGACCTTTATGTTGAGATTTTAGACTCTAGGTGTTCACATGCCGAATTGTCTTTGTTGATAGAATAAATATATTGGCAAAATACATAATACACATTTTACAGAGATTTCGAACATAAGATATGTGTAAGTATACACTTACGTTTATCATCATGATGTTGCAATTTTTCACATATAGTCACATACATTATCTTTCTGGACATTAGTTTCAGACCTCTGGCACATTATAAAATTAAATTTCACTTCATAAAAAGTTACACACAATTACATCTAGACCGCCGCTTTAAAAAATATATATATAGAAATAAATATACGGATTATACACGACACTGAGCGACCGAGCATTATTCATCAGACAGTTTCTTAGATAATATACATTTTATCTGCCTTATCAATAATATTTATATTGTTTAAACCTAAAGTAATTGTTGATAATAAAATCATAAACGGTATAATAAGAGTTTACTGATATTTAACTAGTCCTTAATGATAAACATAATGGTACAGTGGGCATTTATTGTTGAATTTTCAATTTAGAAAGCATATACTTGAGTAAGTTACCAATGGTTAATTTCACAAAAAGGGGCTGTTATTCACGGAAGAAAACATTGTCACACTAATAGGGGCGCCAATGTTGTTGACTATTCCTATATTTATTATTGTCGAAGTATTATGCACAATTTGCAGTAGCTATATTACAAATTGAAAACTATTATTTATAATTTATAATAACACAGCTTACCACATTTAATCAGGTCATTATAATATTACACAGGTACTTTCTTACAAGGGAGAAAGAAGAAAATTTGAAAATTTGAATGGGTAGAATGTTTTTCAGAATTATTTAAATAACAGAGGAAAAGGCTGATTTTAAAATAGTAAAAAAAGAGAAAAATTACATAACATATTTGGTAACTCCTGAAACTTTATTTCAAATCATTTGAGTTTTCCGATATTTTTTAACACTTTTAATTTTTTTAAGCTGATAAGGTGACTTTTTGTTGTGCATTCAATCATATATTTACGATGCTTAGAGTGGCATATTTAAATAAAAAAAATTATGGACAACAAAATGTTTGTTGTTGTTGGGAAGCGGCGCGGTTACCCGCAGCACTCAGGCCTTTCGACCCTTTGGGCCTACCGCTAGTCCAGAGTTATTGGAAGACCCGTGCTATGCACATAGGCAAACACAAATGTTTTCTAATGCTACTGATTTTGCAGATTTAAGTAATATATGGGAGAAGAATGAGACTTCTAAGCGGACATTGTAGGTTACAGAGATTTTTTTTTAAATAGAAACTCTTATTTTTAAATGTTAATTAAATATTCAAGAGTTATTTCCAGTGACTGCGTATGCTACATGGACCGTGACAGATTTATATTTGAGTATTATATACGAGTATTTTACATTATATAATTTTATTCAATTAGGAATCATTTTGGAAATTGCCAAATGGCACAATATAGGTAAACACAATTATTTGTGCCAAAAATGTTAAATAAATCAAAAGGAATATTTTTCAAATAAAACAGAACTATAAAAAACGTAGTGAAGGCCATTTCATTTTCGTGCGTGCATGGACTGTATATAGAAAATCGGTGTCAAGCAGTGTTTAGCATACATTTATTTCACACTTACTGAACAGTTAAGAACAGAAGCTTTTAGACCTCTTTCAGGCCAGAATACTTGTATGATATCCCAGATACAGAATCGTGTTAACATAAGCTTGGTACCTTCTCTATCGGATACCCGGGCCTGCAATTAATTCAGTGGGGAAATAATCTCAGTGGAGCGCAGTTATGGATGTGTTGAGGAGTACATTATGTTGCGTTACATTTTAAGTAAAAAGAAAAAAGTGAAAAAGATATCAAC
Source organism: Pogonocherus hispidulus (assembly GCA_963924545.1). Classification (NCBI taxonomy): domain Eukaryota; kingdom Metazoa; phylum Arthropoda; class Insecta; order Coleoptera; family Cerambycidae; genus Pogonocherus; species Pogonocherus hispidulus. Next base: position 27,121,088 of record OZ004692.1, on the reverse strand, counting down.
CATATGGGTTCATCCTACAGTAGAATTAAAGAAAAGACAACGTACACCAAGAGAACAGTTTATTTATGTTAACAAAAGACGTTTATTTGGCCTTCATTTGATGTGTTCAGTCTGAACACATCAAATTACAGTAAAAATTATACATTTCGCTTCAAAATTATCACTAGTTTCATTTGCAACATATTGTTTATTTCGGCAAAATTTCTTTATTATAAATATATTTGTTTACGCGTCAACATTATGATATAAGATCATTTCCTCTTAAAAATGCTGGTATGTATAAGCATACCATATTGCTGTTGCATACCGTCATTTTATTCTAAAATAATTCTTTTATAGTGTTATTCAGAACTTATCCATAATAAAATTTGGGGATGTTCAACACACATGTAGAAATGTGGTAGTGCAAAAAAAATTTTTTTTGGCGGCTTCTGAAAACTATTTAAAAAATTTTCATTGCACGCCGCTGGATACTGGTCCACTGTAATGGAGTGACCTTGGGACTGACAATGCAAACTGGCTAGCACGAAAAAAGCTTCGGAAGTTCTGAAGTATACAGACACCCGGCGCAAAAAAGATTTGCAGCGTTTTTACTTTAAAATAAACTTTAAGATAGATAGATTTGACCAAAGTGTCTTAAAAATGAATAAAATTTTGTTACACTCATTTTGAAGAATTGCGCTACTTGATTACTAGGTATTAGAAACATGAAATTTATAAAAAATTCGCACATACCTTGTTACAAAAGCTGTTCGAAATTTTGTCCCTAAAGCTAACTAATTTTGCAGCACTAAAGCGAATGTTCCTTCTGGTTGCTGATCTTGTAAACGCAAATTATTAACTAAATTGAGGATTTTCAGCATTTTGCTGCAACAACCACTCACAAAACCTAACTTGTAATTGATAATCCACTGGTAACAGTCCATTAACTCAGCATTACTGTACACATGAGCCATTTTGAAAATTTTACAGTTTAACACTCCTACGATATAAATAAAACACCGGCTTTGAGAGAAGACACAGATAGACTGATGACTGAATCGACAATAGAGATATTATCCCCGCTTCAACTGTTTTCGCTCGGTCGGCGTTCGAGGGACAAAAACGTGTTTACTTTTTTTACCACATTCTTAGGAATGTGGTAGGTATATCAAATGTTGAAGTACAGTTGCCCATCTACGTAGTCCTTTATAATGGTATAACTCTAAACATTGTTTACGGGAAATCCTAATACTTTTATTAAAATTTTTTTGGTGATATCGATTTCTTATTTAAGGATGCACATATCCTCAATGTTTTAGAGATAAGTTCTGAATAACCCTGTATATCCCACGCCACTGTTTAACTAGAAACTTACATTACCAGAGAATATAATTTTACATGTAATAAGTCTTGTTTGTCCACCGGCTTGGCCTACCTTTGATAATTTGAGCTAGAAGTATGCGATGCGCACGCGCATGATTTCATGTCGCGCAGCAGCAGAAAGAGCTTTTAGCCATCAGTCTTCCAGAACTTAGAACTGCAAGTACACAATCGTCGCAGTATTTTTATAACTTATCTCATAGTTAAGGGTATATTGTGTGTTTTGTCCTATTTTTTGCACAGAATAATTTTGAATGTCATGTAGTGAACTACTTAATCTGAAATCCCGGTCATCACCAGTATCGACACAATGGAAAATTTTTTACATACGAGGCCTAACTTTAGTCCGACTAGCGAAGGTTACGCGAAAAATTTGCGCCCCTGTGGTGCGGGTTTAAATAAAAGGCGTAGTCGGGCGCAAAGTTGGTTAGTCCGACTAACGCCTTACGTCTTTCATGAATCCGGGTGACTCCGGTAACTCAAACTCTACCTGAAAGATACAGATAAATATAATCAATAAGGAGTCCCATGCGAGTTGAGCCATCTAAAAACAAATAATCGGCAAATATTCGGATTGCACGAAAGTTGTGAGAAAATGCGAGAACCTAATTTATCCTAATTAATCACAGTCTAATTTATCGGTTTCGAACTCATTTAGAGTAACTTAAATGATAAATTATCTTATCACTTATGTTGCTGATAATATCTATGACAGGTATGATCACGTTTGGTGTGTAAGAGTGTACGTGAAAGTAAAAAGGGACGAACGCATGCGTTCTATTGCTGTAAGATTCGTTCGCTCGCCGGTAGGTAAATAAATAAACGAACGCATTATTCACCGTGGATTAATTCGATTATGCGGCATTAGCCGCATAATCGAATTTGCAAAATGTTGTTACATTTGTTTTTAACCGTGACTTCCGTTGCTTTCAATTTAGATTAAATAAATATGCCAATTAATATGGTTGACAACTACACTCTATTAATTAAAAACCCGTAAGATATTTCAGTAAGTTCTTTTAATTTATTATTTATAGAATTGTTTACTTATGGTTCAGCAAATGTAAAGCAGTTTTTACGCTTTAATATCAATCAACGTTCAATTCAAACAAGGCAAACTGATTTTAAAACTCTGTACTGGTACTGCCAACTGCAAGCTTCATCGACATAAGGCAGCGTTGGAAATATTCCTTTAATTCGCTGCATAACTCGAGTATTTTTATTTAAAATTAGGCTAGACTATTTAAAGATTTAGGTTCTTTGGGTTAGTGACTTCGCATTCCTGGATGATTGGATAATTTATATCTGTTAATATACTTATTTCGAAACGCTCTATATCAAATTTAGTTTGTTAAAAACAAAAACAGAAAAATAATAATAACGCAGGCTTACGTGCTCCTTTCAAGTTGCTTCAAATTATAATCCAACTCACCTGTAACAAAAACAAAAATTAATATAAATGGATTTCATTTCTGCTGTCATGAAAATTGTTGTTTGAATAAATAATTAATTTCACTTCTTATGAAGTTGGCAGACGTGGAAAATAGCGAATTATATTCAGTTTCTATTCGAAATAAGATTGAAACTGTCACCATTATCTTTATTTGTTTTCTAATTTCATCGTTTTAAAGGTAATTTGTAATTTTACTTATACAAGGTGTGTCATTAGTGGGTAATTGTTCGATTACTCACAAACTGTACATTATATCAAAAAACTTTTTATATGAAAGTTTTTTGGCGTCAAAAGTGCATATTGTTAAAATATTTTCAATTACACAGAGTGTTCCAAAAAGTCGGGACAAGGTGCAAGTTGGTTATTTCAAATACGACACCCTATATATTATTATATTTTTGAAATCTAGGGATCACTAGGAACATATTTGTATAAAGTTTCCCTATAGCTATCTCTTTTCGTTTTCGAGATATTGAACAGTTAAAGGAAAAAAACCTCCTAACACTGCATTGGAAAATAAATAAAATTTCGTCTATGACACAATGTGAAAAGGAAAAAATGTAGTGTCAGTTAGCACAAGGGATACCTTAAATATTGCACTTGAAATTATTTGGCCATTTTATATAGGGTGATTTTTATCGTGATTTATATTTCACAATGTTAAGCCTAAATCTCATTTTTTTTTAATGGAACACCTTGAATTTTTTTATGGCCAAGAAAATGTAAATAAATTTCTCCATTGACAGTCGTTTCAAAAAAATATGGTCCAATCACTTTGTCGCCTAGAATCTCCCCCCCCCCCCCTACATTTAATCGCCATACCTATGCTGCATGTCTCCCGTCCTAAATACTGTCAATGGAGAAATTTATTTGCATTTTTTGGAAAATCAACTTTTAAATTATCTTGAAGATATTCCTCTGAACATTTTAGCAGGGATGCGGTTGCAGCATGACGGTTGCCCTGCACATTACAGCGGTTCAGTAAGGAGATTTTTAAATAGGGGTACCCACACTAATAGGTGGATAGGAAGGGTGGACTTATCTCATGGATTTCTCGGTACCCGGACCTTAGAAAATTAGATTTTTTTGTGGGGATACTCAAAAGATTTAGTTTACCGCACACCATCAACCATACGAGAAATCATGATGAACAGAATTTCTGGTGCTTTTGAAAGCATTTTGGAATAGTGCATCTTGCATATAAAATGTACAGATTACATAAAATCGAATATTTATTTGACAGTTAAATAATTTCCACAACAAAATAAATTGTTTTCATAACTTACTGGACTATAATTTGTAATTATCAGTTATGGAAGCTAAATTTTCCAAAGATCGTAAATATCTCGAAACCGGTCAACTTTTCGTATAGGACATCCTAATACCATTTGAAAGGTAATTAAATTCTACATCTAATGCCATAAAAATATTCAAGGTGTTCCATTTAAAAAAAATGAGATTTAGGCAATTTAACATTGTGAAATATAAATCACGATAAAAATCACCCTGTATAAAATGGCCAAATAATTTCAAGCGCAATATTTAAGGTATCCCTTGTGCTAACTGACACTACATTTTTTCCTTTTCACATTGTGTCATAGACGAAATTTTATTTATTTTCCAATGCAGTGTTAGGAGGTTTTTTTCCATTAACTGTTAAATATCTCGAAAACGAAAAGAGATAGCTATAGGGAACCTTAATACAAATATGTTCCTAGTGATCCCTAGATTTCAAAAATATAATAATATATAGGGTGTCGTATTTGAAATAACCAACTTGCACCTTGTCCCGACTTTTTGGAACACCCTGTGTAATTGAAAATATTTTAATATGCACTTTTGGCGCCAAAAAACTTTCATATAAAAAGTTTTTTGATATAATGTACCGTTTGTGAGTAATCGAACAATTACCCACTAATGACACACCCTGTACTATTTATTTTTATCCGTAGCCTTGATACTACTTGGATGTTCTTGATATCAAAGTTGTAAAATCTTTTTTAAAAATCAACAACAAATTATATAACTGGCAGTATTCAGTGGTAACGTTTCATAAAGTAGTTTAGAATGTCGGATTAGTTACATTTAGAGAAAATCTCTTAATGAGAAGATAAAAATTGGGACGCAATTTTTGTAATTAATACTTAGCTGGTTCGGAAAATATTTATTTTAAATAAACAGGGAGATTCATAAGTAATAGTACAACATACAGGGTGTTCATCTGAAAACTCCCACCCTCATTTTCTCCATATCTGAGTATTTTTTTTTAAAATCCTGAAATCAGAAAAAATTCAGGGACAAATTATCGACAGGGACAACTTTTCATTCAAAAATTAACGCGCCCCATTTTACCCCCTGCTAGCGGGCTTTCCCCTTAAAAATCTGAAAGGGGAAAGGGTATCGAGTAATACCGCACTTTAAAGGTCTTTTTAATCCCTGCATGTGGGTGTGTTTTTTTCTTTTAATTGATCGACCAGTTGTCGAGATATTTAGGAAAACCTTTTTAGTCCCTCATACCTTTTAAATGTAGGCCTACATGTAGGGATTAAAAAGACCTTTAAAATTAGGCATTACTCGATACAAGGACTCACGAACAACGACTCCATCAACATGTGAACATCGAGGCCATCCAGCTCCTCGATAACACTAACATAGTAAGAAGGCTCAAGAGGGTTAAGCCCTTTGAGTTAGTGAACTGATTATATCAGTAAGTATAAAAGCAGAGTATTGTGCAGTTAGTGTTACATGTTAGTGTTAGTGTAATTAAGTTACTAGACTCTAAGGTACTGTGCGTTTCACGAAGTTGTATCCCGGATTGGAATGTTAGTATAATTATTATTATACCAACATAACCGTTATGTTATTAGTTAAATTCAATGCATTGGCACATCTCGGTTACGGACCGCTACAAATTGAGGTGGTGTGATTTAAGCGCGCGTGCAAGTCTCCCACAGGATTTGCCAGCGAATCCTAACAATCCGAACATTCCAATCCGGGATACAACTTCGTGAAACGCACAGTACACTAGTGAGTAAGACCTTAGTTCTAAGATTTTCAACTTTAGTTAAATTAGGATAGAACTAACTTACTCATTGATCTCCCTTTGATCAGATTGTAATAGCAGCAAAATACCCTTCAAGGGGTATTTTTTATAAATAAAAAAAAAATTACTCGTTACCCTTTCCCATTTAATATTTTAAGGGGGTAGCTCCCGCTAGCAGGGGATAAAAGGGGGCGCGTCAATTTTCGGATGAAAAGTTGTCACCCTCGATAAAATTTTTCAGGTATTTTTCAAAGAAATACACAGATATCGAGAAAATGAGGGTGGGGAGTTTTGAAATGATCCCCCTCGTATGTCGATAGTAGGAGATAAAATATTAATATTTAGCTAATCAAATCTTAATAAAATGTTAATGGATAAAAAATGCTGGTATTTATTTGGAGTGGGGAATCATCTACATCTTCAATTTTGATATAGCTTCAAGAGGGCGCCAGGTTTAGTGATAATCAGTGCGTAAAAATAGACCGCTTTTGTGGTAATAGAATGAATATAGCAAAATCACTCATTCAAATATTAGACACTAAAACTTTTGATTTGTCTTTTCCTAAAAGTGGTTTTTTATAACAAACGCCAATCATAATATAGATGGAAATTCATAGCTGGACAAGTTACCACGTTCTAAACTTGGGTATGTGAAGGTTATTAGATTCGGTTAGCCGAGTAATGTGTAGTACATCATTAATTTGCTCACTCGAATAGATTACATATCTTGGTATTTGGTAAGATCATTGGAAAAAACCTTATAATTTTATTCACATCAATGATCAAAATCAATGGTCAGAGTGTTATAATATACCTACCTAATAATATTGAGACTGACACATGTAGTAAATGTATCTACGTTAATAATAATTAAACATAAATTATGCCAAACGTTGGGTAGTTCAAGTTCAGTTCTTGATAGTATCAATCGTACAGATATAGGCTATAGTGGGTTTTTGCAACATTTAGAGGTATGTTGTACAGTTCGATATACATATACAACTCTCGTAGTTAAAATAAACAGTGGATTGATAATATCCTGAAATATACGTACTTCATTTCAAAGGTATAGGTGGACCTATATTGTACAAGTCAGAATTATTCATTAAATACGGTTCAATACGATATTCTCATTATTCAAAAATACGGGAATAATTTGGAGGAAAGTCAATGGTATTGCAAATACTTAGAAAGAACAATAAAAAGCAGTGGGAATCCGACCATATATCTTATTTTTTAACAGACTACCTTGTTCCCGAAGAAAAAAAAGGTGAATCATAATATGTGATTTATGCAAGCTCTTTATTAAGCGGTATGGTATTCAATTTAGACTAATGCATTACATATATCACAGTTTAATAGGTTCAGTTGTTTCACTGTTGTCCATAGATTTCTATTGCGCATGATTTGACTCTGGCATGAAAAATGGAACAACCAACAACTCCTGCGCAAGTTGCTTATTTTTTTTCTTGTAACGTAACCTCTTTTCAGTTGCACACGTTTTGCGTTTTGTAAGTTGGTGGTTTACAACTGTCTTCTACGATTTGTGATTTGCTTTTGCTTCGTGAAATTGTGTTAATATATCTTCTTCTGATTTGTAGTTTCGGGAGTGTTTTTTTTAAGTGCAGTGTGTAAATAGAAGTTGAAGATGTCTGCAGGTAGAGCTGTGAACTATTGCTATTTATGCCCCAATAATTCTAGAGACAATTCGAATTTAAGTTTTTTTAGATTCCTCAGAAATGAGGAACGGTAAGATATTTCTTATTTAAGACATTTTAGATGTATGATGTAAATGATAATCAATTTGACAGTAAATTCTTTGGTTTTTGTAGATGCTTCATTTGGAGACGTACTTTGCACCTAGTTGAACTCGAAGCATATACTGCTGAAGATTGCTGCAAGCTATTTAGACTGTGCAGCATACACTTTGAAGCAAACATGTTTACAAGTTTAGCTAGGAACCGTCTTAAACAAATCGCCTATCCAATAATAGGTAAAGAAGGTACCTCTTTCTATATATAAAAACTTCTTAGATATATTTTTATTATTTTATATATTTTTAGGCCAAATTGAAATTAACCCGGAGCCAGTATTACATACTCTTAACGGGACTTCAACGACCGACACAGGTAATACAATATACAATCATATAATTTAAAGTTAAAACTAATTTATTCACGATAGATTCATCAAATGCATTTTATCTTTAGAATAGAAAAATGAGAAATTGTAAGTGATGTAATAAATCCACTGGTGAATAAAACAATTCACATTATTTCAATTATCATGTAACCTATTATTTTATTTTTTATAATATTCCAACAGCATAACAGAGATTCGTTTGAATTGAGATCGGAGGTTTCTCTGCTGTGCTCTTTCTCAATATTACAATAAAGTAGGTGTATTTACGAATTTGTTGTTATTGTTATTTAAGATTTTCCCCTTCCTTAAGTCTCCCTATTCAGTGACTAATTAGCGCATCAGAGGTAAGTTAATAATAGTTTTTCTTAAATTACAAAAATAAACACAATGTAGGGAATAAATCTTCGATTACTGGCCATAACTTATTTCATCCAACTTTGTTGGGCGGACCCGAGTATGTTACACTACAGTTCTTTTTTGATCAAGAGACATTTATCTAGTATGTATATTTAAAATTATAGGAAGTTATTTCTGCTTTTTATTTACAAATATTATCAGTTTAAGAAACCAGTATTTTGAAAATATATTTTTCAACTAACATTTTCCAACTGTATTTACTTCAACAAAGACACTACAAAACAAAGAGACCAGCGACAAGTGAAATAACTTATTGCTGTATTCCTATTAAAACTGCTATGAGCTTATAAGTATGAAATTTTTAAATTGAAATGTGTAAGCTAAGGATTATTATAAATAAAGATATAGGGACATTATGCAAATGAGAACATGGCAAGGAGTAGATGTAGTGTAAATCGGTGTAAATAATTAACACAAATGAACAAAAAGTGTAAGTGTGAACGAACGAAGCATGTCCGTGGCATGAAGATAACGCTCTGCGCATCTGGTTATAAAAAACGAAACTGATGGACACAAGATCAAAGGTGCCGACGCTGAGTGAAACAACTGATTCCTATTAAACTGTGCATATACTGCAGTCAGCATATGTCATGCGTATAATAGACAAATTACGTTACCCATACCCCATACCCCACGATTTGGTGTCCATGTATTACATAAAACCACAGTAGAGAGTATAGAGCAATGTGGAATGAATCAATTAAAGTCAGATTACTAATTACAATTCAATTCAATACTTTTACAAAGACAAAATTGTGAAAATGTTACGGACAAGATCCATGATCCTACTCGGTGGTCAGTGAAAACAAGTCCAAAAAATGGACTTCCTTTGTCAGTTCAAAAGTTCATGAGTGAATTTTATTTTAATATATAGTTAAAATTAGCACAAAATAACATACCTACTAATTATGTTAACATATGTTATCCCTATTAGAACTGAGGATGGGGTGAGATGTGAATGAACAATGAACCAAGATATTCAACATGTTTTTATTATTTTTTTCTTGAGTAAAAGTGTAATCAATTGTAGTATATTTTTAATATTATTTATTGGCTTGTTTAACTGTTTACATATTTCTTTACATAGGAATTAAGCCAAAAATTTAACTAAGAGATTAATTATTAATGAAATTATCAAATATTATGGTACAATAAAGTTTTATTTCCTCGTTGCCTATAATCCTAGGTACGCAAAGGAATAACCTTATTATTTTTAAGATGTGCCGCAAACTACTTTGCCTGCAACATGCACCGACCAACATTGATTTACAACGGCCTATTTTGATATAACCTCAACTTATTGCCTTTAATAGGGTTATCTACATTTTTTAAATAATGAAATATTAAACAAGCATCTACATTACATTAAAAATAATTATTGTTGGTTACCTAAGTACCGTTTGTATTGAATTTTAATGAAACATTTTTTTATTTTTTACTGACAAAACTGAAATTGAAGCAATCCTTCTTAGCCTAATGTACGATAATGTTAACTTTTTGGCTTAATTCCTATATAAACAAAGATGTAAAACAGTTAAATAAGCCAATAAATAATATTAAAAATATACTACAAAAAACTGCCAGAGTTATTGGACTCAAAACATTGTTAGGATAAATTATAGGTTAAACAAGTATATAGGAAATTAGGAAAATTGTATTAAAAAACATTAAGTTATCTACAAACTGGCAACTTTGACTTTGCAATTATTTTTATTTAATAAGTTTAATTGTCATATTATATTTCTTGTAATTTTTTACCAATAATTCTTGAATTATCTTATTCATTCAAAAAATTATGAACAGACAACGGAAATTCTAACTTTGAAAAATTCATTAAAATTGTTTTTTTCTTCACATACAGTAACCTGTACAGTGTCTGTCACGTAAAACCGACCCCCTCCCTCTCCCTTTAGTTTTAATTCTCTACATTATTTTTTTTTGTGTAAAAAGCTAGACCCATGTAATTTTTCCTGTAAAATTTAATTACGATTTCTAAATTTTAATTACTTGAAAAGTATACGGGGTGTACAAAAACTAACTTCTGTAATGGAAACTCTTATATATTTTGCAAAAATTAAAATCTTATATTATTTTCTTAATCCAAAGATATACAATTCTTTCGGGTTGTCTTCAATAGTTTTCGAGATATTTGCACTTTCAGTTAATACAGTTTCGATTTTGCATTTATTTCTATTAATTATTTCTATTAATGAAGTATGAACTATATTGAACAAAACAAAATTAATATGAACAAATTAAACTTAAAATTAACAAATTTAACAAACATTTTTAAGCATATATTCTTTTGTTGCGCCATTGTTTGTCACACAAATATTGCATGTTTTAATAAGATTACGAGGAACTTTTTCAAAGCCAATGTTTTCGTTGTTTGAGTGATTAATTTTTCGCAATTGTTCTATCTCGAAAATTATCGAAGAAACTCCAAATAGTTGCATTCCATCCGATTGAGATAAATAGATTATAGTTTTTGCAAAAACATTCCATCAATGAAAAGTTACGATCTTGGTCCCGTATATTTTTTAACTAATTTAAATTTGGAAACTAGAATTAAATTATTTTAGAGAGAAATTCTTACGGGTCGGGCTTTCGAAAGAAAAAATATGCTGAGAATTAAGCCAATCAAACAAAGATTCCAATCTACATCAATTAAATCCATAATTTCAATTCAAGATATACTCTGGCAAATATCTTGAACTACTATTAATTGATAGAGATGAAAAATTCAGATATCGTTCACGAAGCAGTGATAAATTGTTGCTGATGTACAAACGATTCCTGAAAGCGTCAAAACATTTCACAAAATAAACAGCATGTGACAAATAAAACAGTAATAGCACATAAAATATTCATTAAATATACCAAGGCGAACGACGATAAATTTCAGGAAATTATGCACCATAGCGTAAAAAATCATGCGTTAACTCATCAACAGTCTACAAATATGCTAATTTTATTTGATAGAGCTACTGAGGAAGACTTTTAACTGGAATAACATTTTTACTCGAATGTATTTATCTCAGCTAAGGTAATTATTTATTTGAAACACTTCGTTTATGCATATTTCTAAACACACAGTAATTAAATGTATTAAATTAATTAAATCGAAAGGGAAAGTAGACGTATTTACACAAATACTTATTTATGGAAAATAAATTAGCTTACTGAAAAACTCTAGTCTATATCTACAGAAGTAGATGTTCAATTCAATAACTGTGAGTTTAATGTTTCCAACCAGCTTAAAAAATTAGTAGAAAATGTAAGGGTGCTTAAAATTGCTTCACTCTTGACGTACTGGTGAAATACATTTTAAAGGATTGTTTGTCAGAGTTCAGCAATCAATAACAAATTGGTTTACATAGGTATATCTTTAGTGCAAAGAACACCGACTTCAAATTATCAAATAACAGATTCCTAACCCACTAAAAAGGCAGGGTGAGGCAAAATTTTAGGTGAGGTAAGAGGTGGCACGTCTCCTGGCCTGGTCTTAGTGTCAAATTTTAGTATTGAAAATACTTCTGGGCGCGTGTATATGGGAGCTGTCCTTAAAATATTAAAGCTTAGCTATATGCAAATGCAAGCGACCTCGACATGGTGACGTGCTCATGGAGACGACCTAGCTGTGTTGTTATAATAAGCAGTTTATGTTTGGGTTACATGGTTCCTTAACTTATAGAGATTGCTTGGTTGTATCACGGTAGTGGGCTCTTATAATTCGAGCACGTTGAATAAAAAATTTCCCAGTACATGTTACAGTGACTTATGAACTAATGTTGAATGTAAAATAAACGTTTGGTATATACTGATCGTTGTAATAGGATGAACCGGTTTTAGACTAACATATATACAGGGTGGACTAATAGGTATATACAGGGTGATTCATTAAGAATAAGTAATCTCTAAACTGGAAGATTTCGTTTTCTAGATACGTCAAATGAAAGGTTTTGGTATCACACTCTGTATAAATTATAAATATAATGGACTATGAAATGTATAAAGTGCGTAACAAAAATAGTTGTGTCTGGTATTTTCAATACGCCTATGATATTTGCGTAAGATGCAAGATCTGTGAATTTTATAGTAAATTTAGTTTTAGCAATAATTTAGGCAAGAACAGAAGGATATTTACGGAAGGACTAAAGGTATTCATGTTGGAATCTTATTTTCGTAATGGTTGATTAAGTCACATCGAATTAAATGTCAAACAATTGATAAATGTAGAGCTATACATGACATAACCTTTTTCACAGCCGCCCACGACCCCAGAAAATATTTTTCGATCACCCATTAATTAATTAATTGTTAAGCCTCAAATACATATGTAAATATAAATGATAACAGTTCATTCATTTAAATTACCGTGCGCCAATAAAGACATACATAATCCGGAGATAAATGAACGGGCGATAAATCAGCATTGAACTTGAAACCGGCACCAAAAGCGAAACTTTTCTCAAACGAATCAATCATAATTAATTGTGCAGAAGTACGTAACGATTAGCGTAACTTTTCAACGGCCATTTGGCAAGTCTAGAGGCCGATGCTGCCAGGACCCCATCACAATTCTAACAGAAGATTCAATTAAATTTACCTTTCGGTGTTTATTTTGGTCTGCATTGAGAAATACGGTCTAAATTTATACGTAGTAAAAAATAAAGAGCACATACAAATAAATAACTTTCGCGTCTTTAAGCAATAAAAATTACGGAATATTCCTCTACATGATTAAGAGAGTTAAATAAATTGCTTTATTTTTATGTTCCTTAATTATAAGGAACTTTTGGCGCTAAAAGTTCTAAAGATTCAGAAGATTATTCTTGTCAATTATTTCTTGTCACGTAGATAGATACCCTATATTAATCCTACTAAACACTGAGCGAGCACTGACATTGAATACAGACCATTCATGGATTATACATATTTTAATATATGTACAGGGTCTTCACGTATATTTTAAATTCGCCTGTAACTCGTTGATATATGATTTTACAAAAAAAAGTGTTAATACGGTCTTTTGAATATTCATAACATAAGAAAAACAGTGGCGCATCAATATCTCCAAAAGGCTTAGAGATAACTTATTAAAATTATATAATTTTGAAAACATAAGAAAAAAACATTTTCAGATTTATGAAAATACACAGTAAAATCTAACACTGACGTAGTTTTCCACATATACCACCAAAACACTATATTGCAATCGACGCGCGTTTCTGCAGATGATGCTAACTTGGTTGGCGAAACACGCGTCGAATGAAGTATAGTGTTTTGGTGTTATGTGGAAAACTACGTCAGTGTTATCTTCACACCAAAGGTTCCAACCCCTTTCAAGACAGTAAAATCTGTATTCTATTAAAAAAAAATCAAGTTTGTCATGTAATTTTGGTCTCATCGAATGTCCAATAATGTGTTTCTGATAACATATTTGAATGTTCAAAAGACACCCTAAAATCCGTAAGTTTTTCTGTAAAATCAAAGATCAAGGAATTAGAAGTTAGTTCAAAATATATGAAGGACTCAGAGTAGTAGTAGTGGTGAGAAATACACAGTAGTGCCCTCTTTTGGCATTTGCCCAGTATAGCAGTGATTGGTTTTGAGGAAGACAGTCCTACTTATCTATTTGAAGGAGATGCCGAAAACAACTACTTCACTGGCAATGGGTCACATCCTTCATCGAGACCAACCACCACACACTGACCGGTTGTGCACTTATTCTGTGCTCACTAGAGTGCCATGGGTAGCGTTAATTTTTTTATTTCACGTTCATCGAATCCGCTACCGATGAGCACAAAACAAGTGCGGAACCGGTCAGTGTCTGCAGGTTGCTCTCGATGAAGGATGTGGCGGCTCCTAAAGAGATGCCGTAGTAATACAATGCCAGCCAAATAAATATGTAAGACTCTGTACAACTCATATAACGGACCTCAACTCAACTAGCAGAAATGGAACCTGCTCAGTAACTTGAGCTTGGAGTTGATCACAAATTTTAGATTCTATTTAATTTATTGAAGAGTTGCAGGCTACAATAAGAAGCTGCTGTATCAACCCCCCCCCCCCCCCCTCCTAAAAAGCAAGTATCCATCTTATCCATCTGTATCTGATAAGTAGATTCGGTACTAAAAACGAGTAATAGCCATCTTTGTATTTAGTATAGGCACCTAATTCTCCTGCTCCCTCTTCCTAATTATCCTGATCTGCAAATAAGCTTACGAAAAGTTTATCTGTGTCACCCCATGGCGTTCCTTTACGTTTTCTTTCCTATGGAGTAATTTCACTTCATTCGCGTAGTATTTAGGGATATGCTGCATGCATATCTAAAAATAATTATAACTCTGAAAATGAGCCTCTTAATTTTATGACATGACACAAATTGGAGCGGTCCATCTGTCTTCTAAGTTACATGTTTTTTAAATATGAAGTGTCAATGATAGAAAAATACTTAGGTATATCACAACTCACAAGGAGAAACTGAACTATTGCAAAAGATCTAGGTGAATATCTACCTCCAGAAAGGCATGAAAGTACATTAAACCATACTTTTTATTGTATTTGGAATTATAGTTACTGTTTTAGCTGCAGACTTCGGATACCATTAAATATTAATATTCCAAGCTATACTGCATGCTGGGCATGGTGTATAGCATATTTTTATAAATCATAAATATAGAAAGGTTTTATAAAAATATGAAGAGGGATCGTAAAAATCTTATAGGTGTGCATAATGACAAAATATTGTTTTATATCTCCCCGTTTACGGTTCCATCGGAAAATATATTGAATTCAATTAGAAAAATAAAACTGTATGTATATATCTATAAGGTTTTTCGTTTTCGAAACACACTGTCATTACTTCATTTTATTTATTTATTTATTTATTTATTTATTTTTTTTTTTTTTTAAACGAAACACTTTTAAAGTTTGCCCTGATACTGCACTTTCGATATTTATTTTAAATACTTCTGGTTTTCTGTATTTTATTATGTTACAGGTGGTGTCATCCCAAAAGAAAATAAAATGAATCATGTACATCCACCACAAATAAGTTAAGGCATTTCCTACAAAATACACTGTCATTGCTTCATATCAGATCACATTATATCTATTTTAGAAAATAGTATTTTTTTCCAACCGTATTAAAAGACGCTTGTTTTAATACCCATATCTGACATTGGGGTTCGATCGTTACTCAGTAAGATGGTTCTTCTCGTTACTAGGATGAAAATGAATGGGTTACTAGGCAACATCTTTAAATCCGCCGGAGAAAAAGTACTTTTTCTTCAAGTGTATAATAATACTTAACATTATATTATGTAGGATGTATTATAGAAAAAGAAATATTCTTTTACATTACATTTTATTACTAGTACCTACAAAAAAAGTAAAATTGCAACCATAACAACGGATCAAAAAGCCATGTCATGTAGTCACGTGGCCATGATTTCTCAGAACTGTCAGTGTGAAATTAAACGTCACGTCTGATCGCTTTTTATACAAATAAAAGGTCTGATGTAGGTTTTAATTTTGACGCTTGAAGAATCGCCTTCTACCTCCTAGTAATATATAAAAAAATAAACCTAATATACTATTTCTTCAAGTGTATAGTAATACTTACATTATATTATATAGGACGTATTATAGAAAAGGCCTATTGCTTTACTAGTAAAGAAATATTCCCATTTGTTTACTAGTACAAAAAAGTTAAATTGTAAGAGAGTCCTACAGCCATGATTTCTCAGAACTGTCAGTTTGAAATTAAATGAATTTTAATTTTGACGCTTAAAGAAAAAATAGTATATGTCACTCGGAGTATAAGCTCATCATGTGTTTCGCCCAGTTTACATAGCTTCGGCTGACGCCTCGGCTGTGTAAGCTTCGGAGCTCAACAAATAATGTTCACCTTCTGCGCCTACTAACAGAAATACTATTGTCGTCCGCCGGCTGCAAAAGTTAAATGACATTGTCATTTAACTGATCCGCGAACACAAACAACTGTTCGTCAGAAAAAATATCACTTTTTACCCTAATAACACAATATACTATTGAATAAAATTTTCCTCCAAACAGTTAACAGTCTCAAAGCTGTAAACAAGGGCATCAATAAAAATTCTAATTATATATTATCCATATTCATATAGCTTAAAAATTTGTGCGGTTTAATATTTTTTTTTTTGTAAACAAGTATTGAGATGGAGACTACACCATTCCAAACTTTATTCCATTAGATATTATTTATGGATGGTCTAAATAACTAAAAATAAATATAATTCTGGAAACAAGCCTTTAAATTTTCAGACATGACAAACTGAAACAGTCAGGAGGCTGTTTTCCTTGTTAACTAACATCTGCTGGTGTAAGTAGATGAGATACCCCAAAAACGGCGAGTCTAAGGAATATACAAGTCTTGACTTACTTTTCACTTTTCATAATACATGTATAATACCTTTTCTACATCAAAAAAATACCTGAATACCTTATAAAATACACTGTGAATTTTTATAAAAATAATTATGTAAAATAAAACAATTAAGTTATACTTTTTTATACTGTAGTAAACATACAACTTTTTAAATAATATAATATTAACTTTTATATTATACCTAATTGTAGTAAGTACACATCCCAGAAAAATATATACCTATTATGTGCTTATCCAATGCAGATTCACTCATTATACAAACGCAAAATGAAATAATTACTTCGGCTAACTTCTGAACCAGTCGATTAAGTCTAGAAAAAGTGCAACCAAGTTTAATAATACTTATGGAACAACTCAATTTTTCAACTCAATATTATTTGTGTCGGTTCTAAAACTGACAATATTTCCAATAACTAATCATTGATTTATAAAATTAAACAATAAAAGACATTATTATTTAATCATACAAAAATTACAAAACGAAATGTGGCAAACGAAAAAAATTTGTGACAGCATCTATCACTGACAACCAAACAAGGAAGGCCAATTATCTCCATTGGGTGAAACTGTATTCAACATGATTGTCAAGCTACATTCAGAATAGAACGATAGTAACTTCAGAATTAATTTATATGTTACTAACGCATAGGCGCATAACTGAAAGACCTATCAAACGACGTGATAGCGTTTAAAATTTCAGTTTTGTACTAAATTTCACGCCATAAAGTAGTAAACTCAATACCTCATGATCCAGTTTTCATTGATGTTACTTTTAAATTACACAGGGGGCGAAGAGTACTCCAACAATGTATCTATGGGTACGTGAATGCGTTAATTTGTAATTTAGGTAAATGTTTGTGTGCACACAGTTGTCTAACTACAAATCATGCCTATCAACAGCAAGTAGCGGTAAAACGATACTCTAATGACGGGCTCTCAATGTATTTGTGTTTGTCGACATTGTGAGTTTTGTTTTATCTTTCTTCTGTATATAGTAAACAAAATAAATACAAACCAAATCAGAAACAGATACGAAATATTTATAAATCCAAAAACAGCCCAGAAAGTCGACTGCCAGGCGGGAAACGCCATAAAGTATATTTAGTCTTTAATTCATTCATAATTTAAAATATTAGACTTAATAATAATATAATACAAAAACTAGAAAGAGATAGCAAATAAAAAATTATCTTCATTTTGCAGGTACTAAACATACCTAACCTAAAATATAATAGGTACGCTTTCAAATGGTCTGTACTGTACCAATATTTATTTCTATTAAAGGTTTTATAATAAACAAATTTTGTTTGAATACTTTGTTTTATTTACATTAAAAGGTGTTACAGAAATATTGGGAACCAATATGATAAACATTTACCATTATATTATATAAAATGTATAAGAAAAACTTTCTATACTGCAACCACACTATATAAGTAGCAACCTACTCACTTTGATTAATATGATTTTCCAGGTTTCCTTTCTCCTCATACTAAATGGTAGTTAAAGTTATAACATCGGAAGTCGTTCCTGGACGGATTGCCGACCCGCAAAATAATAATCTACAGCTCTCTCTCCCACACAACTCTATGATCTTTTTCTCCAGCCCAACATTGCAATGAAAATGAGGGCTAGAGATACTATTATTTTTAATAATTGAAATTGTTACTAAAAAAAATATGATATTAAACAACGAGTATCACATAAGGCGTACTTTTATCGCATGCGTCAAAGTTTAGAATACGCGTCGCAAAGCGGCGAGTTTTCTAAAAGATAAATGCGATAAACCCATTATAAAACGCGCTGTTTATACTATTTTTTCAATTTTGCACGTTTTACACCTATGAAAGTAAAGAAAAATCACTAGAAAATTGAATCCCCGTATAGGGTTTTTTATACATATCTAGAACAGTTTGTGTCATGTTTATCAAACTTTTCTTTGCTTGAAAATTTATGATTTTAGGTTATGATTTATATACCATATTTGTATGCCATTACCATAGCAACTATAGCACACCATACAAAACAGAAGATGTAAATTTGTTGCTACCAACATTTAAAAACTGGGCTTTCTGCTAATCTTTATTATAGAGATGCTTCTTGAGATGGCCAAGCCCTGTTATGAGCCCTGTCGTATTCCTGAACCGAGGTTGACTCATGCCCAGCATCTCTACAGTTTGTTCTTTTCTGCAAAGGACCTTCCATGAGTGCCTTCGCATGATTCTGTCCTGGTTTTAAAAACCATTAATTCCTATGTTCTAATTCCACCCATTTTCCCAGAACCGTTCTGATAGCACTATAAGCGACTCCGCAAGCTGGCTCTAGTCCCATGAAGAGCCAAGAACCAACTAGCTAGTCGTCAAGTGGTTGTCAAGATATTAAACATATTCCATATAAGAGCCATTGATTTTAACTGAACAAATTCAACAAGGGACAAAATCTGACTAACCAAAAACATTGCATAATTTAAATTTTTTCCTTAATTTAAAGCAGTCTTAGATAAAATGTTGGGCAATACATGTTTGATAATGCATCATTAATATAGTTGTGTGCTTACACCCTCCTATATTAATGATGCACTTATCCCACTTGTAGAGTAAATAACTATTAATTTAGAAGACAATAACGTAAATTCCAAATATTGCCGATATCGATATTAGCAAAAATTGTATAAAGCGATACAGCGATATTGTATTCCCTAATAAAAACCTTTCTGTTCCCTTTATTTTGTCTTTAGAGTAATATAATGATGCGTCGTTTATGCCGGTCACTGTTATAAGCTGAGTTAAAAATTTAAATAAATCCCACAGGAATACAAACACCAAATAAAATAAATATTAGGAAATTGTTTTGCTCAATTTATTTAAAACAATGCGCGGGTTTGCAGGAAGTTACCTGTATTATCTCAATTCCTAAGCGATTATATGCACTAACACTAACTAGTAAAATAATAAACACCGATATATTTTTAATACAGGATGTATCTGCATCTCTTCCGTACATACTGTCATGATGTATTATTGCTCGATAAAATGTAAGTATTCTGAACGATCAATTGTCAGAATATAAACAAGGAAGTTAAAATGATCATTTCTCAACATCATCACGGAATTATTGTTTTTCCTTCAACTTTATAGTCAAATACGGTAAGGTAAATACAAGTTCCTTTAAAATACAAGTTCCTTTAGGTACTTATACAAACACATAAAATTTTCTAATTTATTGACTATTCCTCGCAAGGCATTGCTATATAGCTTTTGTTTAACTTTGGAATAATACGCATACAAATTATTGTTTATAGGGGAGACCGGGGCTAGTTGGCACACATTTCATACTTTATTTTTTATTTAGCACTACAGACAATTGAACTGAATTACAAAATATGTAAAACAGATTTGCACAATTTCCCTGCACTTTAGGATATTTAAAGTGTCTTTATAAAAAAAAGTTAAATAGTTATAATTTTTTAAAAACATCAGTGTAAGTGCGCCAACATACCCCAACTTGGGGGTAGGTTGGCACACTAACTGGGGTTAGTTGGCATATGTAAGTTATATAGAGAAAAACAAGTGTTTTTATAGTTTTTAAAATGTATTACCTACTAAGAGAATACAAAATAAAATAGATTAGAAAAACGTCTAAAACTAAAACAGAAAGTAGAATAAAGCTTACAGTTATGTAAACACCAAAAGTTTATAGTTAGTCAGAATCATCCGAGACACAATTTGAGCATAGGTATGTATGGCGGCTCTTTGTTAGTGCATGCCTTATGAGACCACATATGGCATAACACACACTGAACGCATTATTCCCCTGGTTCACTGCTGGTAAAACTGTCCATCCAGACCAAGCAAAAAGTTTTCTCCTCATCATCAGAATAAGATTCATCTGCACAATCATGTTTAACGGTCCTGATTTTCTTGTTTAACTTTATTTTTCCTTTTTCATTTTTATTTTCAAATACTGCCTTTTTTGCCTTTTCGGTTGCAACTTCCTTTTTCTTTTTATAAGCATTCTGCTCTTTTTCCAAAGCATCTTTGATTGGGGTATCCGTAAGAATAGCTGTGGACCTTCTTTTACCCCGCGAAGTGCTAGTTTTTCTTGGTGGCGCTTTTGGGAATGGGCGTATGTTTTCCATTGTCCTAGGTGGTGGTGTAGTATTTCTACCTTGAGGTAAACTGGGTTCTGGAGAATCTTTGTCGGGTGTAACCAACTTTTTCAATTGGCGAATAGTTTGCTTTTTGGCAATATTTGGCTAAAGTTCTAAATGCTATGTCGAAGTCTTTGGTCACACTTCGTATTGACCTGCCTTCATCCTTTACCATTTCTACGGCTCTTGCAATTACATCAGTGGGTGTTGTACGCCTTACAGTATTTTCTGTAGGTTCTCATATCTAAAACTTTTTTTTATTGATTTTAATTTTGTTAGTTTTATATTTAAATCCGGAGTTAGTTGGCACACTGTGTCAACGTGCCCCGACACCAATTTGCCAACCTGCCCCGACACAGGTTTTATAACAACATATATTTTTTCCAAAAAACAAACAATAATTTGATAACTTTGCCTAGCATAGTATGTCAACTAACCATCTAGCAACGAATTGTGGTGAAAAAATCAAGTTAATACGTTATATTAAACAGATTATCCATAAATCTATAAGGGGACAAAAATTTACTTACTGGTATTGAAAACAAACGAACACAACTTACAGGTGTTCACCGCGTGATTTTGCGCGCGCAACGTTTTACATGGTTGCCGAGAGTTGTCGACTTTATATTTTAATGGTATTTGCGTTTACACATCCACACCAATTGCAGATATAAGCATTGTGCCAACTTGCCCCTGTAGCCAACTAGCCCCGGTCTCCCCTACAGGAGATGATTTTGATCTGGAAATGTGGACCTTGAAAGGCTTAAATTCAAAGTATACGTACATATTATATTTTGAAGTGGCATTAGCACAGAAAACTATTTCAAAGTTCAAGCAGATACAAATTGAAATGTTGGAAATAACGACGAAAACAGAAAAAAAAAATAGTTTAGTGCACAAGGTCGCATCATAAAGGCGTGTCAATTACGATGGTGACAATCATGTGTTACGTATGACCCACTTATTCAGCGTAATGTAAATATACCGAACAAATTATTTCAGTCTAGCCTATTTATATATGCGAGTATAGTGAATACGTCATTAAGACATATTCATCAGTATAGTATTAAGAGCATAAAGAAAAGAATTGGCGTGAAAAGGTGTACACAGATAAATAATGATCTATGACGTACTATATAATGTATTCGTGGTAGGTACTGTGAATCAATTAACTGCCGAATATATAGTAATGAAACGCCCACTCCTGAAATATTTTCAAGCACATGTTTCGTTGTAAACTGCTCCAGCTGATGCGGAAGTTAGATAGGTAATGAATTAGGTAGGTATTTCAATATTGAAACGACAACATCAAAATCGTTATTTACTAAGACACAAAATCGAGCAATTACGGTCTGTTAAATTGGATAGAAGGTACCTGTTTAGTGACGAAAATTAGTTGCTTGATGTCACGTTTAAACGTGACATCTTGCATCTCACGTTTAAACGTGAATATTTTGCAGCTGGTAAGTACCAGCTGCAAAATATTTGTGATTAACAGATTGTGGTACATCATTACATTACCTTGATAATAAATTTTTCTAAAACTTTAGAAATAAACGTTCCAGATGTTAAAGAACTCGACAAATAAAGCTGAAATCCCATAAAAAAAGTGTTTTAATGTTTATCAGGGCTTCTTGAATAGAAGTAACATTTTCCATGGCCCGGTCATCAAATGCGAGTTTTGCGATATTAGAGGAACTACACTGCAGTAAAATAAAGTTTTGCATAATTTTGATTAGAGATAGTAAACAAAATTGTTTTGGAGCCATCCACATCACTTTGCACACTGTTATGTATGATCACATCCTTAAAAATGTATGGTTTTACAATATATGAAGGATAATTTAATAGTTTTCCCATTGAAGACACATGGAACTATTGTTCATGTTTCTGACAAAAAATGCCAAAATAAAATAGAAGTTTTGAGAGATTGCCGTTTAGTCAATGACACAAATTCCATAGCTATATCCTTGTATATAAAATATATAAAATATATAAAATATAAGGTTTGTTCCTGCATAGAATTTCTGATAAATCCCTGACAGTCAGGGATTGTTATTTAATGCGCATGTCTGATTTTAGATTAGTTTCTGATTTTTGCTGGAACACCGGATTTTTAGAGAACTTAATAGCAGAAGAAGAAGAATACAATAAACAAAAACCAAATAATTTTTTAACCTATAAATTATGGAGCAATATCATCCGTTTCTGACAAATAATTATTGTTTGTTGAGTTATAATATTAATAATAGACAGCGTACAATAATTGAGGTTAA
The DNA here is from genome assembly GCA_963924545.1 of Pogonocherus hispidulus. Classification (NCBI taxonomy): domain Eukaryota; kingdom Metazoa; phylum Arthropoda; class Insecta; order Coleoptera; family Cerambycidae; genus Pogonocherus; species Pogonocherus hispidulus. The sequence goes on along the minus strand of OZ004692.1, from coordinate 27,097,811 downwards.
AGTTGGTATATAGTTTTGGTTAATGCGCATTGCGCATGCACCTGACTATGAGTTGCCGAAGAATCAGTGAACTTTTCAAACTATCAGCAAACTGCCCTGACTCAAGCTGGAACAGAGGACAAGAAATCCTGGAGTGTCGTTCGACAGTTACAGACAGTTTGGACTCCTGCATGAACAAACCTATAGTGAATCAACCCCAGTGGTGGCACCTTGTGGAAATATCTAACACTACCAAGCTCGTTGAATTTGATTGGGTATTTCTATAAATACACGAATTTCATTAGCCAATCAGTCATTGATTCATTGGTCATTATCCACCATGACATCTATCCGCCGTCCACTCGTACTCATGCGCTTGAATAACTATACAGGGTGATTCAAGGTTAATATTGATAACTTCTGGAATTGATAGAACAGATTAAAATAATGTCCATTCATGATACAACCTTATTTTCTAAATCGCATCGTTTCGTAGATAGAGGGCGTTGAAGTAGGATTTTTTTCCCGCTGTTCTCTAATAACTTTTGAACCACTCATCCGATTGAAAGAAAATTCGGAATCAATCACTCCATATCATCGTACATAGCGTCTTAAGTTTGAACCAGGCACCCCTCTTAGAAGTGTATTTTGTGTGCTGCTCCTCTCTTACTTAATTTCAAAACTTCAACAAAAAAAAATAATTTCAATAAAAGAGCTGGACACCGTTTTGGCATGCTTTTAATAAGCCATGAAAAACAAAATTCAGTGATTTGTGTAAACTGACGTTTGTGAAAACCATTGTCAAAAGTATTATATCAAGAGAAAAGCGGGAAAAAAATTGCCACTTTAATGCTCTCTATCTCCGAAACGATGCGATTTACTAAATAAGTTTATATCGTGAATGAACATTATTTTAACCTGTTTTATCCATTCCTGAAGTTATCAAGATTAAACTTGAATCACCTTGCATATCAAACATTTTGACGACCTCTATCTTGGAAATCACTAACCAGAAACCTAATAGAGAAGGAATAAAAAATAAATATATCCAATGACACATAATGATACGTAACAGATATTAGGCTGTGTAGACCTAGAGCACCAAATTTAAAGTCTTTACTGAAGTCAGTTAAGGCCAGATTAACTTCAAGTTTACCAGACCAGACAAAATAGTGTTTTTTATATATTCTAGAATGGTGCAACCCCAGCATAATAACGCGTAACTGAGCATGATTCTTATGGCGCTTATTTTGTCAAAAATTGCTTGTTATTGGGCCAACTTGATAGACCCATTTATTTTTTATAAATTCGCTCGTTAATCATTCCATTTACATTTCCAGCCGTTATGAAATCTCGCCTTGTGGTGCAAAACTTCATCCATTAGAGTGCCTAATACGTTTTTGATTTTCCTCTCATACAAATATTGTATGCGACTGCAAGGTAACTTTGCACTAGAAAAGAATACATGATTTTGTAGTTGTATAGACTGTAATAATCCCCACCCACCGTTCGAAACCAAATTCGCTCAAACCAGATAAATACAAAATATATGCTACAGTCTCGAGTAAGTGAAACACTGTATGTATGCATCACTGTTTATATTGCATTTATTTATATACACCTGTAGTGTAACTACGGCTCAGTAATATTCAGTTAATATTAAATTAGATGAATCGTTGGGGGCCAGTAAACTAATAAAATGTAATTGAAATTAATAAAATATGATTTCGTGTAGTTATTTATGCAAGCATTTAGCAAGGACTCTTCAAATGAAAATTATTATTGTTGGCACCTACATAACTTATATCCTTTTTCACCTGTTGCGGTGAGGTCCCCTAGAAATAGACAGTAATTTGTAACAAATGATTTATACATTATTTTCAAACATTCCAAACACAAAAACATTTTTCACCTATTCTAATTTATAATCCTTTAGTGGTGCTAGAGGGTAATTAGGTCGCATCGCTTTGATTCAGAATAATTGTAATTCTAAATCCTATTTTATCTACACAATTTACAATGTTCACCGACCTAAAGAAACTAATTATCTGTTGGAAATAGCTCAAGATACACATGTCGATGTAGATATGACAAATGTCAACCGACATTATTATATATTTGCATAGTACATAATCGCGCAACTTTATATCTCTTTAGTTTCCGGATCGACCAAAAATTATTCAAAGTATTTTATATCCATCTATTTCCCGTTGAAAACTGTCAACTCTTCTATTTAATAAGTAGAGAAATGGCGGAGTTTCTTACAGGTATGTAGTATTGTAAACATTACAGCAACAGGTATTTTTATATGACAAAAATGACAACCTTTCAGGTGACCAAGAATAGTTTTATAACTATACCAATTAAGAAGGTATAATATAAGGTAAGCATATAAGTAACTTAATAAAATCTGTAAGCTAATATGCGGCATTTGATTTGACTTATAATAAGACATATTTCTTAATTATCTAATTTCTTTTTGAAAATGAAAATGGCAATCAAATGAGCACTTTTATAAATAAAATTTCGAAAACGTATCAGGTGTATCAAACAAAAAGAATTACTCATAATAAATCTCATAATAAATACTCATGATTCAAATGTGACGATTTTTATGGAATTTATATATCTAGTAAGGGAAATATACCACTCTGGCATTAAATTAAAGGACTTGATGTTGAAGCCGCCATACCAAAATAAAGCCAAATTACCTATTCTTCACGAAAAGTAATTGAAATATGAATTTTTATATTGTTAATAAAAAGATATACTTGGTAACATAATTTCTACAAAAAAACTTGTACAATCGTAGAAAATGGATAAAATTCGCTCTTCTAACCTGTCAACGTAAATAAATAAATCGACAAAGCCGTTGTTCTATTTTACCTACAAATTCAAGTTAACAAAATATATCCATCCATATATATTAAAACGCGTCGATTCTGTCTCGCTCTAAATTCCGCCGTCGCATCGACAAAGTTTCAAAGCTCCTCCGCGGGCGACTGGAGGTGGCCTCCGGCTTTTCTCCAATGCGTAGGGGTATTTTCGTCCCGTTTCCTACGCCTTTTCAAAAAACCTTTGCAAAATTTTCGTCAATCGCCGTTCGGCGAGAGATGCGGCTAGCACCAGCGTTTGTGCTCACGGCTAATGGTCCCGTCACGCCCGCCGAAATCCCGACATTTCGCGGGACACCCTCGCCCCTTTTCTAATTTTTACGGGTTCGACAACTGCTTCACGCGATAGTTCCGTCCTTTCTCTAATCCTTTGAGATTTTTTTTCGAAACCGTACGTCGAGTCCTTCTACGTCTATTTCGTCTTTGAAAATCTCGAGTCGCATCCGTCTCAACTTCTTTCTCATTTTATCTGCCGATGTGAGACTGCATTATCGAGACAAGCACCTCCCACGAAAAGTGTTAAATTAATTAAACTTCAGATAGGTTATTTTCCTACGAAAAGTATTGCTAACGGAATCGATTGTACTAACTGCCAAACACTTCTGATTGAAGCGAAATGCTTTTCCAATTAGAAAATCGGTAAAAATTAATTTTTCAGGTTGACAGTTACAGTTTACATACTTAAACGTCAACGTTTGACTACAATTGGCGCGGTAGCGCAATGACCCCATTGCGCTACCGTAAGATTCAAAACGTGATAATGCTGATTTCGCGAGTTCGAGTCACGCTGGAGGCAATTTTTTTTTACTTTTTAATTCCAATTATTTATTAGTAGGTATTAGTGTTTAGTTTTTCTGTTTAAGAATAGAGTATCCTTACAATTCATCAAAATATTAAGAAAAATCGTTTAGTATAATTAATCATCATTCCAGATACGAAATTTCTTGAATATGTATTTCCTTAAAAATAATATTATTCCAGATCCTTTTGTCACCCGAAGGGTGACTCCAGGCCGCAGGCCTGGACCTCCGGTAGGGCTAGAAATCGGAACGAAAATCGCGATTTTCTTTCATTTCTAGTCTTAAGAACATAAATCATAAAGGGCAAGAACTGGTACCTATTAACACGCTATTGGACTAGTGTACCACCATCACGGTGTCACAAACCATAAGGAAAGAAAATCCATAATCAAAAGGTATAACTATCTCAAACTATCCCAATATATGGATATTGATCTCATGGATCTCATGATGGATAATCTTATGGCATCCCAAACTATTAAGCCAGACAATGCGGTGTACTGAAAATTATTAATAACCATGAAGTGATATAACATGAAGCGATGACATGATGACATGAAGTGATGACCTAACATTGCACTATAAGTACTGGGCTTCCCTCCATGATTTTCTTCAGTATTTTTGTAAGTAGAAAATCCGTCTATATGATTTATAATTCATGGGAACAAGTTAAATATCTTACTTATTTTATTTCAGACTTTAATTTTACTTGGAAAGAGATTAAAAACTTAATATTTAATCTCTGCTACATATTTGGTTAATTTTTATGGTATAATTGAATTTCCGCCCATGCTGTGAAATTAATAGAAGCTCCTTTACAACCTGATTAAGAAAGAAATAATTTCATTACCTCCCGGTTTGTTTATTAACCTCCGAGAAGGTACCCTAATTAGGCTGACTATGAGTTATTTAACATCAAGTAGGTACTTTATTGACAGAAATTTATTATACAGAAAAGCAATCTTTTTAATTAAAGCATAAGACAAGGATTTTCCACGTGTATAATATTTTTACTATATCTTTATTTTTCAGTATAATAAAAAAGAAAATAATGATTTTAATTATTTTACTTAAAAGAAACTAGGTATCAAAAACAACAAATTGGTTACGAAACACAAATATTTACACGAACCAACAATTAATGTTTGTAAAATTTATATTTTTTTATATTCTAAAATTATCTTTTTTTGTCAAAAATGTAACGAGTTAAAAACAATACAATGGTAATGGGCATACAGTACTGTTGTCTAAGATATGTAGGTAAGGCAAACTATAAAACAGGTTGAACGATTTACCACAATTTCATGTAAGTTTTGGTGATTGATAGCGAAAATTTTGGCAATTCGATAATTTAAGAATTTAACGATTAGATATTTGTTGTTAGAACTCGTAGATATTAGTTTATATTTAATTTTTATCACAACTTGTAGCTTCTGGTTAGTCTTCTTGTTTTCAGCGTATATATGTTTAAGTACAAATATCGGAAAATAAACGTGTTAGGAACGATAATAGATAGTCATGGATGGAGATTTCGAACTAAATTCCAATCAATATTTTGAAAGAAAAATTGTGGAGACAATGGTTGAGAAATTAATAAACTAGATAACGACAACACAGAAATTATATAAAGAAAATAATATAAACAACTGCATACATTACATTTGATGTTTTTGCAAAGTTTGACTAATTTCTTTTGGAGGATAGCCTCCATATTTCCAAAGTAACTTCTGCTCAGTTTTTTATATAAAGGAATCAAACACAATAAGGCGCCAAATATGCTATTTAAGTTAAAATAAGCGAAATTTTATTAGAGGCGTAGGTTTATATATAGTCTATGCGAGATACAGTCCAATAAAACATGTGATTAATGACAAAACGCAAATAAATTCGATCGGCAGATGTAAATTGTATACATTTAGTTTTACTGCAAATTTACTTCCAGATAGATTATACTGCAACCCATCAATACGCCTTATACTGGTGACATAATCGTTACTGCTTTTCAAGGTGGATAATGTACAATTGAAATATAAATAGGAGATTTCTGTTACAGTTACAGACAACATCGAACAGTTATGAAACAACATCGAACATTTTATGAATACTTGAAAGATATAGTCAAGTATTTAACTTGTATGGCAATAAATCAATTAAGGCTATACAGCTTAAATAGGTTATTAAGCAATTAAGTAAAAAAACAACCATGCGTAGAAACATCCACAAAAGTTGAATATCGACGTATCAGAGCACCATTAGAACGTCATAAAAAAAGTACATATAATTAATGAGGATCCCTGCATTTACGGCATAGTAAATGAGTTGTAGATACCAACATCCAAGAAGATTTTACCTGAACACCCTCTATCTTTGTAGTGGTGAGAAATGAAGATAGATATTGTATATTTTTATATTGTACCTAACATTATTGTTTAAAATCAAAATTAAACAGGGAGGAGGTAGATACTAATAACCGATGGCTCTATAGAAAAATTATTCTTATTTATTTATAAGATAAAGCAAATGCAAAAATAAAAAAAACTTTTTTATTTAAACTTAAAAAGTTCAAAATTTTACAAGATCCTTTTCTCGAAAAAATAGTATTAGCGATTCCAAAAATGAATGTGCTCTTTGTATGAAGACATGTGAACCTATTAATAGCCGACACAATGGTAAAAAACACATATTTCGGTTTGTTTAACACAATAATTTAGTGGTGCCTGTGACTTTTTGGTATTGGAAAGTTAAAAATGGTGACTAGTATCTTTATTTTTATCCAAAACAAATCAGCACCAAAAACAAAGCAGCACAACACAAACTGCTGTATTTATATAGGTGTCAGAAAATCTACTAATAGAAGAGTTTAAGATAGAAGTTGTATGACAAACAGTTCCAAACTAATTTTCATCTAACAAGCTTGTAACAATTTAATAACAGGAAACACGTTTATTAACAACCACTTTGTTGCAGCATATCAACATTAAAGCACATGCACAATACAGAAGTTAGGTTAGGTTAGATTAGGTTAGGTCAGGTTAGGTTAAAAAATGAGAAGGTCGAAAACAAGACCCGCCAATCCTACCAGGTGGTCTATTGTGGCTCACGCCTAATTATATAATAATAATAATAATAATAATAATAATAATAAAGGTCGTTATTTTCCACATATATTACACATTATATTACATTACAAAACAAGACAGGATAAGGGCGAGTACTGCCCATATTTCACCCAAGCACTCCCAAGTCAACCTCTTAATAAAGCTGATCACCTTATTAGGAGAGAACTTGTTCAGATCCTCTAGCAGAAGTTGTCCTTTGTCAAATATTGAGTATCTGATCTGATACTTTCCTCAATGAGGCAGGTATGTGTTATACGGGATAGACGGGACGGTGGCAGAGGAAGATAAACTGGAAGCAAAAGAGGTGTATAAAACAGGGAAAGGGAGCTGCAAAAGAAAATCTACGCCTCAAAAAATAAACACTGGGAGCAGCTGTGTGAAAACCTGGAATCAGACATTTGTGGACAGGGGTATAAAATAGTAGTTAAAAGTCTAAGAGCGTATGCACCCTGCGACCTGGACATAGCAACAAAAAGGGAAATAGCACAGCATCTCTTCCCAACGAGAGATGATAGGTGGGAGCACGCGGCAAGAGCAGAAAGGATAGACCCGTTCACATAAGATGAGTTAAATCAGGCGTTACAAGAACAAAAACTCGGAAGAGCCCCAGGCCATGATGGTATTCCTGTAGAAGCCATCAAAGTAGTAGGCAAAATAGCACCAAACTGGCTCCTAAGCATCTTGAACAGACTACTGAGGGAGCAAAATTTCCCAAAGAACTGGAAAAAAGCGAGACTTGTACTTATCCCAAAACCAAGAAAGGATGGAGCAAACACGGTAGCGTATAGACCAATATGCTTACTTACCACAATAAGCAAGCTTTATGAGAAACTGATAAAGCGAAGACTTGAAGCAGCTATGGAAAATACAGAAAGGCTGTCAGACCTCCAGTATGGCTTCCGCAAAGGAAGATCAACACTTCAAGCCGTGGGAAAAGTGAGACAGATAATCAGAGACAACCAATCCAAGAAGTGGGGGGCATTAATAACATTAGATGTTAGAAATGCTTTCAACACAGCACCATGGGGAAAGATTATAAAAGAACTTAGGAGAAGGGAAATACCCCAGTATCTTGTAAACATCGTGAGCAACTACTTGAAAGAAAGATCGTTAGAAATTGAAAGAGGGGAAATCCTAAATGTTACCGCTGGAGTTCCGCAGGGCTCGGTACTCGGCCCAATACTATGGAACATTGTGTACGACGGCGTCCTGAAAGAAAAAATGCCGGAGGGGACCTGGACTGTAGGTTTTGCTGACGATATTGCTGTGGTGTTAGTAGCAGATAGAGCGGAAGAACTAGAGTCCAAAGCAGACGACGCATTGGAAATTATAGATGAGTGGATGAAACGCCACCATTTGGAGCTAGCCCCGGAAAAAACGGAGGCAGTTATCCTTAAAGGGAAACGAGATAGAAGACAGGTCGGATTCAAACTTAGGGATATACAAATAACGCCAAAAAGATACGTAAAGTACCTCGGAATAATAATGGACGAAAAAGGGACATTTGGCGAACACATCAAAGAAACCATTAAGAAAGCTGACACACAGGTGGCGTTATTAACTAGAATAATGCCCAACATAAAAGGACCTGGAAGTAAAAAGCGTGAGGTACTATACAACGTCACGCAGTCAATACTCACCTATGGTGCCCCAATTTGGTACACAGCGCTAGAAAGGAAATGGTGTAAACAAAAGCTAATAAGCATACAAAGAAAAGCGTTACTAAGGGTCATATGCGGATATAGAACAATATCTGCAAGTGCTGCTCAAGCAGTGGCAGGGATACTCCCAATAGATATCCTAATAGACGAACGGAGAAGACTATATGAAAGAGAAGACGGGGGCACGACACAGGCCAAGAAAACAGAGAGGGAGGTAAGCTTGGAGAGATGGCAGAGGCAGTGGTCGGAGATGTTGGAAGTTGCACAGTGGACAAAGGCACTTATACCCGATATAAAGAAATGGACCAAATGCCGACATAGGCGTACGGACTACTATATTACCCAAATGTTGACAGGACATGGATCCTATAAGGTCTACACGCACAGGATAAGTAAAGCAGCAGAAGAAAAGTGCGCATACTGTGAACATAGGGACACTGTTGCGCATACTGTGAACATAGGGACACTGTTGCGCATACTGTGAATATAGGGACACTGTTGCACATACAGCGTTCGAATGCATTAGGTGGGAAAGAGAAAGGCAAAGAGTAAATTTAGCGATAGGAGTTATTCTAAACGAATATAATATCACAGAGGAAATGATGGAAAACGTAGAAAAGTGGAGCTTCATAGGAAAATATATTGGAAGAGTAATGAAGGCGAAAGAAAAAGAGGAGAGAGGAATAAGGCAAAATAATGAAGGCAATCTCTGCACCCAGATGCATGCTGCAAAACGATTCCGGGGTACATGAGAGAAGAAAAAAAGGGGGGGTTTTAGTGGGTAGGTTCTCTCTGGAAAGAGAGGGAATCCCACACTACCGTAAGGTGCCTATGAAGGTTTCCCCTCCTCACAAAAAAAAAAGAAAAGGTATGTGTTATACGGTTTCATCATCTTCTAAGTACAGGCACCACTCAGCATCTTCCGCTAGCCGAATTTGTGCATAATTCCAATATATAAGCCAGCAAAAATTCGCAGTTGCAACCTGTTTAAATCTAAAAGCTTAATTTTTTTGTTTTTAAGATTCTATTATGAACGCCTTCGAATTAACTAATATTGGTAATTCTTGCCAGTACTGGAGAATTTTCCCCTTATCCCAGATCAAGAGTTGCTTTGGCAGTACTCGAAGATATGGCAAGAACCGGTTCTGGTCCGAGCACAAACCAAAGGTCCGACGAATTCTGAAGCAGCAACTTCCCTGATTAGAGAGTCAGCTGCTTCATTACCTTCATGGCCGGAGTGGCCCGGGATCTAGACGAGAGTTAGGAGATAGGTTTAGGGGATAAGTTAGGTAATATGACTAGTAAGTGTTGGTGGCAACTAAAAGATTGTTCATTAATCTGCCCTCGTCCTGGCCAAGATGGGCAATCAGACCAAAAAAAGTCTCTTTAAAAGTCTCTTAGATTGAAATATATAAGTTGTGGTTTCGTTATTTTAAAGGTTTTCATTGAAACTGCGTTTTATCACCGTTTACAATATTACCTAGTACCTACACCTACTATTAATAATATTAATTTTCATTTCATATAGAAAAAAACACAATGTAATGAAGAGAATAATATTGATGCAATACATAAGTATCAGGAAGGATATCGGGATATACTATCAGCAACGAGGTATCAGGGACTAGGTATTTAATGATTTTGACGATATGATAGATACTTTTATTAAACCACTATTCTTATGATTAGATTAAAACAATATCAATTTTTTTTATTAAGTATTGTATATAAAAAAATCGGTAAGATGCATACGCAGAAATGTACAGGGTCATTGGTTATATTTTAGCCACCCACCTAAAGGTTCTCCCTTTAATCTGACGAAAAAAAATTAAATACAAAAGTTGTATAAAATCAAGTGTACCTACTTTATTCCAGAATGTAAAATCGTTATACAGGGTGTTCTGAAAACGAGTTACATGCCAAACCTGCATTTTCTTAAATGGAATAGTATATTATTAAGTTTTCCGATTCCACGCAAAATTCTACGACTTTTTCATATACCATACCCTATATCCAAAGTTAACTATTTTTTAATAAATTATGGTTAAGAATATACCTACCATAATTTTGTAATAATTGTAATAATTTAATTGATCTGAGAGACGCCTACTTACTATTCCTAGTTAGCCATGAAAACAAAAAACCGATACCTGTCATATACATTGTCAAACATTTTGGTTTTCCGACTCCGAATTAGCATTTATCATTCCTTTATCTTTATATTTTATATCTTTAACCATCATTTATGAAAAAACGGTTAACTTTAGATATAGCATGTTGTATATGAAAAAGTCGTAGAATTTTGCGTGGAATCGGAAAACTTAATAATATACAGGGTATTCCATTTAAGAAAATGCAAGTTTGGCATCTCACGCGTTTTCGAAACACCCTGTATAAAGATTTTACATTCTGGAATAAAATACACTTGATTTCCTACAACTTTTGTATTTAACTTTTTTCCTCAGATTAAAGGGAGACCCTCTAGGTGGGTGGCTAAAATATAACCAATGACCCTGTACTTATCACCTGTATCTTAAAAACAAGATTATTTGAAATATCCTAAGAAATAATATATTTTAATAATCATCAGTATATTTACAGGCTATATCAGCAAAATCTAATCTGCATATACCTAATTTATAGTCCTACATATTGTTTGTTATCAGATTGTTCATACTACCAGTCAATCAGTTACTAGCATTTTCTATAAATATTTATTTCACGTGCATTTGTATACATTGCAAATACTAAAATCCAGTTAACAATGTAAGCTTGGATGAAACAAGCTCAAAAGAATAAAAAACCCTAAGTAAACAAACTTATTTTATGAAAACTCTGTAGAAATACCTACGCATATCTTATACTTTACATGTATTGGACAATATTATAATTTTAATTAAAAGGTACCTACACATCATTTCTCTGACGGTACATCATTTCTGAGCTTGGTACATACGAGTATATCTATGTAACTACCTATATTAAAATAATTTTGGTATATAACAAACAATATTTATTTGTATTTATTGTTTATTGATCTAATCCTCCAGTGTGTTTTATGGACTAAACAAATATAGAAAATTCATGTGTATTAAAACAAGCAAATACGGTTTTACAGAGGAGTATATAGGCTATATTTTATCCTGTATATATACAGTTTGTGTAACATAAACATATCTACAATATACTTTTACGCAAAAATAAACCAATAAATATGTTGTTTGTAGTACAGACATGCCTACTATATACTTACTTGATGTAAAAATCTCACTCTTAAATATTATTATTTATTCTCTTACAATAACATACATTGCAATAAAAAAATATTGATTTACACCTATTTACCATATAAATATGACAAACATATAACAATGTTGTCGAAATTGAAACAACAAATTAGCTGGAATGCAAAAATAATAAAAGTTATGGCGATAAAGGATCGAATATGTGAACATAAATACAACATTGGCATCACTGTTGAGGAATAAGACATGCAAGCCTAATGTAAAATAGAAGTAATATGGTTTTTAGTGCAGAAGTGCCGAGATTGGGATGGATTCCCCAGACCTACTGCGAATATCACGTTTTTTTCACGCCATTCGTAGTAAAGCTGAGCATCTTGTGAACTCTTTCAATCAACGTAATCATCAATAATTATGTTATCAGCCACGTACAACACACTCGAGATTTAAACTAAACATACGAAATTTTATGTAAAGTATTTTAAATGTATTTTGACCTCACTCACACGGATAACGGTGTTATTTGTTAACGATTTTTTAAAAATCCACAGCCTATAAAAAAACTCGCATACACATTGTTTGATTTGAAATTTCATAAGTTTTATTTATTTATATTTGAGGTCTGACACATTCTTCTTATAATCCGCTAAAACTTCAAATGATATTCTTGAAAGGGGGTTGGAACCCCTGGTGTGAAGACCACACTGACGTAGTTTTCCGTATAACACCAAAACACTATACTGCATTCGACGCGCGTTTCGCCAATCAAATTGACATCATCTGGAGATGATTAAAACACTTTTAATCATATCCAGGTGATGTCTTGGTTGTCGAAACACGCGTCGAGTGCAGTATAGTGTTTTGGTGGTCTGTGGAAAGCTACGTTACTTCGTGTTTTCAAATGATATGGTATAGTGCAATATACATATAGTGCAAAGAATCCAGTATATTTGTGACGTTTTAAGTGGAAATAATGGAAAATGATCGGACAGATCAATTTTTGTTTTAAAGAGGACACATTTTCATATTACTAACATTTATAGGGTGTCCCAAAAAATAGCGGCTTATCACAATTTATATTTTTTAGATGGAATACTAATGCGTTAAGAAGGCAATAGACGTTCTATCTCTAAAACTGCAGAGGGTGTTCCATTAAAAAACATAAGTTGTGGTAAACCTCTCTTTCTTGGTACACCCTATACAAATGGCTATAACATGAACACGAGTCTACCTCGAAACAAAAATTGACCTGTCTGACAGTTTTCCAACCATTCCTAATTCCGGAACTGAATAGACGAAGATGGCTTAACGATGCCTTATTGTTTTAAGAAGTTGGAGCAACAGCCCAACCTAATGCTAGAAACGTAATGAATTTTTTTTGACGGTGGTATTATTTTGGGAATTTATAGTAGCCCTCAGATCCCTTAATTTAATTGCACGTGATTTCTTCTTATGAAGGTATTTAAAGGAAAAGGTTTAAGCAAGACGTCCAGCAAATACTGAGGAGTTTAAAGACACAATCCGTGATGAATTCGCAGGAATAGAGAGAGAGAGAGAGAGGATAGCATTATATAAATGACAGAGTGATATACAGTCTGTCCATAAAGTAACCCCCCCCCTGCTAACTTTTGAACGAATCGAGTTAGCGAGTTTTAACAAAATACAGGGTGAATCACGTAAAATGGAGTTGATTCTGCTGATAAATTCGATTCTTCAAATTCAAAGATGGCGCCACGGGCGCTGTTAACTCAATTTTTTTAAATGGCAAAGTGTGCTGTGTTGCACCTCATTTAAAAGATAATTCAATTCTCTACTTTCTCGTTTTTGAAAAATGACAATCGAGTTAGCCGTTCTCTAGTTACAAGTTTCTAATGTTTCTAATTTGATCCATGAATAAAATGTTAATTAATATTTTAATACAACAAATTTTGAACAAATATTTATTAAAACAAAAAATAAAAGAATTAAATAAGTTATTCAAAATGTTGTCCATTGACTTCTTGGCACATAAAAAGTCTACTTTGAAATTATTACCTGATACTTCCTAAAATTTCTACAGGGATATTTCTACACATATGTGTTAGACGTTGCTGTAGTTCGTCGATATTTACTGGAGGAGTTCTGTAGACTTTTGACTTCAAATATCCCCATAAGAAAAAATCAAGAGGAGTTTCCGGGGAACGAGCCGGCCATTCTATCGGGCCCCTTCTGGTAATCCATCTGCCCGGGAAATGGTTATTTAAAAAATCGGTAACAGGTCCATAGAAATGAGGCGGGGCCCCATATTGTTGAAATACAATACTTTGAATGTTATTGCCTGCTATTCTTTCTATCTTTGGAAAAATTTCCTCCCACAGCATTCTTAAGTACCTACCGCTCTCCTCTTAAATTTTCTCTTAAATCTATCAAATCGGATAACTTAAAAAATAAGAAAAAAACCTGTAGAAACTTTCAAACACCTTAAATTGAACGCTAAGCTACTTACTCGAACCTTATTGACGTTTGATGATGAAAGCAAAATTTTTAAATACGTTAATACAAACGCTTGTAACTAGAGAACGGATAACTCGATTGTCATTTTTCAAAAACGAGAATGTAGAGAATTGAATTACCTTTTAAATGAGGTGCAACACGACACACTTTGCCATTTAAAAAAATTGAGGTGACAGCGCCCGTGGCGCCATCTTTGAATTTGCAGAATCGAATTTATCGTCAGAATCAACTTCATTTTACATGATTCACCCTGTATTTTGTTAAAACTCTCTAACTCGATTCGTTCAAAAGTTAGCAGGGGGGGTTACTTTATGGACAGACTGTAGAATTTCGAACAAAGGCTTGAACCAAACATTGAAGTGGACAGCAATCATTTGGCACAGATTTGTATTTTTTCATAAACTCCAGCGTACTCTCTGTGATTTGGAATAATAAAAACGCTCCTTATTGACTGCCAATATTGTATTCCAAAACTGAAATGAGTACTTTAATAGTATATAATGTAACATGTATACGGGATTCTACAGAAACCCCGTATATATATATTTTTGTCTAACCCAAAAATTAGATAATTTACATATCGAAAATACGGTTGTTATTAGATAAATTACCGGTCATGCCAAATAGAAATGAGATCTACAAATAATATAGCTGGATTTATATGAATTAAACTGATTCACGTCGTGATTAAATCTAGCGTGAGTACAATGAGTTTGAGACTCATCAGTGTGATTAGTCGTCGATTAGCCCGTTGAGTAATCCAAGTGACGTCCTGAAGTCTGCGGCCAGTCGCGAGCGCACTGCGCCAGTGCGCTCTCTATGAGACCAACTAGTTAGTTGGCAGGCATGAGAACTGCATGCACTCCCTCGCACACGCTATATAAAAATAGTATCAGTGGCCCCTGGAATCGGCCGCATACTCATCACAACTTGTGTACGCTTGTCGAGAAGAAAAATAACAAATGAATGGAACGTGGGCGTCCGTGTAATATGGTGCACTTCCATCACGCACGTTTACCAATTGATGCGCGGATGCGTATTTTCATTATCTAGTCTGAACATCCCAAATATGATTTTATCTAAAAGTAATAATCTTTTTTATTTTGTAGTATACACCTACATTTACTGTTATTGAATTTCATTATATTATTCACAATTCTATTTAACAAGTCGGTAAACAATGTATGGGTTAGTTGTACCTATAACTTGGTTCATAGTAACTGTTGCATTAGTAATCGTCTCTAAAAAACGTATTTAACTAAACTAGTGGTTTCATACAACCACTAGTTTACACAAACTGCCACATGACTGTCACCCTGACCAAATTGAAGTTCCGGTTATATAGTAAAGTATTTTGAGTGCAATCGACAGCAAAATTAACTAAGATGTAAAATGATCTGTTAAATTGATTGTAGTTGATCTTTGGTAAAGATTGTAGAAAGTGTCCATGCATTTAAATTCCTCTGGCACCGGCTATGAAAGCTTATTAGCTATTGTTGAACAGTCTTTCAGATACCACAAAAGTCTTTTTAAATTATATAGTATGCAAAGTTGCATTAGTAAAGTTGCCTCGAAATATTACCCGACCTACAATTCCCTGAAATATTTAATGTGGGACTGTTTGGTCAAACGTAAATCCAAATTTCTCAGGAAATGATAATTATTCTTAAATAATTTGATGCTTGTACCCCTTTGTCTATCTGATGAAATCAGTTTTTTAATATTAATAACATAGTTATGGAGAAACATCAATTTGATTATAACGAACTATTATAGGCTTACTATTCCAGAAAATGTTTAAAACATGAATTCCATCTATTTAAAATAAGATAATATTAAACAACTATCTCGATAAGTATTCATAGAAGTGTCCTAGAACATTTGTAGCAGAGCTATAAGCAACTTCACAAGCAAGTCTTATGAAAGCCATTTGAGATCCCTTTCTAGTAAGTTCATCTGCACGTTCATTTCCTTCAATGCCTTTATGACCTGGCACCCAATACAGTCTTACTGTATCGGTATTTGACAGTTCAATTAGCCATTGAAAGCAATATCCGATGCAAGCCTGGAACTAATTTTGTATGAGTTCAAAGATTTTACGGTGGCTTCACTATCACTATCAGAGAATACATATTATGTAGATGAGTTTATGTGTGTAACCCCGCCTCACAATCTCCGCCAAACACGTCATTATTACGAAAATTTCTGCTTGGAATACGACTATAACTTCTACGCAATCTAAATCTCAGCCCAAATACTCCAGTTCATGTTCCTCTTTGGAGCCGTCTGTATCCATATCTCCAGATAATTTGCTTTCCACTATTAGTCACTGATATTCTGTATTTAAAACTCGAATGGTTTGCGGAAGTTAGAAATTATTTTCTTAGGAGACTGCCACAAATTACATCAATATTATAAAATGTGGTATGAAAAATGGTTTTACGCTACCCGACACTAATCCGATGCATGCATCCTCTTGTCCAACACTCAGCAGTATCAAACAATTATTATTTATTACACATACACGGGCTAACGGTTAAAAATAACAATAGTACCCTCCATGGTATGTGATCTGTCATTATAGTCCGATGGTAACGTAATTGAAGATTATTTCAATTCGGGAAGCAATTTCTAAACTGTTTTTAAGAAATCCTAAAAATGTATCCCTATAAACTTAAACGGCTGTTTGAATTAAATGATGCCGTTTTTCCTATCAGGTATGATTTTTCCTTACAAATATTGCCTCGGGTTATCCCATATTTTATGGACAGATGAGGCCCATTTCTCTTTAAATGGTGGAGTCAATACTCAAAATTGTCGAATGTGGTCAACAGATAATCCACATGAAATCGTTCAGGAAGGTCTTCATGACAAGAAAGTCACCGTTTGGTACGGTATCTAATCTTATCATTGAACCATACTTTTTTGAGGAGATACAGAATGGAGAGGCCGTGTCTGTAACTGTTACTGGTGAACGATACCTGCATATGCTACGAGATTATGCCATTCCACGATTACAAAACGAACACGAAGGAATTGAAAACATGATTTTTATGCAGGATGGAGCACCCCCGCATATTTACCGACCAGTTAAAGAATTTTTAACTTATGTTTTTCAAAATCGTTTAATAAGCAGACATTTTGTAAATTTATGGTCTCCAAGATCGCCTGATCTTACTCCAGCGGATTACTAGCTGTGGGGTTATTTAAAAATTTGGTGTTTAGACGCTGAAGGAATTAAAAGACTATTAGGGAGCAAATTGCTGCGATTCTACCAGAAATGCTGAATAATACTGTGTACAATTTGGAGGAGCGGTTGGTGATTGTACAGCAGCAAAATGGACGACATATGCGTACAAAGGTTTGCGTTAACCACTGTTGGACATAAGAAATCTCATTGTTTAAGCAATCGAATTACTTTCACATCCTGTTATTAACTGAATTTGTTAAAAATACATAATAAGCTGAAATATATCCCTTGCTTTATGATAACTTTGCATAATGACATATGTGTATAATTTTTTTTAATCCTAAATGAAAAAACAGTTATGAAACTGTATTTTTGTTAAAAAACAAAATTTGTCAAATATTGGTACTGGCTTATAATAAAGGTCATACAATAAAGTGTATAAGTGATACTATATCTTTGGTGTCGAAAAATATTGCAAATCAATCATCATAGAAGTTAAGGGTAACAAAATAATTGTAGAATAAGAATAACACCATGTTTGGTGTTATTTTCATCAACTAACACTTATTAAAAGTTATGTAACTATGTTTTCATCGGTAATATAACAGTTTAATAATTAGAAATTATACCTATTCTTTGCACAAGTCATAACATAATCAGCCATCGTTCAAACTCTCCTAATAATAGAAGTGATTTCTAGTTTACGTGAATGATTACTTAAATATATAATATACGCATTTTTCACATATGGAGCCCATCATATTTAATTATATACTACATACGGCTCCAGTCATATCTCCACTTATTTGAAACATACTTCTATTTTCTGACCTAATAACTTTGACCAAGCAATGAGCTAGGCTACTTCACATATTATATTATATACCTCAATATACCAAATAACCTGTGATACACTTCTTTACTGCCAATCATAAGTAAAAAATAAGAGGTCGATGAAATATACTTAATTCTTTTTATACAAACTACAAACTATCTTTTAAGTATTATGCTATACCATTTTTTAAAAAACTATATTACTACCCCGCTGTCTAAATTTAAGAAGACCTTTTTCCAATTCTAGGATTAATTTACTGCAAACAATTATTCTGAAATTTAAATTTTTCGTGAATTGTATAGTGCATGAGCAAATTTACATTTTCTAAAATCATTTTCTTATTTTCATCCATATTATAAAAGTACCACTGACATATTAGTTTTCTAAAAAAATAGAAAATAAGTGACACATTAGATTCATAATGAAAAACTTATGTTGAAAAATAAAGTTTCCAAAATCCCGTATTTTGTAAACGGCCTATTTTTGCTTGTGCAAAATCAGAAGTTTTTCATTAGAAATATGCAACATATTTTATAATTTTGATCAAATTGGTTTATCACAAGCAAAAATAGGCTGTTTACAACATACGGGATTTTATTTTAAGCAATATATAAGTACAGTGACATTTTTTAACCGGCTCACTCGACTCACTAATTGCACAACTTTTCTATTTGCTCTGTTTCTGTTTCCAAACTGAAATTTCCCGATGATTCCAAATATGGCTTCAACAGTTTTCCCAGATGTCATTTTTGACAGATATGACGCCACCTTGGATTTTTTAAGTGGCAACGTAGGAATACTTTACCACCATTCGAAAGCTGACTTCAAAAATATATCATTATGGGCAGTTTGCACCAACGGCGTAATATAAATTATAATTATATTTATGTTTATATATACAATATTTAATAAAATTCGACATTTAGTAAGTTTGTCGAACTGTAAATCGCGTTGGTCCAAACTGCCCATAATATATTTTTGAAGTCAGGTCGAAGAGGGGTCTTTCGAATGGTGGTAAAGTATTCCTACGTTGCCATTTAAAAAATCCAAGATGGCGTCATATCTGTCAATAATAACATCTAGGGAAACTTTTGAAGCCTTATTTCGAATTCTGGGGAAATTTCAGTTTGGAAAGTTTAGTTTCAGTGAATTTGGGATGACAATATCATGCAGAATCCGCATAAAAAAAGCCAGGGTCGTATTTAAAAAAAACTAGTTGATGATAGTATAGTTGATGAGTAGACTAGTTTCGCGAAGGCGAAACGTTGGAGATAAAAATTAATAACATCGCATTATAGCCCACTAAAACTTTCAATGAAGAAGTGTTCTTAATTTTCCTATATCTACAAAAGTAAGACAAAAAATAAAAACGAAAATCGAAAAAATCAATTATTTCAAAATAACTAAAAAACGAAAAACAATTTTTAAGATATGTTTACGCTATTTTAATCTCCCTCTAATTACACATCTTTCTCCCTAGTGTATTTCTTATAGTTCCCCAGATACCCATGCAGTTCATTCTTATATGGGACACGTTGTACAGATAGTAATATTACATGCTTATATAGCAGAAGCTTCCTATTTTCCTATTTAGAAATTCAGAATAAAATACTTTTCTTTGATTCATTACTTCCAATTTTGACCCAAGTCAGTTTTTAGAAGAAAATTATATAGTCATATTTACGTAAGTCATAATTCAGATAAACCATGCACACCTGTATAAAAAGGGACACCAAGTCCCTGCCAAAGTCCAACGCCAATAATCCATACATATTTTTGTCGTCAATATTTTTCACTGACCTAGATAATGTTTTGAACAGTTGAATGAACAGTACGTCCATGAACAATGTTAATGTTAAGCGAATAATAAAAACAAAAATAACACTGCTGCCGCTATCAGAAAACTTATTTCTCCTAGACCTTATTTTTTTTTTAATGAAGTAATTTTCAGATCTGAGTCAGTAAGGCATATGAATCACATATTCAACAAAACATCGCAGGGCTGTGACGAAATAGTAAACATTCTCTCAGCTGCTACATTTACTATCCATTCCTTGTGGTTGTTTCAACACTATTCTCCATAAAAATCACATGTTGGTCTTCTCGGCAAAATTAATTATAGTGGTCTGTTCAAATATAAATTAACTACTTAGTAACTCTATTGGACTTTAACACTTGTTCTTGCCAGTCAAAAATATTTATTTATTCTTTACACAGCAACTTATTTTAATCAAGAGTTACAATCTCGGTGCAATATATAAAGTGTCCCATTACTGCGTTACTTTATGGAAGTGATGCAATGTGAAAACGTGCACCTTTTAAAATATTTTGAAACATATAGGGTGGCCCACTGCAGAAGGTCACAATAAATAATTCTTTTAAACGAATTACCATGCATATTTTTGATATTTAAAGTTAGCTTAAAATTATTTATTCGACGATACCTGATTTTTTATTTTCGATGCGACGTTGTCGACTAATTACAAAATATGTAATTTTTTTATTGAAAAGTATAAATTAAATAATTATACTTAGTATAAAAAGTAGTGGAAATAGTTAAGAAAAAAATATTTGCAGCCACTTAACATAGTAGCTAAACGATACTACCATCAGATATCGATTATTTTATACAGGATGATTTTCAGATAAGCTCAACTTTAGAATATTGCAAAGATAATTTTCAAATTTTTTTTCAAATGTACAGGGTATTCGCGTATATTTTGACCCCTACCTACAGGGGTTATTAAGAAAGTTAGAAAAAAAATTTAAATACAAAAGTTGTTTGGTTTTTCATGTATTATCTTTTAGCTAGGTCGAAAAAAAAGTTGCATCTCGAAAACTTAGAAAAACCAATTGAACATAATATTTTTAAATGGGACACCCTGTATAATTTTACACGCTTGGGTAAACATTCTTTTCCTGATTTCAAAAATATATATTCTGTTGACATTTGCACTGACAGTTTTCGAAATATTCCACAGCGAGTACATAAAAACATACAAAAAATACAAAGAACTAAAAATATTTAACAGTAGAAACCAACAGTAATAAAAAATATTTAACGATTTTCGATGTAACCTCTAAGTTATTTAAATATTTTCCAATATTTTCATTTTTTTAATATTTTTTATGATTTATTGTAAACATTATATATTAAATATTTCGAAAACTGTCAGTGCAAATGTCAACAAAATATATATTTTTGAGATCAGAGAAACATTATTTTCCCCAGCGTCTAAAATTATACAGGGTGTCCCATTTAAAAAATATTATGTTCAATTGGTTTTCTCAAAATTACAACATGCAATTTTTGTTCGACCTAGCCTAAAGATAATACATGAAAACCAAACAACTTTTGTATTGAAACTTGTTTTCTAACTTTCTTAATAACCCCTGCAGGTAGGGGTCAAAATATACGCGAATACCCTGTACACACCAACTATTTTATTTTATTTTTTGAATTTACATGTTACTTCTTTACGTAAAATTTTTTCATTGTAAACAATGTGCAATAACTAAAATTGACCTTCCGATATTTTTCCTAATTTTTTTTTTAACTAATCTAGTAATCATGATTTTGACATAAAATGTTAGAGGATATGGTGAATATGGCTTATTTTCAGAACTTTCCTTACAGTTTCTCTATATTAAGTATGAATTTCTTTCTAAAATTTTAGTTTTAATAAATTGTTTACAATTAAGTATCAGGAAACCGTTTAATATTACACAAAACAAATGAAACAGGTAAATGAATGATTAAATTAATAAGTATAAACATAAAACGCTACTCTATTATTTTGAAGAGTATTGAACATTATAATTTCGATTCATAACTGAAAGTGACCTTTACACATTTTTGTATTCAAATTTAAAAATATCTATTGACATTCCTTAAAATGACTATACGCTTATATTCTAAATAAAAAAAAAACATCTCGACGTATGGAGACGTTTCACGTATTTTTAATTTTTTCCATTTTTGTATCTGAAGTTTTGTATTATATATGTTATACTTTTTAAACCTAGGCTCAGGGGTAAGACAGGTTTTTCTGACTTGACGCGAAGAGCAAAATTGCGGTATCAGTGGGACGGAAAATAGGCTTAGCTCGCTTCAGTGAAACCGACCTGCATGAACAACATAATTAAAAATAACGTGCTGAAAAAGTTCCTGAACAGAAGCGAACTAACGCGAGAAGAAAATGTTTCATTTAAATCCAGAACTATCTTTCCAAGGAATTAAATTGTCTATTTATATAGGTATTATATTTTCGTTTCTTTGATGAAAAAAATGTATGTTTAATAAAGTAGAACCAGCAATACATACGGAAATATTCGTAAATACAATATGTTTACAAAATCATTGGAACAAAAAGTTGGATTATTTGATTAGTTTTTATATCGTCCTGTTCTGATGATTCACTACAAAAATCACAAAATAACAATACAAAAACTAATCCAAGAAATAAATTCACAAAAGGCGTGCTAAATTAACGAACGGCAATATATTTTCTAAATTATATTGAATATAAAGTTAATTCCTCTACCTTGATATACATAAAAGAGTACGAGCACTGTATGTTACCGAAACCGTAGTTACAGCAACCGTAAAGTAGTAATGATGCATCTTCAACTTGGAACACTCTGTATATTGTTGCCAACCAAAAATAATCGAAAATAAACGCATGTGTTATATTAATATTGGGTACAACTGGAAGATTTACAACGCAACGCGTATAGAAAATGTCAACGATATTTTAACCAAATGTTGTAGTTGTGAAGCGAATTATTTTAATCTATCCTTGAACTTACGGGGAAATGTATATTATCTAAATTTAAATCCTATAAAATGCGTTAGAATAAACTGGACAAACTAAAGATCGCGAATTTACTAGTCACTTTTTTGCATAGGCGTAGACATACATACACATAAATTTTATGACTTAGATGAAATATGCATGCTTTCAACTTTTAACTCATACACCTCAAAATATAGGGTACTGGGATTAGGACTTCTAAATGTGTCTGTATCTAAAATGTGTGTGAAAATATTTTTATCAAGAGCATTTTAATCAAAGGCAAACTGGTTACTAGCCAAGATTCTATGAATTGCTGTTGTTAAACTAATATAACAGTGAAGTATATTATAATTGTACAAACATATTATATAAGACAAAAACATATATCCTTTGCATCTTGTACAACGATGCCATCTGCATCTTGTATTTTTGCATCTCAAAAGTCAATAAAAAGAAATATAAAGCTTGCGAAAAAACAATTCACCGATTTAACATTTTAGGCACATTGACTTCCTGACCGACATTTTTTTATTTTTATTTCTTCATTAGTTCCAAAGCAGAAATATCACTGTCGTAGTTTTCCACATAACACCAAAACACTATACTGCACTCGACGCACGTTTCGCCAACCAAGTTGGCATCATCTGAAGATGATTAAAGCTCAGTTTTAATTGTAATAATTTAATTAATACTAATATATCATGTTATGTCAATAAACATTGTCGACATGATCCCTTGTCATCGTTTAATTAAAGAAATGAGAACGTTTCACAGTTGAAGGACAAGTTGAGAATATATTGAAATCTTAATTCTTCCCATTTGTGTACCATAACGTTATTTCAAATATTAACTACGATAAGTGGCGGTAAAAACCATAAACATACGTTATATTGTTCCCTACATCAGTGCCCTAACAACCGCCTTACTATAGTGCAGCTAATGTATTTTAGATAGTGAACCCGAACCAAACACTCTATGATCAAACCCAATCACCTAAGGTCTATTATTAAGACTTTAGGTCTATTCTAAAAATGGTTGACATATAGTGGTACTTTTTATTATCACCCAACCATACAAACCTCCCAAAGGGCTAACCCAAATGTAATTAAATATTTTTCTTGTAAATAACATCGTAACGGTATTTTCTTTAGTTTTTCAAAAATATAAAACTGACGAAAAATCACATTTTAAAATTGCTCACGCAACATTTACGAGTATAGATACTGATAGTTTTATATGGATGGATTGAAATACCACAGTCGTTTAAAATAGTTACTCCAGTACAACATCTGCATAACATTCCTCCACAAAAGGATCAATTACACCTAGACAAGTTAAATCATGTACTAACCATTTCAAGAATTTGGCTTAAGATATATTTTTTCGATAAAAACTAATCCCAAACACCTGTGGTGTGCCAATGCATTTATAAATGTACGTTTAACTAATAACTAGAGAACTAATAACTTTGTCGATGGTCTAAGTGTAGTTCAGCGAATTTTCCACTACCCAGATAAATATCACTTTTAACATGATAAAAAGAATCACAAATAATGATCATATCTCAAATATTTCACTTTAGTTGATTACAGGGGACCATACGATACCATACTCATACTCAAATAATAAATCTGTAGTAAAAAAGCCAACTTCGATAATGATTATGTGCTTTTGTAATTATAGTTACAGATACTGTAGAAACAATAAAATTTATATTAAATATGGACAATTTATTTATTTGGAATTGATTTATATTTTATCCAAAAGTAAACATATACGTATAATATACACTAATTATAATTAATTCTTTCTGCATGCAATTAGAATACAACCTTACTTCCGCCATTCTGCCAGGGTGTCATTGATTAATGACGCATGTTCAGCTTACCTGCAAAGAAAAATGTATTAGTATAATTTGTCCTACAACTGTTGAAATAATATTTTCATTGGTTCCCAAACGTAAAATTTAATGTAATTGGTTAATAAAATTGGTTGACGTGAGATCAATATTGGCATATAATAATTTTAATGTATAATAATGAATAATTAATATACAAGATGGTTTTAATTGATTACGGTTCAAAAATAAACAAATATAGACAATTAATAAAAGTTTATATACAAAACTATACATGCGAGAGGTAATAAATTTAAGTTTTCCTTCAACAAGAAAGGTACGAGAAACCAATGTTATGAACTATTCTGTCAAGTTTTACTTTAATATGTCTTCTGCCAATATGTCTCCATGTTATATATGCCATATATATGTTTTGAAATTACAGTGACTTTTTATATATGATCATTTCAAAAATAAATCCACTGAATATTCTTGGTTTCGTTTTCATGAGTAAACACTGATATCAACAAAATACACTTTTTAAGCAAAAAAATAGCTTGAAAACAACAACAGATACTACTACAGTAATACAACGGCAGATCCCTCTTCTCAAGAATAAAATTATTATACACAATAAGCTTTCAATCCTGTAAATAACATCACCTTTGCATGTTTATCAAAGCTGCTACTAGTTACTGATGTCGAAACCAGCAATATATCGAGCTGGAATAACACCGAAAAAATGTGCAGAAAACTAATAGTTCAGTGGATATCTGATGTGAGAAAACTCGCGAGTGAAAACTTGATCCAACCTGAGAAAACTCGAGAGAGTGGCTAATAGTAGGTACCTACTTGATATTCCGTTATTTCAAAATGTAGTGAAAATAGTGAAAAATAAAAAATCTTATGAAACGTACCTGATCTCTATTAAGCATTTTATATTTTATAGTTTTATTTTATATTTTATAGTATTATTTCTGCTCTGATCGTTTATCAAAAAAATGTGACATTTTTAAGAAATAGACATTTATCAGAAATAATTAACAGTAGCCTATGATGTTAATATTATTATGTGTTCAGCTTCAGTTATTTTATCGATATGAGAAAGCAATTCAGGAATTTCCACTTCGTTTAACACTTATCAAAAAATATTATTATTTATGATAAGGTACTATTAATCTATTATTATTATTATTATTATTATTATTATTATTATTACTATTATTTTGAGTACTATTTACATATTTTCAGCATTTAGCATTTACCGATCTCTACTTTTTAAAAATATACTCATAACTCATAAGAAATTCTCACTTGTTTAAATTAAAATTGCATAACAATTATTTCATTACTCACATAAAGAACCTATCCTACCTCACTGTAAACATATTAAATATATTATGAATAATTGGAGGAATGCGTGAACAACTACTACTGGCACAAGATAATCTACGATATAGCACTCGGCTCACCGTAAACATCTGACGCAAATTACAGAGTCCTGTATTTCGGAATTCATTAATGATAGGCAAAGCAAATACGAATATACATCTCTGGCATTTAATGATACTTAAAACTTGAGATGAATAATTAATGAATAGCACTATATAATTCTCAATAAATATTTATAAATACGAAAACAAAACTTAACACATGTGAAGCATTAGTAATAACTACAAATCGGTTATATGGCGGTGGTAGTGTCATAATTGCTATGGACAATGCAACTGACCGTAACGTTAAAAAAAAAGGGGGAAATGGTTTACTGTAGTAGCTTTCAGGATATTAAATTAGCGTATAGGATTGCTCAATCGCTCGCTTTTATCATCCGTCATTATGACGTCTTCAACCTAACCTTAAGCTTCGCTTTCCTACACCTTCGCACCTGTGACTGCGTAGCCGCGACCGATATGTAGCCGCGACCGGTAATAGCCGCGACCGGTAGTAACCGCGACCTAGTTCCTCAAACCCGTTTTGCTAGCCTGCGTTTTTCGTGTTACCCGCTCAATGTGTCAACTAAAACACTTTTAGAGTTAAAGCAGGTTGCACCTCTAACTTTAATTGGCCTATATACTGGTCACTGCCGTTTAAAATATCATCTGTACAAATTCGGCCTAGTAGAAGATGCTGAGTGCCGCTTGTGCTTAGAAGATGATAAAACGGCAGAACACATATTATGCACCTGCCCCGCTGGGGAAAGGATCAGACCATTTTTATTTGGCAACAACTTCTGCCAGAGGATCTGAATAAGCACCCAATAAGGTGATCAGCTTCATTAAGAGGCTGGACCTGTTGGGATAAGTAGGTGTGAGTCACAATAGACCACATGGTCGCGGTGGAGGGCCTAGTTTTCGGCCCACTCAGTTTTGAACCTAACCTAACCTAGGGTTATACAAAAAACCCTCAATTTTTGCTTTAATTTTAATTCTGCAGGACAATAGAAATAAACTATTCTAAAAATTTTTATCGTTCTCATATGGCACGGCGCATTAATGAAGGTTCTTAAAAGTATGCTCTGTTGAACATTAGATACCTACTTATATTTTGACATTTTGGAAACAAATGAATCCTGTCAATTGGTGACGAGAGAATACAATAATTTACCAAGTTCTGTTTCATGTATGTGCTAGATATATATTTTATAGATACAGTGTGGCCCATTAAGAACCAGGACACCCTTCTAAAAAATGTTTGGTAAGTGCGATTGCAATGAATTTTTTTATATACATATTAACCTCCTAGATGTACTTGTTGAACCAATTACAATGGTCCAGCTGCTAATTCTCAGCCTACTACGATTTTTTTTCAATCAATTTTAAAAAAAATTGATTGAAAAAAAAATCGTAGTAGGCTGAGGATTAGCAGCTGGACTATCGTAATATGTTCAACAAGTACATCTAGGATGCTAATACACAAAAAAATCATTGGAATCGCGCTTACCAACAATTTTTTAGAAGGGAGTTCTGGTTCTTAATGGGCCACAAAAAATTGTTGGTAAGCGCGATTCCAATGATTTTTTTGTATATAGCATCCTAGATGGACTTGTTGAATCTATTACGATGGTCCAGCTGCTAATCCTCAGCCTACTACGTTTTTTTTCAATCATTTTTTTTTTTAATTACTTTAGGCATTTAGAGATATAGGAGAGTAGATTAACAATAATTATTAGAGTTTTCACTGCTTGCTATATCTTTTAAACGAAACCCAAATTCAATAAACTTGAAAGATTTAAGGTTCTATAAAAAAATTGTTCTTCGATACAAATTGAAGAACTTTGGGCCACATGGGTTTTAAGTGATGCTGAAGAATGCCACGATGTCAATTTTTTAATAAAAAATCCCTAAAGTAATGTTAGAAAAAATTGATGGTAGGCTGAGGATTAGAAGCTGGACCATCGTAATAGGTTCAACAAGTACATCCAGGAGGTTAATATATATATAAAAAAATTCATTGGAATCGCACTTACCAAAAATTTTTTAGAAGGGTGTCCTGGTTCATAATGGTCCACACTGTATTGGAAATAAAATACAAACTTTGACGTGTTTGTAAATATATTTTTCGAAACCATAATGTGAGATGTCTCCCAAAAAAAAATAGGTTGCTTTAAATATTTTTCAAGTAGTTACATAAGACCATTCATAAATCTCAATGTCAGGCCAACTCTTCAGCATTGCTTGCAAATTTCTCCCACTCATTTAAAATTAACTCACTGGGAGCAACAAATAGCATTCATTAAATAATAAAATCACGTGACAGCATACTAGAGATGGCAGCAATTGGAATAGAAGCCATAAAAATATAACTGGCTGCCTTCGAACGAATACATACAAGCTTTATTTAAATCCACTGCTCAGTCCAAATAACTGTCTAAAAAATTGCCGTCCACAATTTCGGCAGAAAAGATTTTCGGTGGGCGTATATAACGTATGATTTTGTTGGCCATGAATAAAAAGCAATTTTTTATATTATTAGAATGGTTTATAATAGGAGGAAAACAAGCGTTGTTGCAGACATATTCTTGCGAATCGTCTATAGCAGCCAAGAAGCAACGAGATTATTTATTTCGAATAGAAATATATAAATAGGGAATTAACGACAAGAACAGATAACCACTAAGGCCCATAGAACATTACCGATCAATCAATAAAAAATAAAAATATTAAAAATAAATATTCTATTAATACATTTTTACTCAGTTTATATTACTTTTAATTTGAATTTCCGCCTTTATGCGCTGTATACCTAATTAAAAATATGCCCCTTGTAATGACCAATTACTAATGACACCATTCACCAACGACTTTATACCAACGCCAAATAGATCAGCATTTGGGCAAGAAATTTATATTATATGGAACGATTATAGACAGCTATTGGTGACGATTGCGCTTCCAATTTTGCAAGGAAAAATTGAATCCGCCATTTCAAAATGGCGGAATGTCGCACTGCTCCCAACGTTTATATTTTGTATTGGTACACCTGGCCAAAACCCTAAGAATTCTGGAGGGATAATAAGTAGTGTCATTTTCTTTCCAACACCACTTAAACTAAAAGGATCTTCCTTTTAGGAAGCCCTTCTAAAGGATCTTCCTTTAGAAACTAAAGGAACGCTTTATGCTTCCATTGGTAGGATCTTCCTAGCAATGGAAGCATAAAGCGTTTCAAGTTGATTCTCAACTCTTCTACTGACGAGTTGAGGATCAACTCGAATCGTTAATAAAAAAGCTAGTTAAGTGTTCAGTTAGTTTTTCAAATATTTATTTTATTCCATATTATACAGTGGTTTTTTAGGGCAAACTTTAGAAGTTTGCCTTGATACTGCACTTTGAATATATTTGTATGGTTCTGATGTCCTGTTTTGTTGTTATTTTACGGGTGGTGTAATCCCAAAATAAACTACAATGAATCATGAAAACGCACCACAAATAAGTTACAGATATTATCTACAGGACATAATACATGGATCAGGTCTCGACTGGCGTTTGTTGATATACTGTAATATTTTTATATCGCATCATTCGTACACATGATTGTTTTTGCTGTCAGGCCATAAGTTATTTTAACGGTCCTAAAAATTGTATAAGTATTCCTAATTATGTGCGTTTTTTATGTTTTTCCTCCCGAAAAGGAATGGTGCGCGGGTATACAAACAAGAGTATATTTGCCTACTCCTGATAACGTATCGTAATTTAAGGAATTAACCTACCATCTATACTTCTACCTTATAGCATTCTTTGGTAGTTTTTTTAATTAGCACCGCAGTCGAGCATAATTACAACAAGGATGCAGCGGAATCTACATTTTCTCGGAATCGATTCTGTCCAATGTTCCGTGTAGTTCGCTATTTTTCACAGATACTTAGCATAAACATCTCTCCGAAATGCTCTCGCTTCCATCACATATTGTTCATGATTTGAATTATTACATTATCCTCCACTATATTAATTTTTTTCATACAATTTTCTAGAACTATTTTCATTCAAAATTACTCACAGAGATTGCCCTTCTAAACCGTTACCAATTTACGTTTACAATTACCGTTAACGTTTATATTTTCTGTCCATATCTTAAAAAGGTATTCCAATTAAACAGTAATATGACATTGTCGAATATGCACCTACGTATGTTTTTTTTTAATCTAGGTTACAAATAAATCTAAATCACTGCGTATAGCACGGCTAGAATTTTTTTACGATGCCTCATATAAACATTAAAAAGTGGAAATAGGTTAAAAGAGTAATGTTGAATAAATAAATAGAACTTAAATTGAGAGCATAAAAATAGATATTCTAAATGAGCAGTGCAGTTGAAGAAAATTTTATAAAATAAATACTACTTTGAAGTTGCAATGATTTATAATTCAATAAACATAAAAGATAGTATGATTATTCTTTCCCTCTGTAATGGCAAACGATGGATTTCTAACACGAATATTTTTTAAATATTCAAATCAACATTTAATTTTTAACGTCTGATAAGATATGAGATGTTTGCATTACCAAAACACACGCAGAACTGTTTTGAATTAATAATATGTGAATTAATATAATGTGAAAAAAGGTATAAAAAATTAAAAAACAAAAATATAGAATTCAAATATATCCAATGTCATGGAAACCAATATATTTTGGTTGCTACGACTACAGTTTGGCAGAAAAAAAAAACAAAACTAAAAACTAAATGAAGCAGTATATTTTTACACATTTGAATATAGCGTTTTCCATATTGTGATGCATTAATCCCAATATCGACCTCTAACTGCAGAAGAGATACACCGCACTCATATTAATTTGGTGCAATATTCGCCTAACGCCAAGCGAGTAAACTTTATTATAATAGCACTCATTCGTTCGTTGGTTTTATCTTTTTCCTAAACAATAAGTGAACGCATACTTTTTGTACAAAGCTGTTTTAGATAAATCATTAACTTATATTTAGTAAGTACGTTTATTACAGTTTTTACATACATTTTTTTACAAAAATATACATTTTATAATCAAAAGTTATAGTTATAATAGTACAATAATTGTACTATTATTGTAATTATGTACAGCCTGAACGTGTATTTATTCCGGTCGATCTGTCAGTTAAGACTGTTCAGGCGGCCGGAGAAAAATCAAAAATATGTTCGTTCATCCGGCCGGTCTGACGTAATCAAAGGCAAGTGTAAACGTGTGTATGGCACGATCGCCTGTCGGGTGGTCGGGCTATCAGTTCAGACAGTTCAGTACTAGTAGTCAGCTCGTACAATGTCGAAAACAGGTGTCTGTGACCAATGATAAAAGCTGCAGATACGTATCTTCATCTATACGAAGATAATGGTGCCAATACTTTGGAGCCAACTTCAATTCATTCAGCAAATTCAATACGCGCCTTTTTTAACCAATCTTTACACCATACTGAACGTTTCTTTTTGGGTTTCTTTTTACCCAAAGCGCGACTACTAAACCGAAAAGATCTAACGCGTCGTCGTCAGATGATCGAGACTGAAAAATATTTCAAATTCGCCTGAACGTTCGGAGGGTCGTCAGTCCATCCAGCGACCGGCCTTCACGGCAGTCGCCGGACTGTTCAGTTCGAACTGATAGGCCTGTCGGACCGTGTTTAGCAGGCTTTATAGTAGCCTAACACATTAAGTACTACTATAGTGCATCTCCCTGGGCTACATCTCTAATTTTTAGAGATGAGCCTGTTGAACAACCATATAACAATTCCAAGTATCCATCCATCTTCATGGATTATCCAAATAGGTAAAAATGTACAGTGCCCCTTACATTTTCAGAATAGTGGCATTTGGTAAAGCCACTTAACATGTTAAGCACAGAAAATAAATTTGTATTGTGAACGAAGTTTTGAAATGGTAAAATATCTAACAGTTCATTGGATATAGAAAAGCTTGTGCCGAGGTTTGTGCCTATTCACGGGGTAATTTTTAGTAGTGGCAATATACAGTGTGGGTGAGTTTGCATTACACACAGTAACTTCGTAAATTTCAAGATAATAAAATTTTTCAAAAAGTACTTCTAAGTGATTTTATGTGCTCTGTTCAACCCTGATTAAAAACGCACTCATTAAAAAAACAAAAGAGCAGCGACATGTACAGTGATTTTTTTAAATGGAACACCCTGTATTTTATTTCATTTTTTATAATTAGAAATCCTGTCAAATTCTGAACATGACACCTTTTTCATTTTTTCTTAAAAGTGATAATATGTAAGTTAGGAACAATACAAAAAATTATCGCTATTATCCCTACGTAAAAATCATGGTATTCCAGATAACAATTTCAAGGAGATATGAGACAATACCCAGGCTAATATTTATGACAAAGGTAATGTTTTATTGAACATTGTTCTCACATAGACACACACACACACACACGCGCGCGCGCACACATACGCACAGTCACAAGAGCACGCGCGCGCACACACGCACTCACACACATCGTTCGGCTTTACGAAATTTCTAATAAACACAAACTTTCTAGATGAATAGAAGCAGAGTAGAATTTGTGCTAGATTTTTAATCTAGCACAAATTTGGACAAGTTTATTTCCCAAAAATATATGTTGTGAAACTCGTAAGATTAGAATCTGAAATTTGTTACGACTTGATTCAGAGTCAGCAAGTGGGTATCAAGTTTGGTATTTTAAATGTAACACCCTGTGTTTAAATACATTTTTGCAGTAGCTGAAGTTTTTTAGGGTAACTTTGTTAAGAAGTTCCTAAATTTGTCAGATTTTTCCAAATACTAATTTTGTTATTTTTTATAGATCGTTTAAGGAAGTTAATAAAGTTTTTCTTTTTTCAACTAAATGTACAAATAATATCAATGGCATTTTTTAACAAGCGAACAAATATATCATTTTTAGAGTAGATACCTACTGCCATTAACATACAAGGTTATTAAATATTTCGGGTCAAATTTAGAGACCTATACAAAACTGTTAAAATAATAATGTTAGTTATAGTGAGAAACACACCGTCGTGCCCTTTTTGGGTCGGCGTCCCCTTCCAAAAAATAGTAATGCTTTTTCGAATGGCACACATTACCTAGCCTATTAGCCTTCACATTATATGTTTAAAATTTCAAACTTCCATATCAAGTATACCTACTACTTACTGTTTGGTAAATCAACGGTTGTGGTGGATAACTCTGTACATCTTAATGTACTTGTTATGATAGCACATAAAAATTACGACTACTTGATAAACTTGGACAACAATAAATAAATTTCAAATAAATTATAATAGCTAAATATTTTTTCTGCGGAAATAGACAATTTTTCTACCATTCCTCTCAACAAAGGAATATCGAAACATCATTATAGATAGTGAAACCCATTACCTTACTGTATAAATGTTGAATATTTTTTTATTATCCTCATTTTTGAAAGCCATTACATTACACGATTTATTTGTTTTGGTCAAGGTAATGACAATATTACCGTCGATTGAAAACGTCGCTATTTCTACAAAATATTAGTTTATATATACTCTGTATATTTCATGTTTTGACAAATGTGAAGGTTTTAAAGCATTCTCGAATATAAATGTACACAGTTAACCTTGGCTGTAGCACAGGTAGCTATTAATATTTTGCTTGTACCGTTTAATACTAATATAACTTATTTTTGTATCCACTATGAAAACAAAGAAAAAAAATATTATTAACTTATATACATGGGTGCCTAAGTGATTCCCTCTCATTATTGTGATCTCGGAAACTAAAATAAATACAAAATGGGTTAGATTAGAAAAGGTTGCCCTTGTATGTGCACTCTGCAGAGCACTTTCAGGATTTAGTTGTTTTACGAGGTTGGAAAAATATTCTGAAAGAAAATGAAAATTAGAATTTTTTTTAAATTTCCTTACACCTTATTATATTTTCAAGGATATTCAACTAAGAATTAGTATGGGGCTATTTTTGCATGTGCAGAATTAAAAAATGATGTCAAAATACACATAACTCTTTTGTTTTTCTCGTTGTGATAGTCACGATTTTTTTTTCTTATAGAAGCCATATTGGATATTAACGGAATTAAATTACATTTAATTTTTTTATACACTTTACTGCATCTTACAATTACTCCAGCAATAAAAAAAGTTACAATCAATTTATTATTTTTATTCAAGGTGGCAATGAGAAAAAAATTAAAATAGTTGATTTTTATAAGTAGCTGTCATTGCATATTGTCAGTTATACTTTTATACTGGTAACCCGTACTCTGTGTTAGTTGATATTCCAACAAAAATAAGCGGATATGTTTGGTGTCTAAAAATAAGAGAAATTCTATGGCAATTTTTACCCCAACAAATGGATAGGAAATCGTAGTTCTTCCGAATTATTTATTTTAGGTAGAAGATCACTGCATAAGAATTGGAGTACCTACTACTTGGCCACTCAGGTCCGTTAACTTCAATCTGTTGAATTATTTTCTATGGAGCTACATTAAGGGCATCGTTTACACCAAAATTACAATAATTTTCAAGATTTCAAAGATGAAATTATGTTAGTCTTCAATAGATTAAATCTAACACTGACGTAGTTTTGCATATAACACCAAAACACTATACTGCACCCCACGCGCGTATCGTCAACCAAGTTGGGATCATCTAGAGATGATTAAAACTACATCAGTTCTAATTATCTCCAGATGATGCCAACTTGGTTGACGCAACGCGCGTAGAGTGCAGTATAATGTTTTGGTGTTATGTGGAAAACTACACCAGTGTTATCTTTACCCTCTTCAAGATTAAATCCAGTTTTACTGCAAAATTCTTGCATGGACATTATGCATATCGGAAGAATACAGACTGCGAACACAATCATGGCCATATCGAGTATTTATAAAATGTACCATATTAATACGAGTGTTTTCCTTATTTAATAAATCCATCTTTGTAGCTCATCGCAATTTTTCCTTTTTATAATATGCTACCTTGAAACTGATAAGAAATGATTTTTACATCTTCGTTTGCTTCTTATGACCGCCTTGATTAAATAACGAGAAAACAAGAAAGCTGCGTCTTTTGATATTCTTTTTAGGTTTTGCACATGTAAAAATAGCCTTGTACCAATTTTTTACCGAATATCTTTGAAAGTGTCTAAGCTATGACGAAATAAAAAAAATTGCAATTTTCAGTTTTTTCAGAATATTTCAGGAACCAGGTAAAATAACTTAAGTTGAAAAATACTCTACAGACGGCGCATTCAAACGCAACATTTTTCCTTTTTTGTATGTTTTTATTACCGAGAGTGAGCGAGATTTCAGCCATTTTAGACATTTAGCAATATATTTACGTTGCTGTATAGTAGGATATAATAGAAAAATATTGCAGAATTAAGCCAGGTCTTGGCCGCCCCATTGCTACTACTACTAAGTACATAGGAATATGATAGATACATTGTTGCTAGAAATCTTTAATGAATATATGGCTATGATATAGCTATAGTATAATTTTCAAAAACAGATAAAATATTTTCAAAATATTGTATACTGACATATCGATATTAATAAAGTCCCGCTGGAGTATATTTATCATGAACAATTCGAAATTGGGAATAGATGTTTTACAGGATAGGACATTTAACTTTTCGTATTATATCACTAAAAAATAAGTCAAGTTCATATAAAATTAATTAATAGAGGCAGCAGGTACAAGCATTCACAGTTTCTTACTTCATTTTTATTTTATTTTATTTTTAATGTTATGGTCTCTTTCCAGGGTAAGTATTATGAACATATTAATGTCATTTAGGCCCTGTTTTTTAATATAGAGTTAACTCACACGTTAAAGTTAACTCTGGGTTATTTAATAAAATTTGTTTTTCAAGTGCAAATTACCTTCCAGCTTAAAGTTAACTCAGAGTTAAATTAACTCGCACATGAAGGTAGAGTTAACTATAAATGTCAAAGTTAAATATAACCAAACAGGTCTTATGTTTTA
Organism: Pogonocherus hispidulus; assembly: GCA_963924545.1. Taxonomy (NCBI): domain Eukaryota; kingdom Metazoa; phylum Arthropoda; class Insecta; order Coleoptera; family Cerambycidae; genus Pogonocherus; species Pogonocherus hispidulus. The sequence continues at coordinate 27,061,515 of OZ004692.1, read as the reverse complement.
TGTTCAGTAAATCTGTGTATTTTATATATAAAATTATTTTAATTAATTATGAAATAAATACATACAGTAGTGATGAGAACGCTAGAAGACTGGAAATATTTAAACATAAGTATACCAAACTATTTTGAAGAATGGGTTCAGTATGATTTTGTGTACGCTTTTATACTGTCGAAAATTCTATAGAAAAGATACATGATTTTGTATTTATTTATTGTACAAGATTTATTTATTTATTTTCAAGATTTATTTATGTGAATAATTGCAATTCGTGATTAAAACTGGCTTATTTTTGTTTCCAGCATACCATTCCACTTTTTGGGTTCTATAGTTTTCTTTTCAACTACCAACGCTACCAAGGTACTACGGTCAACGTTTTTTGCCTACCTTATTCATTTTTAATAACAAATCATTAAATATCAAATTGTATCTATTCACAAAGACAATATTGAATCTTATTCAAACAGAAAGTCAAGAGTCATTTCATATAGTGGTTTTAGCTTAACATTTTTCTGCAAATGAGAGATAACAAACTGAAAAATCACAAGAGAATCCCGAAATTACTACAAAATCCCGAAAACCTAATGCCAACTTAATAATTTTTTTTGCCAACTTGAAGTTAATTAACTCAAGCAGATAGTGTTATTTAAAAACACGTTCAAATATACCTTAGAAGTTAACTCAGAGTTAACTCATAGGCATGAGTTACTTAACTCGTAGTTTAACTTCCAATTGTAAAACCGGGCCTTAAAGAACTACAGATGATACATAACAAAAGGAACCTACCTAGTACATCAGTAGAAATTATTTTTAGGAACGGTTGACCTACATGTTATTCGCCATAATGTACGTTAAAAAAAGAATAGTAATCAGGGTTTTAGTTTTTTGGAACAAACATGTATGCGGATAGAGTCCATTACGAATGTGAGTTTTAAACAGAAGAGCATTAAAATAATAATAATTCTATTATCGCTTAGTGACAGTGGCATGTAGATATGTTGTACACAATAACTTTATAGATGTTATATCGTAAATTGATTGATTGATTTTTTTAAAAAAATATTTATTTGTTCACAGAGGCTCTTCGAAGAGCCTTGTATAATAATGGTGAGTGAGTTACAACGGTAAAACTACAACTACGTGAGTTAACTACAACTACGTGAGTTAACTACAACTAACTTGTTGAAAGGTACCTTACTGCCTTTTATAAGTTCGGAATGCTTTGTCAGGCGACGCTAATGTCGTCGTAGTTTTTGATTCTAGGAATAAAGTAAGGTGACTTCCAAATCTGCCTAAATGCAGCTGCAGTATTAAGTTACACGCTGAGAATATTAGCGATAAGCGCTAGCTGAATAGATTAAGTTTCCCAGTTGCATAACATTGTGCAATTAATGATTAATATCTTATGAACAATTCTAAGTCCCTACGGTAAATACGTAATATTTTATATAACAACTCCCCCCTTATGATAAAAGTTGGTGTTATGCAGCAACTTTTATAAAAAAAAAATAAAAAAAAATAAAATAAAAAAATTTAAAAATTGAAAAATTTAAAATTAAAATAAAATTTGTAAAATGGTAATGTGAAATATGAGTGTAAAGTCTGACTTAATGCTAAAATAGTAAAATGGTGTAAAATATTAAAATACTGTTGTAAAATATAATAAAGATAAAGCAATAAAAGTGAATGTTAAATGCTTTCACTGAAAGTTCACTTGTTCACTGTCACTGATCGAGTTCGATTTCTTCTTCGAGTCGATCTTCGGGTCTGATTGATGGTCTTCTTCTGGGAAGAATGCTGGTGAATCTGCTGATTCCTTTTCTGTCCCCAGGTGGATGTGGTGGTGAGTTGGAAGAGACTGAGATTGCGAGTCTTCTCCTTTTATTCTTGCACTTGCAGAAGATATATAATATAACAAGAGCAATTATTGTTGTAATGGTAAGATAAGTGAACCAGGAGATGTGTTTGGTCACGAAAGGTTCATTGATTAAGTCATCTAGAGTTTTTGAATATTCGTCCAATTTGTGTTTTGCGACTTCTAGGTCTTCCATGTTCAGGTCGTTTAACTTAAGTGGCTTTAATTTTGGTAGTTCGAAATTGTCTGGGATTCTTTCGCAGCAATTGTAAGGGATTAATATTGGATGGGTATTGACTTTTGATTCGGAAGTGTCTCTTGAATTGGCTTGTACTTTTGTAGCGCCTATGAATGCGTTACATTCAGGTTGCAGTTTAAGGATCGAATTTTTGAAGATAATTTCTGTTTTTGAGGGTCTTTCTCGACAATTGATTGTAATTTGGAGTGGTTCGGAATTTATTATTAACCATATGTTTTCTATGAGTTGTTGGACGTTATATCCTTTGGCAAATACCAGGGCTGTTTGGCAATTTTTCGGGAGATTTCGGAGGCTCCTCATTATTCGGGCTTCACAGATTGCGTTGTCATCAATGGGGTATGCAAATAGATTTGAACAAATTCTTGTGTTTAAGTAAAGTGGTTTACATCCATTGAGATCCGACATTGGGATGTACATCAAAGAATCGTCATCACGCGCAATATATTTTTGATTTGACGATAAAACGTAATATAAACCAGTCCTATTGTCTAGGATGGGTATAGGGAATAATTGGAAGAGGGTGTATCTTTGTTGATCAATTAAAGGGATTTTTAAAACAAATACTAAGTCTGAGTTTGTTTGAAATGCTTCTAGTTCTATTATATCTAAATATCTACCAACATTAGATAATCGAATTGGATGTGGTAAATTGTTTTGGTGTAAATTTTGTGATATTTCCTGCAATGAGGTAATCAGATTTTCAGGGTTAATTATTGATGTATGAATAATCTTTAAACGCGCGAAAGTGATTGAATTTAGAATATCATCTAACTGATTCTCGATATACAAATAACTTTCCATGAGAAGTTCACATTTTTCTAAAAATTTTAATTTAGCTTCAATAATTTTTATTTTATCAGCTGTTCTGTAAATTGAATCTGAAATCATTTTTATATCTCGGTTGAAGGTTTCTTCATCGATTTGCAATTTCCGAATGGTTGTGTTAAAATTCTGAATTACTGATGTCGTAACAGAGATTTGGTTTTTTAATAGGTTTTCTATTTGGTGTTCATCGTGAGTTATTTTGTTTATGGCATCAGTATAATATTGGCCATCTTCAGCATCTAAATTTCCGGTTATTGATTTAAATATTGATCCAATACCGTTAAGAATACCGCGCTTATAGCGTTTACTATCGAAATTAATTTCATCTAATTTTTCGTGGATTGAGTTTGAAATTTGGGTTAATAAGCTAACATGGGTTTTAACTTGACCTCTGAATAAATTCATGTTTTCAAAAGTTGGATTAATTGCCTTTAAAAGAGTATCTAGTAGTTCATGATTGTGTTCGTATGCTAATTTTAAGGATGATATGTTTTTGTGTACTAGTAAGGTCCATTGTCTGTTTGTAACGACAATTCCACTGTCTTCGTGGTAATATATTCCAACAGTGTTGTTTATTGGTGTTATAGAATATTGTGAGGCTGCTGCTCCGACCAGCAGGAGAAACCTGAAAATAATTTTTAACTTTCAAAATATGGTTTCATTCTGTCGAAATTTATTTTATTTGTTTGTGATGTTTTTGGGTTAAATAAGATTGCTGAATTCTGGAAAATTTCCTTAATTTCGAATGGTCCATTAAATTTGTTTTGTAATTTGTCTTTTATTTGGGATTCCTTTACATAAACTTTATCTCCGATCTTGTATTCGGGACGATTTCCTGATACATGTTTATCAAAGCGGGTTTTAGCTTTTTGCTTTTGAAGATTGGTTTTTTCACGAGCAATTTTATAGTAATATGATATTTTATTATTTAAATCTCGGACGTATTTTGAGATAAGCTCCTTTTGATTATATAGCGTCTCAGGAGGGCGACTAGAGGTATGACCAAATATGAGTTCGTATGGTGTGAAACCATGTGTTTTATTTTTTGAATTATTGTAACATATAACAGCATATGGAAGCACTGTTAATGGATGTTCGTTTGGATTCTCTGTTTTATTGGCTCGTATCATTTCTAATAATGTACCATGGAATCTCTCTATAGATCCATTGGACTGAGGGTGGTTAACGCTAGAAAATGAAAGTTTGATATCGTACAATGTACATAGGTCCTTGAGTAGAGTGTTATCAAATTCTTTACCGCAATCGCAATGTATGCGTAGGGGTGTACCGTAGTGTTGAAAGTATAAAAGTAACGTGTTTACTACTGATTTGGCTGATTTATTCGATAGAGGGTATGCTTGTGTAAATTTAGTTAATTCATCTCTAATGGTTAAAAGGTAATTTTGTGTTGGGATTTCTAAAATATCAATATTGATTCTTTCAAATGGTGTTTTCGGTGTTTCAGTAATGACTAGAGGATTGCTTAAATTTTTACGTAAAATTTTAGTTTTTTGACAAATTTCGCAATTCTTGATATAGTTTTCTACATCTTTCGTTAAGTGGGGCCAATTATATCTATCTTTTATTCTCCTAATCGTTTCGTTGATACCACGATGGAGGTTTGTCTTACCTGTATGGTTCTGATCTAAAATTATTGGAATTTGGTCAATGTCAGGTGTCTGAATTAAATTTTGACAAATAGTTAATTTTACTTCTGTATCGGTTAATATAAAGGATAACATTTCAAGAATAGGAAGGTCCAAGTTATTTTCGACAAAATATGTTTTTGAAGAGTCAAAAAGATCTTTGTCTCTGTAAAGTGTAATAAAAAGTGTTTCTAATACGTCTTCGGGATCGAAGGGTAAAGGAACTATATAATATTTACGGTTCTTTACAGTTTTACTTGTGACTGTATTTATTTTATTAACGTGAAAATCGGGGTTTTCTTCAAATATGTCTTCGATTATTTTGTAGTGAAGGTCCTCAAGTTTATCTTTTTGGAAGAATGTAACTATGTCTTTGTGTTTTTTGTCTAATAGTTGATCGTTAGTGAATAGAATTTTGGAATAGTCGATTAGTGATTTGTTTTTGTATAGGTCAATAAACGTTTCAAATTCATGAACGATGGTTTCTGGTGCGATCTCGGTTGTTTCAGAGTGTATTGATTCATCATCGCTGTTTGATGGTAAAATTCGTGTTTGAAATTTGGAACAATTTTGGAAATGATTGATTTTAATTCTAGAGAGAGCATCTGCGTTTTTATTAATTTTGCCTGGTTTGTATTCAATTTCGTATTCATATTCCTCTAATTTTAAACGCCAACGCGCTAGGCGGCTTCCGGGATCTTTTATTGAAAATAACCAGGTGAGAGGTCTATGATCTGTTATTAGTTTAAATTTTCTTCCGTACAGGTACGGCCTAAAGTGTTTAACCGACCATACTATAGCTAGAAGTTCACGTTCAATTGTGGAGTATTTAGTTTCCGCAGAGCATAACGTCCTTGAGGCATATGCTATGGGAAGGTCCTTTCCTATGGGGCCTTGTGAGAGAACGGCACCTATTGCAAATGCACTAGCATCTGTAGTAAGCACAAAAGGCTCGTCGAAATTCGGGTAAATTAGGATTGGAGTAGATGTTAATGACTCTTTAAGTTGATCGAAAGCTTTGATACATTCTGAGTCGAAATTGAAAGGTATGTCTTTTTGTAATAATTTTGTTAAAGGTTTCGAAAGTTTGGCAAACTGAGGGATAAAGCGACGATAATAACCAGAAAGTCCTAAAAATGACTTAATGTCTTTTTGATTTTTTGGTTGTGGGAAATTAGCAACGCATTTAATTTTATCGGGATTTGGTTTTACTCCGTCAGGTGTAATAAGGTGACCAAGATAAGCGACTTCTTTTCTGAGGAATTCGCATTTATCGGGTTGAATTTTGAGGTTAGCATTTCTTAATCGTTTAAAAACTTCGGTTAGTCGGGAAATATGTTCGTGTATTGTCGGGGAATAAATTATAATATCGTCCATATAGACCAGGCAACGTTCGTTTTGTATACCTAAAAGGATGTTGTCCATCACACGCTGGAATGTGGAGGGGGCATTCTTTAATCCGAAGGGCATGCGCACAAATTCAAAGTGTCCATTTTCTACGGAAAAAGCAGTTTTTGAAATGTCTTTTGGATCGATCTCAATTTGGTGGAACCCGGACGCGAGATCTAAAGTCGTGAAATATTCGCATTTACCAAGTTGGTCAAGCAGATCTGAAATGTTAGGGAGAGGGTATTTGTCTCCGACTGTTACTTCATTTAATTTTCTATAGTCAACGACTACACGCCATTTTTGTTTTCCGGATGCGTCTAATTTTTTTGGGACAACCCAGACGGGCGAAGACCAGGGTGATATTGATGGTCTGATAATTCCTTGGTCTAACATTTTGGACATTTGATTCTTGACTTCCTCTTTGTGAATATAAGGATAGCGATATGATTTGGTAAAAATAGGTTTTGAACTACTAGTGTCTATAGAGTGTTTGATTTCATTAGTAAAAGTTAAATTGTCTCCTTCTAAATAAAATATGTCTGAAAAGTCTAAACAAAGGTCTGTAATTAAATCTCGTTCTTCCTCGTTTAAGTGTTCGAGTCGAAGTTGATTTTTTATTTCGTCTGTTCTGTCTGTGTACGTAAGATCGTTCGAATTTCGTTCATTTAAATTAAAAATTGATTTAAAATTTTGAATAGGTTCTAAAGTTATATTTGAAAATTCTATAGTTTTTGGAATAGCATTCGCATTAATTACTGATGTAAAAAATTCTCCTTTACTATTGATTTTAACAAGAGCATTTGGTAAACGAACTTTTTCTATTTCTTGTCCTAAAAGTATAGCTTCTGTGTTAACTAAATTACAAGTAAATTTATAAATTTGTTCCGTACGAGGGTCAATAGAAATTTTGTTTTTTCCAGATTTTTTGGAAATTATTTGAGTTGTTTTGTGTGGTATCTGTAAATCGTCAGTAACCTTGAATAGTGGGATAGTTTTAAAATTTGTTATGAGAAGTTTGTTTTTTAGGTCAATAACGCATTCGTAATGTTCCAAAAAGTCTGATCCTAATAGTCCGTCAAATTCTATGTCGATATTATGGACATACACTTTGAAAGGGTCCTTGGCATTGAAAGGGATAAAGGTTGATTCATTAATTGAAATTTTTTGATCTGTAATTCCCTGAATTATAACATTTTCATTAAAGCGTTTTGTAAATTTTTCGCAAGTTTTAGGTTTAAATATTGAAAGTCCTGCACCAGTGTCAATTAATAATTTGAATTCATTACTGGCGTCCTTTATGTAATATAAATTTTTAGAATTTACTGTTAATAGTGGATTCATAAGAAATCCTGTTCGTTGAATGAACCCGTTTCGCTTAAGTTCATTGTTTGTATTTGGGTATTTAATTCGGTAATTTCTTGATTGGGCGGATCGTCTAATTGGGTATCCGATTGAAAATCCTGATAAGAGTCAGAGTAATTGGTAGCATGGTAATCAAATTCTTCATTTGTATACATCACGTTTGAATCAAAATTTTGGTACTGATGAGCAGTATCATCGACATAATTTGGATTTTGATGAGCAGTATCATCTACATATTTTGATTCGAAATCATATTGATATTGGTAATCAGCATTTTCGGCTATTTCATTGACATGATGTGTTTTTGGTTGTTGAAAATTTGGATTAGGTCTAATTATAGAGGGTCTTTGTTGATTAAAATTTGGGTTAGGTTGTATTGTAGATGGTCTATTCTGAAAACCATTTTGTTGTGGATTAGTCTGAGGTCTTGGGCCATTTTGATTAAAAGGTGGTCTTTGGTAGTTTTGGTATGATTGATTTGTTTGAAAATTTGGTTTTTGAGCATAATTTTGATTTGAAAAATTTTGATAATTCGAAGAATATTGTTGTTGTTGTTGTCTAGTACGACATTCGCTTATTACATGACCATTTCGTTTGCAAAATGTACAAAATTTTTGTGTAATAGGAGTAGTGTTGTTATGCGGTTTTTTCAGTAGAGTGTTAACAATATTACCTGGCTTTGATAATTTCTGTGATTCGAAGTACGATAACTGTAGTTCTCGTTTGATTCGCGATATTGCTTGTAGCATATTTTCGGGATTACTAGCACGAATAATTAATCCTAATTTTGGATCTAAACCAGTTAATAGTGTATTCAATGTCATAGTTTCTATTAGATTAGATTGTGCTGTTCGTTGTTCAGCACTGAGCTGTTGTTTTTGTACAGCGGCATGCATTTTTGCATTATGTGTCTGCAATCGAGATACAAAATTTAATGCAGATTCATTTGATTTTTGGGAAATTCTTTGGAGGTCTTGAATTAAAGAGGTTAAATCTCTAGAGTCCCCAAAATGTGTTTCAAGTAAAATTTTTATCTCATCCCAAGTGGATGGGTTCCTAGAATTGACTATTTCGGCAGCTTTGCCACGAAGCTTATTTTTAACATGAAGAGTTAAAAGAATCTTTTGATTGGCTATGGCCATATCGAAAGCACATCTTACAGCATTTAAAAATGTTTGCAAGAAGATCTGATTTCCATCAAATTCTGGTACAATTGAAAATATTTCAGATAATTTATAAGGTTCGACGACTGCTTCGTCAACCTGGTTAACTTCGATTTCATTAGGCATTTTGTAAATTAATTTTAATAAAATGTTTTAGATAAAAATATTATTTAAATAAAATAATAAAGTGGTAATTAATAATTGAAATTGGGTACAAGTTGGAAAATAGGTTGGTTTATATTCCGTAGTATAATAAAATAAAATTAAAATTACGTAAACGTTGAAAATGTTTTACACAGTGAGTAAGGCAAAGCGTGACAATTCTTTGAGCACTTACCAAATTGTTGTTTTCATTCCTTCCTTGTCTCAGGGTTCTCGTTCAGTTAGGCAGATCCGTGTTCTGAAGCAGGATACTCTGGACTTGGTGTAGAATTCGGGCACAAGAGAACGGCAACTAGTGAGGGTGATTTCCGTGTTCTAGTAGGCACTGGACTCCTGAATTGTTTGTTTCTTGTTGATTCGTTTCTTGAAATTTGATTTTTCTTGATTTTTCTTGTTTTCTTGCGTTGGTTCGATATTTCACTTAGGAATTGGAATTCCACGTTACCAGTGAGGCAAATCCGTGTTCTAATAACGCGTGAAATCCGCACGACTGCGCCAATTTGTTATATCGTAAATTGATTGATTGATTTTTTAAAAAAATATTTATTTGTTCACAGAGGCTCTTCGAAGAGCCTTGTATAATAATGGTGAGTGAGTTACAACGGTAAAACTACAACTACGTGAGTTAACTACAACTACGTGAGTTAACTACAACTAACTTGTTGAAAGGTACCTTACTGCCTTTTATAAGTTCGGAATGCTTTGTCAGGCGACGCTAATGTCGTCGTAGTTTTTGATTCTAGGAATAAAGTAAGGTGACTTCCAAATCTGCCTAAATGCAGCTGCAGTATTAAGTTACACGCTGAGAATATTAGCGATAAGCGCTAGCTGAATAGATTAAGTTTCCCAGTTGCATAACATTGTGCAATTAATGATTAATATCTTATGAACAATTCTAAGTCCCTACGGTAAATACGTAATATTTTATATAACATAGATGATTTATTGTGCTGTTTATTTATACAACATAAAGGTTTTACTCAAATTTTATTGGTTAAAACACTTTTTAAGTGCACTAATATAACATATTATAATGTAGAAATAAGTTATGCAGACATACATCACCAATTTTATGCAAATCCCATTAATTACATTGCAATGGTATTTTTTCGCAATTTTCTCTTTTGGTAACAAACATTTACAAAAAATATAGGTTCTCCAATAATTGTACAGGGTGAGTCACCTAAGACGCCTGGGTTATCGTCAGCGATTAAGAAAAGATATTTGGTAGATACCTAGTTCATCTTTTCATCTTCACATCTTCGTTCTTTATCGGTACAGTTCTGAAATCTGCATTTTTTTACAGAGTGTTTTTCCCAAGTATAGTAATTTTCGATCGATTATCGATTTTCAAAAAGCTGAATCTCAATTTTTTACTCATTTATTTGGGTATTATGCCAACTCTAAAAAATACAAAAAAATAATACGTTTTTAATTACTTAAAGTTTTGTTAACGAAAACGGGTAAATTTTCGAAACGTAAACGTTTTTAAGTGATGTGTTAGTACTGGTCTATATTATGCGTTTTAACCGGTGCGTTTTGACCACCGCGGGACCGGTTGCGCGGGATGGTGTTGCCTCAAGGATTTAAATGATGCCGTCTACATAATATATGCGTTTCAAACGCACGTTCTGTTTTCTGCCGCAACTTGCTACGGCGTAGAGGGACGAACGCAAACGGGATAAACAGACACTACACGTTTAGTTAAATAGAAGTGTTTACACTACGCGGTTTATTTGTCCCTTTTTTAAGTACTTTTTATTAGATATGTTTGATACTGATAAATTTATCCTAATAATTGAGGAAAATCCTCTGATTTAGGAAAAAGGAATCAAAGATTATAGTGACAGAGGCTTAAAGGAAAAATGGAATTTTCCAATTTTCTCGTAAAACTTAAAAAATCTCTTACTTGTTTCCCGATCACTAAAATACGGATATATACAAAACTGCCTTGTTGGAGGTTGTCGTTAACTCACCAGTGGCTTCTAAAGCACACATAATTTTTATTAGATGCGTTTGACGCGACAAGGATACGCGGTACGGCGTACAAGGATAAGTGTAGACCCTTGCTTTTATTGCGGCAAAACCGGTCCAAACGCACCGGTTAAAACGCATAGTATAGACCAGCACTTAATGTGTTTAGCAACTCCATGGCCTAGCGCTTAAAAACGTCAGGTTTTTCCCATTCTCCGCGGTTGACGACGGTTCGAATCTCACCATGGTTAACTTTTTCTAATTGCTCCAATATTAGGTAAGTCTGTGTGCATAAGGCTGGTAGCGTTCTTAATATACAACTAGTACTGCAATATCACTGTATAAATGGCTAAGAACCTACTGTACACATTAATTAATAAGGTTTTCCAGGTTTCCCTTATTCTTGTACTATAAATGGTATAGTTAAAGTAAGTCGTAAGTCGTTCCTGGGCGCACTCGCGGCACCCAAAATAATAATATGCCGCTCCCTCTCCCACACAAGTCTCTGACTTCCGGGTTCATTATTAAGATGAAAATGAGGGATAGAGAAATTATTATTATTATTATTGTTATTATTATTAGTATTATTGTTATTATGTTATATATTGTTAATCTGCTTTTTAGTGTTAGTGAGATTTCTTGATTAGGCAAACATATTTATTTAAAAAAAAAGCCTTTGACTGATCTGTCGGCGCAGAGGTTGATTATTAATTTGTTATATTTTTCAGTGGTGGCATAATACCCAAAAATAAATAAGAATAATTAAACAATGCAACAAATAAATATTTTCATACATTATCTCAATTTTTTTAAATGGAACATCCTGTATTTCTTGTCTCCGTTGAAAAGGGCAGATAAATATCTTCAATTTGTTTCCTTTGAATGTCATGACTAAGCTTAACAGTTTTTGAGTAAATCGAGGGAATTTCAGCTGTTTAAAAATTGATAAATTACTACTCACGTGAAAAACACTACAAAAAATGCAGATTTCAGAACCGTAGCGATAAAGAACGAAGATAGTAACTATATGTGTCTGTAAAATACTTTCCCTTATACATTGAAGATAACTTCTGACCGATTTTTTTAGTTTGTGATTAAAACGAGGATTAAAGTAGTACCTTGTACCGGGATATCAAAAATTATCTTGGTCAAGGGTGGTTGTGGAATGTAAAACGTGTGTCTTACTTTAAATTTGAAATAATTATGTCACTGTCACACTGACATCATCAATAACCTACAAATTTCATACCTATTTATTTCAGTTGTAAAACAATAATGAACTACAAATTATGAAATAACGGTTTTAGTAACAAGAAAAACTAAATTACAGTAATTGTTGGAAATGTCCCCCGTTTTGTTCGACGCACAAGTTGAACTTCGTCATTCATTAAATTATTGACAAACCAATGGCAGTAAGCAAGGCCTCTGGGGTGGTCTGCGGGCAGAAGAGCTTGATGTGCTTGCATCTAATATGGATGCATGTTCAAGTTTTTCTTTAAAATCTTATGACATGTTCCATAAGAAAGTCCAATTTCCTGAGAAAGACGTTTCAAAGGTTTTGCAGGCTCCTCTTCCATACGTTGACGAACGTCATTGACAACTTCTTCTGTACGAACTCTTGGTCTACCAGCACCTTTTTTATGAGTCACACAACCAGTTTCGCGAAACACTTCAACACAATTTGTAAGGCACCCATAAAAATTGTCCGGTAATATTGCCACGTTTGGGAAGTGCTCTCGAAAATTGTCCAAACACAAACGTTGACTGTATTGCCAATTTCCATTAACTAGCGCACCCGTTCGAAAATAGGCTTCAATCATGAAAATTTTGTGCTGTGTAGTAAGAGGCATGATTCAAAAACTGGATTAGAAAATTTCAGCACAATGACTTGACAGATTCTGACACAACAAAACATATTCAAAAATTTAAAGTAAGACACACGTTTTACATTCCACAACCACCCTTGACCAAGATAATTTTTGATATCCCGGTATATCTACTCAATTTACAATAATTAACAAATGCTTTTCAAAGTAATTTTAAATTTACACAGCATCCCCTAAGCAAAGATTTTTGCAGAACTACAGACAATCGAAGTGTTAACTAAAATTAATTGCATAACTCACACTTGCCTCGAACAATTAAATTTAATTTACTGGTGCGTTAAAAATAATGTTCAAAGGCATTTAAAAATTTCTATATGACGATGGTGCCAAATGCACTTACTTCCGCCAAGTTCATCAACCGGCAAATATGAAATAAATTACCAGGGGAAAACAAGAAAAGCTTAAGGTAAAAATATTTTTTAGGTTCAGCTTTATAAATCAGGGAGAATTGTGCCTATCAAAGTTGCTTCGCGTTCTCAAAGTTTTATTACGTTGGACACGCTCGAGATCAAAGTTGAAATTCTCTAAGGAAAAAAAAATCGTTAATTTCTTCGTAAAACAAATTGAAGTTCTTTATCTCAAGGCAGCTAATTACCTGAGAATATATTAAATTCGCGTGCTTGTGACACTGCCTACATGAACGCAGTATTTTATACAATAAATGAATTTAATATTAGTAAGAGTAAAATCAGTATAACTAATATTAAATCTGTAAATGCTACCTTATGCTGCCATGTACCGGGATATCAAAAATTATCTTGGTCAAGAATGGTTGTGGAATGTAAAACGTGTGTTTTACTTTAAATTTTTGAATATGTTTTGTTGTGTCAGAATCTGTCAAGTCATTGTGCTGAAATTTTCTAATCCAGTTTTTGAATCATGCCTCTTACCACACAGCACAAAATTTTCATGATTGAAGCCTATTTTCGAACGGGTGCGCTAGTTAATGGAAATTGGCAATACAGCCAACGTTTGTGTTTGGACAATTTTCGAGAGCACTTCCCAAACGTGGCAATATTACCGGACAATTTTTATGCGTGCCTTACAAATTGTGTTGAAGTGTTTCGCGAAACTGGTTGTGTGACTCATAAAAAAGGTGCTGGTAGACCAAGAGTTCGTACAGAAGAAGTTGTCAATGACGTTCGTCAACGTATGGAAGAGGAGCCTGCAAAACCTTTGACATGTCTTTCTCAGGAAATTGGACTTTCTTATGGAACATGTCATAAGATTTTAAAGAAAGACTTGAACATGCATCCATATAAGATGCAAGCACATCAAGCTCTTCTGCCCGCAGACCACCCCAGACGCCTTGCTTACTGCCATTGGTTTGTCAATAATTTAATGAATGACGATCTTCTGGACTTAACTTTTTTTTCTGACGATGCGTGGTTCCACCTTTCGGGATACATCAATTCTCAAAATATGCGAATGTGGAGCAATGATAACCCTCATGTTTTTACTGAATCGCCACTACATGCTCAAAAAATTGGTGTTTGGATGGCAGTTTCTCGCAGAAGAATAATTGGACCAATTTTTTTCGATTTCAGCGTCAACGCAGAAAGGTACAGACACAACTTTTTGGCTGAATTTGTGCAACAGTTAAACGATGATGAACTTCGGTACGGTTATTTCCAGCATGACGGTGCAACAGCACATACTACACGAGAAAATATTGCTTTCCTCCGCGAGTTTTTTGATGACCGGCTGATAAGTTTGCATACAGAAGTTGAGTTTCCTCCGAGATCACCTTGTTTGACAATTATGGACTATTTTATATTTCCTTACTTAAAAAACAAGATTTTCGCAACTCCGGTAAATAATTTGCAAGAACTGCAACAAAGAATTGTTCAGCAATGTGCAACCATAACGCCAGAAATGCTGCAAAACGTTTTTCACAGCATGAGGCGTGTCAACTTGTGCATCGAACAAAACGGGGGACATTTCCAACAATTACTGTAATTTAGTTTTTCTTGTTACTAAAACCGTTATTTCATAATTTGTAGTTCATTATTGTTTTACAACTGAAATAAATAGGTATGAAATTTGTAGGTCATTGATGATGTCACTGTGACAGTGACATAATTATTTCAAATTTAAAGTAAGACACACGTTTTAACATTCCACAACCACCTTTGACCAAGATAATTTTTGATATCCCGGTATGTACCTTACAGAGAAACTGCATGGCGAAACTATAGGATGAATTCACTATATTTTGACCCCCCTGTTAACTTTTTTGTTTACAGAATTATAAAAAAATGTAAAATATAAAAGTTGCACGATTTTTTATGGATTTTTCGAACATGATAGTAGGAAAACAAATGAAGTCCAAACAAATTGGCCACGAATGTTAACTTTGTTAATTTAAATGGGAACGCCTGTGTATTTTTTGCATATTTGGATAGAACGTTGTCTCACGAATACAGTAGTGTTAGATATTAATGGGTCTATCTTTAATAATAACGAAGATATGACCAAAAAAGTGCACCATAAGATCGATGTACTAGAAAGAGAATATCGATTCGTTGCTAGGCACAGTCTTTCTCCAACACATCTCCAACACTCTCTTATGGCGCACTTGACAATCGGGTCGATTCTGTCTGCATCTTGCTAAGAGTCTTGTTATGTAAACCATGTTGTTATAAGTTTAAGTAGTAACAAGATCTTATTCAAAATTGGTATTCCATGTGGAGAGTTATAGTAAGTATTGTTAAAGTTTACAAAAACAACAATATTGTTATAAGTTTGTACGTGTCGGGGGTCAAATTCATTAGATATTTCTAGAAGAAGAAGACGACAGTGGGATATAACCTTAAATTTTGTGTTTTGAGTTTGAAGTCTAACCGTTTCATCGCGAATCACGATATATTCGTTGGTTTCACGAGCGTTTCACCTTAATATTTACCAAAGAGGAACCTATGTGATTTGTGAAGAAGAATTAGTTTATTTCATAGAGAAAATGTGTATCATCCTCTTTGCCATTACCACGTCACGAAGCAAGAAAAGTTTCTATGTGAATTGATAATTTTAATTAAATTATCCCTGTGTATCACCTGTAAATAAAATGGTATTTTAGCTGCATAGACAAACATTTCCAGTTCCTGAATTAATTTCAGTGCTGCTCCTTTACTCAAACGGAATAACTTGATAAATTTTTCATTCGGAACCTCAAATGGGTTGCTTGCATCTCTAATACTTTTGAATTCAAGTCTTAATTGTTTTCTAAAATTTTAAATATTCAATTTTAATTTAGGTGTTAGACGATTGTTTTAACTTGGGCCGTTGTTTACATATAAAACAACGATACGGACTGAAGGACAGGGAGCAGAGGACAGTATTGTGAGACACAGACTTGATATATATTTTACTGTGAAAGAAGACAGATGTTACGATACTGTTAACCCACTAATAAAAGTAATTGTTTAATAAAACAATTTAATAAATAGTGTCCTTGATTATATACACCCAGAAGAAGGTTCTAACAGTACACATTTCTGATCAAAGTACACAAATAAAAATAATTGTACTTAAATATAAGTAGGTAGGTACCTACTTACTGATGTTAGAATAGTTTGAAACATGAAAATTCAACTCAAAATGTATAAACAATGGATTTATGGGCATTTTAAACACTAAATATAATCACTAACAACTATATTGCAATGTTCATAGAAAGCACTAAAATGATGTTGCTAAGATTACCAGAAATAATAGCAAGATATGTTTAAAATGACAAATCATCTTGTTAAAATTTATCAAACAGAATAGGTATCTCACATATCTGGTTAAGAAATAACCATATCTTTTTAAAATAGTCAAAAACAATATTGTTATGTTCAAACAGAATCGACCTGAATAAAGGATTTGTTTTCGCAAATACATTGTCGTGTATTAAATAGCGGCACTGCATGGAATATCCTGACAGTTGGGCGACAAGATACGATTTGGCACGACGAATTTCATCGCGGCGACAATGTTCGGCAAAAATATACGTAGTCTGTGGCCGGCTTTACGCACAGACACAGCCGGTCTTCCAATAATAAGTTGTGTCCTACATTAATGTATAGAATTAGAGTAGACAACCCAAACCTAATACAAATAATGCAAATATAAATGCTTTAATATACGTTGATAAAAGATAAACAATGTGTTTTATACCGAATTTATAAAATGCAGATTTTACAAAAAAAAATTAAGAATAAGAAGAAACAAGCCTAAAATGAATTATCGATAATTAGTGTCACGTTATAATGGTAATTTGACGAGTTCCAGCAAAAAATATGAAAGGTTCCAAAAATATGTACCTACAAGTATCTGAGCTTGATTTTTAATTGAAGATATAATCTTTTAATTCACTCCTGCTTTAAAAAGTATTTCTCCTTTTGATATTGACTAGTAAAAAAGCGTCAAAAGTCTACAAAAATTCTTCTCGGATTCGGACTATAGCTCTAGTTCGGATTTTAGTGTAAAAATTAAAAAAAAATTGAAATCAATGATACCTATAGGATTTTATTAGTTCTAGAGAAAACGTCATTCAAAAGAAGCGGCTGAATAAAAATAGCGTGATTTAAATCTAACGGGTACATTTATTTAAATTTAAAAGGGCGAGCCGGTGGCTCAGGGTTTAGTGTCTCGATCTCTCAATCCAGAGGTCGTGGGGGTTCAAACCCCCATTCCACCAGACCATTTTTAGTTAAATTGTCTACTCCTAAATTAAGGCTTATTCGCAGGAGGTGGGTGGGTTGACAACCATCCTGGCGATGGCCTAGGATGAGAAGAATGTCAGCTTGGTGTTCCCTAACTCCAGCACTGAATGGTCGTTAGGGTTTATCAATCGAAGTCGTTCCTGAGGTGCAAATCAGGGCCGCTAAAACAATAATACGCCGCCCCCCTCCCACATAAGTATGAGACTTTCGGGCTAATCCTTGTGATTAGAATGAGGAATACATTATACTATTATATTATTAATTGTCACTGCTACCTGTCGGGTGTCGTTCAGAATTGTGAATAATTTTGTAGAGCATGAAGTGAATGCTACCACATTTTTAGTAGATAATAAAATAAAATATCTAGCTATATCGTTAAACTCAACTATAAACATTTAATTGTCAATGGGATCCTGTTATAAAAAAATGTCAACTGCACTGCTACTGTGATGGATTATTACACAAATCAAGGATTCATAATATTTTCCGTAATAAAAAATATTGTATCTGAAGACACCATTCTTTGACAACGATTTCCTGTTAAGCTTCGAAGATTTTTTTGTAGCAATCACTATTTCTGGGCAGGACTACCACAAAGTAGCCCGACTATGGAACATTTTATAACCATTTTTTTAGATAATTATCTCTATTACACACAAAAATAAACAAGACATATTACAGTCCGCTATAACTTGTCTGCTATTAAATCCAATTCGTTTCAGTACAAATAAGCTTAAGCCCTGGGTATTCTTAAACACAGGAATAGCAATGAGCAACAAAAGGAGTTCTTTTGCTCCTCATCTCCATTAGTGCGTCGGATTGTAATTTTCTTTCTCATCCAATCCATTTTTTCAAACCATTGGGTCATTTACTAGCATTTTCATTTCTGTTCGCCTCTTTCCTTTTTTATTTCCTCTTATTTCTTTTCATATATTTCTTTCTTGACATTGGCTGCCTTCCTCACTTTTATTATACATTCCAATTATGTGGCTTAACGAACAAACTTGTTTTTCTCAATATAGGATACGACAGATTCTTTGTTTTCCTTTTAGTTTTGTTTTTCCAGCAATTTTCCTTAGGAGCTTTTTCTTTCTTCTTCACAATAACTGCGGATGCTCTAAATTTAGTCTCCTGGTTTTATGTGGTGTGCAACATTCACTCACATATTAATGTGGATCCTGCAATAACGGTGTGTACCTACTCTTGTACTATTTTTAATTTACCTAAAACTGTTTTAGGTAACGAAAGATGATTTTTATTTTCATTGTTTACTTTCGAGGGAAGTATAATACCCTTACCCAGGTATTATACTTTCGTATGTTACGTATTACGCTATTCGTATGTTACGTATTACGCTATTCGTATGTTACCATTTATAATGATTTTTTCTTAATTTATGATGTCCACTTTCTTATATTTTTCACTTTGTAATTGATAGTCACGTTTATTAATTTATGTGGTGTCACTTTTTTCAGCCATTTCCAGCCACTCCTTTTCAACTGTGTCAAAAACTGTTTTTAGATCAAGAAGTGCCATAAACAATTCCTATACACCATTTACCTGTAACATTTCTGACTATAGGTACCTATATTTATTATTATTTGTACGTTTGCTTAAATAGCTTAAAAACTATTTTGTATATTGTGATTATTATATTTTTTTGAATACCTATATGTGGTTAACATTCTTTATCTTTCCTTCCTAATCAATTGAATATTTCTGGTGAATAACTCTGTATAGAGTTATTCACGCAAAGCGGGTATTAGATGTTCTTGGGGTTCGGTTAATGATAAAAATCTGATTTTTTTATGGGGGAGGTTTTCGATTATTTCCGATTCAATGAAAATATTTTCAGGTTTGCATCACTTCCGGTTATACCGGAAGTAGACCACAACTTCGTTATTTCAAATGGAACATTCCCTGTATATTATTGCAATTTTGAACTCTACGTGATATTCTAAACACATTTCATGTAGGATGTCCTATACCTATCTTCAACTGTTTTTGAAATATTGACAGGTGAATATTGACATTTTGCAACTTTGACACCCCGTAAAATCTAAATGGTTAGAGATCAAGCAAAACTGTTTGCACATTCCTATCATAACTTTTCAAAAGCTATCGTTTGATACTAATATCAAATTTATCCAAAAATAAAAAAATTTCGATTAAATTTAATCTCTTGGTTAAATCTGAAATTAGTATCAAACGATAGCTTTTGAAAAGTTAAGATAGGAATGTGCAAACCGTTTTGCTTGATCTCTAACCGTTTAGATTTTACGGGGTGTCAAAGTTGCAAAATGTCAATATTCACCTGTCAATATTTCAAAAACAGTTGAAGATAGGTATAGGACATCCTACATGAAATATGTTTAGAATATCACATGTGAAGAGTTCAAAATTGTAATAATATACAGGGTGTTTGAACCATTACCATACCATTTAAAATAACGAAGTTGTGGTCTACTTCCTGTATAACCGGAAGTGATGCAAACCTGAAAATATTTTCATTGAATCGGAAATAATGGAAAACCTCCCCCATAAAAAAATCAGATTTTATCCTTAACAGAACCCTAAAAACGTCTAATACCCGCTTTGCGTGAATAACCCTGTATATGACTTTATAAATGTCATGTTTATCTTTTCTTTAACATAATTATTCATATTTACTAGTATTGTTCTCAATGATTGGTATCCTTCCCATACATCCTGTCGATTTTCATAGTTTTAGTTTTTAACTTTTCCATACAATAATCCGTCCACGTTGTGTAAGTTTTTTTAATCAATTTTATGCATAGGAAAATGATATTTTGCAAATATACAAACTGACTGAAAAATATTGCATCAGCTCCATACGCAATGTTTAAGGAATTAGCAGGGAATATGTTACATATCGACGAGCATATAATATAAACATCGACAAAATTTACATTGGTAAAATTGCAAATATATCAAATAACACCATCAATTTTGCGCCGGTGAGGCATTGCCTTTTTACAGCATAAAAATTACGTAACAAGAATTTGTTTCAATTCCGAGCTAAAAATAATACATACCTATAAGTAATAGTATTCATCAGACAGTTTACTAGTAATGCCAAAGTTGTTTAAAATATCTAATTTACCTCCCACTTGGCCTTGCGAAAAACAAGGAAGGAAAATGGTAATGCTTTTTCATTTCCAGACACTTGGACGGCGTCCAACAAAAACTTATTATGTCCGAGAATTAAATCAGGCTAACTATCTGTCATCCCGTAGAGGTTTTCTTCCAAATACGCCTGTCATTGGTATGTATTTTTATAGAAAAAAGCTGAACGATTCATTGCAGATATTATTTATAGTGAATCATGCTTGGAACATGAAGTCCACCTTGCACATTTTGGCTCTCTACTCACTGGGGTATTTTTAGATATTTTACTGCCTTTAGTAACCGCACGTAGGTATAAATAAAGACGATTTTGGTTAAAACAGACAACTTTAAGATTTATGCTTTATAAATTCCTGGAAACTAAGTCAATGAAGTGGTTCAAAAACTTTACAATATAGCCTTAATACCATGCCTTCATAAATGTTCACAAGCCACGTGACCAGTAACTATTTTGGAAATAGTAAATTTATTCTTTTCACCTTAACGTCACAATGATAGCTACTTTTAACACGCGATTGGCGTTATTTGTCATTTTGACATTAAAAGTAGCAAATCAGCAATGAAATTACCTTGAGCGTCGACGAATGGAATGTAGGTGTTTACTGTAAATGAACCATTACGATTGATGGCAATATTTGACATTTGCGCTTTGTTCATTAGCGTCCGTCAATCGTTGGTTTTCACTGTGATTTACTGATAGTCTTTCTGTATTTCCTTTTGCTTCAGTACCTATTATATATCCTACATATAGAGATCAATTAGTTCTCTCTAGAGGTAAATTACATCGTTTTTCAAGTTTCTCGTAACTAGGTACAAGTAAAATTTAAGGTTAACTAAAAAATGTTTGTATTCCAGTTTGACACATTCTGCATTTTACTACAGAATAAGGCACCTTTATTTTAATGGCTCATTTTCAAAGTAGAACTAAAACTGAAGACGGATTATGGACAAACTCCGTGCAAACTTGAATTGAGAAATTTATGTCCCAATTTCCAGGGGAAAACATTGACTATGACACCTTCTTAAACCATAAAAGTGCAATTGTTAAAGAGATTTCAAACCAAACATTGCATTTACAAAGGTAAATTGACTGGCAAGCCTACAGTTCTCATAGGAAATGTTATCGCTGACATAAACCAACAAATGACTCAAAGTCAACTCTCAAAGCCTATGTCAAAGTTGCCCGCTGGGACAGAACTTTTCGTATTATGTTTATTTTAAAATTTCTTTGAAACTTTATTCGAAATGAAAATTAAGTTATATTTATATATTAATGAAAATTTCCTTTTTGTCGGTCTTTCAGTTGTTGGAACATGGCATAAAACTTTAAAAAACGACTGAATCTACGTCCCTACAAGGTAACCGTTGTAGGTACAGGAGTTCCTTCCCCTTGATTCCGGAAGGCGCTTACGTTATTGTGAATGGTTTCTCGAAAGCATGAATAATAATTTGTTAAATTTGACATTTTTTACTGATGAAGCATCGTTCCACTTATCAGGTTATATAAATAGCCAAAATTATACCATAATAATATAATATTATATTAGGTATATTATTATAAATTATGATTATACTTGGGCTGCAGAAAACCTTCACACATTTTGTAGAAATTAGCTTACATCCCATAAAAGTTGGCATTGGGGTAGCGATGTCAAGAAGACGTATAGTAGGTCCTATATTTTTCTACCAGACAATAAATAGTGAAAGATATCGAAGAGTTAGAACAAATATATTATATTGTCGCAGTGGAGGGTTCGATTTTTGGTCTTCAACCTTTCAACCTAACCTAACCTATCAAATAGTTATTTTAGAGCCTTTTTTAGGACAATTACATGATGATGAGTTGCAAGTCGGTTATTTGCAGCAACATGGGGCAACTGCACATACCGCAAGAGCGACAATTCAGTATTTAGAGGAGTTTTATGGTAGCAGAATAATTAGTTGCGAATTGTGGTCAGCCAGGTCAACGGACTTACTAGTTTAGATTATTTTTTGTTTGAACATTTAAAGAATTACGTTTTTAAGACTGCAATGCATAATATCGAAGAATTAGAAGCAGCGCTTATTCGAAAAATTAACAATATAACCGGCCATCAGCTGTAAAATGTGGTTGAAAATGTGGATAGGTGAGTAAATTTGTGTTTAGGATTGCAATAGGACATTATTTTTAACATAATATGTAACTGTTTTTAATGTAATTTTTAAATAATTTTAATAATTTAAATAATCTATTGTTAGTTCAATGGTACTGCCAATCAGAGTAATTTTCAAAATTCCAGGACGTGTAGTATTCTAGAAATGGGTAATTGAATGTCTACGTGGTATATACCCTGTATATATGTATACTGCCTTGATATATACTGTATATACCAGATAAGCCTTAGAGCAGATACAGTTTCTCACAAATTTTTCTCTTACTGTTGGAGTTACGACTTATCAAACCGATTGTCCAATGTATTGTACCATTCAAAATCTTAAGTAAGCCACATTTTCTCATGAATCTGTATCATTTTACTTGTACAGTTCAACCATTAAGGGATTAATCAGACGCGCACCAGAGTCGAATCGAGATTTTTTATAAGTCGTATTGAAAAAAAAAATAGACGAATCTTGTTAATTTTTGTCCAATTTTGTGTCAGTGGCTGCAGTAGTCACGTGATACAAAGGGTTGTTGAAAATATGGGGTACCTATTGTCTGGTGACTAAAATGTATATTTCACTTAGTTGGGCGAATAATTGTAATGACAAAATATAAACAATATTGATACAAACTTTTTTCAAAAAATCATATTTCTCATAATTCAAAATCTGCAGGTTTTATATATTCAAGAATAAATTTACGCACTTGCTCATTCTTGACTATCGGGATATTTATTAATTATAGACTACGCTTGAGGGCGAGTGCAAAATACCATCCAGGTCTGCTGTAAATATCACGCGGAACAGATCGCCACACGCTGCTTACTGATTTTTTTTTTTTTTTTTTTGTATGGGTACGATTTTTACAATATTTTAAATATGTTTTATTTATTATTTTAATATTTATTTATTTATTTATTTATTTTATTTTATAGTACAATGTCCAACGGGACGAATCCCAGTTACAGAACAAGGTTTGAAAAACAACATTAAAACATTAATATATGGTTTTAATCAAAGGATCAGGAATTACGTAAATATATCAAATAAAAATAAAATGTACTGATCATGTCGACTGACAGTAGTACGCTGTCTAAATTAATTCTATAGTAAAAGTTAGATATAAGTTAATAGTGGTAAAATGGTGTAAATGAAGAGTATCAGGCCATAGAAAAATGTTATAAAAAAATATTGTGAAGAAAAATTTATGCCAGATGAAAGTAACTTTGTTTTGTTAAATTTAGTCGTTGAATGATTTAAATAATTATTCTGTTTTTGTAAAATGCTTAAATAAATGTTAGCAATTGTTTAGCACTTTAAATGATAATTCTAACTTTGCTAGTGAATCATCGCCATTAATCTCAGTGTAAAAATGTTAGTCGCGCCAAGCTTTGTACTAAAAAAACATGTTAATTTTTTTTGGCAGAAGTGAAGATTCGTAAGTCTGAAAAATTACTCAAATCATATCTAATACATGACTTAAAATTTACATTTGTGTGGCAAAACATATCACTAAACTCCAAAAATCCAGGATTAGCTACTACATTTAGGCAATGTACAGTGCGCCCAACAAAAGATTGACCTATAGAATATTAGGAAGTCCATCCTTGTTGGCTCGTGTGCGGTTGAATTAGCGCAAGTATTTGTTTAACAATAATGAGGATTTTTTTAGGACATAATGAGTTTAGCACTTAATTGTTTAACCAATAATGAGACCATTCCTTTTTAAAATAAGAAAACTTACTAGTTAAATTGTTAAATGTTTAAGTAGGTACCACTAAAATACAGAACGACAAAATACAGGTTTAGTACGAAATAAGAAATTTGAGTTTTGTAAAGAAAGGTAAGAAGCCATTTGTGTCAGTTTATTTCAAATAGTAGATTCAAATAATTTTTATTTTAATGTTATTAAAATGCTTAACCATTGATTATATATAATCAATGGTTAAGCATTGCGATGCTTGTACAGTGCGAACGCCGGCTGTGGAACGCTCTGAATAAAAAAATCCCTGGGGGTCTATGTCAAAAATGCTCGGACACGTCAACCTCAGTTTTTGAATGCGCATCTTCTCATGTAGTTAAAATTTGTTTTTACCCCCACCCCTTTTGTGCAATGACGTCATCGACTTTTTTTTAAATAGCAACCCCAATTTTCTTTTACGGATGCTGATTCTATTCGAAATTCTGGTACCAGCAATATTAAATTTAATGTCATATTCATCTGTTAAGTTAGCTGCATTATTACTTTTCATAAAAAATACAGCTTTGTAACAATCTAAGAAAAAACATCTTAGGGGGCCGTGGAAATTTTACTAATTTATGTCAAATAAAACAAAATAAGCTAAACTGACAGCAAAGTGTTAAGATACTTTATTGACAGTTTGTTGTAGAGTCGATTTGGCAGAGCTAATTGTTGTTATTTTAGTAGGTACTCATTGTTACTTTATATTATTTACTTCCCCCTATTATTTGCGTTTGTGAAAAATGGTTCGTTACTTAACAGAAAAACAACGAATTGAAATTTTGATTATGAGAGGTTGTGGAGATAACCAGCGTACACAAGAAGAAGTCTGCGTTTTATTTAATATTAAATATCCCGATGATAACCCCATAGTGCGCTCCACAGTAAGTAAAATTGAAAGAAAGTTTTCCGAAAGAGGTCATGTTAGAAGCGACTCAAGGCACCATCAAAACGTTTCCGAAGAAATACAACTGAATATGCTAGTGGAGTTGCAAGAAAATCCGCATAGTTCTACTCGAGTGTTGGCTGCTAATAATGGAATCAGTCAAACATCAGTTGTAAAATATTTGAAAAAACATAAGTGGCATCCGTACAAACTTACATTAGTTCATGAGCTGAATGAAGACGATTATGACCGAAGGATTGAATTTTGTGATAGCATTATGGAGAGGTGCAATGCCGATGCAGATTTAGCCAACCGAATTATTTTCTCAGATGAGGCTACATTTTGCCTTAACGGCACGGTTAATAGACAAAATTGTCGCTATTGGGCAGCTGAAAATCCACACTGGATGATGGAGGCCCGTACCCAATATCCACAAAAGTTGAATGTGTGGGCTGGCATTGTTGGTAACAGAATTCTAGGACCTTATTTCATTGAGGGAACACTAACGGGTGACAAATATTTGGAACTACTTAGAGATCATCTCGTCCCAGCTCTAGCTATACTCTATCCGAATAGCAATGACGCTGATATTCCCGATAATGCTTTGTGGTTCCAGCAAGATGGAGCACCTCCGCATTATAGCGTTATGGTTCGAGATTATCTAAATAATACCTTTCCTGAGCGTTGGATTGGACGACGGGGAACAATAGAATGGCCAGCTAGGTCACCAGATCTTACGCCCTTGGACTATTTTTTGTGGGGCTACCTTAAGAGTAAAGTCTATTTTAATAGGCCAAATTCAATCGAAACTTTAAAAGAAAGAATTCGACATGAAATCCGGGCAATTACACCAGCGATGTTACACAATGTTAGGCAGGAATTTATTCATCGACTTGCATTTTGCCAAGCGACAAATGGGGCTCAATTTGAACATTTAGTTTGATATTTGAATATTTTTAGTTTTTTGCCTTCTGTCATTCAATAAAATATAATCTCCACGGCCTCTTGAGATGTTTTTTATTAATTTGTTACAAATCTGTATTTCTAATGAAAAGTGATAATGTACCACCTAACTTAACAGATGAATATGACATTAAATTTAATATTGCTGGTACCAGAATTTCGAATAGAATCAGAATCCGTAAAAGAAAATTGGGGTTGCTATTTAAAAAAAAGTCGATGACGTCATTGCACAAAAGGGGTGGGGGTAAAAACAAATTTCAACTACATGAGAAGATGCGCATTCAAAAACTGAGGTTGACGTGTCCGAGCATTTTTGACATAGACCCCCAGGGATTTTTTTATTCAGAGCGTTCCACAGCCGGCGTTCGCACTGTATATATTACTGTGTATCTGAAGTATCGATTTTGATATTACTTATTACAATAATGAAACGAATAACAAATTATATTCCTATTTTTAAATTTGTTTAGACTATTTTTCCAATATGACAACGTACAAGCAGGATGCGTGACGAGGTCTGTAAAATACATAACGATGACTAATATAAAAACTCCCGAAAGACGTTCTGGTGACCCTCTCTTTCCTTGAGATAGGTTGTAAAAATATGAATGGAACGTATGAAAGTGTAGGTGTATAATGTTGAATAAACTAAGTAATAATTAAAGTTTAAAATCCCATTTTCGATTATTGCATATCAAAACAAACAGTATATAAATAGAACGTTTTATGTATTGTTAGTACCTACTAAGTAATAATTTTTTTTATGAAAAATTTTTTCGTGACTAACGTGATATTCACGTGACAAGATTTAAGATGTTAACTAATAAACAACTGTTTAAAATTTGTATAAAAGTTTTATAAAAACAGTTTGATGAGTTATTAAGTTTCGAATTGGATCGTAAATTTATTGTGAAAGGTTACTTCTTCTATAAATAATACAGTAATTTAAATTTACATAGGATTTATTACAATTCCCCGCTAATGCGGGCTACATAATAATATGCCGCTCCATCCCTCACATAAGTCTCTAACTTTCAGGCTTATCCCTATGTTTACAGTTAACAGTTAGGGTTGAAATAATCGTTACTATTAAACTAACCCATAGGTACACAATATTTAGGAGAGTGTTTGTACACATGGAAAAAATACTACTGGATTTTGAAACAAAAAGTTTTTAAACCATATGGTCACGTGGCCATTTTTTGATTGTTCAAAAATTTAAAAATATGGTATGAAATCAAAAAAATTTAAAAATAAATTCTTCCTTTCACATAATGCCTGATTTTTTTAAAGTTTCACTCCAATTTTGTACATGTGGTATTCAAATTAGAATGTGAACGAGTTTGTTTTAATGAAACAACTGCCTAAAATATTTTTCCAATATAGGTATCGATTAATAATAAAAATATATTCTCATATGCAAAATGCAAAACTTCTAGCAGGCACTGTATGTGCTTAGTAAAATAATAAAATATTTAATGTATATTTTCGTATTTACGAAAATGACTCACATATTCTATTTTTAACATGCTTGTTTATTACTAAAATAGCTAATTTTAAAATCATAGTGGGAAATATAAATAAGTTATTAACGTAACAAGTACAAATAACATAATTTTTCAAAACACCTTCCCATGTGAAAATAGACAATACGAAGGTGGAACAGAATTTGACCGTTTCGTTGTGTTCATTCTACAACCATACAATTCCACAAATCAGTGGCGTGCGGTGGGATATATTTAGAGGGGGGGCCTTCTTACATTTCATACATTATAAAATACATAGGCAGATTATAATGAAGAAATAACACACTTAAATGGCACAGCTTCAAAAGAGCAATTTTACAGGTTCTTACAACTTATGAAGAAGAAGAAGTACGAGACGCGTAGGTGTGAGATGTAAATCCGCACTCATAGGCATGTGCCGATAATCGATATCATATCTCAAATATATTGGCAGATATGCTAATATATAAGTATTTATAATGATTGCTAATAGATAATATGCTATCTTGATGTGTATGAAAGATGAAAAATACATAACACATATTAGTGGACAGAAAATATGGCTGATATGATATCAGTTTTAATCATCTCCAGATGATGCCAACTTGGTTGGTGAAACGCCAAAGTTGTCTACAGATTAATCTAAGGCCTAAGAGAAAAACTATATAGTTCGAAACAATCCCATAAGATTTTAACGGAATTGAAAATTTTTGGGAAAATGTTTATATCTTAGGAAACAAATGATATATATGTTATGATCCACTGACACCTGTAAAATTATCAGTTAATGTTTAATCAAAGAGTTCCAAACCGCGTCTCAATCAGTTCACCCTAACCAAAGATAAACAAAAGGCGTTCCTTGAATTGTTCATCTTTAGTAGTTTATTCCCTTAAAATATTTATCTACAGGGTGCTTCAAATTCGATGCAATACATGGGGATCTCAGAAACGGTAAGAGATACGAAGTCGGTTAAATGGAGGCAAAGTTGCGTATTCAGAGGGGCAACATAATGGTGAAAAGAGATCAAGGCTAACTTGATTAGTTTTCGAAATATTTTGAAAAAACCGAAAATTTCGATTTTCGTTTTTGTTTTTTTGCGGGCCTATTTGATGAGGTATTTAAAAATAAAAAGCACTTTTCTATAGCAACTTTTTGCCCTTTATCGAATGGTGTTAGTGAATTTTCCGTAAAACGTTTCGTTTCCCGAAAACCAACATCAACTTAATTTTTTTAAATACGGACCTGGAATTTTTTTTCAATTTTTTGGAATCATTTTTGTAACTTGATAGAATGCCACCATAGAAGGAACCAGATTTAAACGTTTTGTCTAAGAAAAATCCATCATTAGTATTTTTGTTTCGACTTTTGTTAATTCTACATATTGAATAATATTTTTGAGGTTTCATTTTTATTTACGATAAATAAACAAAAGCTAATAATAAAACAACGAATTAACAACTATAAACTTTGATGTAATTGAATAAACAATGAATAAAACAACAAAATATGTTAAAACTATAAAAGCTCTAAAGCAGATGTTGAAATAATCCTCCGTCATTATTCATGCAGAGGCGTATTCGTCTTTTTAAGTTTTGAATAGATCTTTCGATTTCCCTTGCAGGTATTGCATTCAGAACACGAATAATGGCATTTCTTAAATCCTCAATGTTATTATATTGATTCTTATATAAAACATTTTTAGTTCGTCCCCATAAGAAATAATCTAATGGGGATAAATCAGGAGCTCTTGCTGGCCATTCTATAGTAACATGATTTCCAATCCATCTGTTTGGAAATGTTTCATTTAAGTAGTTGCGCACAATTCCTGAATTATGAGGAAATTTAAATAAAATTAAAAAATTCTAGATTGCTGAAAGCAATTTTTAAGTACCGATAGTGCTTGACACAACATTGAAATGTGTTTGTCATAGAAACGCTTGCCTAGCCTAGATAAAACTAAATCTAAGAGGACCACGGGAAATTATTAATGATAGATTTTTCTTAGACAAAACGTTTAAATCTGGTTCCTTTTATGGTGGCATTCTATCAAGTTACAAAAATTCTTCCAAAAAATTGAAAAAAAATTCCAGGTCCGTATTTAAAAAAATTAAGTTGATGTTGGTTTCCAGGAAACGAAACATTTTGCGGAAAATTCACTAACACCATTCGAAAAAGGGCAAAAAGTTGCTATAGAAAAGTGCTCTTTATTTTTGAATACCTCATCAAATAGGCCCGCAAACAAACAAAAACGAAAATCGAAATTTTCGGTTTTTTCAAAATATTTGGAAAACTAATCAAGTTAGCCTTGATCTCTTTTCACCATTATGTTGCCCCCCTGAATATGCAACTTTGCCTCCATTTAACCGACTTCGTATCTCTTACCGTTTCCGAGATCCCATGTATTGCATCGAATTTGAAGCACCCTGTATAAAGTGTAAGAAGTCCGTGGCTTGACTAGTTCTTACAACTCATCACGGATACATTTTTAATTCCCTCTTCTATTTTCATCCGACGAGAATTTTGAATGATGCTATTTCTGTAAATAAGGTCTATTTATAATTGTCTTAGTCAACCAAATCATAAAAAGTGATGAGGCTTTAGGACACCATTTACTAAAGATAAATATACTGCAATATATGAAGTAAATACGTAAAGTAGTGCGTAACACTGCTTTACCTAGACTTCGACCTTGCGTCCTACGCTAATCTTGTTTATGTGACTAAATAAAATTAAAAAAAAAAAAAACGTTTGGCCGTCCACCACGGCACGTCGATATCCACATTTACCTACTATACAGACAATAGAAGCGAATTTTGGATATGTGCAAGTCTATTTTTTTGCAATTACACAACCAGAGCGAAATAAGTTTATGTTAATTTTAGAGCTCTATAAACTTCCAAACAAAACGAGAAAGTACTAAAGGATTTATGTATTTGCTTTACGACTACAGAATGATGTTACCTAATTATTTTGTTATGCCGTGGACATTTGCTTCCTAGTTAATTAAAATAAAGACAGAATATTACAGACATATGGGTTTTTATACATGTTTGTGGATAGGTACTCTGTACTCGTATATCAAAATAAGAGTTTCCCTTAAATTAATTCCCAACTTGGACTTCACACAACGGAGACAAAAAAGTATTTCAAAAGCATGGAGAAAAACGTCAAAAGACAAAGTTAAAGATTATGTTGTACAAATCGTAAAACGTTTTATTAGAAAAACGTTTATCTACACCTCTACTATACCTATTTACTATTTTAATTATAGAAATAGATATTTTTCTGCATCATGCAATACTAAAAAATTAGTCAGTATAATACTAAAGATTTTTTGAAAGCTGATTGGAGAGTCGACCTCATCCATTATTCAATAACAAACACGCAAATCCAACCTAAAATTAATCACATCTTAATTCGCGCATTTTTTGCACTATTGGAAAACTTCAAAATATTAAGCAAAATTGTTTTGCAAGTTATTTTCTTGCGGATCATAAAAGGAAATATAAAACCTTGATAGATAACTTAGTTCCCTCTCATTGGTTAATCACGGATATAATACAATTCTTCTTAGGCGGACGCAGTTTTCCGGGTTATTTTATGGCTCAGGGTATAACAACGCCATATTTCTGAGTATAAGCATCAATCGCGAAAGCCTATATAAGAACTACCTACCGCGTGGATAGTTCGTTTCGTTTATATATAAGTGAAAATCCATTGCAAAAATTAATCACACTGGTGATCTTCATAGTCAAAATATATGCGGATGTGGTTAAGCATTAATAGTGTCCTTCTTCAAAACTATATACCGAGCTATATACTATACACCGAGCAGGTGGCTCAGGGCTTAGCGTCTCGATCGCTCAACCCAGAGGTCGTGGGTTCTAATCCCCATTCCGCCAAACAATTTTTCATTAAATTGTTTGCTCGTAGATCAAGGTTTATTCGCAGGGATGGCTTGGCAACCATCCTGACGATGGCCTAGGATAGGAAGAATATCAACTTGGTGTTAATGTGAGAGATTAAAATCAGTTGATGTTTGACTTGTCCCCCTAACTAATGAGGTTTTCCAGGTTTCCCTCATTCCAGCACTGAATGGTGGTTAGGGCCTACCAACGTAAGTCGTTCCTGAGGCGCAAATGCGGCCCGCGAAATAATAATATGCCGCCCCCTCTCCCACACAAGTCTCAAACTTTCGGGCTAATCCTTGTGATTAGAATGAGGGGTAGAGATATTATTATTATTATTATTATTATTATTATTATATTCAGTCATGCAATGATCTTCCAAACAATCCGAGGAATTTAGTGCATAAAAAACTATTCGACGGAATTCATGCTTGGGATATCTGGAAAATGCTCTTTTATGTATAACATGGGATAAACGAGAATATTTGCGATATCTAGCATATCATAGAATATTGAAAGCTAGAACTGTTACAGGGCAAAATCACGAAAACATTTGTTTGTAATAGTTATTATAGTCAAACCGTGTTATGGACACAAAATGTGAAGCCAACAAATGTGTGTTTTACAAATTAAATGAAGAATTAAAAGAAATTGTAAAAGATCAGCAGTCGTCAATGATTTCTATATTACCTAAAGAATATCCTTGTTATACATTTGGGCCGTTGAAAGGGCAGTGAAAATTGTTATAGAATCTTTCCTTTCATATCGAATCATGAAAAAAGGAACGAAGTAATGAACAACATAATCAAACTATGTCAGCTAGTAAACAAATTAATTTATAAAATAAAAATGATTGTTAAGAAGTCACGGCGATATGCTGGCGATATATTCGAATAAAAGCTAAAAGTACCAGGAATGTTGTTTTCCTTTTAATCAACTCCGAAGATCAATTTATTTTCAACTATGAACATTTTTTCTGATGGAAAAGATTGACAAAAAATCAATTAAAACCAACAAAAATGTACTTTCCTTGCAGCCAAAGTTTTTTATGGTAAAGTAAATTAATACCTTTTGCCAAAACAGACCAAGTTGTTTTTCAGTGGGTTATGCCAATTGATTAATGAAAAAAAGTCGTATATAATTATATATACGACTTTTTTAGCCAGCTTTTTAGCTATTAAGCTGTTCACCCTAATTATAGAGTATCTACATAACGGTAATCGATTTTTAACCAATACTGAACAATAATATGTGAAAACGTGCTGCCGACCCACTTTGCTTTTACATTGTGAAATATATTGAAGGTAAGCGAATGTTATTCTTATATTACGGCACTTCTGCCTTTTGGAAGTGTCTATCTCGGGAACTGTCTATCTCATTTTCTCGTTTACTCAGTCATCAATATTCTTTCACTAATGACTAAACAGTTTATTTTGTATAGAATCTTCTACAAAGTCGTCTTTATATCCATTCGTACTGGCTTTACGTAATATTAAAAAATAAAAATTTTAGTATGTAGTAGTTTTCTCGTTTTTTTTATATATATCGATTAGTTAAAACTTATGGACCCTGCAAATGGCATGAATATTTGCTATAATTAATTCTATATAGTTTTATCGATTTAAAAGATTGCTGGCATTTCTTTTTCAGCCAGTCTCATGAGATGCATTCGCACAATGGTTGTAATCCCACAATGCCGCGCAAAATTTTATTTTGCAAAAAATAACATTTATGGTTAGAAAAATCAGTATGCCTTCTATTTAGCATAACACTTATCACATATGTTTTTTATTCAGCTAAGATTCTGCTACTAATACTAGTATGTAATACTAGTATTACAGATAGATACTAGTATTACAGATAGATACAGTAGATAATACTAATACTAGTATGTATCTACTTATTTATTAAAAATAATACGGAAGATATGTAAAATCGCACGAAAGTGAAATTTATGGAGTCTTCCTAAGCGCTCTTTTTCGAGTCAAAAAAGTAACAGCTAATAGATGTCAATAATAGATCGATTAGTTTAATTAATTTGAACTAATTTCTGTTCTGTTTGTCATTAACATTGCTCGTATTTATTTGTAAACTAAAAATATCTACTCACATATTTGTTGACAGGTATTCAGCCAAAAAAAGTAAACAAATAAACTCGAACCATATGTCAAATGAACAGAGAAAAGAATAAGAAATTCATAAAATGTAATAGGTAAAAGGGAACACTTGGTACTATTTTTGAAGATGTGGTTGCACCATAATTTAGCGTCGCTTAAGTTCTCTAAAAGCACAAAAAATCAACTTAATATCACTTTCCCAGCAAAAGTTGCGGACATTCTTGCGCATCATAGCATACGACAATTTTTTTTTTTTTATATTAATACATCAAAATGCGTAACTCCTAGCTATAGCGATGTCACATAAATTGACCCTAAAATTTTCCGTAGAATCCAAAAATGCAATAATATATGTCCTATTGATGTCCTCATGATGTCCTATTTAAAATAATGAAGTTCATGTCGACTTCTGCTATAACTGAAACTACTAGAGTTCTACATATTTTGGTTGCGTTCGCCCTAGAAATTTTACCATGTTGCCAAATTTTCAAATATTTCGCATTAATACTTTCCCAGATATCGATCGACGCAATCCCTGGTTAGACACCCTGTATACCTACATACAGTCTGTCCATAAAGTAACCCCCCCCCCTGCTAACTTGTTCTGTTTCTAATCTGATCCATGAATAAAATGTTAATTAATATTTTAATACAACAAATTTTGAACAAATATTTATTAAAACAAAAAATAAAAGAATTAAATAAGTTATTCAAAATGTTGTCAAATGACTTCTTGGTACATAAAAAGTCTACTTTGAAATTCTGGCCTGATATTTCCTAAAATTTCTGCAGGGATATTTCTACACATATGTGTTAGACGTTGCTGTAGTTCGTCGATATTTACTGGAGGAGTTCTGTAGACTTTTGACTTCAAATATCCCCATAAGAAAAAATCAAGAGGAGTTAAGTCCGGGGAACGGTGCGACCATTCTATCGGGCCCTTTCTGCTAATCCATCTGCCTGGGAAATGGTTATTTAAAAAATCGGTAACAGGTCCATAGAAATGAGGTGCCCCCCTCCCCCCCATCTTGTTGAAATACAATACTTTGAATGTTATTGTCCGCTATTCTTTCTATCTTTGGAAAAATTTCCACCCGCATGGTTCTTAAGTACCGCTCTCCTCTTAAATCTATCAAATCTATCAAATCGAATAACTTAAAAAATTAAGAAAAAAACCTGTAGACACTTTCAAACACTCTTAAATTAAACGCTAAACTACTTTCTCAAACCTTATTGACGTTTCAGTGACAGTGGCAAGCAAGGCAAGGAGACTTGATAAAAGCAAAATTTTTAAATATCGTTAATACAAACGCTTGTAACTAGAGGACGGATAACTCGATTGCCATTTTTCAAAAACGAGAATGTAGAGAATTGAATTACCTTTTAAATGAGGTGTAACACGGTACACTTTGCCATTTAAAACAATTGAGGTGACAGCGCCCGTGGCGCCATCTTTAAATTTGAAGAATTGAATTTATCGTCAAAATCAACTTCATTTTACGTGATTCACCCTGTATTTTGTTAAAACTCTCTAACTCGATTCGTTCCAAAGTTAGCAGAGGGGGGGGGGTTACTTTATGGACAGACTGTATATTTCTAGGCACGCTAAATACAACAGGACGATACATGAATTATTCATATCAGTTGCCATTATATTCCTTTAAAAGTAATAAAATTGACTGTTACTCTACGAAAGGACAATTATACAAAGCTGTTTTAGCTAATTATCAAAAGCAAATAAAATAAATAAACACTATTGTTCATCATGTAAATAAAAGCAACCATGTGAAAACAACTACCTTGAACATTCATATAGGTACTCACCGAAGAAGTAACATTGGACATATAAGTAGACTCACCTAGAACAACAAAAATGTATCATTAATATTGTAGTAGATCTCTGAAAAACGTGTACGTCATTTTAAAACTACTAAAAGCGCATTGGTTAGATAATTCAAATAAAAAAATGTACAGCATTGCTTAAAACTTAAGAACTTGTTTACAAATATTGTTCGCACATCATATCACCAGTATATAATTTTCAGATGCATTGTAACATTTTTTAAAACTTTCTGAATAAATTTTGAATATTTGTCTACTACATTACAAAAAACACTATATTGAAAGCATATATTCTGGTTTAAATATACCTACATAAAAATATAAATTAAGATATTCAACAATCAAAGGAAATGAAACTAAAATGTGAGGGATCGAAGTATAGTTTTATGTAAAGTGGATACTCAAAGCGGATGGTTCTTTATGAAACATCGTGAAAATAATTGTTTTGAAAAAACATTGATCTCATTTAGATGTTCCAAGAAATATATAGAAAACACTCTATATACTAGTATTTCCGCTTGTTAGGCCTTTTTCAATAGAGTAAATGTCTATTACTAAACATTTCCAAGTGTATTTTCGTTATTTATTTGTTTACAAGTCTACCTACCCCCGATTGATCCTATTTATCTGTTAAAGCTCGAGTTTTTATTACATTTTCTAAGACGGGCGAGGGTGTCAAATCTATCTGATCATTAGTAGTACACGGATTTATAATTAAAGATTTTTTAATTTCTAATTGTTCTAACAGATCTAAACGCTTTCCTTTCTTTTCACGATGCAGTACCTTTACATTTTTCTGATCTATAAAATCATTGTTTTCTATGCAATGCGTGGAAAATCCTGAATTTTTTGCGTTATTTAATATGGATTTTTTATGTTCTTTTATTCTAATTTCAATACTTCTACCGGTTTGACCCACATATACGGCATTACAATCCGCGCAGTTAATTTTTTTATACCCCTGATTGTTTTAATTTATTAACCCTTTCTTTGTTGTTTATCAAAATCCTCCCAATAGTACGCTTGTTGACACTAATCGTTTTACACCCATTTCGGGTGTAAAACGTAAATAGCCAAATGATTAATATAACTATAGTCCTCCTTTTGTTTTTTAGCATGCTATCTATTAGTTTTTCTTTATATCCGTTGTTTCTTGCAATTTGATTAATTTGAAATTAATTCGTCGGGAGTTTTACAATACTCGGGAAAAAGAAGGCACCGATAGTTATACTAATCACGTCCCAGGTTATAGCGAAAAAATAGCTCGCAGAATAGAACGAAACGGGTGTAAAACGATTAGTGTCAACAAGCGTACTATTGGGAAGATTTTGATAAACAACAAAGAAAGGGTTAATTAATTAAAACAATCATCGGGGGTATACCAAATTAACTGCGCGGATTGTAATGCCGTATATGTGGGTCAAACCGGTAGAAGTATTGAAACTAGAGTAAAAGAACATAAAAAATCCATATTAAATAACGCAAAAAATTCAGGATTTTCCACGCATTGCATAGAAAACAATCATTTTATAGATCAGAAAAATGTAAAGGTACTGCATCGTGAAAAGAAAGGAAAGCGCTTAGATCTGTTAGAACAATTAGAAATTAAAAAATCTTTAATTATAAATCCGTGTACCTACTACTAATGATCAGATAGATTTTACACCCTCGCCCTTCTTAGAAAATGTAATAAAAACTCGAGCTTTAACAGATGGTAGGATCAATCGGGGGTAGGTAGACTTGTAAACAAATAAATAACGAAAACACACTTGGAAATGTTTAGTAATAGACATTTACTCTATTGAAAAAGGCCTAACAAGCGGAAATACTAGTATATAGAGTGTTTTCTATATATTTCTTGGAACATCTAAATGAGATCAATGTTTTTTTCAAAACAATTATAGTTTTATGGTTTTGATAATTCGCTATTGTCTACATCTCTATAAATAGTTCCACAACCTCCTTCATTCTTCAAATCTCCTGTATCAGTTGGTCTTGTTTGATAGGATAGACATATCATTTTTAAATACCCCTATAAAAACTAACCATGCAGATGGTTTTATGTCGGGAGATATTGCAGCTCACCGAGGTGGAACAAATTTGTAACATCATTACAACTAGGCGGTGGAGCATACCTTATTGAAACCACTTATTTAATCTGGTCTCGAACGACAAATCTTCTCATACTATAGGCAACTGATTTCCAAGCAACTAAATGTATATTTCCGAATTTAGGTATTATTTACAAAAATATGAGCCTACAGTGAAAATTTAATGCAAAATGAAGCAAATCTTTTAGCATAAGCACTTTACTTGCCAAACGGTATGTATAGGTACATTTAAATTATTTTGGTTTTTCTTCGTTCTCTACAGAGGTCCTGCACTTACAAAATGTAATAAATCTAAATGTAATTAATAGTGCCTATTCCATGCCTCCTTGCAGTAAATGAAAATTAACAATTAATTTATCGACAAACTAGTCCCTTACATGTTATTTGACATTTTTGTTTGTTAAATTTAGATGTTTTGATGCATTGTATGTTTTAAGAAAAAATATGAATCTGGTTTTCTGTCCAATATAGAAGTGGATATCCAGTTGCCAGTAAAATAAAAAAAAATCATTAAAATCTAGATTCTCTCAATTGTGAGTCTTATTAAATTCCTCAGTCAAGGCGTTTAAAGATACTTTAGTTTACGAAGGATAAACAAACAGAAATTCTCTGAAATTACAGTCAATGTAGTAAAAAATCACTTAGGTTTTAGAATCTAAGCCGAAAAATTAGACAGTAAACAACAAAACTTTATTTTCAAAAAAATATATATATATAGTACATAAGCTATCTTTCGTTAAATTTATGATTTATTTACTATTTTACCCTTTAATAAAAATTACAACTGTATAAACAAAAACTGCAGTTAAGGATGTAGTAGTACATTCTTATACAGTGTGTCCCACTTAAGGTCTATCCACCCCCGTAACATTTTTATTTATGAACCGATTTCCATGAATTTTTGTTGGGTAGGTCCCAAAAAAGTACATAACGGGCATGCTTCATTTGTTTGATAAGTCGGCGTCATGGCCAACTACGATCTATTTTTTGGTGCAAAAAAACGAGATGTACTATTAGCGAATTTTTCACACAAATTTTAATACCAGATTCTTAATCAGGAGCACCTAAAACCCCTCTGTACCAAATTTCATGGCGCTACTGTACAGTACTATACAAAACTTTCAGTTAAATTAAAATGGAACTAGTTTCACAAATAAGTAATTTTTAATTTATGTACTTTAATAGGTATCTACGTTATAATTTGCTTAAATACAAAAAGTTAATAAAATATCCAAAATATCCTGATTCCAGTATGTTTATTTTGTCAGTATTATAGGAAGAGTTTTAATAAAATTATTTAATTGTTGTACCCCAATAAATATAATTAAAATTGTTATATCCAATTGCTATTATTAATAAAATTAAGTTTAATATACTAGCAGTACTGATCATGACTTATTTAGATGTTATTTAGACTTTGAAACATCCTTCCAACTCGTTGTTTAGAGATTAACCCAACAAAATAGTTCATCACACATTAAATAATGTCTTTCCGGACAGCCCTGTATCAAATTTTAATGAAACCTAATCCAAAAAAGTTATTTTCCTAAAACATTAGAATATTTTAAAATTGAAAAAAGAATGAAAAGAATAATTTAAAAAATATCTCTTATTCTCTGGAACACCCTGTACAGTAGCGCCATGAAATTTGGTACAGAAGGGTTTTAGGTGCTCCTGATTAAGAATCTGGAATTAAAATTTTTGTGAAAAATTCGCTAATAGTACATCTCGTTTTTTTGCACCAAAAAATAGGTCGTAGTTGGCCATGACGCCGACTTATCAAATAAATGAAGCATGCCCATTATGTACTTTTTTGGGACCTACCCAACAAAAAAAAGTTCATTGAAATCGGTTTATAAATAACGATTTTACGGGAGTGGCTAGACCTTGAGTGGAACACACGAACACCCTGTACAGTAGCGCCATGAAATTTGGTACAGAGGGGTTTTAGGTGCTCCTGATTAAGAATCTGGCATTAAAATAAATTTGTGTGAAAAATTCGCTAATGGTACATCTCGTTTTTTTGCACCAAAAAATAGGTCGTAGTTGGCCATGACGCCGACTTATCAAACAAATGAAGCATGCCCGTTATGTACTTTTTTGGGACCTACCCAACAAAAAAAAGTTCATTAAAATCGGTTCATAAATAAAAATGTTACGGGGGTGGATAGACCTTAAGTGGGACACACTGTATATGGTTATAGTAAAATTGATTATATGTAACTTGTATCAATTTAAGATAATTATGTTGAGCAGCACGGAATGTAATATAAAAAATAAAAGTTGGAATCAAATGTTTACATTCCATAATAAACAATAATCTGACCTTTAGTTCAGTGTATAAACAAATGGTAAATGTAACGCCAGATGGCCATATACATTGAAAACTGTCTAAAGAATTTCTCAACATAACATGGTTTATGATGAAATGATCAAAACTATAAAACCAGAAAAAAACAACCAACAAATGGAAAATAGGTGAGGAATCTCCACACAAGCTATGGCACATGTTTTTTGAAAGACCTTGTATACAGGCTTGCCTTCCTGGATCCTCTACGATAATAAATTATTGTTGTCCATAGTGGAAGACATAAGATATATGAGAGACCAGGTAGGTGACGATCCACAAAAGTCGTGGAAGAATATGTCAATGAATCAATAAAAAATAAATACCATATGGCCAACAAATCTCAGCTTGTGCAAATTTGCCATTTATTTCAGACGTAATATCTAGAAATCACTGAGAATGAAAGTACTGAAAATCAGTTCATTAATTCCCAAAAATAATGTTTATAATGGTAGGTAGTAATTGTAGGTTCCAAATTGTTAATCAATAAAATAACAACTACAAATTATTCTGTTTGCATAAATATTGTATATTTTGCATTTCATATTAATAAAGAAAATACAAAAATTAAAATAATGTACTTCAAATTAAACGTTTTCAATTTCAAATATAACGATTAAACTGTTAGAGAATACTTATTTATGAGGAAAATATGAAGCAGAAAAACTAAAAAGTCACATTTGGCTAATTCGAAATAATTTCAAGTGCTGCGATATTATAACGAAATATAAACACATTTTTGAAATCACTGAAAATATATTACTTGAATAGTCAATTTTTCTGAAAGAGACTACACGATAAGTTCCATAAATTTGAATAAAGATTGTTATGTAAAATATACCTACTTATATCGGCCGAAGAAATAAACTAAATGAAAATAATTAGAAGTGGTCGAAAACTAAAAAATATATACCTAGGTACTATGTAAGTAAAACATTTCGAATACATCAATATCAATATATGATGTCAATGACATCATACAAAAAAATACCGGGTGTGTCATAAAGTGGGCCTATTAGGATTATCTCAAAAATTAGTCAGAATTGAAATCTGAAAATTTGTATACAGGGGTTTATCAAAAAGATCTATTCAATGAAAATAGTCTCAACTTCCTCGCACTTCCGGTTATACCGGAAGTCGACATCAACTTGCTTATTTTAAATGGAACACCCTATATATTATTTCATTTCTGGATTCTACGTTAAATTCTAAACACATTTGAAACGTGAAAATATTTTAAAAAGGTAGGCCCCACTGGCTTTTGTAAATAACCAAATTTCCCAGTACGCACTTTTCTATAAATCGATCGCGGCCCTTTCCGGTGGGACACCATGTATATATGCAATGAAAAATTGAAAGTGAAAGTCCTTTGCTACAAAAAACTTATATATTTTTTTTTCGAGAAAAGTGTACAAATACTTCCAGCAGCTGTTGAAACTTAACTCACAATATTAAATTATGCGTAGCATAATTTAAAAAATACAATATTTACATTGAAAAATCTTGATTCGATAAAAATCAAATATTGAAATAGTGAAAATCAGCAGTCAGTTTAAATTTTCAACGGTGTACTATAGAAAAATTATAAGCATATTCTAAATCTATCAAATAAACACAATCCCGTCTAAAATGACCTGGCTGTCATCAAGAGCAGGAAATTGGGTTTTTCAATAATAATTATACACTATGCATAAGTACTGCAATGTTGAAAAAATTAAATACATTGTATTTATTTTTAAGTATTCGTTTACCTTACAATGAAAATTTTGAATCTGTTATGCTTACAAATGAGTTTTTAACGAGGCGCCAACAATACATTATGTGATACAGGCGCCGAAATGAGTGCAAAATTTACTAAACAATTTCAAAACGCTGCCAAAGGTTAGAGGCATGAGAAAATAATCAATTTTTTGGTAGTTTTTAAAAAAACACTAACTAAATTAAGGCTAAGATGCGCTAACCGTCAATCTCACGGTAGTTTTTATTTGCTTTGGATCAGCTTCTGAATGTCGGTTAATTCGCTTGTGCAGTTCGAACTACCACCGATGTCAAAATTGTTAACATTGCGGCTTGATAAGGTTAAGGTTACAGTGCAAGCGATTTCGCGCGAATCATAACTCGCGCGAACTAACAAACCTACACAAACAAATGTAGGTGGTTATAGTATAAGCGAATATATATATATATATATAGTAGAAGCGAAATATATAGTATAAGAAACCATCCTATTTTCGCGCGAATTATAATTCGCGCGTAATCGCTTGCACTGTAACCTTAGCCTAAAGAGGCTGTACTAGCGATGAACGATTTTAGCGATAGCTACAGAACGTGACTTATAATCAGGGTAGTTAAAGTGAACGACAATTAATTGTTATAACTGCACACCTCTGACGACTTTATACTATTTGGCAGCAGTGTTTCAAAGGTTTAACCGGCTTAACGAATTTAATAATCCAAGACTCGGTCCACAGAGTTAAAAAGTTGGCAACTAAAGAAATAACCAATTATTGTCAAAAGCAGAGTCGTTCAATTGGATATGAGTTTGAAAATAATTTATTGTTAGTAGTTTGTATTACATACACAGTGCGGCAGTGTCGGGGATACCCCGACACATAGATATAATTAACAATCATCAAGGCATGTTCATCTTTGTCATCTACGTTCATGTTCAAATAGAACAGGGATCTAGATATCGGTACGACATTTAAATAAATAAAACATAGGAAAATAGTATTAGGTGGGATTTTATAATGAAAAATAATAGCCATTTAGATAATATATTATGCAACGATCATTTAATGATAGCTATTAAGACACGAGTATGAGAATTATGACACGAGCTGTAGGTGAGTGTCGAAAGAATACGAGTGTCTTAATAGTCTAAATGTGGTTGCATACACTATTTTTTCTACGACCAGTCATAATAATGAAAAATAAGAACTTTATTTTCGCAATTTCTGTCATGTATGTATGTCAACTACTAACTGTTAAAATGAATAAATTTCAGTTCTGTCATGATTGGTCATGATCGTGGCAATATTTAATGTTGTAGCCATTTTACATTTCTATTGGTTACAAACTTGTATCTTAATGACAAATCTGTCTTAATGAACCTTATTAAAGTACAGGTAGTAAATATTAATAGATCAATTAAAATATTGGAGTAGAAAAAGTTACTTTTAAATACCTTGTGTACTTTTATTGGGACAATCGCATTCAAAATATTAAAAAGCAACTTTCGCGAAAGTTCCTTTAAATTTGATTATGAAACCGGTCTATATACTAACTTATTAATAGAGAAAATAAAAATATTTATAAAGAAAAAACCGAATCATAACAACTTAAAACCAGGCACTTATTTAACTATTGTACTGATTGGGCAGTTTCTTGATGAAAATCATTATCCCATTAAAACAGTAGTTGTTTTTATAAAATTGTCACATTAGTTTGTTAACATAACAACTGTTTAGCCACACAGTGGCTTCTTCAGTTGTGTATGTGGGTATTACAAGTGCTGTTCATATTGTATGTTATTTTATTATGATTTCTTGTGCCTTTTCTTCAAACTGATAACGCAGGTGTTTGGGCTTGGTTCCTTGTATCCTTGCACTTGTATAATACCCAAGAGAACAAACTAATAATTGTATCTATTATAATCCGTAAATATATCTGCTTTATGCCAATAGTTTTGACCTGGATTTCTTCCCGCTCATGTGAGATTTAAACTCTAAAGACTGTAATATAAAAAATATAAGTATGCTTCTTGGGCATCCAGTGAGTTATAAAATATAATAATAATAATAATAATAATAATAATAATAATCGACTTTATTGCTTCAAATTTCACAAGTATCGTATCTATTAGTAATAATAAATAAACAAAAGTATAAAGCAAAAGGCGAAGTTCAATTTATTTAAATAAATTGTTCTTCCACTTAACCTGAAGAAATCATCGCCAACATTACGGCACGATTTTTAACAGCCTCTATTGACTTTAGCCTTGCTATTGCACATTAAACATTAACAAGAATTGACACTATTGATGTTCAAATAATAATTGCTTATAGGCAGTCCTAAATTTTTGGAGAAGATAACTTTTGAAGGGCAAAGGAATGTCATTATAAATTAAGCATATTTGGTACGTAAAAGGCTCGTCTGAAAATTTCTAGTTTAAAAGATGGAGGAGGGAGGATGCCCTTATGTCTTACATTTATGTTGTGAATATCTGGGCGGTAGGTAATTTTTCTATGCAGGCATGTAGGGGTTTTGTTAAAAATAATTTTATAATATAAAATTGATGCATGCAAAATCCTCCTTCTAGACATATCCAACCAATTACTAACTTTTAGCTTATGGGTAATATGTTCCCCCCTACGAATGCCATATATTAGTCGTAGACAAGAATTCTGCACTTTCTGAATTTTGTTCTTGTATTGAACGGTTAAAAATGGACCGTAAAGTACATCGGCATAATTAAATATAGACAGAATCAATGTTTCACAGAATGTAGATTTTACATGCAATGGCAAAAAGCGCCTACTTCCATATAATATTTTTAGTGTACAGTACGCCCTTCTTAAGAGATGATTTATATGTTTCTCAACTTTTAAATTAGAATCAATTATAACACCCAAACTTTTAGCTTCATGAGCAATTTGAATGCATTCATTCTCAATACATATCTTGACATTATCACGTATTTCATTTATTTTTATCTTATTTCCAAACATTAAAACGTTAGACTTATCACAATTAATATTTAAACAATGATCGGATGCCGCTTTAATAAAATTATTTAAATCCCTGTTTACAAT
Source organism: Pogonocherus hispidulus (assembly GCA_963924545.1). Lineage (NCBI taxonomy): Eukaryota > Metazoa > Arthropoda > Insecta > Coleoptera > Cerambycidae > Pogonocherus > Pogonocherus hispidulus. Next base: position 27,016,770 of record OZ004692.1, on the reverse strand, counting down.
AGTACACGCATTTACTACTTCCTTGGGGTCAAAACTATAATAGAGCTGGGTGTCATCAGCGTAGAAGTGAATGCTACAATATTCAAGAGTTTTAATAAGATTAGACGTATACACAACAAAAAGTAAGAGACCCAAAATAGAATCTTGAGGAACTCCATTCTTTAGTTCTAAGTAATTGGATGATTTACCATCAACCATAACTATTTGAGAACGATTAATTAGGAAAGATTTTAATAAAGTGACAGCATCTTTTGAAAGACCTATATAATGTAAGATTGCAGTCAATAAATCATTAACTCTAGGACGTTGTTCTTCAAGCAAGCAGACTATCTTGTTTACTAGCATAAAAATAATATACATGCAGTCCACATTATTATAGTATAGCAAATCAATACAAGTATTTTAATTCAATCACTCACAAGCGATGCTCCCGCAACTCGCTTATTGTTAATAATGCAGAGAAACCCCATAACAGTAAATCGAATAACTCTCGTTTTAACAATTTACTTAATTGTTGTATTTCTGTCACCTTAAACTTTTGTCATATTCCATTTTACTTTTTATATTCTCATTCATAATTTTACATTCTTAATTACTTTTCTCTCCTTATAGAGGTCACTGCTGTAATGGCACCTGCGGAAAAGCAGGTCGCTAGCTGTCTGTCAATTTGACAATAATTGTCAGCCGGATAGTAGCACAGACCCAAAGAGGGCACTACAGTGTGTTTCTCACATGTGTGTTTCCTTGATCTGCTCGTGTTCTTTCCGAAACACATTATTAGCTCTACTTAGTACAATTTTAAAATAACCTCCTACACAATTTTTTGGCTAGAAATACATATACTTAACTTGCTCATTTTTTATTTCAAGAGGTGGCAAAATGCCCAAATATGTCACTACCTAGAATCTGCCACATATAAATAATGTCAGATTATCAAATTTAATCCTCTTATTTACATTTCTTATAACGCTAAACAAGATTGAATGAGTAAATTCGATAGATCTCTTAGTTACAAATATTTTTAGAATATAGACCTTGGTACACTAGCATTTGTTTCAATTTCTCCATTATGATTCAATTCAGACCAATAAATAAACACACATCACAAAACTTTAAACATCGATTCAGTCCAAATATATGCGACACGTTAAACTTCAAGATAAATCTGATAAATGTTTACCACACTTCAGCCAAATTTTTTAAAGGTGCAACAATATGTCAAATGATTGCCAAACGATCCTCAAACGAGACAAATTATTTAATGAGCTGTATAAAGCCAAACAATTACTAATTCTCACTTCAATATCATATCTACAAATTATTGTTTAATAATGCTCATAATCTTCCTCCAGATATTCCCTCTTGCAAATAAACTGGTTCAATTTTATGTAGAAATTTTGATTTATTAAAATTACAAATAATGTTAATCCCCACGAGGATTATAAAAATAAAAATAATTATAAAGTTACAAGTGTAATATACCACCACCGTATCGAGGTGGAGTTGGATCTTTGTTCGATCCTCAAGCTCCACGACTAGGTCTGTCGGTGGGATGGGTATGGGGCGTTTGTTTGCATCTTTTCAATGTGTATCAAAGTATTATAAAGTTCATTTGATTAATAAAAGTTCGGAATATTAATTTAAAATTTTGTGTAATATTTAGGTATAAAATAGATTTTTTCAGAATTTGTATTTCGGCAAACTTTGGTTTCTTCAGGAGTATCTACTAAAACCAACAAACTAAACCATTACCATAAAAGATACGTTTTAAGTATATGATATTACCTATCAAAAGGCAATTGTATGCATTTGAGGATTTCATTCATCATTTAACCCTAAATGTATTTAAATTAATTTAATATAACTAAATATTCAAACATTATTAGGAATTACCTAATAACTTTTGTTTGATCATTTATATATCTTTAGTTTTTTATTTGTTAATTTCAACGAGCAACAGTTTATAACCTTTAAGATTTCCAACTCTCGTTAAATAAATGATTTTGTTCTATGCTTAAGTAGAATTCAAATTCCTTTATGAAAAAGTGTTCCTATGATTGGCGAAACGTTTTTCTTCTACAGCACTTCTACTAACTACGCGATACTTGCCAAGTGATTCGACTTACAATAATTTGACAAGTACTTGTACGAATTCAAGTTAATTCTATACACATTACATGCGCCTCCTAAAGTACAATTTTTTCAGGAAGTGCAAGTCGTTAAATACATAAGTGAAGGACAAGATTGACGAAAATACTGATACGGCAGCTCTAGCTGCTTTTATAACATTAAGTTGTGGTTATCTGCTACTAAAAAATAGCAAAAAGAAACGCAAACACAGAAGATGGTGGGTCACATTTTTTAATAATAGTAGAGATAGGTATGTATTGAATGTATTTATATACAGGGTCCTGCACCACAGCTCCCTTCTTTTGTAGCTCATGAACCGGTGCCTTTATAAATTTCGTTCAAATTTGACTGCAAACTATTCGTAGAGAGGCACATTTTGAAAATATTTTCAAATATACAGGGTGCTCTAAAAACATGTACCATACTAAAGTTATGTTTTTTTTAATGGAACACCCTGTATATTTTTTCATTTTTGGATTCTACAGAAAATTCTAAACACATTTCATGTAGGATGTCCTATACCGATCTTCAACATTTTTTTGAAATATTGACAGGTGAATATTGACATTTTTGCAACTTTGACATCCTGTAAAATCTAAGCGGTTTGAGATCAAGCAAAACGGTTTGCACATTCCTATCTTAACTTTTCATAAGCTATCGTTTGGTACTAATTTCAGAATTATCCAAAAATTTAAAATTTTCTGAAAATTTTTAAAATTTTTGATTCCTGTATAAATTTGAAATTAATACCAAACGATAGCTTATGAAAAGTTAAGATAGGAATGTGGAAACCGTTTTGCTTGATCTCAAACCGCTTAGATTTTACAGGATGTCAAAGTTGCAAAAATGTCAATATTCACCTGTCAATATTTCAAAAAAATGTTGAAGATAGGTATAGGACATCCTACATGAAATGTGTTTAGAATTTTCTGTAGAATCCAAAAATGAAAAAATATACAGGGTGTTCCATTAAAAAAAACATAACTTTAGTATGGTACATGTTTTTAGAGCACCCTGTATATTTGAAAATATTTTCAAAATGTGCCTCTCTACGAATAGTTTGCAGTCAAATTTGAACGAAATTTATAAAGGCACCGGTTCATGAGCTACAAAAGAAGGGAGCTGTGGTGCAGGACCCTGTATATGAAACGAATCCACCTTTCACAACTTTTCAGTTTAAAAAACAAAGTTACATAAACAGTTACAATTGAAAATGAATTTGAAAGTGACAGAAACCAATGTCGCTTTATTTTAAAGTTGATGATGAAATTGACCTCCTAATTAGGTTATTTTCAAAGTTTCAAATACACAAAGCCGAGTTAAAGGCGCCGAGTCGAATCACACGACTCGGCGCCTTTGACTTGGGACGGTTTTCCCACATACGACGGTAAGTGTAAGTATATCACCAAGTCTGGGAATCTCCATACACACAACTTTGTACTTGCCAATTACTTGACAAGTTTCGCGTAGTGAGTAGCCGGCTTTACACTTTAGTTGAGTTGCAGATATTTAGTAGTTTCACGAAAATGTTTAACATGTCTTGAGTATTTAGCTCAAATAAAATTCATTTATAGTGTTGTTTGAAGTTTTAATAAATAATATTAATAATAGCGCTACCATGAAAATCCATGTGTGACTTAGCAATAGGACGGTACATAAGAAACGTATGTCTGAGATTTAATAGCAAAACTGACGTTTAGGCGGGCTTGACTTAAGTCCAAAGCAGATTTCTTGAGTGCTGAATATCGAAAGGTAAGTAACAATAAACTTGTATATTATAGTTAACAAAATGTCTTGTTTATGTAATTCCGACAAATGAAACACTTGCACTTGACGGCGACCTCTCTGTTTACGCACGTGTGTCGTTTGTCGGAATTTTTTATACAGTTTCAAATTAGATTATAAAGACTATACTATTGTCAAGTCTCAAATTTTCAAATTATCTTTGACAGATCAGTTTCTCATGCGCATTATCTTGATATTTTTCTATTATTTTCCCTGTCGCTATTCTTACTTTAACGACTGCTCTCCACAAGTTATCGCAACAATCCAAAGTAAGACTAAAAACTTAAATAAACACTTTAGCATTTTGTTTGTAATAAAACAAACATTCCCGTAAGAAAACATTAGATACCTATATTTACTTAATTTTTGCCGTAAGTATTTTAACCTGGCAACGTTGCTTACTAATAATAATATGATTATTTTCAAGATACGACAAACTTTTATTATAGTGATCTGTTAAAACAGGATAAAGATCGTGACATATATTTCGAAAATTGGTGGAAAAATCTATTGTCATGGAAAAATATAAGAATCCGAAAGTTGCGGTTTTTTTAAAATCATTATCATTGACTTACATCAAGGTTGATTCTATCAACATATTCTATACATCCGAGCAAGTAGGTATGTTGTGTGTTTAATATGAATAAACAGTAGCTATTTTTAGTTAATCAGCTAATGCCGTTTGCACTATCGCTATCCTTAACTTCACTAATTCCACTTCTGGATAGCTGTATATAATTATTATATGTTTATTTATGCTTTGATGTATGAAAGAATTTTAAATATTTGGCGAATAATTGAGAAAAACTCTGCTTGCATCCGCTTTGTAAAAACAAAACATTCTATTAATAGAAGGGCTTTTTATACGTAATCCAGAAAATCTGATAAAGTTGTGGTACACTGCCGAACGCAAAATTGTCATTTTAGCTCACCAAAACCAAAGAGAATAAATTCTCTTAGTCAAAACTGTAAAATTCATTCGTCTACACAGATATGCAGTTTGATATTTTTTCTCGAGGTCAAAACAAAGGTTGTAGATCTATGAACTTTGAAGAACAAAAGCCGCATTTGCAGCGGTTGCCCTCATCACCTTGCACATTTGTTTGCATTAAACAATATGGACTTTATCTTGCAAATTACTGTTTTTCTGGTTGGACTTAAACAGTCACTGATAACAAACGTTGTTAATAGTAGAAAAATGTTTTGAGCAACTGTTTTTTTTTATTGTAATGCATGCATTGTTATTTTACATAATTTAAAAATAGTGCATAGGGTAGAATGGAGTAAAACCGGACTGCTATACGAATAACATTTCATATCGTAAATATTAGTTAACACAAAAAATAACATTAAAACGTAAACAACAAGATTAATTTTATAAGCAAAAACGATATAATGCAAAAATAACGATTTTTTAAAATCTATATACCCATATTTATGAATCGGATACCAAACGCGATACTGTTCGTATCATCTGCGTCAAAGGAATTCATAACCATAATGCACATAGCCTGTGCAGCTTCCTTCAACCTCGATACCATACGATCATAGAAACTCCTCGCAGTAAACACAAATATATTCATTATTCTATATAGTACAATATCTTCAGTACTATCACTATCCCTCGGTTCTTTGCTTACTTTTACTATTCTCTTTCTACTGTCTTTTTCCCCCATTTTAACTCAATTTATGGTATGATGTAGCCATCTTTTTCTTCATCTCTTAATTTTGTTCAACTTACTCTTTGTAAGGAGACGATGTCATAGTTAATTGCAATTTTCTCTCAACGCCTGTTCGTATAACGCCTGTTTCCAATTTATGTATTGAAATGGAATATCAGCTGGACATGTAGCAATTGCTAAAGAACGTTGGGTTGGTTTAATAACAGTTTCAGGCCGGAAGGAACAACACGCCATTCGGCTAAAATATTTTCAAGATGGTGGTATTTCCGGTTATACTGAAGCAGATGTCAATTTGCTTATTCTACGCATTTCATATGTATAAAGTCATATAGGTACCTAAGCATAACCATTTTTGACATATTTAAAATTTTATGTAAAAAATTACGTTTTGACCGAAAAATACTTACCAATTTTGACTTGCACGGGAGCCTTCATTATTTAACTTGGGTTGGTTTCTATGTAGAAAACAACCTTTAGCAGACTTAGCAGAAAAAATATGTATTTTAGTTATAAAAAGATCATACTACGCTTGTATGTTAGGGAATTTTATTTTCTATCTATTCAAGTGATTAGATTAGTTATAGTGTAGGGCATAATATTTAAAAAATACAACTTTTTGCTGTTTTTGCCTAGTCGTAGAATTACAACTTTTTTTAATCACAATGGAGGGTGAAGAATTTCCACTGGATTGGTTGGGGAGACCAAATATACAGTAGTTCTTACTCAACAAGAGATTCATGAAATGGATGTCTATGCGCATGTCTCCATCTATCATTAAACCTAACTTCTGTTCGTAAATTAATCCTGTCAATTGTTCTGATGGGATCCACGTCCAGCATTAATTCATCACATCCATCAGTTACGTCATCCATCACAAAGCTGAGCTGAATTTACGAAAAGGCGCATTAGTTATCAGTAATAATGGTCCACCCAAACAATTTTGTGGCACGGTAGACAGGCCCGAAACAAAAGAACATTAATGGACTAGAAAAATGAAAATTCAATCAAGTCATACGATACCGAAAAGGACCTGTAGTGTAAAACAATGTATCTATAGTATTCAGTAACAAACCTATTTATTAACTTCATATTATCGCACACATCCTCGTAGACACGAATTCTAAATTAAATCTAAATAAGTATTTAAAATGTTTTCCATTTAGAGCTTGGCATAGTTTAATGTCAAAATACGATGGAGTCGAGATGCGATAGTACTAAATTCTTTCTGTACAACTAGACTCGTGCCAAATTCTTCATTTCAAGTCGTACTTACAGTTTTTTAGTTGTTGTCGTGTAGACAAGCAAAATGTCAATTGTCCCAGACAGATTGTTCCAGAGGCAATTGTCTTGCGACGACAATTATCTCTAATAATCTATTTTTCGAAGCGCTTTTGCTATAAAACAAACTATGTAAATAACAACATCGTCCTGTGATAATTTTTAAATATACCTAACATTTAGTAAAAAAAGCAGTGAAGTTCTTCATAAGTATTTTCTCTGGTTCGAATAAACTACTATAAGTAATAAACTTTAGGTACATTTAATGGTGAATTCTATGTTTCTTCAAGAACAATATCATATGCTATATGATGCTGCATGTTGCATGATCATCTTGCTATATGATGTAATGTTGCAGGTCTCATTCTCATCTGTTTATTTTATTCAGGATTTTCGAGATTATTTTATTTAAGATATGCGATCGCCGGCTGAAAACTCTGTAAACATAAGAATACCTGTTCATTTCTGAATATTCTATTATTTTAAAATGAAGCACAGCATATATTTCGCATATTTGACATAATATAGGAAAGTAAGATAGCTGGAGAATAAAATAATGGAAATATGACTAAAAGAGTGTGCCATATAAGCGTAATATGTTGGAAACAGAAAAAATGGTTGCTAGGTTACCGGCACTAGTCTTCGTCCGACACTTACGTTACTCTTATGGCACAGTGTCTTAGTTATGACTAAGAGACCTGACTTTCCCTTATTATTACAGATAGACCAATCATTATCTTATGTCAATGACATCACCCTAACCAGAAATGAAGAATATACAGGATGTTTCATTAAAAAATGCAACTCTGCTTTTCCATGACTTTTTTATTGATCCCGTATAATAAATTTTTCTTAATTGTAGTAGATTTTGGGAAAACCCTAAAACTTTTGTGTGTCTAAGATTTTTCGCTAGCTATCTTACTGCAGGAAGTAATCGATCATCTCCATAAATCAGCGACCCTATCAGCGATAATATCAATCAGATATAACACATTTTCAGGAACACGTTGATATAGGAAGTCGATCCTTCTATTAGTGAAGAAATATGTTCAAAATAAGGTATACAGTAAGATAATCTGTTAGAAAGATATTATTGCCTGTTATAATCTTTTGAAAATATTCCCATTATTTTTAAAGACCTATTATTCGTTTACTGAACCGTACTCATTCGCAGTACTGCGAGTAGCCACTTAACTGGCAAATATTTCATTTTTACTTACATAGTAGGTATTCTTACCAGTCTACCTTTCAAAATTTCTTAGTCTTCGGAACGAATTGAAAATAAAAAAATATTACCGGTATTAGTTAATACTTCGTTAACAATTCCAGGATTTCTAAATTATTAAATACTTGCAAGTCCATTTAGATTCTAGATATATTTTTAAAAAAAGCACAGTTAGTTAAATTTATCAGATGTTAGTTAATGTAACAACCAATAAAGGAGTTTGCAAACAATTTAGATAACAGTTTCTAAATAATCTACATCTGAATAATCTAATCAAATATCTATTTGAGTAGTTCCAGAAATATTTTTTTTTTTTACATTTTTTAATAGGCGATTTTTCTGTTTCGCAATTTCTTCTAAAATACTTTTCTATTTGGTATTTTTCTCTTAAATAAGCAGTTCAAGTAACTCAAACTTTTATACATTTAACAAGATTTTGGTCATCCCGTACACTTCTGTTTATATCAACCTTATATTTTAATAATAATTTTTTCCCGCAGTTTTTTAAAGATAAAATTTAAAAAGATTACATATTATAACACTAACATGTCAACTAATCTACTAGGTATACTTCTACTGTGTCTGTTTTTCAAATGCCACCAGGGGTATCTAGCTTATCTTGTGAGATACGAAGACGTATTAAATCAGGGCATAAAGTTACGCATTTTTAAGCTGATCAACAATCTGAAAACAAATAGGATCTACGTCTAATAGTTTTTAAGACATCGACGAAAATCGAAAAATTTTTACTTCCGTTTTTATTGCTTAAATTAAAAATCGTTAATACTAGACTCGTTAATCAAAATCAGGCACCTTTTTACAAGCAGGTGCTTGTAAAAAGCACCTGCACCTCAATATGATATTCCTTTGTCAACGTCGTCCAAGATGACGGAGGATACAGTTCCGTACATGCATATTATCCATATTAATTTTTTTAATATTTGAATCCAGTTTTCTGATTACGATGATATATATCGCACTTGATATGTGGTTTTATATTTGTGCCAAAATTCCGATTTTTTTTTTTTTTTAATTTTGCGAAGTGTGCTTTAAAAATAAAAGGGCATTTTGTTTATCAACATGTTTTGACAGTAATATAACAATAATTGTAAAATTGTTGTGCCAGTTGTCGTTTCCGTTTCTGTTAATTTGACCAAAAAAGACATTTTCAAACCAAGAAAAGTGAAATACGTTGAGTCAAAAATGCGTTCGTACAAGGAACAAAATAAAAAGTGGTTCATCCCCGATCTCTAAACATAATTGAAACCGTCTTCTTAAATTGATTATAGCCCTTATTGACTTCCATCCGACGAATGTAATATCTTAAGGTGTGCTCAATCTCTTCTCTCAGACGTTTCGTATTAGATTACGCAAAATTTTTATGAAGTTTTAAGACATAGGTACGTCGGATCGGATCGCACATTTGCAGATAAGTGACTGCTCTTATTATTTCCTTATTTCATCACTATGCATAATAAATTTAAAGCTTATCCCGCTTGAAAAATGTTACTAGAAGGTGAACATTATTTGTTGAACCCAGAAGCAGCTTGCTCTGGGCTCAACATGCCAGGCTCTTAATTGAAAGACCTTGGTCGAACGCAACTCGATCAATACTTGCGCTAAGTCGTAACAGCATAAGGATTGTCACAGGACTGTCGACAGGTCACGGACTTATCAACAAACACCTTAACACTATCGGCCTTAGTGACACTAGAAGGTGCAGGTTTTGCGGACACGATGACGAGGATTCCATTCACATCCTGTGTCACTGTGCCTGCCTCATGGTCAAGAGACTACTCACTAGAACGGGTGTTGGCCTATGCGCATAGCACGGGTTTCTTCCAATAGCTCTCGAGTGGCCTGAGTTCTGCAGGTAACCGCGCCGCCTTCCAACAACAACAACACATAATGTAAGTATTGCTACACCACTTATAAAAATAAAATGGACTGAAACTCGACAAACTACCACACTTTATAAATAATAAATATACATTTGATATATTTTTGATTTAGCTAAATTAACTTTTTATTACAAATATCAACGTCCAATGTTACCAAAAATTATTTAGCAGAAGAACCTAAAAACATTTTAAAATATTGATTCCATTTCAAAACCATAATAAGTGAATAACTTCACAAGTAGTTAAAATAGTATCTTCCTGGATTAATTACACTTCCATTACTTGTAGATGCATCGGCTTTCAAAATTACAAAAAGTGATGATTATACTTAAATTTGCAGTAAATTTTTGTATAGTCACTCAACTTTACACTGAGCGAAAGTTTTATCTAAATATAAGAAAATATACAGGTGTGCCATTAATAAATTTCGATGCCATATCTAAATCAACGAACCATCATAATTAAGATAAATATAACAAAATATGCGTAAACAAAAAATATAATAATAATAATAATATAACCATCTGGTATAATAATACCAGATATGTCTCAAATGAATAGAAAATGTTATATTCAGAGCGTTCCAAGAAAAAAATTGTTTTTCAATTGCAGCCAATTAATTTTTCAGTATTATTTATTTGTGAAATTATCTGGATATTCTTATCTTTATTGATCATCTTGCCACACACTACAATATAAAAAAATTTGTAAATAAACCCCTACACAAAAATATTTCAAACAATCTCTCTGGGCCTAGGGCCTAGGGCTGTTTTCTAATGTTTCCATACCTCAAAAATGTGCCAAAATACCCAATAAACAAATTTGCCTGGTCTATTCTTTAACTTCATATAAATTATTCTTGAAGGTGTTTTATAATCAATATACAAGTTTTATTAATATAAGTGCTATTAATTCGAACTTGCTATGATGTAACTAAGTAAATAATATAATTATTAACTTAAATATATTTTGAAAGGGTGACAGTTTTTTATTACGATTTTCAATAAACGCAGTTGTTTACTTCACTATACTGATGTCTCCGTAAATTTATTATACTCGTTTGTTATGCTCCTTTGAAGAAGGATTTCAGTTGATTTGTATTTAAACTGGTCAAGGACTACTGCACTCCTATTCCTCTTTAAAAATAAATACATACCTACTACTCATTATCAGTGAGTATTCTTTCTATAGTCACTGTCATTATTCACATCTATAACACTAACCTTGTTTATAGAAAATATAGTATAGTTGTTTTCATATTTATTTAGGTATTTTGCTAAAAAATTAAACTAAGAAATACATTATTATACTTACAAAAACATTTAAATATGATTATGATCTTATGAAGTCATTGTTTATCCTTTTGTCTAAAGTTTAAAATGCAAATGCAAAGTTACTAGATAATTAGAAAGAAAATTTAATATACTGCTAATTCCCTAGTGTACAATGATAAAATTATGTATTGTTTAAAAATACGCATTCACATATATGTTAATCTATAAGTTCCCTCTGGTGCAGGTATTGAAAGAAAATGAGATAAAAGTGGGTGATTAGGTATATCAATAACAAAAATGATTTGTTTTATTTTTATATAAATACACTTATATTCAAAATCTGCATAAACAGTTTAACTGATATAATCCACCGTGGGCGTGGTCATAAATTTAAATTATACACCTCTGTATGCCTTTAAATAATCAAAATAATAGCAGTGCGGTTATTTGAGCAAGTTAAATCTGTTTTAATATTATATATACAAGCAATAACGTTTACCCGTGACTGAACCGGACTTTTAAATAATTTGTAGGCAGTGTAGGCAGATGAAAAATTCCCACGCGTTATAGGGGGGGAAACTGATTTTCTGCATAGCTTTCCTGTCAATGTCTACGCCCGTATACTTGGTGAAAATCTGTTTAAATATTTTTGCTCGAAATTACTCTTTAAAATATTGGGCACACATGTCGTACATCGTGTAAGTAAATAAGTAAATTTAAAAATGTTTTTGAATTAGTAGGTAAGTCATCAGTTAGTCGTCACTTTTTAAGTTAAATAAATAACTGTCGATCGTGTGTCCACCAAATACACAACCCACAATAAGTATGGTAGGTTAGTAACCCAGGCCCGGAATTTCACCGTAATTTTATATCTACCACTCACCACACCTTGTATCAAGTAGAGTTTATCAGGAACTCTAACATGAACCTCTTATTTTCGGCTGGGTTATCAGGCGTATTTTTAACACATTTCATTATAATCTTTGATAGATCTGTCTCTAATAGTAAGTGAGATTCCCAAAAGTAAAATATTTGCGATAGATGATCTATGGTAGATATTCTTATTCTAACGATATAGGTACAATTAATCAAGACAATTAATAAATACACAATTATTTCATGGTTGCACCCGTTCAGGAAAGGATAATATCAAAAAATATGTCCTAATTTAAAATTATCAGTATTATCATTTCCCGCAGATCGGCTGCATCATATTCATAATCCGCAGATGCGATATTGAGCATAACAAATGCCTGGCTTATTTGTATTAATTCCTTGTCTCTATTTCTCTATGCCATTCTCTATTTTCATTTTATATTTTATAGCATATATGGCACTTCCACACCCTGCTAGATGCAGACAAATAAACAGACTACCAATATATAAGCTTTGCTAAAGACGTCAAACTGATTAATTGAAATAAATAGCTGCTGAAAGTAATAAATCATTTAGATTAACTACAAAATCGAATAGTCATTCATACTGAGTATCATCAGTTTTAGATTTATGGTCTCTCTAGATATTGGATATTTTTTCTTTAATTTTTAATATATTCAAGTTAAATTTGCATTTGAATACATTATTTGAATCCTATACATGTAATTCTGCGCATTAGATGTAAACACTATCCATAGGTAACAAAATAATTATTGTTCTGTTTGCCAATCGAGCTTCCACCTAACAATAGATCCGAACATGAAACTATCAATTGTGCAATATAACTCATATTCAAGATTTACCTAATGTATAAACACAAAAGGTCCGTGATGCAGCCTGAGCTTCTGCATTGTTTAAATACTGAATGACAGAGGTAATCTGAACAGATGGCTACGAACACAAAAGACGATAATACAAGTGGTTAAAAGTGTAGAGTCGTTGCATTCAAAATGGAACACCTAATATTAATTATCTGTATTGTCTTCTTTCAAACTTAAGAATATTTTTAGTACGACGGGCTGATTAATTATTATTAGAGATGATGAATAATATTTACCATTAGCATAATTATTCATATCATAAATTGGGTCGCACATTTCATAATATACTATGTGAAATGATATATTTTTCGTAACAAATAAATTAATTACTAATTGCTACTGAAGTGATTCTTCAGTTATTATACGAGGGTCGTTCGCAAAGTAAGTTTCCCTATTTTCGTATTCTGAGTGGTAGCGCCGAGGAGCAAGCGACCGTGCGTGTGTCTTTGGGTGGGAGTAGAGGCGACTACGATAGACAACGCCGTATGAGCTTCAAGACGATAGGAGCAAACACGATATGGTTTCTTTTTTGGCTAATTGTGACAGATTTTTTCGTTATGCGATGGGCGACAGTTTTAGGCTACTTTTTTTGAAAGTTGCGATTTTTGTGCGATTTTTTTGTAAGTTAAAATAAAATGTAACCATCTTTGGCTGTATCATGTCACGTCTTCAACCGATTCTTAGCCGTTGACTTAAATCTATGGCTATTCTATTGAAATTAAAGCAGATTAAATAAAGTAAACATTAAAACGACACGATTTCTTGCTCTTGAGCTTTTGGCTTTTGATTTTTTTCAACAAATATTTTTGTCAAAGTATTATTTAAATGTTAGCATCTTATGGTTTATCCTGTCTTTCTTTACCCACTACTAACGCGGTCGTTAAGAGAGCATTTTCCCTAATGAATGTTGTAAAAAATAATGTAACGAACATGATGCAGTTGAAAATGTTAAATGCAATATTAGGTATCAAAATAAATTTTTATGCAGATAACAGCTCCTGTGACAGTTTTAAACCTAGCACTGCTATGCTAAAAAAATTAAAATCAAAAGATTTACTACAGATGTAGAAACTGAATCTGATGTTGATCTCCTAAATGATCTTGTTTTTCTACTGACTGCAATTTTTTATGAATTTTTTTAATGTTTTAATCTTATTTCATTTGTTTTATTTTAAAATATATATTTTTGTTAAATATAACAGTATTTTCATTTTCAAAATACCCGCCATAATAGTTTTATAATCATCTCCTTCGCCTTTGACTATACAATTTTCCATTGGAAGTCGGTAACGTTTTTCATTATTCTTGTTAATCGGCCAATGCGCGATTTTAGGCTACTTTTTTATCATGATTTTCTGCGATTTTAGGCGATTTTTTTTCATAATTTGGCGATGTTTTTATCCTATGGTCTGGCAACCCTGGATAAGAGTTCTTCCCAATCAGTTCATTACGAACAACCATGGAGGTACCTGTATTCCAACCGCCGATTGCGAAATGCGTGTCGTCATTCGTTTTTTCACAGCAAAAAATTGTTCTGCTGCCGATATTCATCGGGAACTTCTCTCTGTTTATGGAGATAAGACCGTGAGTGTTCAATTAGTTCGTCGGCAGCGAGAAATGTTTATTGAAGGGTGTCAAAATCTTCATGATGAACAACGACGTGGCAGACCCTCATCATCACGCTCAGCTGATATCGTTGATGCAGTCCACAGCATTATTGAAGATAAGTGAGTCACACTCGACGAAATTCTTGTGAAACCTCCCCCAAACATCCAAAATGATGGCAGCTGCGTACACTCTTTGTTCCTTGTAATCAACAAACGAGGCACTTTTGAATATTCAAGTTCTTCGGTAACAACATTTGAAAGTGATGTGCGGCCAATTTGGATGTTTCGGGGAAATTTCACAAGAATTTCGTCGAGTGTGATTCGCTTATCACCTTCAATAATCATCAGCTGAGAGTAACGTTGAAGGTCTCCCACTTTGTTGCTCATTATAAATATTTTGACGCCCTTCAATAAACATTTTTCGCCATCTACGAACCATTTAAACACTCCTATCCCCATAAACAGAGGAGGAGCTCTCGATGAATATCGGCAACAGAATAATTTTTTGCCATGAGAAAAACGAATGACACATTTCGCAATCGGCCGTAGGAATATAGGTACCTCCATGGTTGTTCGTAGGGTGCTAGTCATAGATTAGGTTAGGGGTTAGGGGCTACTAGTATACTGATCGGGAAGAGGTCTGATCGTCTTAAAACTCATACGACAACGCCTCTACCCCCACCCAAAGACACACGAACGCTCGCTTGTCGCTCTAGCTCAGAATACGAAAATAGGGAAACTTAATTTATGAACGACCCTCGTATCTTGTAGAGTTTTTTAATATTATAAATTAATATCTATTTGCACATTTTCTCAGGTCTTGCTCGACAAGTAGCTAATTTTGATTTTGAACTATTAATTCATATACACTTTTGATTAATTCCCTACTCAAAGTTATAAAAACGATCGTTAATTAATTGGGTATTGTGCCAATGTTTTAGCAACAAAATGAAGAACTATATATAACCATAAAATAAGCTCTTGACAAGCACATAGATCAATCAGCGACTTTAAATATTTTTTGGAGATCACAATAAAAATTTAAACTATTGTTGAACATCTCGCAAATGTATTTATGCCCACGTAAAAACTATTTCATTGAACACTCGCTCTCCCAGGTGACGACACTTCAATACTTATTGAGCAAGACCTCTCTACTGATTTGTTACATTTTGAGAGATTTCCAAAGAATGACAACTAAAACTTAAATGTCTACACTTGAGAAGATTGAGAAACATTTCTGTAGATTTTATTTTTAAATTTAGCTAAACCTAAATTATTTTGAAATGTTTAACAATCATTATTTTTGTTAGATTTAGAAAAGTGTTTCTAGAAAATATTTCAAAGTCAAGGATTTATTAATCATGCATGCATCTACGTGGCAAGTCGGTGCTGTGATCACAATGACTCATCATATTGGAAACAGTTGCACCAGAATCAATAAACAAATATACTGCTAGTGACAAAAATATACATTCTTAGGTTCTCCATATTTAATTTATAATTAAAAAGACACATTTGCTTAATTTTGATAATGTTAAGACTTTCGGCAACAGCAAGTGGAATCATATACAAATATTGATATTTTAAGGGATAAGAAACTGCCTTAGAGAAACAACAGTGGAATAGTTCATAATGTATAAATGTAATTATCCTTATTTATTTGGGTATTATGCCACCACTGAAAAATACAAAAAATTAATAATCAACCTCTGCGCCGATGGATAAAAGGTTATTTTTTTTTTGAAAAATCTTTTTGCTTAATCAAGAAATCTAATATTAAAAAACAGATTAACAATATATAACATTAAACACATCGCTTAAAAACGTTTATGTTTCGAAAACTTATCCGTTTTAGTTATCAAAACTTTAAGTATAACTTACGTACAGTATAGTATAGTATTTCATATTGTTAATCTGGTTTTTAGTTTGAGATTGTTTGATTACGCAAAAATATTTTTCAAAAAAACCAACCTTTGACTGATCCGTCGGCGCAAAGGTTGATTTTTTTTTGTATTTTTCAGTGATGGTATAATTCCCAAATAAATAAGAATGATTAAACAATGTCACAAATAAATACTTTCATACATTAATGTATACATGCATTGCATCACCAAGTACCTTACAAACATCTGTATAGTGAAGTGAAAAACCTTGAATTTTTATGAAGATTCTTGCAAAATTAAACCCGCAAAGATGCTGATTGTGTTTTGGATAATAGGTAGGTACTAGTAAAAAAAGGCTTACTATAATATTTCTTCCAATCGCTATTGCGTCCACCTCATTTTTCATTGAAAAATATCGAATTATAAGGCAATTATGCCTATCAGGTAACCCATTTGTCAAAATATAACAAGTAAAAGCTTATCTATGAGTAAAATAATTATTTAAAAAAGTAGTTAGGATTAAGTACAAATATATTTTTCTAAATACATGGATTATTTTCAGTTAGTCGGGTATTACGACGAATGAAAACCCTCTCGTATTTGAATATCGTCCAAGGTTAAGCTCGCGCTTTACTTGCCAACGAAAAGTAGTACCTCTGAAAATACAGTTACATAATACCGATGAAAAAATTTTCTCTAAAACGATTATTTTTGACAACAGCGTCGAACAGATGTTGTCTTGTATCTACCTACTCGCTTTAGATCAAAAAGGCTGAAAAGTTTATTTTAAAAGGATCATACGTTTCTATTATAAAATATTTAAAGCACCTGCTACCGTAAAGAATGTTACATACTGAGCGGAATAGCAGAGGTTCACCCTTTTTTTTTATTCTTCAAATTAATCAAAAATGGAAAGTGTCCTGGTACCGCAAAAATTGAAGGCACTATAAAACCGTTTAACTACTTTCTGTTGACTATCTCCCCCATTCTTCAGTTAAGTACTTACTATACATGGTGTTCCACCAGGAAGGGCCGCGATCAATATATGGAAAAGTATGTACAGGTTGATTTTGAAAATTTGGTTATTTACAAAGGTCAGTAGGGCCTACCTTTTTAAAATATTTTCACGTTTCTGGCACCTCCGGTATAACCGGAAGTCGACACAAACTTGCTTATTTTAAATGGAACACCCTCTATGTTTTTGCAGTTTTGGATTATACGTTCAATTGTAAGTCAACTTTGTGTAAGTGACAGTTACAGCACCATATTAAAAATGTTGAATCTTGAACAGTGGAAGACCTTTAACTACAACATTTGCAACAGTAATGGTTTAGGCATCGTACATCTGAAAATGATAGCATAATGTCTGAGGAACATACAGGGCCCTCAAAATTTATAAGCCAATTTGCCAATTTAAGAAGTTCCACTCGATTACAATCGAAGAACTCGACTTTTTCAAGGTTGCCAATCCATGAAATAAAACATATGTGTTAAATGCTTTTCAATATTAACAGAAATGGTTCAGCTTTCACTAGTTTAACTACTTATATTTATTGCGGATACTGAAAATGATTTTCAAAAATCTAAAAACGCGAAAGAAATATTATTTAATTCTTTAGTTTTTTAAGTTTTTATTTGTCATACCACATTTCAATAGAGTCGTTACGTTAGAAATACTGCGGTGTTCATATATTCAGGTGTAGTGTTCAAAAATATTCATCAGTTTTGCGCCATTTCAAAATAGTGATAGCCAATCTCCAAAGATTTCTGAAAGTTGTAATTTGGACCACTGACATGTAATGCATTTTTTTAACGCAATTTTAATTGTTTTTGAAACTATTATAAACACAGTAAAACCAGCTTTTAAAATATAACTGCATTAATCATTATGAGAAAATCAGTATAAGATAATATGTGGTTAATCTCATCATGGGATCCATGTACAAAAAATTGATAGAATATATAATATATAAAAAGTATATTATTGTGAAAATAGTTTACAATCATGCATGTCCATTATTTCAGAAATTAAGAATGCAATTGCATCAACTCAATGTAAATTATGCAACTATTTCATATTAATACAGTAAATGTGAAATCCAAAAGATAAAATTTGAAAATGGATGAGAACAAAACGTGGCTAATTCAGAAATTAGTTTAATTTTTTTACTATTTTATTTTTACAAGAGAAAACTCTTGTATGCATAAAGTACTCGTAAATCACGAGAATGCACCTGAAAGCATCCACAAAGCGACAGCCAATAACAGTCCTTGATCTCGGTCGCCTTTGATTATGAACAGAATGCCAAACAGAATCCGATGCATATTGCAAGTTTGTGAACATCCGACACAGCTGCGAAAGACTCTGTGCAGCGCAGATTATACATATATCGACTTGGTTGTAGTAATGAAGTAACAAAGCAGTCTGGTTTCTATAGATACCCTTTATTTGAAGACACTGAATGATAGAAATTCAGTACGTAAACAGGAACTGATATACTCACAGGAACTGTATGCACTGACATATTCAAAATATTCTGAAGAAAAATCCAAAGCGAAATAAATTATATAATACTCTTACCAAGACTAGTGATTGGTTTTAGTTCAATATAGTTTTTGTTTTAAGATTAATTTCGGTCACCTAAATTGTGATTTTAAAAATATTTTAGTTTTTAAAAGCCAGAAGTCCAGGAAAGTCCAGAACCCAAAAAAGTGTGAAAGTTATGATACATTTTTTTTTCTATGAAAACAGTTTGTAAAATATCTTCTAACAATTCAATTATAATATGTATAGGTATGTAATTTCCTAATATAATCATAATAAATGGGAAAGGGTAAAAATGATGGGAAATTGACAAGTAAAATAATTACGATATGGTTTACAAAAATTATTTCAGTTAATTTGAATAATTTCTTAAAATTTTGATTATGTAGATAAAATCATAAATATGTATCCACCAGTGGTGAAAATAGATTAGAATTAAATTAAATAAAATACGTTAGAAAATAGGTAGGTTAGATATAAATTAAAATCGGCAGTTGGGAAATCTCTGTATGTAATGCAATGCTTGAATTTGTTATATTCAGTAAGCGTATGATAACGCAAAAATAAATAGCAAACTGATGTTTTTTCAAGTGGAATAACAGTTTTTCTTCAACTGTTTCTGAATAATACTCCAGTTAGGTACATGAAACGTATCTAATTAGTAGTAATTCGCCTCTACAGATCAGGTGTCACAGCGCGCATAAAAATAAAATATAAAATATCTAATGTATACAGTAAATTCATACATAAATTCATTATTTTGAAAATTGTAAAGTTTTTGAAAAATCGATCAAACACGTCGATATTGTTTTTTCTTTTTTTGTAGAAATGTTTTTTTTTTTACTTTACAGGGTGTTTCAAAAATAGCTGCGCTGGTATACACTTCGATTTTTTAAACAGACCACTTTTTCATACATTTTTTGAATCTTAGCATTTTAGCAACCATCTCATCATCCTCATTAGCATCATCATCATTTTAGATCTTAGCAGTATAATTTTATTTATGATGTAACATTTTCTATACCCAAATTCATTTATTTCTGAGCTTTATCGTTGAGTGACCATGTATACAACTTGTTCGCTCAACGGCTATAGTCAATTCAAATTGGGCATGAAATAAAAGAAATAATTAACAATGAAAATTATTTTTGGTAAAAAAACACAAATAGGCAGTAAAATTTGTCTCCCTATTTGTGTTTTTTACCAAAAATCATCTTCATTGTTAATTATTTCTTTTATTGCATGCCCAATTTGAATTTACTATAGCTCAAAAACAAATAAATTTGGGTACCTATAGGATATGTAACATCAAATATGCTCAAAATTAAACAAGGAATCTAAAAATGTATGAAAAATTAGGGGGAAACAACCTTGTCTAGGTACCGTCTGTACCTAGACGGTATACCTATGCATACCGTCTAGGTATAGAAAGCTGACATTCCGCTATTTATTTATGCATACTATACCTCGACGGTATACCTATGCATACCGTCTAGGTATAGTATGCATAAATAAATAGCGGAATCTCAGCTTTCTGAATCGACAATAATATACAGGACTTTCTATTTAAGAAAATTGACTTTTGATCACTTTTATGTCATTTAAAAAAGTTATTTCTAGTCCACCCTATATATTACTTCAAATATTTGACATGATGAGAGACCATCAGTCCTTCTCCAACTATACCCCAAAGTTTAACTTACGATTATTTTGTGGTAGAGAGGCAACACGGTTTATTTTAAAGATGGATTTTGTTCAATATATTTGAAAATGAATTAATATCTCGAAGACGGCTTTACATAGGTATAGGGAAATGTTAACAAAAGCTACTCAGAAATTGATGTAGAATCCAAAAATGAAAAAATATACAGGGTATTATATTTGAATTAACGAAGCCGTTGCGAGTTTTACATACAACTGGCAACACCGTACTCTCGAAAATATTTTAGACCGATAGAGCATGTCTGGTTACCTTGGTAACCAAATTTTCAAAACGATTGGTCGACCCGTTCGTTATATACTTCTAATACTCCATCCACCGTGAATCACCCTGTATATATTATTTATAATTATGGGGTAAAAACAGAACTTGTTTAATTCAATATTTTTAAACGTCAATTAATCACCATACAACTTTTTTTATCGGATAACCACAGACTTAACAATTATTGAAAAAAAATGAAGATACAAACAATGGCGCAAAGTCGCACAAACTGGAACATAAAAAATATATTACAATAATTAGGTATCATGCATTGAGATTTAGCAGACCGTCTCTAACGAACCAAATTGTTAAAGAAGTCCGAATTGATTCGAATCTTAAAGCCCAACTGTCTCAAAACATCGTCTGAGAAATTATAATTAGTGTAAATTAGGACTAAAGGATTTCGAAACCTAGACGCATATAATCGAGCTGGAGTCTCGGGCAGGCAGGGAGCAGATAAATAATTCTCTACGATTTGGCGGTAATTCGAAGGTAGCAATTGGCAGTGTTGTCAGATCTGTTACCTAGTATTATAAAATTATACCCTCTTTTCATTATTTTTTGATAAATGAAAGCTACCCAAGTAGTGAAAAAGGATATTTTTAGGAATGGCTGACAAAGTCAGCCTCTGTCAATGCTGACAAAGTCAGTTAACAGGACGAGTTAGCTTAAATTAACAATGAAGGATATATTAATTCTCACTTATATCATTTACTTCCAAATAGTTCGGCTCAAAACTAAAAATAGAACAGGTACAGCTAAAAATTAAATATATACATAAATAAATAGATACAAAAAGGGATTGAAACCTCAAACGATATGATTACACAAAATTTGCAATTTGTTTGCTACCGCGACACGTTTTATTCCTTAGTATTGAAATTTTAAATATGTGAGGCATAGATAGCTATCATATATTTGATAAGTTAATAACATATTCACTGAGGGTGCTGGGGAACAAATCATTAAGCTGAGGATTCCCTCGTAAGATTAATGAAACGCCTCACAGTTGCTTCGTTAAATCAACGCCTATTAATCTTCTTTATTAGTACAAGTTTCCCATAATCAATTGTGGAAAAAAATGGGCCCTTCTTAATGTTTATTCATAACTCTTTCATAGCATATCAAGTTTTCATGCCGGTGTAACAAGTGATTAAGTGATATATGTCCAAAATGTATAACAAGAATAATCGATGATCGTTGACAAAAAGCAATTTAGTTTCCACTAAACACCAAAACACTGCTCTTCCATGTTCCATTAAAGTTAGTTCTAGGTTGTCTCCTATGGTAGATGCTAAAAACGTCATTATGAGAAGAACACAGGTTGTTTCAGAAGCTTCATTTCAAAAGTCAAAAGGAAATCCCATTATTCAACCATCACGTCATATAAATAAAAGCTTCAACATTTTTAGACAATTTAGGACATATTTAAGTGCATTTGTTTTCATCGCTGGCAACACTGGCACTTGGATTTAAGCCCGAGTTTGTCCGACACGGATAGGGAATGTATGCCGCGATATTAATAGAACTCCTAAGATACATGTAGAGACGCCAGCGTCACCAAACGGCATTGTTGGATTGTCAATGCACTGACAAACTATTCAGCCACCAACTTAATATGATTTCGCCGTTTTCTACCACCGTTGCTTACAGTAGCGGTTTTACCATAAGAGCTGCGGAGCTGCAGAACACATAAAATTTTATGTATTTAAGCTTTTAAGCATATTAAATATCAACAAAATACAAAATATTTAAAATTTAAAGAATCCAAATGTTCTCGCGCTAAATTTATTACGACGCGAGCTAGCCCCTTAATATATGCAACCGCAACCTTTGTTTTTATTGGCTAATCAGGCACGTGACCCAGTACACAAATATACGGGCTTATGTGGCTGCAACAACAACAGCCATTGCAGTAAATTCAGTAATATTTCGTTACGTGGTCGTTTATTTCTGTGAGCACGGGTAAATATTTTCGTTTAGGCGTCCATGGATATTATACCTAGTTACTAAAATGAATAGCGTTTCGTTTTTACAAAAAACTTTATTTGGTTCTCTGCCTTAGAGGAAAACTGAAAATAAAAGAATTAGGTAGGCCAGCACCACAATTAAATATTGAAGTTAGTGGAACAAGCCGAAGTAAGAGTTACAAAAGACAATTTAACAATAACGTATACACAAAAACAGAATGGATATGCGGATGTGCTTACTTTTCGGTAATTCCAGATTGAAGTTCAAAAGTGCCAGGAAAACGCGTAACCTTGAAAATTTTAAATTGAACGGCTCCGGCCAGACTTAATACAGAGTTTTTGAATTATTGAATCCCGGAATTAAATTCGACCAATGTGACAGCCCTAAGCAGAACACATACATACAATTAATGTTCACGCGCCGCCACTGGCTGCTTAGCGTATGCACTGCATGGAACTGCTTGAAACGTTAACCGACAGAATGCTACATTTCCCGGAATAAAAAATACTCGAGACCTTGGAGTGAAAATATTACATGCCGCTGTTATATAAATTGCAGCTGCACCATACAATAGGGGTAGGAAGCTCATAAAGTTGTTAGATACGAAATATATTGGAAAACATGAAATGTGCATGTATATTAACTTCACGACTGAAAGTTTGAAAGTACCTACTCCTACTAATTTGGTTAACCTTCCTAAACAGTTGGTATTAAGTTAGTAATTAAATAGAACAGGACTAAAATAACATATATTTATACGGTGAGGACATAAAGTCCGTCCCCCTCTCTAATTTTTGAACCGTTGGGTATATTGTGATGAAATTTGGAACGACAATATATGACTGAATTCTGCATTTTTTGACACATCAATGACAGCTCTGAATGTCAAAGTGACAGCTGGGCGCGCAATGCGAATATTTTTTTAAATGGAAATAGGGGTCGAGTAATAACTCATTTTGAAGCTATTTTAATGCCCAAAACATTCCCCAATTTTGAGAAAATTTGGTTCAGTAATTTCCAAATAAAAACCAGTAATATCAGTTTGTAACATAATCTTGTTACCTATTAGGTGTCATTGTTGATTGTTGCTGTCATGTTTGACAGTAAATTTTTGCTCGAAATTGTCGAGAATGGCTCGCTCCTTACAAGATAAATTTGAAGCGGTTATTATTTTTGGCGAAGCTAACCGAAATTACCATGCTGCTGTTGGTATGTTCAATGAACGCTATCCGGAACGCCAAATACGAAGAAAATATTTACGAAAATTAATTTCAAAATTTAAAAATGCTAACGTAGGAATCTATATTACTGGCTTTTATTTGGAAATTACTGAACCAAATGTTCTCAAAATTGGGAAATGTTTTGAGCATAAAAATATGTAGCTTCAAAATGAGATATTACTCGACCCTCATCTCCATTTTAAAAAATATTCCTATTGTCATTGATGTGTCAAAAAATTCAGAATTTAGTCATATTATCGTTCCAAATTTCATCACAATATACCCAGCGGTTCAAAAATTAGAGGGGGGGGGGACGGACTTTATGTCCTCACTGTATACTAAACTGCCGAATAATAATACCAATGAAAACAAATTGTAATAATGAAGTATATATAGGGAGTCCATAAAGTCCCGCGTAAATTCATTATTTTGAAAATGGTAAAGTTACTGAAAAATCACTTGGACCCGTCGATTGTTTTACATATGTATTTATTTTTATTGTTTCATAAATAAAGTTTGCATTCATATGTTTCTACATTTCTTATTCATTAAATTGTCCTGCTGAATTACACTCGATGTTATATTAAATTTGTTAGAGGGCGACTCAATGAAGCTACGTCGATATAAACTTTAATATTTTAAATGGAACATCCCGTACTGTTTTACATATTTGGAAAGAACTCTTTTTTTATAAATACGCTCATATAAGGTTTTATGGGTCTATCTCTAATAATAGGGGAGATATGTCCAAAAAAGTGTGTCTTGTGTAGTTAAAGTTCAAAAAATAATACTTTCAACTATGTTTGTAGCTCCGAACTTATGAACTCTAGACCCTATATAAGTACTATAGGTTTCTGAAATCATCTCTCCACATAGAATTCAAAAATGAAAACATTACAGGGTGTTTCATTTAGAAAATAGCAGATGACGTTGTAGCCGAAGCAACGATGTCGTAGCTAAAAATTAGGTAAAATAAAAAATCAAGCTCTCCCAGGAATTTTCCAAAATTCGTATTTTCGTATTCTGAAATAATTTATTTATTCCATACTTTATGTACACACTGTATAGTAGCTTTAAAATGTCGTCCCTTCTTGGCCACTACCATATAACTAAACACTCATGGCATCAGGAAAATAAGGTGGACCGTCGAAGCACAGAGGAATAAGCATAAGTCAGTCACACGCGAAACTGCATTGAAATAGATGTTAGTACCTACTAATCTTGTAACCAATCAAATGTCTACTGTTAGCGATAACAGTTTTCATAACGATTCTATCAATAACAGGACTACACATTTTATGCGATATTCGCCCGTTTAGTTCACATTTAGGTAACATTTGATTTAGTAGTTCGTGATACGTTTAGTTTATTTAAAAACAAGTTTAGAACCGATTCATAGTAGTACTTGCTCTTTCGTACAGGAATCCCTCTGAACTGTATATGCCTGCTCCATCGCTCAATTTCCTTATTGGCATCCGATATGAAACACAGCCTAAAAAGAACCATTCCGCATATGCATTTTATCTTATTAGTTACCTGTTTATACGGTTGTAAAGTAATACGAAGTAAATTTAACTATACAAAAATAGATACGAAATAATTAAAAAGTGTCAAGAAATAGTAGACAAAATTCTGTCGCCCAGATTTGTCATCAGACCGTATAGGACAAATAACTAGCACGTGTGACATTTGATGAAGCAAAGCAAGTAGGCCATTAACTAAAGAATTGTCAGTTACTGATATAATAATATAGGTCAAAGAAATTCTTACATTATATAAGAAAATTTTGTTAAACAGATAAATTAGAAGTCGGTATTCAAGTTCCTCAATTCGGATAACTAAATTACTCTTACAAAAGCACCAAAACAAAATAATTAATTTTACAATAAGGAGCTTCGCTTGTATTCTTACAATAGAAATTTTATTTTCCACAAGGGGGCAAATTTATCAGCATTAGTTACTTTAACCCCTTTCAAACATGTCTCGACATGTCAAAAAAACAACACCGAACATTTTGATGTTACAGCGGTTCAAGGTTTGAGTAGTTACCGGACTCTATACTGTGCTGTGATTACCGAAATAAATGATTTCTATAGAGAATAGAAATTGATCGAAATATTGCATCAGTTATAAATGATACAACCACTCCTAATATTTCTGAACTCAGAACATATCCTTGCATCTTACACAGAAAATCCGGAAGCACTTCCGTACTTGCAAATTTCCCAATTTATTTTCCAGCAGGAATTGACATAATATGCGAGACTGATTATTGAGATAAAACTATTTCCAATAGAAAAGTTGGGAATACCGAAACCTCTTGTGTACAGTACAATATAGTTGTGCATGGGAAGTAGTTTCTCAAGGAACAAGTAACTAGTTGGTACCAACGTACACAGGAATTAATAGAAAAATATATCCTTGGAATCCATCGCACCTATAAAATGTTTGGAATTGTATACCTACCTTATAATTTCTATAAGATATCCAATAGATATTAATTAAAACCTTTTTCTATACATAAACCTACATTCATAAATTTCACTCATCCCATAAACTGATTGATGCACATATGTATCATCGTATGTATACTAACAGTTCTCAAAAATTCACATCCTACACAGGTTGTATTTGGCTCTAAATTAGTCTCGGAGACAAGCTTACGAGTTCTTGAAAAATTGTGCTTTTTCATATCCAACATTTCTGTTAATAGAAACATCAATTATTCAACATTAGAAATGTTCATCGGACATCACATAGGATATAGTTCTATTGGTCATCCCCCAAAAAAGTGCACCATAAGAGCAACGTGTTGGAGAAAGACTGCCTAGCAACGAATCGATATTCTCTTTCTCTAACACCATTTTAGAAAGTAGACGTTCTATAACTAAAAATTAGATTATAATACATGTCATTCTAGCATACTGTGTTAGAATGACATTCTATCACACTGTGTTAGAATGTATTCTAACATACTGTGATAGAATATATTTCCGCCGCGCTTCGTACCTCGATCGGGCTACTTCACCGCTTATTAAGACGTTAAATCAAGTATCTCGTCCGGTTGCTATGGCAACCTCTACAAATAAGACATTTGTTTGTTGCTTCGCATTTGGCGTTTTAAAGTTTTAAACAAAGAACAACTTGTGCAAAGTGTATTATTTCTAAAATCTTGTTAGAGAAAGTATAGTCTAAAACACGTTTAGAATGGCATATTCCACACTTGCGAACCGTAGTCCTCGCCTTCGGCTCGGCCTACAAATTTCGCTCGGGTGGAATATAGGCCATTCTACAACTTGTTATAGAATATATTATTCTAGTACATCGCTCTTATGGTGCACTTTATTGGTCATATCTCCGTTATTATTAAAGATAGACCCATCAATATTACTGTATTCATGAGACAACATTCTATCCAAATATGCAAAAATACACAGGGTGTTCAATTTAAATTAACAAAGTTAACATCCGCGGCCATTTTGTTTGGACGTCACTTGTTTTTGCATTAAAAATCATGCAACTTTTATATTTCACATTTTTTTATAAGTCTGTAAACTAAAAAGTTAACAGGGGGGTCAATATATAGTGAATCGCCCTGTACATATATAAATCTGAAAATATATATAATACATTTTAAAGTATATAAGTTACTTATAATGGATCGCTTGAAAAATATTTAATTAAATAATTTATGTGGATACGGCCTAAGCACTATTTCGTTGGCTCTTATAAACTAGGGTTACTGGAACACCTAATTGTGAAACTATTTATTTATAGCACTATTTTATATATGTACTAGTGTTATTTATTGGTAGGTCAAGTAAAAATTCATTAACGCCAATGACCTCTATCTAAATTAACTAGAACTTATTATTATTCCTGAATTATTATAGCAGATTATAGAGTAACAATAAAAACTGATATAAAACTTTAACATATTCTGATATGACACAAACATTAAGGATTTTGAAATCAGGTAAATGTAAAGAAATTAGGCAAAATTATTTGTGTCGTGTTACATATTGGATTCAAACTACTCTTTGAAAATCTTTCACTTTCCTTCACAAATTAAAGTGAAACGTGATAGGTTATGTTTTTTGTTTACTTTCATATACCTACACATAAGATGTAAAATAAATTTTGGACCACCTGTTTATAAAAATCAATGTTTATCACGTTTATAAATAAATCTATATATATAATATAAGCATAACATGCAGCACACGACAGAAGCAGCAGAAATCAAAGTAGCAAAAATTATTAACTGAATACACAACAATTTGAAGTTTCTTAGGGTAGTAATAACTTGATATATATAGAAGATAAAAAGTTTCTAGGACCACCACCAGTTGATTTTGCTTAATCAGTTTGTTATTTTATTAGGTATATTTACTATTAGGTGTGATATGTTTTTCTTAATATATATCAACTGGTGGTCCTAGAAGCTTTTTATTTTATAAACAGATAAGCACAAAACGATTAAATGAGTTTATATGCTCATATATTAAAAAATATATTTTGATAAATAACTAGGTCAAGTTATGTGTAACCATATTTACAGGTAATTTTGTTGCGAAAAAAATATGCTCTTGAGAGAATTAATTTGAAGAACAGTTTATCTCCGATATTATGTTCAATTCAGTTTTAAAAACCAAAAATTGAAAAAGAAAAAATGTTCACAGAAAATCACGAATACATATTATGTGTAGTAAATAGCTTTGGATTATAAAAAATAATGAATTACCCAATTGGATACGATTTCAACTGAACCGAATCAAGGCTGAAATAACTATTTATATGAGTACAGTGTACCTGTCTCAGATAAAAGACCACCCTTCCAGGACTAGCTTTGCAGACCGGTATGTTTTATGTACAGATACCCTCAAGGAAACCAAGTCCTAAGACCTAATAAACGCTTGCATACACAACCACAACATACACAGTGGCAATTACGAAATCACTGCCGAGGTGAACAACCCTAAACGCAGGCATCAAAACAGTGGCATTCAAAGGCCATCGGCATCTTACACCGGGGCGTTGCCTTTGTGTGTTAGCTTAGCATGTTAATTGCAAACATCAATCCACGGAAAGCCATATGGTGTGGTTAGACATTGGGGGCACGAGGACACTGCACATGAACACACACACACTCGGGGGGTGTCGTTACCGTCGCAAAGTTTGCAGCGCTTAGCGCGAGGTTCTCCGAGTAACCCCGTGCTCACGGGCATGGTCTAGCTGCTGGAGTTGGCACGCTCATACGCCACCATCCTGCTTCGAGCCGGCAGCTACAACCCTGTATCGCCAGCAAGACATCTCCTGGTCGAGAGAAATGTTTTTGTATGTTGCAGATGGCGCGCGAAGACGCTAGACGGCGGTCACTTTCGACGACTTACTACTGAAAAGGCACGCAGAAATACGAGCAAATGGCTCGATGCACGGGCCGAGCGTTGCCGAGTCGTTAGGCGTCGCGGCGGCGTCGTCGTCGACGGGGTGGGGCCGCACGTTCGCAGCTCATCATCGCATCCTGATTATAATAAAAATTTGTTTTGCTAGATGGACTTAACGGAGAATATTAACGATTTTATATTTATTTATTTGAATTAACTACCTCATTAAGTACAAATGTTTGTCACGACCATGACGCATCTTTGTAGGTGTCGAGTTAGTATATTTCCTATGATTCGTTTCGCATTTAGCATAATTCCACTAGTAAGGTTTGCTTATATGTAATAAAAATCAGTGTATTTAAATTAAATAAATGCTATACACCAGAAGTTAGAATCTTATATAGAACAATTTCACTCAAAGTTGCCCGAATGGCGGTCATTTGACCTAAAATAGGTCGAGGTAACTGACAACTACTTTTTGGTGCTAGAAGCAATTGATAAGCATATAGAGAGATATATGGAACAGTAACTATTCCATGAAATCCAACTTCGGAATTGAAATTTTGTTCAAAAAATTCCTGGCCTTTGAAAATCAAAATTAAATGACCTGATGAATTGACAAATGATTTAATAAGACGTGCAACTAAATGGAAGTGAGATGATTTGATAGACTGTATTTTTCAAGAAAAATATAAATCGCATTCATTTTATGTCGTTTTCATTCAGTCCCATAGGCAAATAACTATCAAGTGATCACGTAATCCAAATTTGTTTATAAATATGGAATATTTATAAACAATAGAATGAACAGATAAATTGGGAAATTTAAATTCTATTTAGTTAAGCATTTTATTAAATTTTTCAGTTAATTCCCAGGGGCGTAACTACACTGGGGCGTCAGTGAGCGACGCACAATGGCCTAAGAGCTTGAGGGGCCATTGTGCCCCTCAAGGCACAATGCGGGGACCCAGTCCTAGTGCGAAATAAAGAAGTTAACTATTGCAACTCGGTCGGATGTTGGCGAGGGGGCCCGAGAACATCAAGAGCCCAAAAATTCTAGTTACGCCACTGCCAATACCTCCCATTAAAACAATTTGCAGTTTTGATTAACAAATTACCTTTCTATTGGCTTCGAAGACATAATTATTTTAAAATAACGGTTATACAAAGTATATAAAGGGTTATAAAGTATGAAAAGTTGGGTAACTAAAGACCTCGATAATCAATCGAATGTATAAAAAATACTAATATACACTCTTAGAAGTTAAAAGTCAGAGACCTCAAGTCAGTAGTCTCAAGTCGGCTTCACATTTGTTCATTTAGAAGTCAAAAAGGAACTTTATGATTCGGTTCACGCTCACTCCTCGGTCGTAGCTATCTATAATAAATTACTACTTTGTTATATAACCTTAACCAAGTATATTGTATGTATTTTCATTAATTTAATTGTCTTATCACTTATTATTACGAAATGGTTTGTCGGGGTTGGGGTATCACCTATGTTACTATGTTCGTGTCAGTTGTAGGCATCGTAATTATCAGCAATATAATAAATCTGTTTCTGTTGTATGTAACACAGTTCTATATTTCGTGAAGGTTTAATACAGGGTGTCCCAAAAACATACCGACGAACTTAAGGGAGTGGTAGGAGACATAAAAAGAAACCTTTTTTGTTTAATAAACATAATATGTCCACAAATGAGCCGTTTTGGCATAAGAAAGGAAAAATTATTTTTTTAGTTTTGTTTATTTCAGCGATAACTAATTAATATTCATTTACAAAAAAATCCTTTTTGTTCGTCTTGGACTTTGTTTCATTGATAAATAAATGATGGTTTACAATAAGTGTTCAAAATATTGACCATTCGCTTCAATACAATAAAGACTGCACCGTCGGTTCATTGACTCGCGGACCCTGAACAGCTTTTACATGTGTACAACTGCCCATTATTCTTGATAAGAGATCTTATCAAGATCTTAGATCATTACGAATAGGCGTTTCGTAGACTAAAGATTTCAGATGACCCCAAAAGAAAAAACTCAAGGGATTGAGATCGGGAAAACGCGCGGGCCAGGCCACGGGACCTTCGCTTCCAATCCATCGGTGGGGAAATTGCTGTTCCAGATACTGGCGCACGTTCAACCCAAAATGTGGAGGTGCCCCGTCATGTTGAAACCACATGTTATTTCTAATGTCTAAAGGGACATTTTCCAATAGATTAGATTCTCTCCAACCACCTAGTCGTGCGTCGTGTCCACCTAGTGCGCGTAAGTCCAATATCTGGGTTAATAAAAGAGATAACTTAATTTTTTTTTCTACAGGGTTGTCTAATATCCCGAGCTGCACAAAATGAAAATATATTTACATATTCAGGGTGTTCAGTTTTTCCTGGACAGGTACCAACTTCATTTTTTTAAATGGAAACCTATATTTTTATGGCATTATCGAATTCTACGTAAAAAATTAGTGGGACTTTGTGCATAACACTGCTATTGAAATATTGATAGTTTTCGAGATATTTGACTTTTAATTTTTTTTTCTTATGTTTCGTCACTTCTAATAGTTGACATAATTATGGTTGTATGACAGCTAGAAATTATTTTTTTTCAGAAACTGTAGAGTGAAGATGGCTCTTTCGAAAAACGTATCAAAAGTTGACCTGCGATATACAGGGGGCAACAGAAATCGTGCCAAACCTGATAGTTTAAAATTTAAAAAATCTCGACTTTTTCAAATGGAACACCCTGTGTTTTATGATTTCATTAGATGCCTTTCTGTAGACTACAATTTTATAATAGCTTTCCCTATACCTAAGTTGCGTAGTTTTTGCAAAAAACCCACTTTTATGAAAAATACCCGATTTGCGCACGTTCCTTTCTCGGGAAAAACGCAGTGAGCGTCTGTCACGCAATAAAATTTGTGACAATCAGTTTACATGTCATTTCTTCTTTTACTGAATATTCACGTACGAGTTTAGAGTAAGTACTAAGCGTGCATACAATGAACTATTCAAAAGAAGAATTAGTGAAAATGGTTTATGCCTTAGGAGAAGCTCATGGAAATTGTTTGCTAGCAGCACGTATTTACAAAGCAAATAATCCAGATTTACAGAGATTTCCACGTGCTGACTGTTTTGAAAATGTGAAAGAAAGATTTGAAAGAACAGCAAATGCGAATTATGAGAAAACTACCAGGAGACATGACGGTAACAATGACGATATTCAGTTTAATGTTGTGGCGTCTGCTGTTGAAAATCCAAATATTAGTGTCAGGAAAATCAGTAATAATCTTGGAGTTTCCAAAAGCTTGACAAACAAGATACCGAAGAAGAATAATTTTCATCCGTATCATATTAAAAACCATCAAGCACTGTTACCTCAAGATCACCTAAACCGCCTGCAATTTTGCCACTGGGCATTGGATAAAATTCAGGAAAGTCCAAA
This sequence comes from Pogonocherus hispidulus, assembly GCA_963924545.1. Taxonomy (NCBI): domain Eukaryota; kingdom Metazoa; phylum Arthropoda; class Insecta; order Coleoptera; family Cerambycidae; genus Pogonocherus; species Pogonocherus hispidulus. The sequence goes on along the minus strand of OZ004692.1, from coordinate 26,983,694 downwards.
CTTTTTTATGAATGTCTTGTTTACTGACGAATCAACATTTTCAAACACATGCTTACCCAATCGTCGCAACTTTCATCACTACGCTGACAATAATCCAAGATTATTGAGGGTACTAGATAATCAGCATCGCTTCAAAGTGAACGTGTGGGCTGGAATTTGTGGAGAACATATTGTTGGACCGTACTTTTTTGAAGGCAATTTAAATGCCAATGTGTATTTGCATTTTTTGCAAAACGAACTTCCCCTTCTACAGCTACAGAATATGCCCGCTGATTATTTGATTCAACAATGGTTTCAGCATGATGGTGCCCCTCCACATTCCACTTTGGCGGTACTGTGATTATTTTATTGTTGTAGTACTTTTCCTATTATCTATTCATATTTTAGATTAGAGAACACCTAAACCACGTATATCCAAATAAGTGGTTAGGTCGTGGTGGTCCAGTTCCTTGGCCTGCACGTTCGCCTGATTTAAATATTCTGGACGTTTTCTTGTGGGGTTATATCAAGGAGCGAGTATACGAAGTACCACCAACGGATATGCAAGACTTGAAAGAAAAGATCCAAAATGAGTTTCTAACCATAACGCCCGAAATGTTCACATTCATTTTCGTCGTAGATTAATGCTTTGTGTTGAAAACAACGGTGGACATTTTGAGCATTTACTTTAGGTTAGCTTGCTTGTATGAGTATTGCGTATTCTTTTTTCAATACTCTATGTATATTCATCCATTTCACTAATAATTTTTCTAACTACGGTAACACCGTTTGGTTTTCAATATGATACGTATGAAACTTCTTCTTCAATATCTTATTTGTCGAGCTTTTGAAAACTCCAAGATTTCTACTGATTTTCTGATACTAATATTTTTGGATTTTCAACAGCAGAAACCACAACATTAAACTAAATATTATCGTTGTTACTCCCATGTCTCCTGGTAGTTTTCTCATAATTCCCATTTGCTGTTCTTTCAAATCTTTCTTTCACATTTTCAAAACAGTCAGCACGTGGAAATCTCTGTAAATCTGGATTATATGCTTTGTAAATACGTGCTGCTAGCAAACAATTTCCATGAGCTTCTCCTAAGGCATAAACCATTTTCACTAATTCTTCTTTTGAATAGTTCATTGTATGCACGCTTAGTACTTACTCTAAACTCGTACGTGAATATTCAGTAAAAGAAGAAATGACATGTAAACTGATTGTCACAAATTTTATTGCGTGACAGACGCTCACTGCGTTTTTCCCGAGAAAGGAACGTGCGCAAATCGGGTATTTTTCATAAAAGTGGGTTTTTTGCAAAACCTACGCAACTTAGGTATAGGGAAAGCTATTATTTTTTAAATTTTAAACCATCAGGTTTGGCACGATTTCTGTTGCCCCCTGTATATCGCAGGTCAACTTTTGATACGTTTTTCGAAAGAGCCATCTTCACTCTACAGTTTCTGAAAAAAAATAATTTCTAGCTGTCATACAACCATAATTATGTCAACTATTAGAAGTGACGAAACATAAGAAAAAAAAATTAAAAGTCAAATATCTCGAAAACTATCAATATTTCAATAGCAGTGTTATGCACAAAGTCCCACTAATTTTTTACGTAGAATTCGATAATGCCATAAAAAATATAGGTTTCCATTTAAAAAAATGAAGTTGGTACCTGTCCAGGAAAAACTGAACACCCTGAATATGTAAATATATTTTCATTTTGTGCAGCTCGGGATATTAGACAACCCTGTAGAAAAAAAAATTAAGTTATCTCTTTTATTAACCCAGATATTGGACTTACGCGCACTAGGTGGACACCCTGTATGTTTACAGAAAATTGTTGCTGGTGTCTTCTAGAGACCACAGCGTGAGGATTTTCATCATGGCAAATGTGGATATTTCTACCATTAAAATAACCACCGCCCGTGAAATATGCCTCATCAGAAAACAATACTATTCTCCCGAAGTAATCAAGCTAATCAATGTGGATAATCTTCAGGATTTAAAGCTTGTACGCGATGTAAATGGTAGGAGTAGAGGAGTTGTACAGGCATGACACGGTGTACCGTCGACTTGGAGGATCCCATTTGGTGTGCAATTGCGCTACTAAAACTTGTGGATTGAGTTTCCTCTACACGGTGTAGAATTCCTTCTTCAAATTTAACCCTACGAGCTGTTCTTGGAAGACCACCACCAGGACGCTTTAGGTTCCCACTTTCTCTTAGGCGACAATGGATGAAAGCAAAGGTTGTACGATGAGTGTGCCGGCGTTCCAGATACGTCTGTCCATACAAGCGTGCAGCTTTTCTTCCATTGAATCTGCTGCACCATAGGCAAAGCGCATATCGGTAAGTTCTTGAATTTAGAAATTGTCGTCCATTTTCAATACATATTTTGAATTAAAAATCAATAAAGTTAATGTTCTGATGCCAACTATAAAAAAGGTTTGTTTTCATGTTCCCTACCACCCCTTAAAGTTTGTCTGTATGTTTTTGGGACAACCTGTATAATGTTATATAATTAGTATTCCTAAATGCAAAACTGGCTAAAACCTAACTGACGACACATATTAAAAGGTACCGTTCTATAATTTCGGCGAAAAATCATGATATTCTAGTTAAAACAGAATTTCTAGTTCTAGAATTTAAATTCCTTAATCTAAACCAACCAACCAATCGACTTTGATGCGTAGACCCAAAAAATATTTCAAGATTAGGATGGGAAGTAAACCAGTAGAGGAAAATCATACGTGAAATGAAAATTTTGACACATCACCAGAGAAAGTGAAAGAAATAAGCAAATGTACAAATTGTGGCTCTCTAAAGCACAAAAACAATTTTCAGAGAAGTAGCTATTTTTTTAATACTTAGTAATGTTGGCCAAGAATGGACAGTCAAGTCTCGGCCCAAACAGCATCTCCAACCAGTTTCATATTCTCTGATATTTAAGCGTACTACACACGCACAAAGCGGCCAACTTCACTTGTGCAGTCTAGATTGTCAGACTTGCATGCGTGTGCGTACCGCTTAAGAGTCCATTCACTAGAAAACTAGTGAATGGACTAGTTTATCTTTTGATCTTTCCGGTGACATATAATTTATAACACTAAAAAGAAATTTTGTTGCAATTATAAGACAAATCCGGTACCCTTGCAATGAGGGCTAACTTTATTTCCATGTGCCTTTTTACTTCGGCTTTACGTGCACCTCCGAAATCTTAATAATTCGATAGTTGGAATATATAAGTCTCCACCCATCGGCTACCCATCCTCTCAATCCGACCCCGCATTCATGCCTGTCAAATCTACAGAGAATGGACCCTTAAAGGAGCTTGAATTGGGCATTCAAGAAATCGGACAAAACCGATTGCGTACCGTCTTACCTTCATGCAACTTGGAACATATTTGGATGAATGTATACAAAACAGACTTGGCCGTATGATTTATGACGGATTTATGCAATTTCATTTGCTGTTGTTTTCGTTGGCGGGTACATCGCGTACCACACTCTTGTTTAACATGGCTGATTTAAGAAATATGTCTAAAGAATTCTTAACAGAATTTATAGATTTACAGAGACAATCCTTGACTGTGTAGTTTGTAACAAAATATCTCAATTCTACTCAGCTGCCATGTTTGTTTAGGAAGTTTACAATTATTTTTTTTTCAAAATCGGGAAATCATTAAATTAAAAAAATAGTATTTTTTAAAGATACAAAATTATGCCACAAATGCTGCACAGCGTTTGAAGTGTGTTAATTTGACGTTTATCTGTTACTCCGTCTACTTGAAAAAATGTTAAAACAATGAATTATTGATTATTTCTCGTTTTTTACTGCCGATTTCGACGTTCTTCAGGGTGGATATCGAAAAAAATGTATTTTAAGGATTCGATGAAATTACCAGCAGGACTCGAGGTAATGTAACTTTATTATTACAAGTTTTATGTATTACAATATGGTTACACACAATAAATAAAAAGGTTACTAATCGTACTGAAAAAGTTGAAAACAGTTGAAGTTGAAAAGTTATTCGCTCGACCTGTGCTATCAGTTGAAGAAAATGCAAAAATAACATGCAAGATGAACAGCTGACAACACAATTAAGTAGTTTAAGTTGTTATGGTTATATTCCTCTACAAACATTCTTATTTCCATTATAATGGATAAGTAAATCTGTTTAAGATTATCTATTCTAATTTCATGAAAGTTAATGAATAAGACATTTTCTGGAAACAGTTACGTTTTATGTAGATATCAGGAAACGAGTAAGCCGTGAAAAATATTACATAAAAATAATAAAACACTGGCACATAGAGATTAATTTAAAAATAGTTAGGAAATAAAAACCAAATAAAATATCACAGCCAACTATTTTTTGGGATACAAGCTTTTTAAATATTTTTAAGTAAACAGATGCCGAAAACTCAACCTGCTTCCGAAATATTCCTGATTAAACTTATATTTTTAAAAAGCATCAAAAACAAACTTTCCAATAGGTACTTAGCGTTGTTTCCATTAAAAATTTGGGTGTTATAACCCAAAAACGAGTAGATAAATAAAAAATGGTAATCACCATCGGTTTCTCATATTTCCGGTATCTCTTTAAATACCCGAGATATGGACTAAGACTCAGAAAATCTAATATATTGAATATTGGCTTATGACTCGTCTCGACTCGACTAGACTCGAATATTGGCTTAAAACTAATCTAGAATGGCAGTTTTCCTTTACCAGCTTAATTTATTTAAAACATTAACAAACCGTCCCAACCCAGAGTCCTAATTTGAAAAATGATTTAGATATAAATTTAATTGATAAGAAAATAATAAGCCCTTAAAACTGGAGTTATCTGTGAATAATATACGTAAAGCTATAAACGACGAAAGTAATTGCGTAAGTCTGGAAATTGTTAAATAAAGGTTTGTTGTATCGTTACCCATAATATAAATATTTTGATTCGGAACTGGAAAACATCAGTCCGATCTTACAAGCACAACGTTAATAAATACATTTTATAACGATGTTTACAATCCAAGAATATTATTCTTCCTTGACTTGCAAGGGGTATACGAATACATGGACTTTCCGAAATATAATATTGAAAAGATGATGCTGTATATTTTTTATATAAAATTATATCTTAAAAGTATAAAAGTGGTCCGAAAGTGGAGTTTATTGAGCTACAGGGTACCGATATAAACATTTTTTTGTTCGTTTCTAGGTTCGCTCCAAGGTTCCGACCTTTTCAAAAAATATTGCTCATCTACTTAAACATAAAATAAAAATAAAGAAATACACACTTATAAAAGCTGTATTTACTACCTACAGGGAAAGTGGTATACAACCAATCAAATTTCAAAATTTCAAAACAATATATATACACACATATATACAGTGTGTTTCAAAATGAAGAACTTGATTATCTTGCAAACTCCTAGAGGCAGACTCTAGGTTAAATTAGAGCAAAGTTGCATAACTTGTTAATCAATAATATGCCTCAAAAAAAAATTAAAGCTAATATGATTAGTTTTTGATATTTGAAAAAAATCGAAATTTTAGAAATTCGTTTTTGTAAAATTTCAGGATTGTTTGAGGAGCTATTGAAATAAAAAGGACACTTTCCCATAACAAATTTTTACGCTCTATCGAATCGCGTAAACAGTTTTTTTAAGTAACGTTCGTTTTGTCTCTTCGGAACCATCAGCCACTTCATTTTCTCTAATCATCATATGCTATAGTTTGATCACGTTTTGAAAACCATCATCAAATTGATCTGGCCTGCCTGTCTGTATGTATTAACAAAATAACGAAAGTGTAACAAACCGTTAATAATAAATAACAATTAATTAATAAAAATAAAGAACAATTAACAAAACAATAAATTAAAAAATGATAAAGAATTAATGGAACAAGGGTGTGAGATCTTGGGTTGTTTAGGTTCAAAAGCTTTAAGAAGCAAAGAGCATGAGGTTACTGGTTTCCGCTATGAAGGGCGTTAAAAGTTTTTAAAAAATACCACATTTTTTTCATTTATCTCTGAAACTAAGTACCTATATATCCTAAAACAAATTATAGAGAAATGATGTAGGTTCGCCATTGCAAAATATCAATATTCAACTGTCAATATTTCAAAAACAGTTGAAGATAGGTATAGGACATCCTACATGAAATGTGTTTAGATGTACGTAGAATCCAGAAATGAAATAACATATAGGGTGTTCCATTTAAAATAACCAAGTTGATGCCGACTTCCGGTATAATCGGAAGTGCCACACCCTTGATAATATTTTGCTTTTATAGAACTTTCGAGTTTACGTCCACAGCCAAAAATGCATATATTTATTCTGGAGATACGTCTAATAGGCCATCCACTTTAAGCCACCCGGTATAATATATTATATACAATGAATATTTAGAAGATGTTTAGAATTTAGATAATATATACAATAGAATATTTAGATTTACCATATTACGCATTAGAGAAGAAAAAAAAAACATTAGATTTGTAAGATAAATAAATGATTACTAAAAATAAATAAAAAGATCATCACAATAATTATCACAAAACACCTAAAAGCCCTGTACATTATTCATACCAGTTTCGCTCATTCTAAATAATAAAAATTTTAGGTTTATTAATTATTAATGTAAGTAAGTTTTTTTAAGTAAGTACTTTTTTCTGAGTCAGTAGGTGAGCCATGCAAACTATAAATGATAAATAATAGTGTAAAAATTAACTAACCAATAGATTATTTTAGTATAGTTCTGATTTCAATGTTTAATTTTGACAACTATGTTTCAACATTTTATTAAACCTAAGCGTTTCAAAGATTGCACTGATCTAAGTAAACAAGGTCTTAAAATGTCGGAAATTCCAATTTTACAAGCGTCACAACGACACCTAAATAAATTTAAAAACTATTTCTGGGACCTATTACGACGGAAAACATCTAGGTATAGTGTAGGTATTTCTGAATAAAATAATTAATGATTAAGTTGTCAACGGGTTATACCTCGGGTTATACCATTTTCATTTGATTAACGTAGGTACTGCCTTTTGGCATTAATACTGGATTAAGCTAAAGGCCGTTTGACATGAGCGCATTTATTGATTAAGAAATGTTATAAAATCTATGAAAAATTATTATAAAATAAATGTCTATAAAAATAATAACAAAATTGATTTTAAAAATATTTCCTGCTTGTTACAATGCAAGATTTTTATTCAGAAATAATTATAATTTACTAGTGACTTTTTTATTTTAATAATAAAACCCCCAGTATTTGACAGTTCTACTTCTGTTCTAACCTTAAACCTACAAGTGACCTACAAGCGCTGAATCCTACAAGCTACAAGATTTGTGTAGCCACCAACATAACCTTCCTTTTCCATTTAGTGAAAACTCCTGTGTATGTGATTTGTCCCGTAAAACATCAAAAAAATGAATTCCGATAATCTGTATAAATGCACTACAGTTGCAACGTGCATTATTTTAATTATGACCGCTTTAAAAAGGAGAAGAAAACATAGGGAAAACATCAAGAGAAATAGAAGAGTTTGGACTAAAATGGATAAACAGACGTAGTGAGGGAAAAGGAATTATAAATATGCTCAATAATGAATTAAGAAGCGAAGATCCACTCGCTTATAAAATTTTTTTAAGAATGAATAGTTCCTCCCAGTTTGAGTACCTATATACTTACAAGTTTTATTATATTATCATGTTAATAGTTGGCATCAAAAGTATGCAAACTGCGCACTTTTGCGCGCATTTTTGTAGAGAAATTTAGAACATGCTCTAAAATTTCTGTTAATATTTATTTAAAAAGAAATATGCATACATTTTTCTGTTTGCTACTGAGACATTTCTACAAACAAAAATGTATACAAATTTTTTTGTAGATTTGGATCAAGAAATGCTACCATGTCAAACGGCCTTTATAACTGATTCCTTCGTAATTTTTCAAGGTCCAATATTTACATACAATCTGAAACCTCGTGGTTAGGGATAGTAGCAGTTGTTTCATTTGAAAATACAGCTTTCAGCCGCTACAAATGAAAATTTGTAAAAATTGAAAATGAAGATTAAACTTCGTTAATTTAAATTAAACAGCCTCTATATTATTGCATTTATGGATTTGACATTAAATTCTAGGGTAACTTTATGTCGAAGTATTCTGATTTTTTTAGAAATATCCATGTTGCAAAGCTGTTTTCAAAAACTTTTACAGAAATCCTTGAAATTGGAACACTTGATAGGTTACTGAGTTATAGCGGTATATTATTGTAATTCAGTAGTGGGGTACACAGTAGTAGTATACGATATTTTCTTTTTCTTACTACTAACATGAGAAAACCTTATTATTTACCTCATTTGTGTAATGAGAAGTAGTTCATTATTAACCTAGGTAAATAATGATTTCATTATTTACCTAGGTTAATAATGACGTGTTTAGAAACCCATCAGTTTGATATTTCACGCATCAGTTTGACATTTCACCTACTTGATATTTCGATATGTTTGAGTAATAGGGGAAATGTCTGATTTTAAAATAAAAATAAGATTTTCTGGTGTTAATTCGGCTATTAGTAGTAAAAAAAATACTATATATATACTTCGGTTGAGAAGGCCATTATTTACCTCGAAAATTATATCCTTCGGCGCTAATTTCTCGGTCAATAATAGCTCACTACTCAACCTAGGTATATAATATACTATTAAATAATGAGGTTTGCATAGCTGGTTTATAGGTAACAAGAAAAATTTAAACAATGAATCATATTTGAATACATAATTACATTATATATATATATATATATATATATATATATATATATATATATATATATATATATATATATATATATATATCGATTAATACATTTTTGGCTATAAATAAATGATACCTAAACAGTTAAATAAGCCAGTTATAGATATAATAACAGTTATAATAATAATAAATACTAACAGTTACAGTTCTGTTATATCTTAAAAAAAACTGTACATTATTGCATTTATGGATTAGTCGAGAAATAGTAAGCCGGTAATTATGAGGATTGTCCCTCGTCATTCTTGGCAGTTTTTTAGTTTCTTACGACTATTTTTCTGTCCATACTAAAAACCGTACTTTATGTGCGACAGTCATAATGAAAACAAAAAGACCATGTTCTGTCAAACACGTAAATAGGCCTGTTTCGGCAGGCTGTTTGAAATGTTGGAAATGCTGCTAGTGTTACTAAGCATGCGCTCTAGCGATTTACTAAGAGTAAATCGCTAGTGCGCATCCTCAGTAACATTTCTAGCATTTCCAACATTTCAAACAGCCTGCTGGAACAGGCCTATTACCTTCATTAGTGTTTTTACATGTGACAATAAACACCAACATATTTAACTGTTGAAATAGTGATATTAGAATTAATTGTGGGCAGGACGTATCGTGCTTTCAATGAAAAATATCGCATCTATAGCTTACACCGATTTTTTAAAACATATAATTTACTGTTTTTTCCATTTATTATATTCATACTCATTGATTATTAACAAAACTTAAAATGTACTTGTTTCTTAAACTATTTTGAAACCTCAATGCCCAGGTTATTATTGAAGAATGAAATTTTGTAATTTTTCCTTTGTGAAGATTTAAGGGGATGCACATTATCGGAAGTTATCTGGACAGGCAAATCTAATTTTAATGCAAATCTCAATTTTTTATTCAAAAAATTCTCTTCTCAATTGAATTTCACTATACCTAGGTACCCAATCATAATTTTGAAGACATTGAAAAAGATTCGACCAATCGAACTATTTGAAGTATTTCATATACCTATGTAATTTACTTAATTTTCTAATAAGTACACCACATGCACAAAAAAAACAAAGTACCTACCTATTTCAATTTATTATAATAAAAAATCAAGAAAATGAATGGGTATGCATTTAATGCTATGTATACTAGTATGCTTATTTAATTGCATGCATCAAGCCTTCCTCATGATTTAGAATGCTAGTAAAAGGATTTTTCATTTTCTATAATATCAAACATCACAGTATATACCTAACTCCTAAGTTTTATTTGAATTCAATTTAAGATGATTATTTATGAACGTAAACTATAAGCACACTGTAGAAGGATTAATACCGAGATTAATACCACCTAAACTACTAAATAAAAATTATGATTATGTATAATTCAAGTGCACTGACTTCACCATGTAACTGAAGCAGGCCATAACAAACTATTAGAAAACAAATACATAGCTATACAATATAGTAGTTTGCAACTCTATTATACATTTACAATAATAGAAAATTTTACTTAATAGGTACTTTCTAAACATCTGGAGGTAAATACAGGTAGATATGGCATGGTAGGTAGACATATTATTATTTGTAAATATTTTTTGGTAATTAGGAAGCCATAAAGACTACCTAGTATTATTCTGGATAAGATGTAATTATTCATCTTATCCATTAAATTTTCTTCTCTCTACTCTATTACCAAAGTTTACATAATATAATTCTGTAAAATTTGCTATTACTACCAAGCCTATCAGAGTACCTCCCAATTATGACCAAAAAATTACATTATCCTCGATATTATTTTATTAATAAAAAATTTTCCACACAATTTTTTATTAAACAATTAGATGAGCTACCTACCAACTTATTACAGTCCAGCTTTTAAAAATATTTTGTATACAAATGAACTTATAGATGACAATATAATCTTTGATAAAGATAAAATGTAGAGATAAAGAATTTGCAGCATATTATCAACTATTCCAGAAGATTTTGAAAATGTTACAGATGTACCATGTACCTATTTTTTCTATCATTCTAGGTTTAGATCCATTATGAAAAAAAAATTATAAGATTTATAGGTACCTTATCAAATCAAATTTGGACTGAATTATAAGAATTAAAACAAAATAGGTATTTGCAAAATTTTAAGGTGGACCCCTCTTTAACTTTACAGATATCTACTGTCCTACTGTGTTTATAAATAAACTAGTGTAGTGTACTAAAATAATATTCCTAATAATAAGAAACAATTAGATATAAACATTAAGGATCATTTTTAAAATAGTCCATAAGTTTCTTAACTGAGGACTAAGGTAGATACCTACCTACACAATTGATTGAATTGGTAGGTACCAATTTCATGGCATTGCATAAAAAATATGCGAGAAAACTCCTTGCACACAAAATAATTAATTAATATTTCATTGCCATTGTTCGGCAGACGAGCCAGATTTGCAAAAAGAAAAATATTTATCTTGCCTGTTATAATATAAGTTCGTAGGTTCTACGAATGAGTACCTACTTATAAACAAACTGAGCACTGAGAACTGTCAAAATATTTAAACAGATAATAATATGCCGGTAATAAAACAAAATATGCACCCTTCTATAAATTTAACATTGTAGTTTGGGACCTATAGAATAAAAAAATGTTAATGTTCGTCCAAATGCAAAATACATTAAACAAAAATATCATGTGGCAGGTAAATTAGAGTGGGTGGATGGTATATTCCAAAACGTAACAAAAAAACAATACATAAATAAATACCTTACCTTAAGAATTTGACATCATCTCCTTGATATATATTTTATTGTAACGTAAGAAAGAAATAACACTAATCCTTAGGAAGAAGTCTACTTATTTCTATAAAAATCTATATTTGAGCACTTATATGTCACAATAACTATCAACTAGCGCCATGTTGGAGTCATATTGCCAACCTCATGGTGAAATAAAACCAAACTTACCAGATTGACTACTTTTATTAGGTAGGTATTTGAATATCTGTTTAATTTAAACAATAACTAATATATAAATAAAATATATAACAATAGGACATGAAATAATAGCTATGATAAATATTGATTACAATCTAACACATAAATAATTTAAAATATAAATAAATACACAAACTAAAGTTGCCAGGTTGTGTTGTAATTATTATTAATTAGAAATTTGATCACCTTGTAGGAGTTACACTTGCTCAGGAAAATAATAAGCCTTTACTTCTTCAATTGATTTACACCATTCCAGAGCATATCCTTCAGGATCTTCTAGATAGTATTTTCTATTGGGCTAAAAAGAATATTGTACTTTTATAATGCTATAGTGAGAATGGCATTTTGTGTTCAAATATTTAATACTACGTTTTTCTGAATGAAGTACCTAGCATAAGTTCTGAAATTAGTTATGCACCTATGCTATTGATAAACTGAAATGGATGTATAAATACTATTATTACCATACGTATAGGTATCTTATTGCCAACTGGCCAATACATAGCTGTATTTTAACTCTTTGTTTGAACCATCTATTTTCTCGATAATGTGTTTTATTTTACTTCAAAAAAATGTGTTCATCTGTCCCAAATTTACTCTGTCACTCATTATACTAATAGATAAATTAAGTATTCCACAAAATGAATACCAACATATTATTTGCCTTTAATATATTAGCTATTTGGAAAATAGGCCTTAAACATAAGATCCCTGAAAAATATAAAACTATTTTGAAACAGCAAACGTTTATTATTTAATTAATTAGTGCCATTAGGACCTAAAATATGGTGAGTTGCATGGAGCAATTCTATCATGTCACCAATATTTGCATCGGTATTAGGAATAGCAACAATATGAAACAGGATTTGCTCTAGCTGTAGCACAGTATATTGTAGGCACAATAAACAGGTACCCACTTTTTATATTACAAAATCGTTTAGTATATTAAAGTTAATGTAAATACTGAAGCTTACTATATTAAAAATATTTCTAGCCTTGATTATAAAAAAATATTTCGACACCTTAGTTGAACAAAAATTCTTGAAAATTCTTTCCCGGGCAGCTTTGGACTAGTAAGTGGTCATAGATAGCTTCACAATTATTAACTGTTTGAATATCCGGTTTGAATAAAATGTAATATAGCAATACAATGAAAAATAGACACAATACTGACACTATTTTTTTTTTTTTAATCTTATAAAGAAATTAGTTTTCTATTTTTAAGAAAAGTCTTATTGATAATCCATGTAATTTACATATATCTACCCCTCATTCTAACTCAAAGAATAGGAACAACTAAGTTTGATGAACCCTAACCTCCACTAAGTTTTAGAACGAACAGAACTAGAAAATAATACTAAGACTAGATACTACAGATTTTGATTATTTATTATATATTGTAGTAAATTATGTGAAGTTATGTTAAGAACGGTATCCTGATTAGCAGAGTGGAAGTGTGGATGCGCGGTAGCTCAGTTGGAAGAGCATTGGCCCGGAAAGCTAAAGGTCCCGGGTTCGATCCCCGGCTGCGTCGAAACATTTTTCATTCTACTACAGCTTCAGAAGTGGGATAGGGAATTCGCCTGACAGCACAGTTCCACCTTATGTTTATGAATTATGTTTACCGAGGTGTCGGATTATGGCCGGCAGCTGAGGACGGCTGTGTTGTCAGGTATGGCCGAACTGTAGTAAATTATGTGAAGTTATGTTAAGAACGGTATCCTGATTAGTAGAGTGGAAGTGTGGATGCGCGGTAGCTCAGTTGGAAGAGCATTGGCCCGGAAAGCCAAAGATCCCGGGTTCGATCCCCGGCTGCGCCGAAACATTTTTCATTCTACTACAATATGAGTAGGTACTTTTAAATAATCCACCATAATATAATGCAAATATCAATTACGATTATGTAAAATATGAATACCTTATCTATAGCAAAATGGAACATGTGTATTTCATAATACTGTGTACAAATAATTTACAAGACATTTAAGACATTAGCAGTATTATATCAAATTTAAAAAACATGAAATATGTATTTATTTTTATTTAACAACTATATCTATAAGATTCAATGAGAAAAATCATTCTTCTAGAAGTATAAAGTCTTAAAACAAAAGTGGACACCTTCAAACATATAGAGTGAAATGAGACAATACTCATTCCGTTATTATCTTACCCTACAGCTTAATATTTCTTTACTACAAAATAGATAGGTATTTTTAGTATTTTTAAAAGAAATATTTATTTAATAATTATAGCAATACAAATGTACTAAAATACCAACCATAAAATGTAATATGGTTGCATTCCCATTGCATAATTTAAAAGGTGTGAATGAATTAAAGAAAGATATTATGACCAATTCAAATCAAAATGGAATACCGCTATCAATTCTAAACAATTTTTATCATGGCTAGGTACCTATAAAACCACGTCACCATTGCAAGTAAAAATTCATGTTATGCATTGCATTCGACAGAAACTTATTTGTTTCTTAACATATTTATGCGAGTTTGGACGTTTCTGATGCATAACAGCACATACAAAAATTTTCATCACATTCAACAAACATTATCCGTTCATTGTAACATTAAATTATGTGTCGGTTTTTCCGAAGACATCAAACAAATTTGTGCCACAACATCATTCTGGTATAAACATTTTTTCGCTGTTCCGTCGATGTTATTAATTGTTCTGTGATATTGTTTCTATACAGTAATTTCATTTAAACACACCATTGGATGAAACATTTTTTTCAAGAATTTAAATAAATCATTGAGCATACTATCCTTGGATGGGTCAATTGATGAGAGCTTTTATCAACCACAACTGCTTAAAAATTTACATGGACAGATGTCACATTATTTAAAAAATAAATGTTTTTAAACATAATTAAAAAAATTGGTTGTGGAGACAAATGAGTAAAAAAACCCAAAAAACAACAATGAGTATACACCATTTTGAATTATGTATTCTCGGTATCATTTAAATAACTATTGCAAATTTCGTATAAAAATGTATGATGAGAAAATAAAGCTGCAGTATGTCAACTTATCGCCATGGTATATGTTGGCCACACTGCCTATTATCACAGATTAATCAACCTTTCCAGATGAACAGAAAAATATATGTACAGAAAAATTCAGGGTCACATTGCTTTCAATTTCGCAGTCAGAAATAAAATAGTTTGCAATTGATGCCAACGAATTGAGTTAGCATAATTTTGCTACTTCCAAATTAAACAATGTATCTGGATTTTCAATGTGTAACTCACTTTCAGACACCCTTTTGCTTTGGATTTGTAGGTTATCTAATTTATGTGATGTTTCATATTTAATGTTGTACTGTTGTGGTGTAATATTTTTATTCGAATCTTTCTAATAACAAAATTCCTCATCAAAAGAATAGTAGGTACTGATATTTTCCAATGCGACTTTTATTTGTAATTTGTAATGTACATTTTTTTTATTATTACAACTGGTGACTAATACTGTTTGATTCTGTACAATAAGTATACACAAATATATTATGTACTTATTTTTAATTTTGTATTTAATATTTGTTTATATATATATATAAAACTGTATTTTTTTGTCTGTATTTAAAACTCTATTTAAAATTAGTTTTTTGTTTTTCTATTAGAACCTTGAAGAATATAGAAAACCAAATTACCAAATTATGTGTTATTACTGACCATTATAATTTTAGCTGGTATAAAAATAATACAGTAAAACTCACTTATAAGGTACAGGCTTATTTCGAACCCATGGTTATAACAAATAACCAAATAAAAACTCCCAGCCGGTATCATGAATACTCAATAGAAAGATACTTGTTATCAACAATATTTTTTTATCTCGGCATTGGCAATTTGTGCCAGTGGCAAGAGATAAAAAGTCGCTGCGTTTAACTCCGTAAATGGTGGCGCTATTTTAGTTGGAACTAAGCTGTCTCATATGTAATTTTAAAAACTTTATTGTAATTAATTAATTATCTGCTAGAAACTGCCAGACTCAACATTATTTGTGATCATAATAAATCTCCAAACACTATGTTTGTATTTACCGCATACGTAGGTTCCCTTGGGAACTTTGTAATTCCTATAATTATTGTACTGTTATTAATAGGTACTATACATTAGTTAATAAGTTTAGGTCTTGTTTTTGTAATTATAGGTAGTAGGGTTTTTGTAATTATAATTGTAATGTAACAATAATATATGTATTCTTTAAAAGAATTATTAGAATTATATATGTTTTCCTATTTGTAAAATAGTATAACTATATTGTATTGTACGGATAGTTGTAATACTTTCAAGCATATCCTGCCCCAATTATTGTGTTATGCCTAAAATAATATATAGTTAGGCTAGATGATAAATTATTATTGTTGTCGAGACAAATAAATTGCCTCAGCAATTAAAAAAAGCAGTTTTGGGAAACTCTAATGTTCCTGTTTCTCATCCTATAAAGATAATTGTTCCATTTTAGAAGTATATCACAGGTGATTAATGCAACACTAACTATATAAAAATTTAAATATATGGCATAAAGTGGATGGGCCTACTTATCACACTGTTACTGTTAGACTTTGTCTTAGCAAACCAAAATATTTCAACTATTTCTACTCTTATTTTGTCTGAATATAGCATACCTACCGTATGAACAAAGAATATCTTAAAATTCTTTGCCTCCACCCTAAGATCAGCACTCCATGGTATCTCTCCTTTTAAAACCAAGGTAACAGGATCAAGGTAATATAAATGAGGCCCTAAGGTCAACAAGAACATACGCCGCCTGGCAAATAGGCCTTTTTTCTTGTCAATCAAACCCTGCTTAAGTATCAAATTTCCATTAACAAAGGTATGATAAGGGTTATTTTTCTGTGCCTCTAGTCTCAGTTCTATATCTTCTGGGGTTAAGTCTGTAATTTTTCTACTAGGTTGCGACTTTTTTCGAGGTGGTGTTGGGGCTGGTGGTAATAGATCTAATTGCAGTCTGGAGGCTTTCTCTTCATCTAAACCAGGTTCCAGATGGTCAGGAATTATATGTTCACTTATACTATCCGATAGATCAGAAATTTTTGGCGGTGGTCCCAGATTGTCCCAATTTAGTCCCATAAATAGCTCGTGTTCCCTTATAGACGTATAAGGTTTAACATCAGTCACCCCTAGTCTTTTATTAGGCACTATAACTAATAATTTTTCTACTAAGTCTTTTGCAGTTTTATCAAATCCTTCTGGATATACATATTCCAGATTCAAAATTTTCTGAAATATTAAATATTCACTACCACCTCTGAAAGGCATAAGTCCTGAGACCATCTGGTAAATAATACAACCCAGAGCCCACAGATCTGAAGCATATGAGGACGAAGTATCAGTGAGCATCTCTGGACTTACAAATTGTGCGGTTCCTACAAAACTATTTCGTCTTTTACGAAAAGTTTTATCACTTTCAGTTTCATTATCACATTTTTCAGTATCTTCCTTAACTATTTTAGCACTTCCAAAGTCTGTTATAAGAATATGCCAGTTTTCATCAAAAAGTACATTCTCAGGCTTTAAATCGCGATGTACAATTCCTTTACTATGAAGATATTCCAAAGCGAGAACCAGCTCAGCTGCGTAATATCTCGTACATTCAATGTTGAAACATTCATGTTTATCAATTTGCTTTAAAAGCTCTCCATTCTTGGCATATGTCAAAACAAAATAAAGACGCTCTGTATCTTGAAATGTCCAGTATAAGCGTACAAAATATTGGCAAGAACTTCCCAATAACCTTAAAACTTCTTTTTCTCTCATAACATACTCAGTTTTTTTCTCTCGTATAATGTGAGCTTTTTCTAACACCTTAACTGTAAATAAAAGGGAAGTTAGTAAATTGAATATAACAATACCTAAGTGTAATACCTAATAATATATTAATATTTAGGTATATTTCATCGATTAATTAATATAAGTAGATTAGTTATTTAACAGTTTATAAATTTGGAATGTATATGCGTTCTCAATAGGTTAGGTTAGGTTCAAAAGTGAGTGGGCCAAAAAACCAGACCCTTCACCGCGACTATGTGGTCTATTGTGACTCACACCTACTTTTATTTCACCCAACAGGTCTAGCCTCTTAATGAAGCTGATCACCTTACTGGGTGAGAACTTATTCAGGTCCTCTGGCAGAAGTTGCCCTTTGCCAAATAATCAGTATTTGATCCTTTCCCCAGCGGGGCAGGTACATAATATGTGTTCTGCTGTTTCATCATCTTCTAAGCACAAGCGGCACTCACCATCTTCTGTTAGGCCGAATTTGTACAGATGATATTTTAAACGGCAGTGACCAGTTTAAAGGCCAATTAAAGTTCGTAGGTGCAACCCGCTTAACTTTAATAGTTTTTTAGTTCTTGTTTTTGAAGGGTTTATTATAAACGCCTTCGAATGAACTAATCTTGGTAGTTTTTGCCAGTACTGGAGAATTTGCCCCTCAGCCCAGGTCAAGAGAGAGTTGCTTTGGCAGTACTCAAGGATATGCCAAGCACTAGTTCTGGTCTGACGAATTCAGAAGCAGCCCCCTTCCTGGCGGAAGGTCAGTATTCCCTTCATGGTCAGAATGGCCTGGGACCCAGACGAGTTTCATTTTAACCATTTTAGTGTAAAATACCCAGTTTTAGCTTGCAATGCTAGACTTAACATTTATCATCATCATATTTTCATGTACAATTTTCATTACGGTCAAAACACATGGTCAGTGGAGGATTACACTTGACCAGTATATCTCTATTTTCAATGTAGCTTAATCCCCTTTCTAAGTTATGCACTTCTAGTACCAATCGCTCACATCACTTTCAATTATTTTATGCATCTTATGTTATTTTAAGGTTTAAAGAACTTACAATCCTTGACTAAATGCAATGTGAATTACAGAAAATCATGTTATCATTCTTTAGGTCAATAAGAGTACTGATAGAAGACTCTAGGGCTAATAAGGTTCAAATTAAATTAAAATAAGTTTATAGAATTCAACTTTTACAAATAGGACAATTTAATCAAGCTACCCTACAATATTCAAAGAAATTAAAAAAGTATATCTGTTTATTAACACATGAACAGCTTCATAGTATTTACATTTTCCAATTAAAATATACATCATTTTTATTAAGAGTATTGCAAAAAAGATTTAAGTAATAACAATTGCCTCCAATAGTTTATTAGTCGACTGAATAATTGGATTGTACATCTATTAAATCATTCAGTCAACACTTAATACAGTAGAATTGACACTTTTGCATACACGGTATTTTTTAGAAAAAAACTTTCTCTTGATCATTTTTGTCTCTTCTGAAAGAGAATATAAAGTGGTGACGATAAAATTTAGTTTAATATTTTGTAATGTTGTCGAAGAAATTCAGATGAATTCTACTCAGTTGGGTGTTTAATATTATATCATTCAGTCAAAATTATGATAATACTTTATACAGGTCGTTTAAGGAAATATTTGTAAATGGTATACTGGTACTGCAATCCAAATGAACTGGAAACCATTAACCGTATCATTTTTTATTGTCCTATTTACTGTTCTATGAGGAACTCAGACTCTGACTCAAATTACTGAATTTTAACTTCTTCATCACCTCATTAAAAAATTCCACATATAACTCGGCTAAGCAAATCACCTACTATACTCCAGACAAGAATCCAATTGGTGCACATCGTCAGATATAAAATTAGTTAGATGACGTTAAAGGTTCAAAAATATTTGTCTCCTTGTAATTATATAATCACACTAAATCACACTAGTCTCAGCTATGCTGGGGTACCTACATCAAAACTGTATATATTTTTTATATTTCTGACGAATAACGTGTGGATCCCTTATGACGTGCACCGCTTCGATTCTTATTTCGAATTTACATATGGAATGTAATGAAATTATGATTGTTCATATAATAAATGAATAATTCATTAATTTTACCCTGTTCATTTCTATAACTATACAAATTTAAAGTAAGTAACTACTTGTCTTGTTTTCTTTCTTTATTGTGGTGTTTTTTACAAGTTACATTTCCCTAATCTTTGCAGACTCTTGTTATTGTATATTGTAATTTTTTGAGCAATAAAGTGATAAGATAATAATAATAATGGTATACCGATTTTATATTTGAAACAATGTATAATATACTGTCAGGTAGAGCAGAAATGCTTATGACATTGTGCTTCAAGGACTTTCGAATTAGTCACAAGTAATTTTATGAAACTTAAAGATACCACTTTCAAGCAGTGGAAGGCCTATATTCAAATATTTTACTATACAGTCTTGCTAAAATGATACGTGAATGTAGAATACTTACTTAAATGTTAGGTACTAGGTATTCATAATTGTCACATATGAAAATATTACAAATTCATCAGGTAGGTATTTTTAAAGTTAGCGGTAAAGTTAGAGTATTTATTAGTTCAAGCAATTAAAGAATAAAATTCATAGGTACTTCATTTATAATTTCCTAATAATTAATGTGTTTTTTAATTAAGCTGCTTTAAATTACTCCTATGTAATTAAGTTAGCCATTTAAACTGTATCCTGACTGTTTAAAGTTTTGTGATAAAATTACACATGTAACAAGAATGAATTTCCTACAGTTTTAATAGGTTTTTAATAATACTATGAAAGAGATATTAACAAACTGTGAACATGTGACTTTAAAAAAATAGTTATTTTATTATAACAGAGTCTAGTTCATCATCTACTCTAGTAACTTTACTTCACTACTGCCATCTCTGGGAGCACTTGAGAACAGCATTAAGTCAATAACATGCCGGTTGGGTTAAGACTCGGCTACATGTTCTACGGTGCACGCATGTTTATAGAATATTGTTACCACAACATGCAAAAATATATATAAAAGCTAATGCTTTTTAGGAAAATCATCACAGAATTGGGGCAAATACTATAATCTAGTTAAAAAAAGTAAGGAGAAGTAGGGATGTTAAAAAAAAGTAGGGGATGCTAAAATAGCTATTTCAGCATCGAGTATTATGTTTAATCCTGTGCTCTGCGCGATCCTCGATCCTCGAGGATCGAGCAGAGAATTAAACACAAAATATCTAAAACAGAAAATTAACTCGAAAATTCATTATATCTCTCGCTTTAAAATAAATAATATTGACCTATTCAACAATTTCTAAAAAAATATTTCTGTGAAAATTCCAAAATTGTATGTGTATGACAACTGCTCTAACTGGTCATTATTATAACCTATTTTTGAATTATCATAGAAAGACTTCATACACAATTCAATTTGTGAAGGAATTATGGACTCATAAATTACCACACTACTTTAGTCATTGCTAAGTATGAGGATACTGCACATTAGTTTTTTATATCATATACTGCACAACTACTTCCATTATTAATTCATATTATGTTCTTTAGAACTTCTCTTAATTCCATTTATAAAATTAGTTATAGAAATATGTAACACAGGATGAAATATATCTGGTTAGGTAGTGATAAAAAATAATATATATCTATAAGTAGTGAGAAGTTTATGACCATAAACCTTATCCCTATTAAATATTTTTGTTTTACTTAATTTTTTACTTACTTGCGTATTCCTTATTTGTATGTACATCCTTTGCTAGATAAACTGTACTGAAACTCCCTTCGCCTAAGACTTTTCCAAATATGTAATCGGATGCTGAACGCTTTCGAATCTCCTCAGCTGGGGGAGTCATTTTAATGTTTCCTCTGCAACAAAGAAATGTACTGAACTGGTTCCTTCACATTAAAAGTATGTTCATACGTTTTAAAAATTCTCACAAAATGTGACTACCACAATTTGTTAACAATCTTTTACAATTTGTTACATTCTGACAAGAACTTGTTGACAGACACACCAATGTTCCTATTGCGACAGGACGTGAACATGATTTTTATAGTTGTTTACGTATTTGTAGTTAGTTACCTTTTTAAAGCTATTGGGAAAACACGTCACTTATTTACGTCATTGCTGTGGTGAAAACAAATATAAAATTTGCGAATGATAAACTTAATGGCGTACAGGTTAATAACAGACCCAGCAAGAACAATGACCTTAAATTTTAATTATTCACAGGTTCATTCACGGTTATCATTTAAATCAATATATTCAATAGCCTTTACTGGCTGTCGACCTATAATTTAAATTAGTAAATAAATAATAAATATAATTTGACTTGACACTTTTGACAGTACAGTACGTTGCCTAGGTAAGAAGGAAAAAGAAATCTGTTTTACCGACAGATGTATCACATTGATTTTAATAAATAGGTGGGGGTATTATCAGTGGTGGCGGAGACGTCTGAAATGTTATTATGGGAGCTACAGGCGTCTCGACGCTCTAGACGCTATGCGTCGCTCGTCCGCAGAACAATAGAACGCGTTTCGTATCTGAAAAAATAATGTAACATGCACTCATGAATGAAACGTGACAAGTATTAAAATGGGGGCCTTTATATTTTTATTGTATCACGCAAAACCGGCGGTTAAATGTTGACATAGTTCTTCTTGCATTTCTACATGAGTGGTAAGGCATATTTAAATAATATATAATTTAATTTCTTCGAAAAGTTTTGTATAGAGCCCTACAATTTGATTAAGTACCCAAATATTTTATTGACTAGATATTTTATTATAACATTGTTCTATGATTTTGCAATGTTATTGTTAAAGACAAAAGAAAATTAGTAATTGTCTACTTGTTAAAAAAAGGTAAAGTAAGTACCACAAATATGTATAAATATAAAAAATAATTGTGCACCGTAGGTAGGATTTTTCATGAAAATATACTTACCTACTTAAGTAACTTGCATGTATAAATAGGTATAAAGTGCATACCTACTTACATATCTATTTTAACTACCAACTATCTACTTACATATTTTGCTATAATTTATATAAGTAGCAGTAAACTAGGTAAAGTAGGTACTTAAATCAATTTAAAGTAGGTATAAATAGGTAGATATTTGCCTTTTTGAATGGGCAGAACTACAATTTTTTATGGAGATACACTTTTATACAAATAAAGGCAATAGCCTATGTTTACTAAGGTACTTCCCTACATATTGTACCTATGGTAGTATTGTATTAATTGCGATAGTCAAATTAATTTGTAGCATTGCCTGATGAACCTATATTTTAATAGCTATAGTTTTATCACTTTTAAGAAATTTGAATTATTGTAGCAGAGGAGCTTTAGTATTTGGATATACCTAATATCTATAAAATATAGTATTTGTAAAAGATTTTGTCATTTTTATAGATAGCAACGGCGGATTTACGGGGGGGGGGGGGGTAATAGGGTAATTCCCCCCCCCCCATGAATTCTATTGAAACCGAAGCACCTGTTTATAGCAGTCTGATAGCTTATAAAAGCGTCACTCGGCACAGGATGTCCCATTTCTGATGTCTTTTTAGGGTATTTCCGTTATTACTGGAAATACCTACACACACATGCCTTTTGGCGACTCGCTGACTTGGTTTTGTAAAGGAATTGGCAGGGCAAACCTGAGTTTTAAAAGATTGCATTCAAAAATGAATAAATGAAACCATTTTCAACCACATCTGCCGTGAGTAGGTTTTGATTAATTTTCGAAATGATCGAACGCCACCTCACGATTATTTTTTCCTAAGATTCCAATGTCTCATTTTTTTGGTTTTACCACGTTTAAAAATTAAACTGCAAAAAAGAATATCAAACAAAAAATATTCTTGTTACTCAGTTTCTATGTACCTAATTAAATTCTAATTACTGTACAGGGTGTGATACTATGAGCTGAATCAATCTGTACTAGGACTAATATGGATAACCAGTAGGTACTTAAAGGTAGAATTTTGAAAATTTGCATGGGGCTAATTGATGGGGTTGAATTTTTTAAAAATATGTTTGCCTTCCTATCACTTCCTGTTATACCGGAAGCCGATACCATATTCCATATTTTATATGAAACACCTACTACATTTTCATTTTTTAATTCCTTAATAAAATTAAGGGGTCATTTTATTCAGGGTTCTCTACCTAATCTTACGGTTTTTACTAATTAATTTTTTTTCAGTCTTGTTGACTTGATTTTGAATGTTTTAAAAATATCGTAAAACGATGAAAATCTCGAAATTAAAAAAATAATAATAAATATTTCAAAAACGGTACCTACAATTTAGGTATAGGCAATCCTGAACAAAATGATCCAAAATTCATCGGAATAAACAAAAGTTCAATACAAATTTTAGTTTTCCTTTTAAAATAAGGAAGTTGGTGTCGACTTCCGGTAGAACCGGAAATGACATTATAGAGAAACATATATTTGAAATGTCAGAGCTATCAATCAGCTTCCTATGCTAATTTTCAGAATTCTCTACCTCTACTGGTTCTTCATCGATTCAGCTCAACACGAGATTGTTGTTATATGGGTGAAATTGTTGCCCCTAAAGTTGTATAAACACAGCCCACAACATTCTCTAAAATAAACTAAGGGTCTCATTATTAACTATTCGAATGCCTTTCTGAGAAAATTTAGGAATAATTACCGGTGATTATTATGTAAGCCCTAATTAAATTTTTTTTAGAACCCCCACCCAACATTCAATATGCAAAGATCGAGGGATCTTGCTAGCCAGATAAATGACCGATTTGCGCTAATCCACTCTCGATTTTCAAACTATTGGATTAATCTTAACACTACTTCCTATCCTTTCTTCACGTCGAAAAATAGTTGTTACTTTTTATTTATAAAGGATTCATGGATATTTCCCTTATTAGAACTATATATTTTTTAAACTACATATTTATTTCTTTCAGCCATGTCTATTTATGACTATATTCTTGATATTAAAATTTCAAATAATCGCTATAAATTCCGTATATAACAATGCCTACTTAGTATACATAATTTAGAATATTTTTAAAAGCATAAAAAATGCAATTTTCGGTCATATCATTGTATACTATGGAATCTATATTTAAAAAATATAAATTTGATGTATATAAATCGAAAACGGTTGGTCATGGCAAAATACCTAGCATACCGTTACATTTTACGAGGAAAAAAATTATAAAGTAACCTTCTAACATTTCGAAATGTATTCCACTGCACGTTGTTTTAAAATAGATATTTTTCTAGTTTTTTCAGGAATAACTCAAAAACATCAAAAAAGCCAACGGCATCTGTCTACCTCTAGTATTTAGTATAATATTTATTTATAGTAATTCCAAGTCGAAAGAAAGTTGTTATTGACCTGTCGTTGTTGTTGAACGCGGCGCGTCTGTTGTTGAAAGTTTTGGCTAACACCAGTTCTACTGGAAGCTTTCTAATATCCTGAGGCAGGAGGAAGACTGCGCCCGGGTACTTATTATTTTTTGTCCCTTTACTGTAAGGCAGACAGAGCGACGGTGGATGGGATGTGAAAATTCTACACATAAGAATTCCCAAATGAAAAAATTATATTGGGGTATGACATTTAAAAACTCAAATTTGATTTTGATTCTGGGAAAACGAAGCACCCTATATATTTGAAAACTACATGAATAAACATTTTAATGGTTTCAAGAAACTTTTATATCTGACATTTTTTATATCTGTATTATGCTGTGGTAGTTATAAACAAAAATCCTGTACAGTAAAAATACATCATTACAATGTATTGGTGATTTAATTGTGATACCTAGATATAATTTTGTATTTATAATGGAATGAAATTTATATTATTTATATTAAAATAGACCATTTGCCATTTATTAAGAATGATCAGATTATTTAATTTCAAATAAATTTGCTGACTGATTGCAGTTAATAAATGCATTATGATTACTTAATAGTCTTGATGCATATAAAACGTAAAATTGATAAATGCGTATTAATTTTTCTTTCGTTTCTTTTCATTTGTTGTCCTTTTAAAAAATTTTCAGACCTAAAATTGGACATTTAGGTATTACTAAAAATGTTTTCAAAATTACATTATCTGTATACCTTTTGAACTTAACTCACAAATTCAATAGCATCTGCTGGGCTTGAGAATTTAATCATATTTCATGCATCTAAATTAAACAAAATTTACATAGAGATTACTTAATACATAGATTTCGATCTTACTACCTTAGCTTTATGTACTATGTTTATGTTTAGCTCTTAAAGAACTTTTTTAAACAACATTCTAGGGAATATGCCAGAAATACGGAAATTCAACTTAGATAAGATGACAAAACAACAGAAAGGCTTGATATCTGTGAAATTTTACTGAGCTGATTAAATTAAAATCTACGATTTAATGCTGTAGGTACACAAACTTATTGTTATATCAGTACAACAAGAGAAACGACTGTCTCTAGAACAATATTATGAGAAATGCAAATGGCTTATGTTCACATGATATCCGAGGCAGTACAAACTTTACCTGTAACTGAAATTTTCGTTTTCAATTCCAACTATTTTGCTGAAACCAACACGCAAAAGAGGCGACGCGGCGCTCGGAGTCTGTATATTTTAATTAAAGTGCAGGATAGGGACAGAAATCCCTGTTCTTTACCTATATAATCTTATTTTTGCCTTACCAATCAATAAAAAAGATGTAGTGTTATGATGAAATGAACTTGCACTAGTAAATGTAAAGTTCTAGTAGAGTAATTCTATTTACACAAAATTATACATGTGAGGTGAACACTGTCTCGATTTGCACTTTTAGAACTCAGAGGTTATTGTTGCAATGGTTTGCTTGACTCTATCAACTTCGATACTTCGATGGATTACCTGAGGTATAGAGTAATTTTGTAATTTACATAGGGAAATCTTGGTAGGGTACAATTCTGGCGAGTCGTGATTGGTAACGGGACAAACGTAACTGACCTGAACGTATTTACTAAGAATTGATAATAGGTATAACTAAATAAACAATTACATTAAAACAGTAGTTGTTTTTATAAAATTTTCATTTTAATTTGTTAACATAGCAATTGTTACCCCACACAGTGACTTCTTCAGATGTGAGTATATTACAAATAAAGTTTAAAGCATTGAACAGTAGTGTATACAGAGTTATTCAGAACCTATCCGAAATAAAATTTGGGGATGTTCAACATACATGTAGAAGTGTGGTAGTGCAAAAAGAAATTTTTTTGGCGGGGTCTGAAAACTATTTAAACATTTTTCATTGCACGCCGCTGGATACTGGTCCACTGTAATGGAGTGACCTTGGGACTGACAATGCAAACTAGCTAGCACGAAAGAAACCGGCGCGCCCGGCGCAAAAAAGATTTGCAGCGCTTTTACTTTAAAATAAACTTAAAGATAGATAGACGTTCCAGGTACAAAAACCTTGTTTACTGTTTTTTGTCGGAATGTGGTATATCCGATCTTGTTGAAGTACAGTTGCCCATCTACTTAGTCCTTTATAATGGTATAACTTTAAACATTGTTTACAGGAAATCCTAATTACTTTTATTACAATTTTTTTGGTGATATCGATTTCTTATTATTTAAGGATGCACATATCCTCAAAGTTTTTCAGATGAGTTCTGAATAAGGCTGTATAGGTACAAGCATATTGGATTTAGGTACATAAAAAGGGATTACGGTTTTCTAAGAAATTGGGTTCTGGGTTATTTATATTAGTAGTTTGTAATATTAATTTAATTAGGGAGAAGTTTAGTTTGTGTCTCCTTTCTTCTCGGTGTGCAAAATCTTGTAATCTTCGTTGAAAATATGGTTTTCTTCTATTAAGTGTGTTGCATTTGTTGAATCCTGCTTTTTCTTACTAAAACTTATTTTATGTTCTTTTATTCTTCCCTCAAAGTTTCTTCCTGTTTGTCCTGTATACATCTTAGGGCAACTACCACATGTTAGCTTATATACTCCCGATTTACTGTTAGAACTATTTTTGTCTTTTGCATTGTTTATAAATTTACCTATTGAATGATTAGTTTTATGTTACCTTGTAATTTTGTTTTTTCAAAAAGGGTTTGATTTTTCTGTGGGATAGACTGTATATATCAAAATTTTAAAACTATTGTTAATATTATTCGTTTTAGGGTATACTTCTTGAATTTCCTTATTAAAAGATTTTTTATAAATTACTTTTAACTATATTACTTTGACTATAACAATAAATTTAATAAAACAAAATTCCGGTTTATATTTGATCCACCCTAGTATTTGACATGAATGAAATAAATTTCTACTATTACAATGCCATTGTATTGTCTAATTTAATTAAATCAAAAACTTCTCTAAGCCAATACCGAAAAGAATATTTCATTATTTTAGACTAATTATTTTTCGAGAATTTCAGTTACTCAAACAATTTTAAGAGCCGTTATCTCAACACCTATATCATAACTTCATGACTGCACTGCCTTCATTAATAAAATTTACATACCTTCTTTATGTCTTCTCTACTCCCACCATTTGAATAATAGAACATTTTCACCACAAGTACCACGTGTTTAACCCTCTTTATGCCACGCCTTCGCATGCCCGTTCCTTGGTGAACCGCAATTCATCCTGCTCGGGGCAGCCGACAGGACAATTCAGTTCGGCTTAAATTCTAGAGTATACAGGGTGGAGCAGTTTCGTTGTGAAGATAATCATTAGACTTATAAAAATGATAAGATAGCAATTTCTTTATCAATTTTGTGAGACCAATTACCAATTCTGTCAAATCTCCCCTACATATATCCATTCGTTTTTGAGTTATAAACCGATGTTGAGTCCCAGGCTGTAAACTTTGCCTATCTAATTTTGTGCAAATACATTAGTACATAATAGTATGGGGTTTTTACACTGAAGAATACGTCTGGCATTTATAGCCTATCGCCTCAAATAAAACCCTAAATAATATATTTTAATATCTGTTATATTCAAAACAAGTTGTAAATCTAAATCATATATATACTTTCATGTCTGTTGTATTCAAAACAAATTGTAAACCGATTTGCTATATCAGGCATAATCAGTAATTCAGAAAAACCCCAGATTGTTTAGTTAGGTCCGAGGCTAGTTCTATTCTTAATTCTTGGTAAATACGATTAGGTCAGGTACTCTGGGTCCATTGCCAATTACCAATCTCTGCCAGAATTAGTAGCCAATAGAATTGTTAGAAACTCTCCCTTCCAATATTTGACTGTGTACATAAATCTATATTTAAGTAATCCAGTAAATTAAGAAGTAGAATTCAGCAGTATTTTTCAAACCATTATTGTAACCGTCACATCAGAGCTCTCGAAATGCAAATCGAGACAGTGCTCACATACCAACATAACATGTATAATTTAGTGTAAATAGATAGTATTTTATTTACTAGTGCAAATTCATTTCATCAACAAAAATTATTATGTTTTTAACACACACACAACCCACAACAACCGATATACTATTTTTTTATATTTCTGAAGGCTTCGGTTACTTAAAACAATATTACTTATAGGAATGAAAGCTGTAAACACAGCTTTCGGAGGAAATTCAATGTAATATCTTCTTATATGCTGACTGGTTGTAGGATTATAAAGCTAAGTATAAACCAGTAATGATTTTTTTAATGGAAAGCATAGTAGACTTTTAACACCTAAAAAGTTTATTCTTTGTGCTTTCTAAAAGCATATACATATAGTATCAGTTATATATGAATTACAAATGCTAAATTTGTTGCAACAGATTCGCTTCTAAACAAGAATCGCCCAGTTCGAAATGAAGCAGTTGAAGTGGTAGTTTTAGGTGATTTGCAGATGGACAATAATCAGTCGGTCAAAGCGGTGGTGTCTCAAGCTTCTGGCGTATCCAGTTCAAGTATTCTTCGAATTTTGAAAAAATACAAGTTTCATCCATTTAAGATGATGCTGGTTCAAGAGTTAGGTGAAGATGATTTTGATCGTCGTACTCAATTTTGCCAATATTTTATTGAGCGCCGCCTACTGAATCCAAATATTGTCCACAGTACGTGTTTCTGAGTCAAATGCACATTTATGTTGAATGCCGAAATGAAAAGACACAATTGTCGCTATTGGAGTGATACTATTCCTCATTTAATCAGGAAATTTCATCCTCAGCGTCCTCAAAAATTGAATGTTTGGGCCGGAATTTTGGGCAACCATCTTGTTGAACCGTTTTTAATTCAAGAAAATCTCGATGGGAACACCTGTTTACAATTATTGGAAGACACGATTGACCCTCTGATAACAGACATTTTAGAGAGTGACGACAGTTTAATAGAAAAAGAAATAACTGCCCAACAAGATGGCGCAGCCCCTTACTATGTTGTTGTTGTGCGGCAATTTTTGGATGAGCATTTCCAGGGCATTGGATTGGTAGAAGAGATCCCTGCGAATGGCCACCAAGATCACCTGATCTATCCCCTTTGAACTTTTTCCTGAGGGGCCATTTGAAATCACGAGTGTACGCCACGCAGTCTGAAACACTAGAGGTGTTGAGTTAGAGAATTGTGGATGAATGCCGATTAATAACACCGGATGTCTTTAGTAATGCTCGAATAGAATTTGAAAACAGACTGTATTATTGTTTGCAACTTAACGGGGTCATTTTAAGCAATACATTAAATATACAAATCTCAACCGATTCCAGTGCGCCGGTGTATTTGCAATGGAAAGGATGTGTTAAAAGTAGGATACTTCCATTTGAAATTTAAAAGTAGGGGTTGGTGGGGTTAGAGGGTTGAACGTATCAAGTTGGCTTGACTGTTAATAATGCTCCCCCCCCCAAGAACAGAAATCTACTGATCTCAGCGAATTCTAATTTTTTCCGGTTTTATAATTATTATAAAGGGGTCAAGTTTTCGTTGAAAGGCCCTGTATATTCAGCAACCTTAGAAAACAAAATTAGAGCTACAAACACGACCGTACACGGTAGAATGTAATTCTGAGAGATGAAGATACGTCACAGCTTAGCCTAAGGCTACTAGATAGATAATGATATACAAGCTGAACGATTCGCCATATCGAAATCTACTTAATTGTGTTTTTCTTTGTGTTTCGTTGGCAGTGAATTTTACCATTCCAGCTCCATGATGTGGATAATATTTTGTTCTAAATAACATTTATCACGCAAATTTATAATCTTTCTTGATTAATATATCCTATACATCTATACATTAATTAATGAGTACAGGATTGACATGTCTTCATATCATCAATTTTCTCGTTAATAATTCTCGCAATAGGTTTACGCTAGTACTGTACTCATTTCGCATTTCATTACGTTTTTGTCACTGAAAATGATCAAAATGTCTTTATAGCTGCCTCATATTTCCTCTGCGGACTTTGCTTGATTTACCTAATTCATTGGTTTTAACTTTAGCCATCCAACTTCATCATTTCACATAGTCTTGCCACAAAGGAAGGATGATGAATTTTTGATGTACCCAATTTTTTTTTTTTTTTTTGTTATTTTGGTAGTTTTAGTGTAACTTTAAATATTACAAATAGTGTACTCTTTTTTTTTTCTTGCAATTCTGCTTAACTCCTGCCAGATTTTACTTTTTATTTTCCTCTTTGATTTTATGTAAAACCGATACCGATGAGCAGATTATTTTGTCTACATCATTGCTCTAAATTAGCAAAATTAATGATTTAGTCACGAAATTTCCAAAGGAAAACCTGCGGATTTTCTTTCTACTCTGCTCTTGTTTACACCATTTCGTCCCAAAAATGTCAATGCTTACTTATCACTCACTATAAACCTTTAATGTGAGATGAGTGTTTTCGTATGGTTTTGGTCCTTGTAGTAATCTGAGAATTAGTTTCTATAAATACTTTATAGCCAAGAAAATGTATTACTTTATCCAAAGAATCAATAAGACAAAATATTCTTGTGCGACCATTCTAGCAAAATGAGGAAAATAGGATGTTGTACCAGATTGCTAGTTCATTATTTAAGAATTTGCCTTTTCAAAGCTATTCTGATGTTCTTCCTGTGGAATATTTCAGTTAATACCAAAACGTTTATATCGTTGAAGATTTTACCAGTGAGAAAACGAGGAAAGGAAAGCAAATTATTTTGTATAAAATATTGGAATGAAAGAATAGATTTTTTTACTGAATTCGTTTCCCACTTATGGAATTTCTTTGCAACAGTAATGTGTTTTTTCATATCTATATCTAACAAATAAAATTACATCGGCATTCTCAAACTGTATTGTCAACTCAAACTAATTTGTCTTAAAAAAATGAAAACGTTAAAATATTTAATAATTACAAATAGCAAAGATTAGATAAAGATTAACGAAATATGTCAGCGAAATATAAAAAAATATAAACAAGACGTACAAAGTATATAAAAAAATCATAAAAACTACTGATTTTTAACAGCTTTAACATTGAGATTTCAAAGTCCGGGACTGAGGTGGTGGAGGGAATACGTCAAGTGTATTTACTACTCTATCATCAAATGTCAAATTAATTTGCATAATAATAATAATAATAATAATAATATCTCTACCCCTCATTCTAATCACAAGGATTAGCCCGAAAGTCTGAGACTTGTGTGGGAGAGGGGGCGGCATATTATTATTTCGCGGGCATTTGCGCCTCAGGAACGACTTACGTTGGTAGGCCCTAACCACCATACAGTGCTGGAATGAGGGAAACCTGGAAAACCTCATTAGTTAGGGGGACAAGTCAAACATCAACTGATTTTAATCTCTCACATTAACACCAAGTTGATTTTCTTCCCATCCTAGGCCATCGCCAGGATGGTTGCCAAGCCATCCCTGCGAATAAGCCTTGATCTACGAGCAAACAATTTAATGAAAAATTGTTTGGCGGAATGGGGATTAGAACCCACGACCTCTGGGTTGAGCGATCGAGACGCTAAGCCCTGAGCCACCTGCTCGGTACATAAGTAATATAAGCAATAGTAAATAAGCATTTAGTAAATATTAGATAGGACATTATTATGGAAGAATAAAAAAATGCCTATTTTGAAAGATAATTTTGGTGGACTAAAACTCCAATAATTGGAAAATATAGGAATTCAAAAAGTGAAACTTCTGTCATATATTAACAAATCTTTTAAATTTTTTCGAAACAAGTATATACCTACTACTATTTAGGCATGATTACACAAAAGTTGCATTTCATTTTTTTGAGATTTTTTAATTTTTTATTCATGTTTTTGCCATGACTTTCTTGTCGCCCTGTAGAATCTAGTTCAATTTTTGGCACAGAGTTTAAAATAGTCACGCTTGATCAACATTCACCTTAAATTAGGGTTCAGTAGTTGCTAGCATAACCTGAAAATTTAAAATTTCGTAAATAATCCACATCCAGGAAAACAATTTTTAGAGTTAAATAGATAGCAGTGACGTAGTTTTCCACATAACACCAAAATACTATACTACACTCGACGCGCGTTTTGCCAACAAAGTTGGCAACATCTGGAGATGATTAAAACTGATCAGCTTTTAGTTGGCAAAACGCGCGTCGAGTGCAGTATAGTGTTTGAGTGTTTAGTGTTAGAGAACTACGTCAGTGTTGTCTTCACACCAAATGTTCCAACCTCTTTCAAGATTAAATAGGTGGGCTATCAAAAGATATCTTCATTTAATATAGGCTATTATACATAAAGTACCCTTTATTTAAATAGTAGAATATAAAATTAGCATAAAAATATATGGTTACATTTAAAAACTGAACTTGATATGTGAGACCAGAAATAGTGGAATAGCTGAAAATATTTTTAATTTGTAAATCTTGAAAAATTTGACATGGTAAAAGAAAATTCCTATATCCCTCGTTTTTCGCCTAGATATTGAACTCCTGCACACTAGTGGGACACCCTATATAATTCTCACATATTTCTTATTTAAACATAGTATACAGGGTGAGTCAATGAAAAGTTTCATCATGGTTTCAGTTTTATCTGTCAAAGGATTGGTTTCCATGGAAAATCTAGAGATCGGACGATTTTTTTGAAGAGGATACATTTTTATAGTATAGGCATTTATACAGTGTGTTCTAAAAATGAGAGGTTTACCACAACTTATATTTTTTAAATAGAACACCCTGATAAGAGTGTTTATTTGTGGCATTGTTTAATTACTCTCATTTATTTGAGTATTACGCCACCACTGAAAAATACAAAAAAAATAATAATCAACCTCTGCCCCGACGGATCAGTGAAAGATTGGTTTTTTGAAAAGTATGTTTGCCTAATCAATAAATCTCACACTAAAAAGCAGATTAACAATATAAACATTAAACACATGACTAAAACATTGGAAGGAGATGCCGAAAACTATTTCATGAAAATGTATTTCACTGTATCTCGCCACTACAAACATTCACTATGCCCCTTAGGCAATCACGTCGCCAGATCATTCATCGATTCCAATACCTATGGCAGTCTGACGAGATCATAACAAGATCGAAACCGGTCATTGTCTGGTATTTGGTCTTGATGAAGGATGTGGCGACATCCATGGAGATGTTGATGTAATGCAACGCCAGTCGGGGCATAATGCCCGTGGAGTAGTTGTTTTCGGCATCTCCTTCCAATAATTAAGTAGGATTGTCTTCCTCAAAGACAATAGAGGTCGCTGTAATGGCATCTGCTTTCTGCAGATCGTTATCTGTCTGTCAATTAGACAATAATTGTCAGACAGGTAGTAGCAAAGACCCAAAGAGGGCACTGCAGTGTATTTCACTGTATCTCGCCACTACAAACATTCACTATGCCCCTTAGGCAATCACGTCGCCAGATCATTCATCGATTCCAATACCTATGGCAGTCTGACGAGATCATAACAAGATCGAAACCGGTCATTGTCTGGTATTTGGTCTTGATGAAGGATGTGGCGACATCCATGGAGATGTTGATGTAATGCAACGCCAGTCGGGGCATATTGCCCGTGGAGTAGTTGTTTTCGGCATCTCCTTCCAATAATTAAGTAGGATTGTCTTCCTCAAAGACAATAGAGGTCGCTGTAATGGCATCTGCTTTCTGCAGATCGTTATCTGTCTGTCAATTAGACAATAATTGTCAGACAGGTAGTAGCAAAGACCCAAAGAGGGCACTGCAGTGTATTTCACTGTATCTCGCCACTACAAACATTCACTATGCCCCTTAGGCAATCACGTCGCCAGATCATTCATCGATTCCAATACCTATGGCAGTCTGACGAGATCATAACAAGATCGAAACCGGTCATTGTCTGGTATTTGGTCTTGATGAAGGATGTGGCGACATCCATGGAGATGTTGATGTAATGCAACGCCAGTCGGGGCATATTGCCCGTGGAGTAGTTGTTTTCGGCATCTCCTTCCAATAATTAAGTAGGATTGTCTTCCTCAAAGACAATAGAGGTCGCTGTAATGGCATCTGCTTTCTGCAGATCGTTATCTGTCTGTCAATTAGACAATAATTGTCAGACAGGTAGTAGCAAAGACCCAAAGAGGGCACTGCAGTGTATTTCACTGTATCTCGCCACTACAAACATGACTAAAACGTTTACGTTTCGAAAATTTATACATTGTCGTTATAAAAACTTTAAGTTTGATTGACTTACAAAATAGTAAGTATGACAGTTTGTAATTTATTTTGTTTATCTACTTCCATGGGCGTAAACATGTTAGTAGATTTTCATTTTATTTTGACTTAACTCGTCTTTAAGAATTGATAACCAACAACTCTCAAAATTTATAGAAATATTGGATACCCATCTGTTTCCATTTAATAAATTAGTCGCGAATGTAAGTTTTCTTTTTATATTGTTTTATTCTTTATCTAAAATTTTAACTGGCTTTCACTACACCCTAAGGCCATTTTCCCAAGCATGTTCACAAATTTTTGACTTTTCAAATTCTCTCCTTTTAATATAGTCTTTATGTCCCCCTATCCGAAAATTTAGAGGTCTTGATGTTTCACCCACATAATGTTTATTACACTCACATGGTACACTCTAAATGCAAAAATAAAGTTCAAAATAGGTACCGCATTTGCAGTGTAACATGTGACTGTAATAAACATTATGTGGGAGTAATGTGTTGGAGAAAGACTTTGAAGTGAATGAAGCCTAGGAACGAATGGATATTCTCTTTCTAACTCATTATTCCTCGAACACTCTTTTATGTATATCTCTCTCAATATTAGATCTATATCCATCTAACGAACGCTATGTCGATGTATTCGTGAGAGGACGTTCTATCCAAATCTCTAAAAATACACAGAGTTACTCTTATTTATTTGGGTATTATGCCACCACTGAAAAATACAAAAAATGAATAATCAACCTCTGCACCGACCGATTAGTCAAAGATTGTTTTTTTTTTTTTGAAAAATATATTTGTCTAATCAAGAAATCTCACACTAAAAATCAGATTAACAATATATAACATAAACACATCACTTAAAAACGTTTGTCATGTCAACGGTAACCATTTATGGTCAACGCTACCTTACTAATCCTAAATCCATCAAACCCTATACCACAATATATTTTTTTTCAATATGTTAATTTATTAAAAAAATATTTAAAAAAGTGATTTTTTTGTTTGAATTCCCTGTATTTTGTAACCGGAAGTACAAATCTTTATATAACGAATTATTATTAAATTTGAAAAGCCCTCTAAATTAGTGGGCTTTCAACGTAATGGAATGTTGATAATTATAACATTCCATTATGTTACACTCTGTATTTCAGAAAATACGGTCAATCCATTAGATATCCCGGGATGATTTGATCGTTATTATGATTATGTATCCCTCTAATTTAGAGCATAGATTATTAAAATAGGTTGTATAAGTTTGCAATAACTAATTTTCCGCTATTTAATGATTGTTCAAAATCAATATCGTCAATATAATAATAGCCCAACTAACTTTAATCCACTTTCAGGTGAATCGGTGCATAAACATGCATGCAAATGAAATACTCCTCTTTTCAGCTGTTTAGGTGAGCTGGAAATTTGGTTACTTTAAACGAAACCTTTATAAACAGTTTTAGCAGATTGGAAAACTTCAGCGTTTCCAGACTATGTAAATCATAAAGAAAATAAGGTCAAGTTATAAAATGAAGTATCACGCTACACTTCATATATGGAAATTTAGTACGAAGGATCTGATTTACATTTAAAAGCCTAAGCGTGAACAATTCAGCAACTTTGATTTATCACTGATTATTATACAAATTATGCTTTCAGTATATAAATCAACTTAATTTATCATGTATTTCTATATTTCTATTATGGAGTTGTGTAGTGTAGTCAATTATTGGCCAAAAATGTTTTAGTGCGCATGACAAACATTTTAACCCATAACTTTTCTCCACTTCGTATGATATTCTAAGTATTACTTGCCGTTCTGCTATTCCTGGATTGTTGGATTTTGCATATTTTAAGTTATGGTTAAGATATGGTATTACTTTATATAAGCATTCTCTTAGTGAAGACTAAACTAGACTTTTGTAAATGGATTTATGAAATTTTTTTGCCGTTAAAATTATTTAAACGGCATCACACTCTTTATATCTGGTTAATCCACCATACAAATTTAACTAATTTATGATGGGTATTTACAAAGGGAAACAATTATATAGGATTATGTTTATTCTGCTTCATTATTTCCTACGCAGCCTTTACATTTCTTCTAGAATGTATGTAACCTAATAATTCCTTAATATTATTCTGTTGCGCCAATTACAGTTTATGCAATTTCTTAATTTTGGTTCCTGTCGGATTTCATAAAGAAGACACTGGTATATTTCTGGTTTATTACATGCCACAATAAGTTTATTTATATTATATTTCATTTTCTATTATTATAAAAATAACTTTACGGTGTTTTTTAACTTTAAAAACTTTAAAAATCTTCTAGATTTTTAAAGTTTTGAGCTGCCTTGAGCTTTTCTATTGAGCTGCCCTGGTATCTGGATTATCCGTGAGTATTCAATGGAAATTACTACGAGGATCTAGAAACCTAGTTTACCTATATAGAGACCTATAATATATGGATAATTCGTGAGTATTCGATGGAAATTTCTACAAGGATCTTGAAGCCTAGTTTACCTATCTGGCCGCGGCGTGCTGGTCAGTCAGTGTTAATCAGACAGCGATCAAGAGCAAATAAACAATACTTAAGTGAAATAATTGCGATTTTCGAAGTGTTCTCTGTGTGTATTAGATTAGATATTGTACAAGAAGGGTTGTGTATTGTATTTGAAGTGTTGAATAAAGATTGTTATTGTTCTATAAAAGTCTCACTTATCTTTAACACCCCGGAAGGAGTAACAATATTATCGACCCGATTTCAAAAAAGTACCTATATTCAAAAAAAGTCCACAGAACACAGAAGTAAACAGAATATTTGCTTTATATTATTGGACAAAGCAGCCATCTTGTTTATGTCTTTTTTCTCAGCTTTTCGTAGTAGAATGAAAACAAGAGTTATCATCCTTGTCTGCACATTTTAATTTTGGGACTTACCCTTATCATTACTTATTGAAGCAAAAGCTACATAAACTTTTGCAAAAAAATGCATTAGAATAAAAACTTATTCAAGCCCAAATCACATTAAATTGGAAAAGTTAAAGTGGCCAGTCTTGTTGCAGTTTCGCAAAAACCACTAGTTTTTTTAATGTACAAATATACATAAGGCCAGCATAATATGAAGTCTAATATTTGCATATTCTAAGATGCAATTTACACCGATGATAAATATTTATAATTGATACTATGTTTTTACCGTAGACCGTTCACTGTTAAATCCTTCAGCTAACACGTAGGATAACTTTTTTAATAATGTTTACGATACAAGTTTTGCTTTATAAAAGAATTACTCGTACTTCGGTTTTATTAAAAACATATAACTTACCTATATATATCTTCAGGGTGTCCCAGTTTTATGTTGACAAAATTCGGGTACATGTGAAACCAGTAAAAATAATGGGACTTTGCTATATAAACTGATCGGTTTCCGAGATACAGGGTGTTGAAGTTGAAAAACAATTTATTTTTTTATTTATATCTCTGACAGTAATAAAACAATTGTTTTCAAATTTTATTTATTAGATGCTACTATGAATCTTTACTTCCACAAAACAATTCAGCTCGATGAGAATTACCAGTGGCGTCCAATTTGCACTCTTGGGATCCTTGTTCTAAAAAATATATGTTACACCACTGACTAACGTTTAAAATAAGATGATATTTCGATGTCCCATCCATTTCTCTACAAAAAAATATACTTATATTTTTTTTTTACAAAACGCGCCGTACGGAGTAAATCGATATATTATGAAACCATCTCATGCCCTTTCCTAATGGGAAAGGACATGAAACTTTCGATGGAACATCGAAATATCGTATTATTTTAAACGTTAATCAGTGGCGTAACAAATATTTTTTTAGAAAAGGAGTCCCAAGAGTGCAGAGGTAATTCCCATCGAGCTGAAATTTTTTGTGGAAGTAAAGTAAAGGATAAAAAAAGAAAAAGCAGTCAAATTCAACAGTTTAATGAAGAAGGTAATATTTTAATAAGAATAACAAAATTGTTCAAAATGAGCACCTTGGACCTCCTGAAAGTATAAGAACTTATCAGACATCTCCTGGCGCACTCATAGAACACTCATAGATGAACACTCATTGGTGACTCTCTACCGAAATTTAAAAAATTTTCTGGTTGGTAATAAACGTCCAATCCACCTGTTAGGATAAAACTTATCAAGGAAATTCCTAACAACTTTTTTTAAAATAATGTAGTGACACACCGTTCTGTTGATACGACCTTGCGATTCATGGACATTATTCTAGGAGATCAATCACATCATAAGACCGTTTTTCATTGAACAAAATTTGATAGAATATTTGGACATACCTTGACTTTTAGAAAATAATATTTAGCCTGCGCATAGCCGAATTAGTCCAGAAAAATAAACTGTTGAATTTGACTGCTTTCTATAAACGCTTATAACTTGAGAAGGGATGGACCGGTTTAAATTTCTCTCAACCAATCTCTCTTTTTTGTTACAGTTTGAAAAATCTCGTAATGTTCAGCACTGCTAGTATATACAACAATGAATCTAAGCTCCTGCACGAACTGGTTGTGTGCCAAACGCGACGGCAAAATTCCGAATTCAACGTCGGATTACCAGTCTGTAGTCACCTCGGGACCAGGACCAAGTCCTGGAAGTTCAAACTCTTGTGACGACGTCGTGCCTCCCGCAAAAAACTGCTACCGATTGGTCGTGTTAGGTAAGTTGACTGGTATTTTATTGGGCAATCTAAGTCGAGGAGAAAATGTAGTTTAGATAGATCTGGAATTATGTTAGATCTAAATAGGGTTGACAGATTTTAGAAATGTTGATGTGAGATGTGGTAGTCCTCACGATTTTTTTTTGAAAATTAAATACTTTGGCATACATTTTAAAAGAGTCTGTACATTTTTTGTTAAATATTTTTTCTTAAATATTCCTCCCCGATCCAGACCGCTAAAGTATTAAACTCTGAACTGCTGCAGAGTTCTGTACCTCTGTACTGGTACTTCAGTTTTTATTGTTACATTTGTCGCACTTTGTTCTATATTCTTGTACTCGTACTGCATTCAAATACATATAAATACTAACTTTATTCATAACAGAACGTTTCATTCAAATAACTAAAAAATATCTACGAGGTGTTCTACCTAAAAAGTAAAAGTCAGTTCTGTCTTTTGCTATACCTACTTGTTAAAGAATTCCCGAAGGGAAATATAAAATCGACCTGCCTGAAAAAACTTACTGAAACGCTCCTTAGGAAACGTTTTCGTAGGAGGTGCTTGTTATTAGGTTAATCTTACATCGGCAGATAAAATTAAATGAGAAAGAA
The DNA here is from genome assembly GCA_963924545.1 of Pogonocherus hispidulus. Classification (NCBI taxonomy): domain Eukaryota; kingdom Metazoa; phylum Arthropoda; class Insecta; order Coleoptera; family Cerambycidae; genus Pogonocherus; species Pogonocherus hispidulus. The sequence goes on along the minus strand of OZ004692.1, from coordinate 26,943,077 downwards.
GTTGAGACGGACGCGACTCGATTTTCAAAGGCGAAATAGACGTACGGTCTCGAAAAAAAATCTCAAAGGATTAGAGAAAAAACGGAACTTTCGCGTGAAGCGGTTCTCGAAGCCGTAAAATTAGAAAAAGGGTCTAGGGAGTCCCGCGAAAAGTCGGGATTTCGACAGGGGTGACGGGGCCATTAGGCGCGAGGCCAAACGCCGGTGCTAGCCGTATCTCTCTCGCCGAACGGTAATCGACGAAAATTTTGCAGAGGTTTTTTGAAAAGGCGTTTAAATTGGGAAACGCGTAGGAAACGGGACGAAAATACGCCTAGGTATAGGAGAAAAGCTTAGGGAGACTTTTGCGATCCCCACTTGGAGGTTATAGCTTAGAAGCTTTGTCGATTTGGCGACGGAATTTAGAGCGAGTGATTTAAGTGATCGAAAAACTAAACTCTGAGCCACCGACCCGATTAACAATGGAATAAGGTATCAATCAACTGACCGCCACGACTTTGCAGGCACACTGTTGTTCTTTTGCTTGAATTTCCGAGAAGAGTTCCATCTTTCAGCTCATTTGTTGTTACCTTCTGTGTGAAAACAACCAAAAGTCGCAAGGCGTCAGAACACATAATTTCGTTGGCTATTGCGGATGATAACACGATCGAGTGATCTTTCTTGCAACAACTAAAGTGTTTTTTGTGGAACTAGTGTGGACACGTTGCTGCATCTTGCTGGAACTACATGTTGTCCAAATTCATACCGACCAATGCAGAATACCTGTATCAAATAAATATATCGGGAATACTCTGTGAAAAAGTTCTGCGACAAGTTAAATACATATTACTGTTTTTTTGTTAGATTTACTACATAATACATAGAGCGAATTATGGCATTGAATACAGTATCACTGATACTTTTACGAGTAATATATAACGAACTAGTCAAATTGGAGATGTTGAGCTAACTTTATTTTAATTTTCTGTAGCAAACCGCAGCATCAATCAACTTCTTAAATTTAAATAAAAAACCACATCCAATTTTATAATAGTATACATAAAACAATGTTCTATGTAAACCGCCTAAAACAAAATATTTGCATATTGTTTGAGCTTCGATTTTCTTTTTGATATCCAATCCTCCAATCTTCACATAATTCCCATAACTTGTGTATATCAGTTTTTACAAATAAAAAAATTACAATGTTAGGCAGGTTGAAATTTCTCACAAAGTCAGTACAGTTATTGAAACAAAACAAAGATCTCTACCAAGTGTCCTCATAACTTTCTAAGTTTATAGAAGGTATATATAAACGTGTTTCATCGAAAGAAAATGATTATAAGAAATGCATGTACTAATATCCCATAATATTTCATATTTTCTAATTTTCTATTTTCAATTTTAAGTAAAACAATAATATCAACTTCTTGATTTAATCTTAAGTACCCAGTTCCAAACTTATAAAGTTTGATTACAATAATATCAAGTGCGTTTTAACAGCTTATAGTATTCAGTAGAGAAAAACGTTTGCATTTGCTTTGTTCCAGGTTCAGCTAGGGTAGGTAAAACCTGCCTAGTGTCGCGATTTCTAGGAGGTAAATTTCAAGAAAGCTATACACCAACCATTGAAGACTTCCACAGAAAATTATATAGGATTAGGGGAGAGATTTATCAGTTGGACATATTAGACACATCTGGTAATCATCCGTTTCCCGCCATGAGAAGACTTTCATTTTTAACTGGTGAGTTTTTTTATGTACCTTTAACACATACATATACGGATACTTAAGAACCTCCGATCGAATATGTAGATTTATCCCTATCAAATGCACTTTGGTGATGTGATAAAAGGATACTGTGTTGAGAATCCAATACAATAACGGGATGTATAAACAAGTTCTGCTACTTGACAGATGGGATGTACAAGGTGTTCGCGTATATTTTGACCCCTACCTACAGGGGTTATTAAGAAAGTTAGAAAAAAACTTTAAATAGAAAAGTTGTTTGGTTTTCACGTATTATCTTTTGGCTAGATCGAAAAAATTGCATGTCGTAAATTTGAGGAAACGAATTGAAAATAATATTTTTAAATGGGACACCCTGTATAATTTTAGACGCTTGGGAAAACAATTTTTCTCTGATCTCAAAAATATATATTTTGTTGACATTTGCACTGACAGTTTTCGAAATATTTAATATTTAATGTTTACAATAAATCATAAAAAAATATTAAAAAACTAAAATATTGGAAAATGTTTAAGTAGCTAAGGAGGTTACATCGAAAATCGTTAAATATTTTTTATTACTGTTGGTTTCTACTGTTAAATATTTTTAGTTCTTTGTATTTTTTGTATTTTTTTATGGTACTCGCTGTCAAATATTTCGAAAACTGTCAGTGCAAATGTCAACAAAATATATATTTTTGAAATCAGGAAAAGAATGTTTACCCAAGCGTGTACAATTATATAGGGTGTCCCATTTAAAAATATTATGTTCAATTGGTTTTCCTAAGTTTACTACATGCAATTTTTTTTCGACCTAGCTAAAAGATAATACATGAAAAACCAAACAACTTTTGTATTTAAATTTTTTTTCTAACTTTCTCAATAACCTCTGTAGGTAGGGGTCAAAATATACGCGAATACCCTGTACATAACACATAACAACGAATAGTACGAATCTACATTATATCCACCATCTGTAAATGCCTTATTTTTAAATAAGGAGTAAAACAAATGTCAAACAGCTCCTCTCCTGGCTATATGCCACGCCGAGTGCTGAATTACAAAGAAAAAATTTGTCGTATTTTGTCTAACACAATTAGAATGAAAATACAAGAATTCGGATTGCAACGGAAATTACGAGAAAATACTGAACTGGACCTCATATCGTGGATGCGACTAATTGCAGACCGGTTTCAATCTTTTTATGATCTCGTCAGTGCGATATAAAATATAAATGGTCATAAGTAAATATGTGAAGACCCAAGTACTTGGCAGAGTTGTCTAATATTTTCTCCAAGCTTTTTTCTTGAAGATTATATATAGAAATATGTGCGTAAGGGAGTATCACTAGTCTCATAAACTAAAACATCAAACTTGAATGTAGCTTATGTATGTAGCTTTTTACAAAATGTATAAAAGCGGGAATGTACTATTTATATGTATTATATTTATCTTTGTTAAGAGATGTATCCTGGTGAGGCGGTTAAAATATTTTAATTGCGATTTTTCAGCTGAGAGATTCTATATTAAAAATTTGATTCTCCTGCTAAATAATTTCTAATTTGTATTTTAATTTAATTTTGTAATGCTATTTAAATTAATTTTCTGGCTGAGGTATTTTAAGCGTATATAAAATATGTTTGGAAAGAGACATCATCTTTTGGTTATTTCAAAATGACGCTCCTTTGAGGATGGTATAGCTTAGCTTCTTTGTACCTGTTTTTATTCTAACGATATAATCAAGTGTGTTCTCGCCAAAGATAGAAGTTTTTTTTGGAAATAGGACTCGTATTTGTTGCAGTAGCCTGTATGATGTCTTAATCTTAAGTCCTAAATACCAACCGAATAGGCTAACACAGTTATAGTAATGGATTTATAATATAATTTAATCTTAGACTTCCAGGTATGAATTTTGGACAGAATCATTAGATTCATTATGGCGCCAATAGCTTGTTCGCCGTTTGAATAAAATCTTACACCAAGAGAAGGAAACTTGTTTACCGTCTGAGGAAGTTCGTTACCACAAAAACAATTTACAGATGATATTGGAAAAGTTGTTGGCGGATAAAGTAAAAATTATTTCTTCCATAAAAACTAAAAAAAATCTTTGTTTTCTCTTGTTATTGTTTTTATTTTTCGAGGACTTTCACCCAGAATATATGGACAATTTCTGGAATATATGGAGTCTTCGCAATTTTTCAAGGTTACCTAATAGCTAAAAAGAATGGTTTTACACATGTATTAAATTAGATTAGTGACAGAATAAATATCCTTAAAGTAATGCCTGTAACTTATTTGTGGTGCGTTTTAATGATTCATAATTTATTTTGGGATTACACCACCTGTAAAATACAAATTAAATTACCAAATGAAATTGCAATTACAAATCAAATATGACTGGAGGACGACAGATATGACTGACGACGACTTGAGGATCAACTTTTAGGGAGGGAAATGCTTAGAAAAAATCTAGTTGACTGTTTAATTTCTTTTAAATTCTATTATAATAACTATTTTATTTAGACATAATTCAAAATATGATTTGTAAAATTACAGAATTTTGTATAAAACTAAAAAACTACTAATCCCAATCTCCAAATCTCAATCCAATTTTGGTGTAATCCCAAAAAGAACTATTATTCATCCAAAAAAGTGTTTTCTTACCTATAAATTTCCTATTTTAATTTATTTATATCGGATGGTTTTATATTGTTTTTAATCATTACATACTTACATAAATAAAAATGATGAAAAACAAAATAAAACCACCCCCATACAATGAAATTAAAATAGGAAAGTTATATTAGGCAAGAAAAGACCTTTTTGGATATATTTCTATCAATAATATAATTTAATACTTATGTAAAACCATTATTTGTAACTATTACGTAACCTTGAAAAAGTCCGAAAACTCGAACTAAACGTAGGATATTTGTCCATATATTCTGGCTGATAGTCCTCTAAAAATAAAAACAGTAAAAAGAGAAAAAAAAAGGGTTTTCTTGTTTTCTATTGAAGTAAAGGCAGTAAGTAAAAACAGTTTACATTGCTATTGATGGCCCCTCCACTAATTACGACTATTTTCTTTCAGTGGTATTCACAGTTAAATTACCTACTTGCAACACAGAATTGTTGTATAGCTATTAACTCGCTATGAAGGTTTGCCTGTGTATCACTGAGAATGACTAGATTTTCTGCTTAAAAGAGCAAAAGTAAATTATTGTCAATATCATCAATATTAAGATCTAGACATTTTTTGAAGGAAATGGAAGTTGGAGTTGGTTCACTGAATGGTTCAATCCGTAACACTTCAAAAAAGAATGAAAAGAAAGGTTTTTGTGAATTTATTATTTTTGACATTTTTGCTACCATATAGCTATTTTATTAAACGAAAATGCTTATAACTGGCATTATACTAGGATAATATTATATACTAATACTATACTACTTTAATTCTTTTTTAGTCTAAACATATTAAAAATATCAATAACTGCCTTAATCATCATCAGTATCGAAACAGCATAATGGAAATAATTAACCCTGGCATTCCAAATTGTTATTAAAATAAAAATAATTTACAAAGTCAGTCATTATACAGTCATATATGACTGTGCGTGTACACATACATTCATTGTTTTAATTCTATATTATATTATGATATGTATATATAGATACGTATAATATTAAAAATAAATCTAATAATAGGTTACATGAAAAATCAGTGGTCTTTCTTTTTATAAGCTTTTTAACAAATTTACCAATAAAAGAAGAAAATTTTCCTATATATGTTGCATCATGCATCAACGATCAAACAATTGCACTCTTTCATAGAAGAGATGTATTTAAAGTTGCATATTTTGTATTTATTTCGACAAACGAATTACTCTTTTCAGAAATATTTTTTCTATTTAAAAAAGTTTTATCATAGCTGTTTATATTTAAATGACTCACACATTGTTAAATTTATAAAAGATAGTACACAGTAAAAAATCCGACTGATTTTAACGCTGAATCCACACTCATCAATGTGTATATAGTCCACACTTGGCAGTGTTAGACATATCGGTGTATTATTACATTACATAAAAGTAATTTAACACAGTAAATTTTACAAGGTAATGTGTAATAGTTAATTATTCACCGTGTAATTATTCCGTATTTATGGCTGATTGATTCATTTTTAACACAGGGTTTTGTAAATTTTACTACAATTTATGAATACTTCTACAAACTTGGCGGGTATATCGTTCGTGTAATATGAGTTCTAAAGGTTTAGTTATTATACTACCCAGTTCGTGTTAAAAATAAGACTGCAGCAAATTACAATTACCATTTAGTAATTTTACCATTTGTCTTTTTTTACTGTGTAAATTCTTTAAGTATATTAATAGCTTTCTATTATATAGATACCTGTGTGCAAAACCTGTAAAATTTGTTTTAAAATAGAAATTAAAATTTACCTATACTCATTAGATACTTCCCATGTATCTTCCCTAGATGATATTTATTTATAAGATGATTCCTTCGAATGCGGAGAGAAGTTTCTTTTTAAATAAAGAACTCTTTATATCTGAATTTTCAGTTCCAACTGAAATTAATTTGTATTTAAACTATTCTAGACTCTCCGGATTTCCATTAAGGGGAAACGACTAATTTTCCATATCTTTCTGGATAAAAACTTCGTGCGGTACAGTACGGTACAGTACCGATACAAATAAGTAATAATAATAAACAATTTATTTTAGCAGTTTTGCTAGAAAATTTACAATAAGAGTTCACATTACATCACATTACACCACATTACATTAAGTCCAAGACATATAAAAACATATAAGCTTTTTAGTAAATACATTTACATTTATACTATATTTTATATCCCTAGGAAGAGCGTTAAAGAGACGCAGCCCCTCATTAAACAAATAGTTTGCCCGGTTTGTATCTTCAATGTGATAGTTTTCACCTGTTCTAATAGGGTAGGAATGCAAATTTGATCTTTTTATCAAAAACGTGTTAAAATAAGTTGGTGCTATACCTCTTTCTATCTTATATACAAGTACCAAATTAGCCTTTTCAATTCCTTGCCAAACATTGAGCCATCTTAATTCTCGTAACATGTCTTTTATATGCGTTCTCTTACCACAATTTAGTATTATACGCATGCATTTATTTTGCAACAGTTGCAATTTATTTATCTCGGTTTTATTTGCTGATAACAATACTGAAGCACAATATGTAAAATGTGGCAAAATAATTGTGTTAAAAGTAAGTGTTTTGGCCCATCTGGAAAGATTTGCTGAAATTCTATAAAAGTAGCCTACTTTCTTTCCTATTTTTTTACACATATATTTTAAATGGTTATTAAAAGATAACTGAGGATCTATTATCACCCCTAAATATTTAATTTCATCTGCCTTCCCTATATTACTATGGTTAATAGTAATATGAAAATTTTCAGAATTAAATCTACCACACTGAAGTTTTGTTCCCAACACCATATATTTTGTCTTTGCTGAATTTAACTTAAACTTATTTAAACACAACCAATTATACAAAATGTTTAATTCTGAGTTCATTAAATCAGTTATTTCTCCAAAGTTTGAGCCAGAAACTGAAATAAGCGTATCATCAGCAAAAAGATTTATAAAAGAATTTTTTAAATACCGGTATATATCATTGACATAAATCAAGAATAATTGTGGCCCCAATACACTGCCCTGGGGTACTCCATATACACTTTCTGTTGTTTGAGAAGTCTGATTTTCAATTTTTGTTCTTTGGCAACGATTGCTGAGAAAATCTTTAAACCACTTAATTGCTACACCTTTCACCCCATATCTACCTAGTTTCTGTACTAGCATCTCCCTATTTATTGTTTCGAAAGCTCTACGAAGATCCACAAATACACTCAACACAACATCACCTTCACTTATACTCTTCCTCCATTTTGCGCACACAAACTGAACTGCAGATTCACAGGAATGTTTCTTTCTAAATCCAGATTGACCAACATATAATAAGCTGTTTTGTTCAAAAAATTCTTGTAACTGTTCGCACACTACAATTTCGATAACTTTGTCCACAATTGGCAGCAGATTTATAGGCCGATAATCATTCGGATCCTTTGAATTTTTTATCTTTGGTACTGGTATCAACGTACTCATTTTCAGTTCCAAAGGCATTTCTCCAACCCTTAACACCGTATTTACCAAATTTAGCAGAGGATACCCAATAACATCAAACAATGATTTCAACACACCTACATTTAGGACCACATCACTAACAGCTTTGTTTTTTAAATTGAAAATAATTGTACGTAATTTATTTAAAGAGATTTGTCTAAACTCTAAGAATTCAGGAGATGATGGGGAATCTATTTTAAAATTAATATCGTAAGCACCTACAGGTGCATCTATAGTTTCTACAATATTTTGTATACTATCAACATAAAATTGATTGAAGTTTTCCTTGACGGTGCGAGTGTATGTTCCAAAATCAATGTCACTCCAGACTACAGCACTTTTCTGGTTGTTTATAATAGTTTTTAATGACTTCCACATATTTTTTGAGTCCCCTTTATTTAAATCTATCTTACGATTGTAGTATTCTTTTTTCCCTCTACGTATAGTACCTACCACTTTATTACGTTTATCTTTATACTTTTTCCAATCTTCCTCAGTTCTAGTGTACGAAAATCTTGTATATGCTTGATCCCTTTGTTTTTGAGCTTCTCTTATCTCCCTAGTAAACCATGGTTTTCTGGAATCCACCGAGTATGTTTCCTCTGGAGCAAACAAATTTACTGCATCTTTAATATTGTCATTCAGTACTTTGTATAGACTATTTACGTCAGTTGTATAATATGCCCAATCCTTTTCAATTAAACTAGTCTTTATCCTATGTAAGTTTACTTCATCCAAGTTTCTTCTATACATAAGCTTTTTTGTACAAGTCATGTTAACTTGAATACATGTTCCTATTATTTCATGATCAGTAAACTTTGCGAAGTTCCTATGTAATGGCTTCAAATAATGACAGTTTGTTACAACTAAATCAATTAGTGTCGAAGAATTTGCCGTTATTCTAGTATCTTTTTGTCTTATCTGTTTGTAACCGTTTGACTCTATTATATGTATAAGCTTACGTGTATGTATATTATCCTTCATTTTATAATTTATATTAAAATCTCCTAAAATGATAACTCTTTGAGAACTTATAATATTGTCATTTAACACATCATCGAAAAAGTCTAAAAATGTGTCTGTTTGCCCATTTGGTGAATTATACAAACATCCTATGCCATATGCCACGTTATGTATTTTGATACTTATAAATAAAAACCAGTAGTTATATGGAGAATCCGCTAATCTGTCAATCCTGTACTCAACCCCTTCCCTTACATAAATTAATATTCCACCTGTATGCCTGCTATTTGAATAGCCTACCACATGATTGTATCCTTTTATAGACAATTCACTGTCCTCTATGTCACTGGTTATATGTGTTTCATTTACTGATACTATCAATGGATTCTCATTATACATTAATTGAATTAATTCTTCTTTGTGTGTCGTAAAGCCTTCTATATTTATACCAAGAATAATGCCATTTAATTTGTTTGTGCTATAATTTGTTGATTGCTATATATAGGATACACCCGATTTGATTTTTTGAATTTGTTTTTGATGAGAGGCGCAACCTTTGTCGAATACTGTATGTTTAAAATCTATCTGAAGTAAATTGAACCGATCGTGTGCGTATTTACAATTTGTGCATTCTTGTTTATTTGCATTACATTGCCCTTTCTCACAATTTGGACCATTACAAATAGGGCAAATTTTATTATTAGTACATTTGTCAATTTTATGCCCATACCGCCAACATTTAAAACATCTAAGAATACTTATATGTTCATAAACCGCATATGACTTCCAACCAATAAATAGCCGTCCTTTGTTTAGGATACTGTCAAGAACATTGCCTTCTACTTCTATTATCACACTGTATGTATTCTTTTTAGCAGGTTTATATGTATGCAAAATTTTAATTTCTGAGTCATTCAGTAAGTTCTGCGTGTTTATAGACTTTAAGAAATTCACATCATTCAGTACAAACTCTTCCACTCCTACAATTTTAATTTTAGGTTTTTTATCTACGGCTTCCACTAAGTAGTTCTGTCCGAGTTCGTTTTGTGCTTGAGTTTTTAATATATCTAAAGATTTTTGTCTTCACAGCTGATAATGACTCTACCTTTATTTATTTCCTTTAAATTTCTTATAGACGCTGATATATCACTTGGATTTATTTTTTGAGTTACTTCTGTTTTTGTGGCCTTACTATCTTGGGTATTTCTTGGTTTTATAATTAATTTATTATTATTTAATGCCTCACTGTACAATTTTTTATCACTAGATTGGTCTCGGGATTTGTTTTCACTTAACACACTTAAGATTTCTTTAGTATTTTCTAATGTTTTAGTGATTATATCTTTGTTCTTTATCGCAATGTTTATCTCTGGAATACATGTGTCACAAAACCAAAGAAAATTTTCACTTTCAATTAAACTCTTATACAGTTGATCTTTCACTTTTACACACTGTAAATGGTATTTATTATTGCAATATTTGCATGTTAGAAACTTTTTACTGACTATAAAATTATCAGAACACAGCAAGCATGTTGTGCCTGCCATGCTGGCTAATAATGTAACTAAGTAACAAATATTTTCTTATACGTTTGGGAATTAATATATGTGGATATTTAGTTATTTAGCATCTGACAATATCAATGTTTTTTATACTATGCCGCTATAAGTACATGTACATTTTCAATACACTGGCCACTATGTAGATATAGATTTAAGTAATAATTATTATAATTTAATACCATTATAGTAATTAAAGAACATCACCTTGCTCCACTTATTTCGTCCGGTTGTAGAGTTCGATTTAATGTTTAACTAAATAGGCGGATTCATGTTTTAAGCACAGTATTTGTACAGGGTGTCCAAAATAAGATCCTCTATCCCCTTATCTCAGAAAGTATAAAAGGTAGAGAAAAAAGTTAAATATGAAAGTTTTTTGTTTTTACCTGAATTTTTCATTTTTATAGAAATAACTTAATAACTTTCTTGAATACAGGTTGTTCAGTTTCTCTGATCCAGGCATCAACTTTCTTTTTTTACATGGGACACCCTATATTCAATAACGTTTTTGAATTCTCCTTAAAATTCTAGGTCGACATTGTTAAGAGTACCCTATACCTATCATTTACCGTTACGAAGATATTACCATTTAAAGAAAAAAATCTGTAAAAAAACACCTGCTCAAAAAATCTCGGAAAAATAAATAAGACATCCAAAAAAAAGCCAAATAGGGTTTATTTCGAAGACAATTAGACTCAGAAATTACTTCTATGGATCGATATTACCTGATTAATATACAGGGTGTTTTTGACAGACAGCTCAAACATGTATATGTTAAAACTCCAGAAAATCGAAAATCTCTTATGGTACACCCTGTGTATTATTATATTTTTGGATTCTCTATTAAATTTTAACCATACTCTATATAACTTTCCCTATTCTTATTTTGCTTAGTTTTCAAGATATTGACGAAAATGTGGAAAAAATGTCAGCTATTAATCATTATCGGCTATTATTAAAAATATATCTACTATTATTTGGTATATTATAGTAAGTGTGCCTTAATACTGATTAAGAATATATTATTTTATTAAAAACTAATATTTGTTTACAATTATTTCATTAATTAACTAATATAAACAAATCTGTTTGTAACTTGAACCACAAATAACTAACAATAATCAACAAATAACAATAAAAATAATAAATTAAATCAAGTGTCATATATGTCCTCAATTTTCAACTATGCATGTTGTGTATATAACTGCTAGTTTTCTTTCCACATCCTGATTTTAATCTTTAAACCATCAACATTATTACTCTGAATTTGATAAACTCAGGCTTTCAATGTACCCCATAAAAAGTTATCAAGTGGAGTTAAATATGGGATCCTCGGCGGCCATTGGATATTTCCGTTTGGCCCTATCCATTACACAAAATAGTTCTTAATAAAATTCTTTACAACTGCAGTATTGTGGCATGGAACTCCATCCATCTGATAGATGATCTAATTGGCATCTTCTTCGGCATCCAATAAAGGTAAAATGCAAGTTTATAATGAATGCCATTTCCTGATATTTTACCTAAAGTACCTGTGACCATTTAAATATTGTCCAAGAAAGACAGGGCCCAAAATGTGATTATAAATAGCGCACCAAACATTTTCGTCAATATCTTGAAAACTAAGCAAAATAAGAATAGGGAACGTTATATAGACTATGGTTAAAATTTAATAGAGAATCCAAAAATATAATAATACACAGGGTGTTCCATAAGAGATTTTCGATTTTCTGAAGTTTTAGCATATACATGTTTGATCCATCTGTCAAAAACACCCTGTATATTAATCAGATAATATCGATTCATAGAAGTAATTTCTGAGTCTAATTGTCTACGAAATAAACCCTATTTACCTTTTTTTTTTTTGGATGTCTTATTTGTTTTTCCGAGATTTTTTGAGCAGGTGTTTTTTAAAGATTTTTTTCTTTAAATGCTAATATCTTCGTAACGGTAAATGATAGGTATAGGGTACTCTTAACAATGTCGACCTAGAATTTTAAGGAGAGTTTAAAAACGTAATTGAATATAGGGTGTCCCATTTAAAAAAAGAAAGTTGATGCCTGGATCAGAGAAACTGAACAACCTGTATTCAAAAAAGTTATAAAAATAAAAAATTCAGGTAAAAACAAAAAACTTTCGTATTTAACATTTTTCTCTACCTTTTATACTTTCTGAGATAAGGGGATAAAGGATCTTATTTTGGACACCCACATTTTGAATATACTGTCCACTATATGTAGATATAGGTTTAAGTAATAATTATTATAATTTAATACCATTATTGTAATTAAAGGACATCACCTTGCTCCACTTTTTTCGTCCGGTTGTAGAGTTTGATTTAATGTGTAAGTAAATAGGCGGACGAACCCTTCATGTCAGTGTATCTGTACATTTCGATAATTTGGCGGACCCGCCGGTCAAAATTTCGTTAACAGTTGCTTTTGTACCTATCAGTGGTAACTTTAAAAAATAGTTAATTATATGAATTACTTACTGATTATCTTTTATCATTTCGTTTTTCATGGCATGCCACAACAGAACATGACCCCACATTCAAGGTTCTATACCTTGGAACAAATTCTGAAATATCTCGAAAACCAGGATAATTAGGTATAGGAAAGGTAAATTCAGTTCGATAACTAAATATGAGAGGAAGCAAAAAACAAAGAAAATACAGGGTGTTCTATTTAAAATAAGCAAGAATTAACCCTGTATAAGACGTATAACTTTGTACTAATTTGCAAAATTCCTAATACAAGTAGCTAATACTCCCACCAAATTTAAAAATGCTGGCTGCCTTATTACCAGAGATTACCAGGTGCCTGGACATACAACCACGGTTTTTTCGAACCACCGACAACCAAAATTTTCGAAAAAATCGATTCATTCCAAAACGATTAAGGTAAAATTTCATGTAGACTCCGAAAAAGGAATATAGCCTGAGAATTGGGTCGCTTCAATTGTCCTACCATTAAAATTAATAAACATAATTTAGAAGATATGTTAGAAAGTGATAAAACTAAAACAGAAAAAAATGACAGATATGGGGTCTATAACATAAATACTACAAGTCTACTAGTTACAAGATATTCGCTTGTAACTACAAATCGTAGTAAATTCGGTAACACAACGAAGTTTCCTAAAAGTGTACGTGATTAATTTTTCAACTTGTCGACAAGTCGCCGGACAAGTGACAGATAGTTACAGAAAGTAATTATTTAGATTATATCTACTATACTTTTAAAAAATTAATTGAGGAACCCGTTACTATGTCGTAATTTAACATCTTGTAGAGCAATGAAAACACGTAGTATTTTACCACTATATATTTTTGTTTTTACAAAACTTTTGTGACTGCAGTTTCGACTTACAAAATCATTTTCAAACAGTGATTCAAAATAGATACAGAATAGAATAGATACATTGTTCTACTATACTTTTCCTTAAAACTAATAATAATCAAATAAACAAGTATTATTAACGCAAAGTTTTGTATTAATTCCTTCTAAAATAATCGATAAATTTTTGTAATCTTGCTAGAGCGAGTCTCATTTCGGGATTTTCTATAAAATTTTCTACCCTCCCTCTTCTCCAAATTCGATAACGTAACGATTCCAGGCTTCATGCCGCCACATTAACGCAGAAAAAAAGTCTTAATGAATCGAAATGAAAATCAGTATCTCATTCCTATCGGTCTCCTTGCAATTACCAACTCATTAAATAAAAGAATCACATGCAGGATTTTCGACAAATATGAATAAATTAAGTTTTGTGCAAAATTGGCTTTGACCATGTGCCTTCTATTGTTGAGATACTTTGAAGTCACCAGAAGGAATGCGAAATTTATTGAGTATAGACTAAGTTCAACACTATGTATAGTAGTATTTTATTTTGTTAGTATGTTACGCCATTAAATTTATCTACGATTATTCAACATATGACCATAACCATGCAGTCCATTATGGCCCACGGGGTCTAACCTTTGAGGGACTACATTAAGTTCTAGCAAAAAAAGGAAATAACATCACAAGTAAAAATTCGATTTCAAAATTAAAAAATCTCAAACAGTGTGCGTCCCATGGCAACCTGGTTCTTCTTCTTTTTTCTGTTCATCCGGGTCGGTCCCTCTGTATCAAAGCACTGCAGCCACAGGTAGGTCTATCTTGCATCCCACTAATTTCCTATTTAGCGAGTATCTTTGTTTTTTGCATAAAGTCCAAAAGTCTACTCGCTAAAATTTCCCTCAATTCACAAGGTCCCAAGAATGGTTTATTCGGGAGGGTTAGCTTCATAGGAGTGTAGCCCTCACATTCTACCCAGAATATCCAGACCCACCATACCGAGCTTTCTGGCAATCTTAAATTATAGAAATGGTTCTTGAGATGGCAGTGCTGTGTTATGTGCCCTGTCATATTCCCGAACGGAGGGTTACTTTTGGCCAGCATCTCAACAGTACATTTCTGCGAAAAATTTTCCATTAGTTATAAACCTTCCAACAGTGCCTTGGTATGTCTCTGCTCCAGTTTTAAGATACACTAATTCCTGTGTTATAGCGCTACCCATAGAGCCGTTCCGAGAGTACTCTTATAGGAGACTCCACAACCTGGTGCCTGTTTTCTGAAAGCCATTTCAGATATATTTCTAGCTAGTTCATCTGCACGTTCATTTTCTTTAATGCTTTATGACCTGGCACCCAACGCAGTCTCACTGTATGGTTTTCCGGTTCATTTACCAATTGCAGGCAACCCAAACAATCCTCGAACTAACTTTGTTTCAGTTCAAAGGCTATCTGAAAATATGTAAATGTAATGCCTCCTCACATTCTCCGTCAAACACGCCATTAATGTCTTTTTGGAACACTATAAGATAAGTCTCCAGACTAGAGCTTCTGCACCATCTAGGTCTCAGCCCAAATACTCCAGCTATTGTTCCTTTATCTGTTTTGGAGCCACATGTGAAACACACGAAGCTCGAATCCTCTAGAGAATATACATTCGACGAAATCAGAGATTTCTGGAGATTTATAGAAGTTAAACTTTGCGATCATTTAGTCAAATATCATTTCTAGGATAGGATCTGACATCAATGTATATCTTATTTTGGAATTTCCTGTTTCTTGGGAACTACCTGTCCAATCATTATTATTTCTGATTCGGTATACTGCTAACCTAAATCAATAATATTTAACCAATATGTCTTCATTATATTAAATGAAGACTATATTGGTACTTACCCGTCAGATCAGTTGCTCAAAGGAGCGAATGTAATGGATGTTCGTCAATTATATTTTTTCTCTATTCTAGTAAGTTATTACTTAGAAAATAAAGACATGTTAGAACAACACATACATCAATATAGAACAAGTAATTTAAATACTTTTGTCATTCCTAGAATGTTAAAAAATATTGGTTAAAGATCGTCTCCCTTCAATGCACCTAAAATATTCAATATGTTGCTCGGATATAAAAATAATTCAAAATAAAAGAAAATTTAAAGCTGTATGCAGAGATTATATTTTAAAAACTGAAAGACATAGGTATATCCAAAAATTCTAATTTCCCTAAATGTTTCTTTGAATAGGTTTATAGGTTAGGTTCTTGAAATTGTTAAGTGACCATCTTGGTTTCGTTCATATTGTTAGATATTTTTAGAGTAAGGTCTTTGAGTATAAAATATGGTTGTCCCAGGTAGAGACATATTACAGTTATTACGATTGTGATGTAATATTTCTGTTGTAGTCTCCTCTGAAGGCAGTCAGTATATGCACGGACAAGTATCTCTTAGATACTTTTGTGTTTTGTTAACTTAAATCTGTACTCTTGTGTGAATAAAGTTACTATTATTATTATTTTTTTTGAAATCCAGTCGACCGGTTCCCTGGCACCGATTCTCAGGGTACTGAAGGGAATTGAACTGCTCATCATATCTTGCAATGTGGTACCTATACAACATTAAAACAAATATGAAGACTTGTTCCTCAAAATTCCAAATGCGTCTTGTATTAGATATATTCCTCGTTTGTTTATGAGCTCTATTGAAAATGATTCGAGCTTGATTCAACACATCTTCATATGTTGGTTGAATGAGCTATTGTTTGCGAGTAGGAATGCTGAATCTCCAAGAATGAATGACAGATAAGGTCCCTAACAATTTCGAAAATTTTGGAGTAAAGAGCTGTTTCGTATAACCCTTACATCCTGTACGCTGCCGCGTCAATTCACACTTACGTAAAAAAATTTATGTCGAGACCACAAACAGCCAACCAGCTGATAGAGTGTTTTGCATGACAGTCTACAAATGCTTCAATATTAATGAGTACTCACCAACAACACTACATACTTCTGGCAATCTTGCCATTGCATGGAATCTTTCTATAATATCTAACATATTTTTGGACCATGCAACCACTTCATTAATATTATTAATATATAACGGTTATACTACAAACCTATGTTACGGTTCACAGCATCTGCCACATCTGCAACATTATGCATATTCCTGATTTATGGGATTTCTTTTGGGATTAGGTACACCACCTATAAAATAACAAAAAGCAGGAAACCAGAAGCATACCAATTAAAATATTCAAAGTGCAGTATCGAGGCAAACTTCTAAATTTTGCCCCAAAAACCCACAGTATAATATGCAAGAAAATAATATTTGATAAATTAACTAAGTTTCATCAGTAGTTTTGTAGTTTTATACAAAATTCTGTAATATTACATGTCATATTTTAAAATATGTCTAAATAAAATAATTATTATAATAAAATTTAGAAGAAATTAAACACTTAACTAGCCTTTTCATAAACGTTTTAAGTTGATCTTCAATTCTTTGTCACTAGAACGTTTGTACGATAAGAATTTTTTTATATACAGTGATTTTTTGGGGCAAACTTTAGAAGTTTGCTTGATAATGCACTTTAAATATTTAATTTGTATGCTTCTGGGTTTCTGCTTTTTGCTATTTTACAGGTGGTGTAATCCCAAAAGAAAGTATGAATCATGAAAACGCACCACAAATAAGTTACAGACATTATCATGCATATATCAGACTCTATGGTACTGATCCCAGTTTCCCAATCAATTCAGAGCAATTAGTATTTTCTATAGTGATGTCAAACCATACCATAGAACTGTCGTATTAGCAAGCGCGGGTCCCCTAAGATATATTAAGTAGAATGTAGGAACTGTAATACGATATATTTCGGATCAAGTGGAAGAAATTTAAATATCCTCGTAAATACCAGAATAAAAGAAGATAAGAAAGCAATATTAAGATCACTGAAATGTTTACACACTGTATAGAGAATAATCATTTTATAAATAATAAGACAAGGTTGAACTTTTATACAAGCGAAATAAATAGGAATCGACTTGATTTATTATAGAACACTTGGAATTAAAAAACTTTAAAAGTAACTTAGTAATTACAATTAATGGTCATAAAATGTGGTCAAAACAGTAATTATAGACCAAGCGCTTGAAATTGCTGAACTTGATAAAGTACCCCCTGTAGACCCTGTTGGTGTAATTAGTTCATATAGGATTATTACACCCAAGTATACCTTGAAATTTATATATAATTAGAGTAAAATATGATAGCTTTAGTATACATCAGATGTACTCTTGAAAAAATATATATAGAATATTCCGGGAATAGCTTCTATATGTGTACAACTGGCCATTCTTCTTGTTAAGAGATCCTTACGAATAGACGCTTCGTAGACTAACGATTTCAGATGCGTGGAAATTACAGCTCCAGATACTGGCGCACGTTCAAACCTAAATGTGGAGGTGCCCCGTCATGTTGAAACCACATGTTATTTTTAATGTCTAAAGATACATTTTTTAATAATAGAGCCAAAACATTTTGCAGAAAATGGAGATAAATATCTGCGTTCAAACGAACAGGCAGCAAGTGAAAAATTAGATTCTCTCCAACAATACCAGCCCACATTTTTACAGAAAATTGTTGCTGGTGTCTTCTAGAAACCACAGTGTGAAGATTTTCATTATGCCAAATGTGGCTGTTTCTACCATTAAAATAATCATCGCTCTTGAAATATGCTTCATCAGAAAACAATACTATTCTCCCGAAGTAGATTCTATTAAGTTGTGACCCAAAAACCATTGGCAAAAAGCTACTCATTCTACTACATTGGAAGTACTACATTAGTAAATACAGTATTTTACTGGCCGAATACGACTGTCGTAAATCATTGTAGAGCATGTCTATTATATATGAGTAGGTTAAATAAATTTTAGATGTCAGTTAAGAGATAATGGTTTCTTCGGGAAACTCCTATTACTGCTAACGAAACTTTTCTCAAACGCAATATACGCTAGATATGTAGAACGGTATCTACTTGTAAGTGTCTTTATAATCGTTAATATTAAGAATTCTTATTTAATTGTAAGTATAATAACTCTAGCTATTTATCTAAATAAAGTTTTACAACTTTTCTCCCCCTAACTGTGCCTAACTTTCGAATTTGGTTTGATAAACCAAAGATAAAATAAAGATATTGGTTTGAAAAAATACATGTCAATTTTTACTTTCTAACAAATACCAGCTAATACGTATTTAGTTAGTCAGTACTTGTATGGCACATCTGGATTATGTACAAATGACGAAAAAGTTCCACCTAGGTACTCAACTCCAAAGTCACAAATAATATCCTGATATATATGTTCTGTGTTTCTGATATATAAGAAACGAAGCAAAAGTGGACTGATGTTGATAGGAACTTTTCGTCTTGTTTTTAAATGAGAAATCTCCCCACAAGCTATGGCACGTGTTTTTATAAACACTCCCTATATATATCTAAACACACAGGAAACGTAACTTAGTTATAGAAACCAGTATAATCTTTATAATAATAAATAAATAAATGGAATATAAGCACGTTCTATTAAATGTATGCATCTGTACCTTAACTAAAAAGCTTCCTCATTGGAATTTATCAAAATTCTTATGAAACATTATTCCAGCTTGAGATAAATTTATGTCGGTTTAAGTTCAAAACCCAACGTGGTTTTGGAAAATATGTTTCAAATTTTTAGTAATAAGAGATTTTGAATTTCAAAGAAATCTTGTTATTGCATGCTGGAAGCCCCTAAATATATTTGGCACATCATTACATATAAATATCACTATTCAGGTGATATCGCTACTATTTAGGATTATATCTGAACAGCCCTCGTATTTATACAGATTTTTTTCTGTCGTGTGAAAAATAAATCTACACCTGACCCCATCTACTGTTTTTCTGTGTGAACAAACAAGGAAAAAAGCCCTAGAGCATTTTGGTTTGAGAATAAAACCTAATGCAAAGTATTTGAAGGTACAAAAGTAATTTACAAACACAAACACTTTATGCCATATATCGTCATATATTGCCATATATTGTCAATTATTCTATAATAGGATAAAATAAAACCATTTTCTAGTAGATTGTTCATATTAGAAATTAGATCGACCCAAAGACTGATTTTCCGCAAATAGGTTACATGTCGCTGATACAAATTTACACACTTTGAAAATAAATATCTATGAACTAAAATGACTGACGGGGAGATACGAAGCCTTCTTTGATAACTGCTTTCGTTTCATATGCTAGACTTCTTCAGATTGTTGACATCTGCTCCGGAGAATTTGGAAACAGTTCTTGAGAATTCTAGCGTGCGAAGAGGAGTTAATACGGGTACCCAGTAATTTTATAGTACCGCTTACACTAGTCTTATTTCAGTAGCGCCCTCTACACGCATACTGTGATAAAACCGGATAGCTTTAAACATACGCTTTAACCTTTATTTATACTATAATATTTACTTAAATAAGTGGACACGATGCCATTTATGGTACTATTATAACAAAGAGGCGACTTTCATCTTCCTATTTTGTATTTTTTTTTCTAGAAAGTGTTGAGTTCATGAATTAAGAAAAATACTAGAAATGGGAGAAAATCGCTATCGCCATTTTCGTTCCCATTTTTAGCCCGACCGGGCGTCCAAGCCTGCGGCCTGGGGTCAGTGACAAAAACATCTAGAATAGAATTATTTTTAAAAAGTAATTATACTAAACTTTTCTTAATATTTTGATGAATTGTAAGGGTACTCTATTCTTGATGGTAAAACATCATAATTTTTTAAGTGCTGAAAGAAGAATTTATTTTTCAATAAACATTTTTATTAATTTTATCAATAGGACCAAAAATATATTGCCGTCATAATTGTAGCAGCAAATTAATATTGTAGATATTTACTTTTGTAAGCTAAAATGATGAATTTTACAGACTGCCAAAATGAAGGAATTAATTCCAAACTAATAGTAATAAATAATTGAAATTAAAAAATGAAAAAAAAATAGCCTCCAACGTGACTCGAACTCGCGAAATCAGCATTACAATTTTTGGAATTCTACAACTATCCCATTGCGCTACCCAGCCTGTTGCCAAAAATTGTTGTCACCTTGAGATGTTTAAGTATGTAAACTGTACGTGCTATCCTAAAAAAATTATTTTTACCGATTTTTTAATTGGAAAAGCTTTTCGCTTCAGTATTTTGGTAATCAGAAGTGTTTGGCAGTCAGTACTATCGATTCCGTTAGCAATATTTCTCATAGGAAAATAATGAAAATAACCTATCTGAAGTTTAATTAATTTGACAGTTTTCGTGGGAGGTGCTTGTCGCGTTAATGCAATCTCACATCGGCAGATGAAATGAGAAAGAAGTTGAGACGGACGCGGCTTGAGATTTTGGAAAACGAAATAAACGCAGAAGGACTTGACATACTATCTCGAAAAAATCTCAAAGGATTAGAGAAAGGACAGAACTTTCACGTGAAGCGGTTCTCGAAGCCGTAAAATTAGAAAAAGGGTCTAGAGAGTCCCAGGAAAAGTCGGGACTTCGGCAGGCATGTCGGGGCCATTAGGCGCGAGGACAAACGCTGGTGCTAGCCGTATCTCTCTCGCCGAACGGCGATCGACGAAAATTTTGCATAGGTTTTTTGAAAAGGCGTTTAAATTGGGAAAACGCGTAGGAAACGAGACGAAAATACCCTTACGCATTGGAGAAAGGCCGAGGGCGACCTTCGGTGGACCGCGTGGATCGTTCCGCGATCGCCCCTTGGAGGAGATAGCCTTGAAACTTTATCCATTCGACGGAGGAATTTAGAGCGAGATAGAATCGACGCGTTTTAATATATATGGATGGATGATAGAATGGAAATACATATTAGATTAGATTAGATTTTCCAAAAGATTTAGGATCTAGATTTATTGTGACACTCGCAACCTATTTAGAGCACGGTGTCTAGCTATGTCCTTTGAATTAGACACCACAGCCTTGATAGGGGTTCTTCTATGTAGCTGTTAGCTCTTGGTATTGCTTCCCCAAGTATTTGAAATCTCAGCCTACTTATGCCCTCAAACTGGCACGGTACGTTTACTGAGGTTTCCTCTTCTTCTTGAAAGAATCTCCAAATTGTTTCTTTTCTCAGTCCCTTTAGACTCATGTGAATATTGACCCTACAGTAGCCTGTTAGTAGATCCACTATTATTATGATGGCCTCTTTATTCTGGCCTAACAGATCTATTGTAAATCTAGGGGACCGTTATTTAATGAATAACTTTGTCTGTCTCGGTTGGGGTAGATTCCTCCACCATTCTTGAGATTTGTTTCTCATCCATTCCTCCATGGGTGTTTTTATGCATGGCTTCGCTATGCCGCAGAAGGGTTCTACTCCTATGAGTTCTTTTAATGCGCCTTCTCTGGCTAGTGCATCTGCTTTCTTATTATTCTGTAACAACATTATTACTCAACCTTTCAGTATGCTCTTTCCATTTTAGAGTGTTCCATTTAAAAAAGCACTACACGTTGTAATGCTGGACCGGACAAGACAATAAAATTAAAACAAATTTATCTTTAAGCCATCGGATGTACCTAGGTCCATAAAGTGTCTGTAAAATATTCAAACCATTTTGAGGTATCGTGAAAGGGAACTGAAAAAAAAGCACAGGAGTCGCCCATCAGATTTGCTCTATCAATTAGACATTCTAGGTAACCCTTAAAAACATACCAATTTGAACTACCCTGTACGTTATATGCCAAAAGTATTATTGGCTTTTATTAAAATGTTATTGGAGACTGAGCGGGTGCCGGCACTGAGCGACCTCCAGATTTATAGTCGAATGTCTACTGTATCCCCGAGAATAACATATTCTTACGTGAATAAACTTGGCTATTGGGGCAAGTATAGATTCCTTAAGAAGGTGTATACGATTAGCTTTCATCCCTTATACGCCGGCTACTCCAAATTGAATTCGTTAAAGCACCATTTGTGATACATCAATTGGAAAATCTTTAAAATTGGGAAAATTTAGAGAAATATAGAAAAGTTTCAGGAATTATAAAGCCCCATGGAAACCCTGACATTTTTGTTCATACATGTATTTAATAAATTAACTTAGGTACATTTTACGTTGGATATACAGGGTGAGTTTTTAATGTACATATATGTACAAGATAATGTTCAAGATATCTTAAAACGGTTTGAACATCTTACAGGTACTTTTTATACATACATTCGATGGCATAAAAATAAATCTGATAATATATTCAGTTTACAGCAGCTACATACAGATAGCAGCTAATCTGCTGAAGTTACCCGAACGCCACCGATGATTCGTGCAAATTATATTAAGGGTAGTAAAAATCAACTCGTTTACTAGAATTACTCGAAAATACTATATATCTTCAGTTCCAAGAATAGAAATTTCATCAAATGTTGTCAACAATATCCACACTAGAACGAAGAATGGTTAGTGGCAAATTATATTAAGGGTAGTAAAAATCACCCCTTGTACGGGTGGCCAAATAAGAATGGACGCCGGCTGTATCTCAGAAACTCCTTATCGTATAACTTTGGAAAAAAAAATCTAATAAGTAAATCGGACAAGAGAAATCGCTGTAAATTATTTTCAAGTTCGTAGGATGACCGCTAGGGGTCGCAATTGCTATGACCAATCAGAAAATGGGATTTTTCTCAAAAATATGCCAATTTAAGAGGTATTTTACATAGTGGCATTGTAATCTTTGTAAAATTTTCAATATTTTTCTTGTAATGTACTTTGCTCTATCTTTAAAAATAAAGTGGTGGGGGAAGGTTAAACTTTATTTTATTCAAATAAAGATATCTCCGGTTTGGGTTAACAGAATTAAACGAACTAGGGCTCGTTTAAAAGAGCTTTTCTTACTGAATAATCTGCAGTATATACTGTTCCTGAACTTATTTTACCGTGATAGGTAGAGGGCGCTGTTTGACATCGTAACAGTTATTGCGCGTTTTCATAAAAATTCTAAATGGCAGCCTATGTCTCTTTTTACATAGTTAAATAGAGCACAGAATTTACAAAAAATCAGCTCAAACCGCAACTTTCTATCTTCTCTCTAACGGAAGATATTAAGAGAACAAGTAAAATTAGACTGCCGCCTATATAGGCCTATAATACTCTAATTAAAAATTATATTAGTAGACTATGAAACAAAAACTAGGTATCTTCCTTGAGTATGTTTTAAACCGTAATTTGAGTTACTCCAAGGTTTTTCGCAATAGTTCTAGTACTTAGTTGAGGATTTAACTCTATATAAGCTAACACATTAATAATGTTCCCTTCGGTGCGACCTCTGCGTTGTTTAAGGTATACAGTTAGATGAACATTTCGAGTTGTTCGCAGAAGGTGAATTACTGGTAGAAAAACTTTTTTACTGGGGTGTCGTCTATCAGAATATTGTTGCGCATATACTCTCGCAGCAACTGTAGCAATTGTGATTGATTCAAAATAAACTCTTACCATGTCAAATAATTCTTCGTTTGTATAAATAATTTTGTAAGAAAAAACGAACAATAAACTACAATTCAGAATAAACAAAAAAATAACACGAACAACAACAAGAAAAACCCGGACAATACAAACTTAATAAGACATGAAACGACATTAACTAAATGACATTAACATGTAACTAAAACGTTTTAATATTTTGACGTACCTATTTACCTCTTTTTGTTTCATAGCCTACTAGTATAATTTTTAATTAGACTATTATAGGCCTAGGCGGCAGCCTAACTTTAATAACTCCGCAGCTCTTAATATCTCCCGTTAGAGAGAAGATAGAAAGTTGCGGTTTGAGCTGATTTTTTGGAAATTTTATGCTCTATTTAACTATGTAAAAAGAAACATAGCCTGCCATTTAGAATTTTTATGAAAACGCGCAATAACTGTTACGATGTCAAACAGCGCCCTCTAGCTACCACGGTAAAATAAGTTCAGGAGCAGTATATACTCCTAGTTCGTTTAATTCTTTTAACCCAAACCGGAGTTATCCTTATTTGAATAAAATAAAGTTTAACCTTCCCCGACCACTTTATTTTTAAAGATAGAGCAAAGTACATTACAAGAAAAATATTGAAAATTTTACAAAGATTACAATGCCACCATTTAAAATACCTCTTAAATTGGCATATTTTTGAGAAAAATCCCATTTTCTGATTGGTCATAGCAATTGCGACCCCTAGCGGTCATCCTATGAACTTGAAAATAATTTACAGCGATTTCTCTTGTCCGATTTACTTATTTGAATTTTTTTCCCAAAGTTATACGATAAGTAGTTTCTGAGATACAGCCGGCGTCCATTCTTATTTGGCCACCTGGTACAATTATTAGTTGAAAAAGCTACACCTCCTGTTCCGACAATAGGAATTTTATCAAACTTTGTCAACAATATCTACACAATAACTATAATTACTAGAATAAAGAATGGTCATGGCAAATTATATTGAGGGTATTCAAAATCACCCAGTTTACAAAAATGTGCAGAAAACCCTATATCGGGTGTGTCACGACGAGGGTCTATTAGGATTATCTCAAAAAGTAGTCAGAAATCTGAAAATTTGTACACAGGGGTTTATCAAAAATATCTATTCATTGAAAAGGGAGTCAACTTCCTCACACTTCCGGTTATACCAGAAGTCACATCAACTTGCTTATTTGAAATGGTATATCCTATATATTATTTCATTTCTGGATTCTACGTGAAATTCTAAACATATTTCATGTAGGATGTCCTATACCTATCTCCAACTGTTTTTGAAATATTGACATTTTGCAAATTTGACACTCTGTAAGACCTAAACGGTTTGGACATGCCTATCTTCACTTTTTACAAACTATCTTTTGACACTAATTTTAGATTTAGCCAGAAATTTAAAATTTTCGATTAAATTTAATCTCGATTAAATAATTAATAATATGCCAATCCAAGATGTTGAACATCTCAGAAAAAGAATTGTTAAAGTATTTCAATTAATCACACCAACAACCATTCAAAACGCAACAGCTAGCATGGATTTTTCAAAAAACGCCGTGACAGGTCGATTTTGTTTTTTTAAAAAACATATGCTGACATAAAAAATTTGTTTTATCTGCTTTAATTTTAAAATTGTGTCGTCATCATACATTTTTTTTTAAGTGCAACGTTCTGTATTTTAAACAGAAATGGTATTCCCACTTTTTCCCCAGTACAATGGTACCCCATTGCACTGGGGAAAGTACAATGCTTAGTAGCAAACCCCTAATGGGTTTGCTACTTACCGTTTCCCGTTTGGGTATTCCGAGCAGAAATGTTTGCAATAATGGAATGTTTGGCGGAGAATGTGAGTAGACGGTACACAGATAAGTTCATCTACATATCCTCTGATAGCCAGGCCGCAATAAAGGCTCTGAACTCAAAGAAGATCAGTTCTAAGCTTGTTTGGGACTGTTTTCAATTGCTGGACAAAACTGTTCGCAAAGAAAATGAACAGGCAGATGCACAAGCTAGAAACGGATCTGAAATGGTTTTCATGGGACTAGAACCAGCTTGCAGAGTTGCTTATAGTGCTGGCATAACAGCTCTAGGAAAATGGGTCGAACTAGAACATAAGAATTACTGGTTTTTAAAACCAGGACAGAATAATGCGAAGGAACTCATGAAAGGTCCTTTGCAGAGAAGAACTGTAGAGGTGCTGGGTATGAGCAAACCTCGGCTCACGAGCATATAAGGTCATAACAGGGCACTGCCATCTCAAGAAGTAATTTCTATAATTTAAGATTAGCAGAAAGCCCGGTATGCCGGGGCTACGATGATGCAGACCTTCACATTCCGTGAAGCGAATGTGAAGGCTACGCTCGTATGAGGCTAACGCTCCTGGGTAAACCATTTTTGGAACCTTGCGAGCAAGCGATTTCAGCGAATAGACATTTGGACTTGACGCAAAGAACAAAATTGCTCGCTGAATAGAAGATCAGCGGGAAGCACAATAGGCCCAGGAACCCACCCGCAGGAAAAAGAAGAAGAGATATATTTGTGAAATTGTAAATTGACCTGGTTTATTTTCCCATGATCGAAAATTCTTTAACATCTCTACTCACAACACAATGTTTTAATAGGATTAAACACTCTTATCCTTATATATTCTATTAATTTAAAGAGATACTTTTAAACTATAAAAGTATTGACTAAATAACCTCCAGTACTTAAAAAAGGCGAAAACCGCTACATTTTAATGAAACTTTTTCCTTAACCATTTCAATAGAAATAACTGGTTGACGACATAGATCTTTCTCAAAATTTTCGTCTCTCATTAATTTATTTGCAGCATTCACAGTGAAAACCAAAACTTTTGAAACGAATAGTAGTTCATTTTCTTCTATATAATAAATTTTACGTGAAGGTGCTCTTAACCGTGAGCTTTTCATTAGAAGATAATGGACGACGATTATGTGTTCTTATTCTTTGAAAGCCTCGCTGTGTGTTGATTAATACTGTATTGATTTTTTTAAATGAATATCTAAAAGCTTTCAATGCTTTCACCGAGTCAGCATGTCTCCATGAGCCTCGTTAGGTCTTAGATTTATCGAATAAATAAGCTGCTTATTAACGTTCTGGCATTATCAGTGGCATGATGAAATAAAAAAGAATTGATTTACACATCTTATTTCACTAAAATTTACGACTTATTATTTATTAACAAATTTACAATATATCGAGTTGAACTCTGAACAGAGTGTCTTTTTGAGTAATAATTCCATTATTAATAGGTATGTTTCTAAAGAATGTCCATTTTTTATATAAATGTCATCAAAATTTCATATTCAGAATTTCATTAAAGCAATATATTGCGCAATGAATATTAACGTATAACTATGCTGAATTTATAAGAAAAACAGAATTCATATGAAAAAGGACAAATTCGTATTGAAGAATATTGGCGGTGGAATCAAAATTCCGTACGTCAGAATCTACGGATGAGGAAAATTCGATGAGAGTGGCGTGTATATCAGAAATTCCTAAAGATATAAGAGGAAATACTTATAACACACCCTTGAGCTAGAAATGCATGAAAAATACAATTTCCACAGGAAATCGGATATATGGCAATCAATTCTTTTATACAAAATCTCATACACAACGTTTCGTTTTCTGTTATGGTCCAAAATTATTATTATTTTTTTCTCTAAATACCAAGCAGTTAATAAAAAGTATTAACATTCATTTTAAAAGTAAAAAAAGAACTAAAAATTTTCTCTGAAAACTGATAATTAATCAATTTTTGAATTTAAAATTTTTTAATCAACTACTTTTCATTACAGTTTTTGTTGAATTTTACAGTTACATGAAAGGTTATCATTTTCATGTGGTAATTTTTTCAACTTTCTGTATCCCAAATTCTTATTATCTTTTAGAAAAATATGCTACACTGAAGGAAATGCATCAAATACAATGTTTTGCTAAGATGATCTGCTTGATGATATCAATTTTTCTTATTAAGAATATATTGTAATCCACTAACCTTAAGGAAAATCGTTTTGCTAATATACTTTTACTACCTTAAATATATGTTTTGCTATTATCATAATAGTTGGCTGAATTTTAAAAACATTTTCAAAAATCCAGAGAAAAACAATTAGTTTTTCGAGGTCGGCCTCGATCACTTTATAGTGATCGAGGCCTCGAACCTAAATAGTTCACTTTAAAAAAAAATATTATGTGAAACTTCATAATTCTGAAGTATAATAAAATCTGTTATACCATGATTCCATATTGGCTTTCTTATCATCCAAAATTTCTCGCAGACTTAAAAAAAAATTAAATGGGCCAGTAAGTTCAAACTAAACAAAGGTATTTTAATTTGTGAATTCATGCATATTGTCCTAAAAATCGAGAAAAAACTTCAAAAGTTGTTAAGTAATTTTTTTACCTTCAATAGCTTCTGACAACCTGGGCCGTATAAACATATACTTATACACACCCCACAAAAATTATCGCAACACTAAAAATTTGCTGTTATTTTGATATTCGCTTTCTCTGGAACTAATTGTCCGATTTAATTGATTTTTTTTTTGTATTGTAGGTTGATTCGTTAGCAATGTGACTGGTTTAGTTACATTCTCGAAAAAAATAATTTTGAATACATACAGGGTGAAACAAGTGTAACATGATTTGTAACAGAAGTTTAGAACACCCTGTGGAGTTAATCAGTTATGGCAACATAGTAAAACTTAATAGGAGTTAAAGCGACTTCTTTTCTTAACATAATCGTCTTGGTTTCACATCGATATCTCAATAATTAAAGGAGATATTTCAAAATAAAGGGTTCAGTGTCATTTTAGTAAAAAAAATCGATTACAAGTGCATCATTAAACAAATTTAATAAAACAGTATACCCTTACAGCAATAAAACACGTCATAAAATTAAAATAACAATTTTCAGTATCGGGTATTTCCTCCCCTAGCCTCAATTACCGCTTGAATAAGCTGTGGTAGACTTTCAAACAGACTGTGTATGTAATCTTCCCCTATATCATTCCAAATCTCTTGAAGCTTGTTCTGGAGCTCATTTAATGGTCGGCAGGGGATTTGACCCTTCTTGATTTTCCATGACATGTAGTTCCATACATGCTCAATTGGATTTAGGTCTGGACTGCGAGCAGGTCAGTCCATTGTAGAAACATGACTGTTTTCAAGATATTCTCTTACTATACGTGCAACGTGAGGACGTGCGTTATCTTGCATTAAGGTAAAATTATTACCCAACAAGCGTCCATATGGAATCACATGAGGAACTAAAATATCCGATATGTAACGTTGGGCAGTCATGCTGCCATTGTTGACAGGCACCAGTGCCGTACGCCCATTAACAGAAATTCCTCTCCACACCATTACCGATCCACCTCCAAAATTTTCGATCTATCGAAAATTGCACTGCATATGCCGTTCACCTGGCCTTCTGTATACTGGCATACGTCTATCTGACGAATATAAACAAAATCTTGATTCGTCAGTAAACAGTATACTAGACCATTCTTCTAGGTCCCAGTTACTGTGTTCCCTAGCAAATTGGAGACGGGCAACTCGATGTTCCCTGGTCAGACGTGGTCCCTTGGCTGGAACCATAGGACGTAAATTAACTTCTCTAAGACGGTTTCTAACAGTTTGTAAAGAAATTTTTGCGTGTCTGGCTCCCAAAATTTCTCGTTGAAGCATACGAGCAGTACAATGTCGAGTTCTTAATGCCGAAAGTCTTAGAAATCTATCATCTGCAGCTGTAGTTACCTTTTTACGCCCTTGTCCTTGCCTTCTGGAATGTTGTCCTGTTTCTCTTTAACGCCTGATTAATCTGGAAATGGTACTTGGTTGAACACCTATTACATTTGCCACATATCTTTGACTTCGTCCGTCTTCAACGAGTGCAATTGCTCTTACTAACTCTTCATTTGACAAATGTCTGTTTAAACGAAGTTCAGCATTCATTTTTTTTAAATTTAGCACGCAAATTAAAAGAGTTTTAACAAAACTGTAACAATCGTATTTCTGTAGAAATAATGATTGTAGGAATGACATTTCAAATTTTGTTTTCAGAGCCTGCTAAGTTTTCGTAAAATCTGTAAATGTTTGTTAAGGTTTATTTGATTTTTTTTACTAAAATGACACTGAACCCTTTATTTTGAAATATCTCCTTTAATTATTGAGATATCGATGTGAAACCAAGACGATTATGTTAAGAAAAGAAGTCGCTTTAACTCCTATTAAGTTTTACTATGTTGCCATAACTGATTAACTCCACAGGGTGTTCTAAACTTCTGTGACAAATCATGTTACACTTGTTTCACCCTGTATGTATTCAAAATTATTTTTTTCGAGAATGTAACTAAACCAGTCACATTGCTAACGAATCAACCTACAATACAAGAAAAAAATCAATTAAACCGGACAATTAGTTTCAGAGAAAACGAATATCAAAATAATAGCAAATTTTTAGTGTTGCGATAATTTTTGTGGGGTGTGTATTTGTATGTATGAAGTGGCAAAACTCGGCGAATTGTCACATATTTTATCCTGTTGTACTGGACGCTTCACAGCGAATATTCTCATGATACATAAAATAAAAGCTCTTGGGAATATTTTAATGCAGGGAATATTTTAACTCCACGTAGAATGACTACTTTAAATAATAATTCGCCAAGTTATTTATGATAAAAATACATTAATTCGTTAAACTACACACTTCGTATATTATATATAAAATTCCAACGTGGTGAAGATTTCCCATATGAATTATAAATTTAAGCTAACACCTAACCCAACTTAAATAGAGAAGTGAAACACCACTATTTTACTTTAGCTGTACTACCATAAAATTATGTTAAATTATCCCATGTTAGATAAAATATTGTCCTATATTTTAGATTTAGCCTATTTTATTCTTGTTAGATATTCATAAAAATATAAATTTTTACAACAAATTGCAAATTCAGAATAATATTTAAATTAAACTTGAAATAGATCTGAGACAGATCCGTAATACCTCATTAATAATAAATAAAATTCTACATCAGATATCATAAAACCCTATTGCCTACGATTTGTGCATTAAATAAAGATTGTTTCCAAAGATTTAAGTTAACAAAAGCTGATATTAAATTGTGAGCACCCTAAAAGTATATGTAATTAGGTTAGAGTACCTGTGCTAAGCAAAGGGATTAAACCATTCGTCTTGTGAAAATCAACCTTTAGCTTTCAGCATATTGCTGAAAATATACAATTTTTAGAAGGTGGAAAATGTGGGTTTAAAAACTTTGATATATTTGCCTTTATATAACCTAAAAGTTTAAATATTTAGGAAAGCCTAGATTTTTCACTGCTGTAATGGCGCCTGCGGATAAGCAGGGTTGCTATCTGTCTGTCAATTTGACAATAATTGTCAGATGGAATTTTTTTCATTCGTGATAAAGATGATCAATATTTCTAAAATTTTTAAAATAGGTTCGAAATTTTCTTACCGAATCCCCCTTGTGATTAAATTAATACAAGAAATTTTTCTCGGTCACGAATGTTTTAAGAAAATTATCCCTCGTCTGCGACTCGGGAAAATTTTCAAAATATTCGTGTCCTCAGATAAAGTTCCGGAAATAGTTCAATCACTAGAAGTGAAAAATTATTTATGGGTGTACAAATTTGAAGTTTTTACAAATGTTTTCAAAACTTTTAACAACCCTATATTGTAAAACATTATAGTTTCAAAGTTTAATTAAAATAACACTTCAAGCAGAGATATAAAGCTTATAAAATCATTATAAGGCCTATATAAATTATCAAGTAAATCCAAATTGGCAGATTCGTAAGTATATTGTTCACAAACGTCGCAAATATATCTAGTGAGACATTTTTGGTTAAATACCCTGCAAAATACTTTACAAAATTCGATTCTAAAACCCTGTTTCTGTAATTCGGGTTTAATTACAAACTAACTGAGTACCTAACTAAAATCAACAAAACTTATGGCACTATAATTAATAAAACTAGGTAAAATGTCTTATTAAACCCAACAAGAAATAATTCGCTGCGAATATACGAGTATACAATACTAGCACTCGAGACGCTACAGCACTGGTCGTTTCAGGATAGAAACTCTGGATAACCGAGCATCGAGGTTTCGGGAATAAATAGAACGAATAACATGGAGATAGGCTTCTGGCTATTTATTTTTTCTTGTGGTTATAATTTCATTCAGATAGATCAACAGTTATTTCAGTAAGAGATAAAGTAACAGCATCGTAATAAATCGAGAATTTGGCGAATGCGCTAATGTGAAATGTGCCCACGACCAAACACATGACATATTTTGCGGTTATTTTAAAATTCACATTTATATTCCACTCCCTGACATACAAACTTTAGTTTCTACATACTAAACCCACTAAAAATACGTAAAAATAGAAAAGTAACTATACATCTATTATTTTCATCGGTGCTTGTACCATCTTTAGAGGAAATTAAGATCTGCCCTATTTATTATTGATCACATTATTTATTAATAACCCATACATTTATATATGCTGCTGTTCTCCAAGTTGCAGATTATAGGTAGCCGTTGTGATTTTTTTAAAATTACTTTTTTACTTTAGTACAATCGATCAGATAATAGAGTCTAATGTATTATTTACAATTATTTAATTTTAACAATTGTTGCCTCGTTTTCTGATGGACTTTTTCATTAAATTTTTTCAAGAAATCGCCTGCTTATTTAAGTGCATATGTGATTGAAATTTGTCGGATACGTTCTCAAACACCTTGTATATATGAAACAACAGTGTAAAATGTAATATGTTAATCTTAAACTGTGCTGTTGCTTCCAAACAGGTAATTTTTCATTAAACAGGAATAAAAACTTGTTCTAAGGAACCAACCTTTGACATGTTTCACTCGTAAAAGAGTAGCAAAGCTCCCAATAAAACAGAAGATTTATTACTGTTTTATTTGATGTAGTGCTGTGTATGCTTTCAACATTTGTCCAAACCAAACGCAGTAAAGCTTAAATGAGTAATTAGATTTATTGTGTTATCACGTGTCTTTCCTTAACACTAATTGGAGGGGCTTGAATTATTTTGTTAATTTAATAAAAAAGTAAAAAAATTCCGGACCACACACTCCATTTTACAACGCCTAATTTTGACAACAATAAATTCAATGTCGGATGACAATTGTGTTTAGAATTATAACTGGCATCAAATAATTATTATTTTATAGTTTATTAGTTACTTTATTAGTTTTCCAAGAACTAGGCGCATTCAACTTAGGTGTATTAATACAATATTCTCTAAATATATTTTAAAAAGCAAAGAAAACTAAAAAATGAGCTTCTAATTAACATATCCTACAATAAAACATACAAACAAAAAATATACGTACTCGACAATAACATACCTACTTTGTTATTTGGAAAAATAGATAATATCTTACCCAAACCGTTGAGTGATAAATAGTATTATCACTCAACACCCAAACACAATTTAAAAATAGCTTTTACACGACAAACAACAACGATATGTAAATCGATATGTAAACAGATATACTTAGTAAATCTGGATTTCATAAGTAAAAATGCAGAGTGTAACAGTGTCTATAAAGTGTGAAAAACAAGTGTGGAACACAGTTCATAACTGCATTGTTTAGTATTTTAGAGAGAATCGCTTGGACACGACGATTCTCTTTTTTCTTGTGCAACTTTTGACCTAATTGATTAATATACAGGGTGGCCAAAAGGTTACAGACTAAAGTTATATTTTTTTTAAATAGCACAACATATGTATTACTTAATTTTTAGTTAGGGCGGTATTTCACGATTACATTGATATAGGATTTTTCTATAATAAGAAGGGAGTTATGACCAGAATAGTGTGCCTGGAAATAACAACAAAGAGTTGTAACTTCTGTAACCCAGAAATCAAATTATATTCTCTTTCCAACACACTACGCTTATGGTATACTCTTTTGGTCATAACTCCCTTATTATTATAGAAAAATCCTATATCAATGTAATCGTGAAATACCGCCCTAACTAAAAATTAAGTGGTAGGGTAATCTATTTAAAATTGTTAATTATAACAGTAAAATTATATATGCGTTTATACATATATGCGAATCTATATAGTAAAATTAGGGTAATCTATTTTGAATATATAACTTTAGCGTGTAACTTTTTTTGTGTCACCCTGTAAATTAGTGAATTAGGTTAAAAATTGAGCAAGAAAAAAGAAAATCGACGTGTCCCAGCGATTTCCTTAGTAATATTAAAAAATTCAGTTATGAACTTTAATAATAATAATAATAATAATATTTATTTATAAATTTCTAAAATTCAACACAAAAGATACAGCTTTTAACTTATAAATAAATGTACTCAATAAGTGCTAAATGCACTTTTTCGAGAAAACAGGTAATTACAGAGACGAACATAATAATAATGACAAAATTAAAACTAATAAAAATCTACAAAACAGAATAGATAGATTATTCCACAAGATCAGTAAAATCTACAGAAGCCTTTTAGTAATCAGTGTGTAGAACTGTATATTGTCTATTGAACAGAGAATTGCAATTGAGTTATTTTTTTTTATTCTTTTCTTTTTTTTTTAAATAAGTGCGAGTACAAGTTTCGTCTACTCTCCAATATGAAAAATTTGACTTTCTTTTTAAAAAGATTCGCATTATGAATATTTTTTATTTCTATAGGAATGGAGTTGTAAATTTTAGGTCCTAGATATTCGATTGATCTCTGACCAATCGATTTTGTCATTAACGGTGTGACATAATGATGTTTTTGTCTAGTACTATAAGGATGGTCTGGCAAATTTAAGCTATATCTAGCAAGATGGTATTTCGTGCATATATTATAACAGTATAGCTGCCTTATGTCCAACAGTCGAGCTTCTTTATACAACAAATCACTAGGATATCCGGAATCCCTGAATAATATTAGTTTTAAAAATCTACGTTGCAGAATTTCAAGTAATATTAAATGAGTTTTGTATGCACAGCCCCAAGCCAAAATTCCATAATTAAGGTGGCTTTCTACCAAAGCATGGTAGAGTATTTTCATTTGAGAAAAACCAAGCATGTTCTGTAAGTACTTGAATCTATATAATATTGTTTATAATTTTTTGATCACATAACCTATATGTTTATCCCATCTCAAGTGCGTATCGATAGTAATACCCAGATATTTTATTTCCGTTTTAGGCGTAATGATGTTTTGATTCTGATGAGAATTGACCGTGATCTCCTGAAAAAGTGGGAGACCATTTTTCTTGCAGGCAAACGGTAAGTAGTGTGTTTTATCGAAATTTATCGTTAATAGAACGATAGTAATATATTTAGTAATATATTTAGTAATATATTTAGACAGTAATATATAGTAATATTATTTAAATCTTTTTTAGCAAGAATTTTTACTTCTTCCCATGAGTTGGCTTCAAAGAAAACCGCAGTGTCGTCAGCGAAACCAATAATGTCTCCTCTATCCAAAGCTAAACCAAACAAATCGTTTACATAGATTGAAAACAATAATGGACCTAAAACTGTGCCTTGGGGTACTCCAAACTCAACTAGTAGATTATGACTAAGTGTATTATTTACTCTTACGCTCTGACGCCTATTTGAAATATAGCTTTGGAACAATTTTAAGTTACTACCTCTGATACCGATATCTTCCAAAGATTCCAACTTTGTCCCAGACTTCTTTTCTACACTGTACGATGTACCTACGTGATTTCCATCACGACACCGTTTGTCATATATTTTAGAGTCGCTACAAATTCATTAAAATCATAACAATAATAGCTTCAATCTGCTTAATGATCAGTTAGATCTTGTACGCTCACACTTAGTTACATGTGGGAAACCATGTATCAATATTACAGAAATTATTTTATTATACACTGTCCAGTTTAAGGATGAACTGTAGGGCATCTGAGAAACCATTAGAGATACAGAGCTGGTCAAATTGAGAAAAAGTTGAGCAATTTTAGGCTCAAAATAATCCAAGGTTATATTTCCAAGAATTCCTTCCTTTAAGTAGATACAGGGTGAAAACCAACCATGTGTATTTTCTACACAGACTCGTTTACTGTAAAAGATAAATTCACGAATTTCCAAGCAATCAGCAATGACATCAAAATTGGTCTCTAAAAAATATTAGGCTCACTAGATTTTGCGCTAGCATACTCAATTTTTGTTTTTCTTCTAGGAAAATTCTTTTTCCATAAAATAAATTCTTCTTCCATATTGGATTTTCGTATTTTTGAAAATTCCGTACAAAGTTCATTGTAGCCTTTTTTTGGGATTACACCACCTGTAAAATAATAAAATACAAGAAACCAGAAGTATTGAAATTGTAAATAATTTAAATACAATTGTTACCCTACACAAAAAAGTCTAATGGGCTGAGGTCCGGTGACCTAGCAGGCCATTTTATTGATCCTTGGTTTTTTGAACATATGCATGTTATACATGGTTGAAAAGAACTTTGTACGGAGTTTTCAAAGATACGAAAATCCAATATGGTGCCTAGAAGAAAAACAAAAATTGAGTAGATATGCTAGCACAAAATCTAGTGAGTTTAAATTTTCATAAATAAACTTTTTCAGGGGAAACTACTTCAGCAAGTTGTTTCAAATTTAATATGACTACTGTAGACCTATATCACTACATTCCAGTAAAATTACAAATTAATACAAAAACTAGGTAACGTAAAACCTTCAATATACGAGACTTTTTGTAGAAATAAAGGTTACACTACTATGTAATATAAAAATATTTAAAATTCTCAACGATTTTAAGTGTTAAAAAAATATTAAATAAAGTGATACTCTCATTATCCATAAAACGAGGCATACTAGATCATGACGTATATTAATAATTCTATCTTGTACGATATATTTAAACTTGCAAACCGAAATTTTGTGAGGAACAGAAAAACCACATATTCCGCATTGTTTTCTTATATGCGTGGACGAGTCTGTCTCTAGATATTAAATTATTCCCCTCCATATTATTTAGTTGGGAGTATGTATTCAAATACGTACACATTTTAGGGATATAAATAAAACAAGTGGATCTATATAACCTTCCTGGCTGTAAAAATGTTGATAATTTTAAATATGTATATAGTGTTATGTAACATACTGTTAAATAATACCTACTTTTACTTTTAATATTTAAAAAAAGGATCTTCAAGTCTTATCCATGTTATATCATAAATTTAGCATATAATTTTTTTAAAACTTTTTATTTTTGTTAAAGACTCTTCGATGAGTCTTGTGAAATGTTTTATAATATTAAGTGAGTTACAACTTACAACTGTAGTAAAACTACAACTAACTGTTGGGAGGTATTTTACTGCCTTTGATAAATTTATAAAAGCTTTGTCAGCAGCGACGGTGAAGTCGCAATTTAATTTCTAAGAATGGTTTACTAAAATAGCAGTTTAAATAGCATATAGCAGTCAAAATAGCATAAATGCAGTTTATAGAGCATAGCTAATATTAAGTTACTTTGGTAATGGAGAGATAACAATAAGTAAGCTATTGGATTTCATGTGAATAATAAGATGTGAATTATAGTTGCGTAATATTATGAAAAGCTGAATGAATTTACTCTAAGTCCATAAAGTGAATAGGTAATATTTTATATAACATCCATATTCTTTTCCACAAATACAATTTACGCAACCATTTTCAAAAACTTGCAACAAAAGTCCAGTCACCAAGTTATACACTCAGAGAACAAGTCTATTTATCAATGAACTATATTTGCATCAAACAAATGCTGATTTTGGATATAGAGAAATATACGTATAGATTTCTTATTAATAAATACCATATTTGAAGGTATTTAACAAACTACGGTACATTCAAACATATTAGTTATAGTAAAATATGTATCTATATTGAAATGTTTTCTGAGTGCCAAAAAATCAGTATGTTATAATTATATTTCAAATAAAATTATTTTTTTTTGTGGCATGTTAGAGAGTGTAGCAGCAGCTTGGGTTGATTTATAGGTAACTAACAACTACTTATATATCTTTTGTGAGAAATATAACGGACGAAAACATATTATATAAAACATAAAAAATAAACCTGCGCCACATATCTAATTATTTTTATCTTGCTAACCATTTATAGAAGTAAACTGATGATAACCTATAAATCTAAACACATGCTGAATATATACTGATACTTACCTAAAAAATTTCAGTGAGTCAACATTTCACCATACACTTCATAAATAGCTTGTTTCTCCGTAGATGAAATACAATGGACAGTAGCACTACAAAAGAGAAGAAAAAATAAATTTATTTCATAAATCTTCATTGCAATATGGAATGAGTTACAGGACCATAATTAGTGCTTTCCGATAAATAAGCATTTTTTATGAACAAATGGAATTTGGCATGTTTATACCAAATCAATATAATTTGGTTAAAAGATACATACATACATTGTAAAATAATTCTGTGTTACTGAATGACTTTCGGGTGAAAAATTTATGAAAAACAAGCAACGGCGCCCGCAATTTGGGATATTTATATTAAATAAATTCCTCTCAATAAATATAATTCGTTAAGTAAAGAAACTTCCCTCTTGGATTACAGAATTATATCCGTATTATGTTGTGATTCTACAAAATACCCTAATAAATCATGATTCAGCAATAATCAGCATTGTTTCCTTTTGTGGTCATTGTTACTTTTTATTATTTATTTCTATCTGTTTAAATTTGTTTAATGCAACTTATTCGTGACAGTACATAAAATATATTCCTTGTCAATAAATCAATTGCAGTAAGGGAAAGTAATATGTCTGTTTTATGTTTCAAGTGATTTATTTTAAATATATGCTTGCTTATTAAGTTAGAGCCGATTATGTTTCATAGTTATTTACTACACTCTAGAGGGCTGTTTATAATTCCCCTTTTTAAAGAACGTTTCTGTATTTCGTTGCAGCGCAGGCAGTAAAACTTTACAATAATTATTATAGCTGTACTATTTATATACTTAAATACACATTATACTAGTTACAAAATAAAACCACGTAAATTAACAGTATCCAAGAAAAGTTTTTTAATGTGTAATGTGTTCATTTTTGACCTTGAGGTTCATTCACAGATGGAATAAAAGTGACAAAATCTAGAGGATTATTGTTGTATAATTTATATATCTATAACTCCTCTCAAAGCTTGCAATTTTTTTGCAAGGGTAGTTAAACTACCTCCTGTTCTCAAATTCATATTACAAACATCGGTTCTAGAAGGCATTTTATTATAAAAAGTAAGTAGTATTTTAGATGATATTAGAAAAGTTATTAGCTGTTAAAATATAATTTAGTTCTTCAATAAAAACAAAAAAAGAGGACTTTCAGCCAGAAACATGGACAAATAACCGTTTCGTCCGGGTTTTGGGACTATTTCAAGGTTACCTAATAGCAAAAATATCCAAAAAAGTGTTTTCTTACCTAATATCAATTTCCTATTTTAATTTTATTGTAGGGATTGGTTTTATTTTGTTTTTCAACTTTTTATAATTATGAGAGTTAGTTAAGCAGAGAATTGTCAGCATTTGGTGTCCCCGTTGATGTTTGTTTTCCAGAGCAGGTAATTAAGAACTGATAGCATATATTGCTGGTTTTACATTAATTCTGTTATTCAGACCAGCAATATATGCTTTCAATTCTTAATTACCTGTTCTCTAAAAGAAACACATCAACGGGGACACCAAATACTGATCATTCTCTGCTTAACTCACAAGTACATTACATTCTTAAACAATAACAAAGATGAAAAGCAAAATAAAACCAACCCATACAATAAAATTAAAATAGAAAATTGATATTAGGTAAGAAAACACTTTTTTGGATATTTATTCTGTAACTAATCTAATTTAATACTTATGTTAAATCTCATGTTAAACAATTATTTTTAACTATTAGGTAACCTTGAAAAAGTCAGAAAACCCGGGCGAAACTTAGGATATTTGTCCATGTATCTGGCTGAAAGTCCTTCTTTTTTGTTTCTTATTAAAGAAATAAAGTAGATTTTAGTATCATAGTGTTTTAGTAGTAATTGTTCTATGAAATAGAGATATGGCATAAACTTGGAATCGATATTTCGTATTCAGCCATTTTAAACCAAATAATTTATAAGGACCCAGGTCATATTACACGAATGCCGTAGATATAACGTATATAAGAATATATATTTACTATAAAAGCGTGTATCTTCGATTACTATATAAAAATAACTCATAAATGATGATACGTAAAATGCTTATAGTAAAATTTTGAATAGCTAAAACGGTTAGAGCAGATAAATTAAGAAGTGGTTGTTTATATCACTGATTTCACGTACTTACTGCACACTGATTTTTGTTACAAATGTTGTTGTAGCAAAACGTAACAAAAATTCAAAGAAGTAGATTACATACAATGCAGAAATTCTTCAATAATAGATGTTACCATGTGAATTTACTATTCCCAACTAATTTTAGTGTTCAAACGTAAAATTACTAATCGATCGCCGCAAGCCTCTGTAGCAAACTAGTTCCTAATAAACCTTAAAATCTAAATATAGCAACCAAAATTAAGAATTTCAAAGTCAAATCAATTCTGCAATATCTACAAGCTTGTTGAAATTGATGAAAATCAAATGAATGAGAGAACAGTAAATGAATATTAAATAAAATGTGTTTATATGATTATTTATAGTTATGGTTTATTTGATAAGTATTTTTAGGAAATAATCTTATAATTCAAAGAAGTTCCAAAAAAGTTCTTCATATTGCTCTGAGGTCAACGTAAACCCTGAAAATCATATAGAAGAATAAGAATTACTTTTATATAATAATTAATGTTGAGTAATAATTTATTTTTGTACCGATAATCACTCAAAATTAGAGAAAGTAAATGGAACCCTTTATATATATTTTTTCCTATAATTATAATTCTAATTCTAGAAAGCAGCACATCTTTCTGAAATCCGCTCTGTCTACATAATAGAAAGGATTCAGGAATCCCCTGAATAAAAAAAGTTTTAATTTATAAAATAGAAAAATGAATAATATCTCCTAAACTACTGAATTTAAGTGTATGATATGTCTTCCACTTAAAATTTTGTGTTATTTACGAAAATGTAAAAATATATGCTATTTTTAAAATACAGGGGACAGTTGTGTCACAATTAGATATGCGAATCTGTATACTCATAATTATTTTTAAATAAAACAATGATAGACACAAACAGCTATGCTAAATAGTTTTTATCTATCTCAACAAATACTGGAGTTATAGAAAAAATACTAAAAAGTCACACAACATTAAAAATGAGAAAGACATAGTATCCGAGTCACGTAGAAATCGTGGCACATTTGAGTGTTTTTAATTGCCTGAAAAACAGAAGGACTGAAATAGAACTTGCTTTCCTGCTCTTAATTAAATATGAACAGCTGCACCTGTTTCGCGTCATTTTATCTTTTTGACGACTTTAAGTCACAGGACTTGTCCTTTACTTAAGGATAAAAAATCAGGTCCTAAGACGGATTTTTTGCTCGAATTTAGACTCTCTATAGGCTCTCTCTAGACTTGAGTTCAATTTCTTATTTATTATCATATCTGCCGTACCCTTTATAATTTATATCTCTATGACCATATTTTTTTAAATGATTTTCAAAACATATTTAACACATTTATGCAAGCAATTAATCACATAATACAGCAATTACACAAAACCGACATTCTTGAGTCTATTGCAGTTTCTGAACTAATAAAGTCCTGTTTGGTAACCACTCTGCTAATTTCCCCATACATGAATCTCCCGGGGCAGGATAATATTTTCTCATGTCTGTGTAATGTTATATGACATAGTCTGGTACGCATGGCTGAGCTACCACATAAAAGCTCTTCACTGTCCTGAACCGTCTACACAAGGGTTATGTTACAATTATTAATTAAGTTACATGAATTTGGTATAAGATAGCAATCTTTGAGGTAAATATACTACTCGCAACCAGGACACCTCGAAAGAAATGTTTTATAGGTTATATTTTGCGGAAACAGATAGGTAAACATAGAAACAAGTAAGTATTAAAACTGCATTTAAAGTAATAGTAATTTAAAATTCCAGAATAGATTACCATAGAGTATTAACGTAGACAAATTTACTCCAGCAAGATAAGCCGTCAATCTAAATACTGATAAACTCCTTAAGTAAAGTTTCTCAAACCTCACTCACACCATGCTAACGCTTATCCAAAGTAGTTGAAGGTCGCCTCAAATCTCGGATCTGGCTACTCATCCAGTCCCATAATATCGGATATGACGATGACCTATTCAATTTTCAATAGGCAATAAATTCGGTGATCGAAATGGCCATGGTAGTTAACATCAGTATCTATTTCTCTTCCAAGAACCTCACAGGTTCGAGCAATCTGAGGCTAAACATTGCCCTGCTGGAAAATGGCGTCTTCTATCCTCTATCGCTAGCACACGTAACCTTAACACATCTACAACATATCGTACCGCTATGCCACTTATGACCCAATTGGAAACGATGAAGTCCGAAATTATTGCTTCCTGAGGCACAAATGTGGCCTATTGAATAATAATATGAAACCCCCTCTCCCACACAAATATTTGACTTAATATTATATAGAAAGAAACATTTCTATATAATACTGTTAAGTACTTAACGACATGCCTAAAAATAAAGT
This sequence comes from Pogonocherus hispidulus, assembly GCA_963924545.1. NCBI lineage: Eukaryota > Metazoa > Arthropoda > Insecta > Coleoptera > Cerambycidae > Pogonocherus > Pogonocherus hispidulus. Next base: position 26,900,027 of record OZ004692.1, on the reverse strand, counting down.
CACAAAGAAGGACAATGGTTGGTTGCTATTACTATCATTAACGGCAAAAAGTGCACTTTTCACGTAAATATTCGTAATTGATGATTCTTCATACAATACGGCAGTGATACTTAATCTGAAGGGCGCGCTACCTTAGGGGTTCTTGAGAAATCTAAATAGGGGACGAAGGCGTTGAAGACATGAAGACAAAATATAAAAGAAGAACAATTTACTGAAAGAACATGTTACCCCTACATTTATAAATAGTTAGGTATGTATCAAGTATTTGCACAATATATTGAATAATTAACTTTTTAATTAAAAAGAGTTTAATTTATAATAACCAGTAACTTCCTTGGGCTTGTCTCGCATAGCAATTGTTTTAAAATGAAGAATATTGGAAATTGACACTCATGAGTTCTTTTTCTCAGCTGAGACATATATTTTGTTTTTAATGTAGCCACCGCAGAAAATACGACTTCACAAAGACAGGATGTAAAAATGGTAACAGTATACGAAAAGCTCTTGCTTTTAGTGTAGAAATTCATTTTTCAACATTTGCAAAATTTAAACGGTAATTATTACCAAATTGTCTTTTGATTTCGCCAGTCGTAAAGTCTATAAAGATATCGCGTTCTTCAATTGAGAAACATTCAGAAGTATTTGGAAATGGATCTCTAACCCACTCGTATCTTACTTATCGTCATATATAAATTATCATTTTTAAATACCTAAAAGGTTATCTAGATGTCAAATATCTCACAACTATATATTATTGTTTAGTTCAGTCCCAGCTCACCTTTGGTATTATAGGATGGGGAGGCGTTAATGACGTTCATTTAAATAACTTAAATACTATACAAAAATGGATAATTAGAATAATGTATAACAAAACAAAAACATATTCAAGTGATAATTTATTCAGAAAATGTAAGCTTTTTGATATCAGACAACTGTTTTGTATAAGCGTTCTCACTAACATAAAAAAAGATAAAATAAAGCTAAACTCTATCAAGCATAAATATGAGACTAGAAATGAAGAATATAGTGTACAAATTCCAAAGTGTGAAAAATCAGTTGGACAACGAAATTGCGACTACATATCAGCAAAACTTTATAAGATACTACCTGAAGATATTAAAATTGAACAAAATGTTAATAAATATTTGTATCTAGAGCTTTGTATTGCGTGGTTTGGAAATGGCATTCCTATGAATGTATACTATTTGGTTCTGTAATAAGAGATTGCATAAGTCTGCGTGAATACCTACCCAACATTGTATGATTACTGATCTAGACAAATTGAAAATAATTGTAAACAAAATTATACTACTTACCATAAATTTTGTTACATACCTACCTCTACTAGTACTAATACATATACACCAGATAATGTCTCTCTCAATTTTGACTACACTACTCGATAATGACACAATTTTACCAGATTTGCCGTTTATATAATATATATTTTGATTATATGTATATATACAATATCACAAACAAGCAGTAACTTTCGCTGCTGCTTCTGTGAATTTCTGTTTATTTACAATGTACACTAATTATGAGTATTATTGTCTATTGTTATAAATAATTTTTGTAAATAAACATTATTATTATTGTTTGTAGTGGCGAGATACAGTGAAATACACTGCAGTGCCCTCTTTAGGTCTTTGCTACTACCTGTCTGACAATTATTGTCTAATTGACAGACAGATAACGATCTGCAGAAAGCAGATGCCATTACAGCGACCTCTATTGTCTTTGAGGAAGACAATCCTACTTAATTATTGGAAGGAGATGCCGAAAACAACTACTCCAGGGGCAATATGCCCCGACTGGCGTTGCATTACATCAACATCTCCATGGATGTCGCCACATCCTTCATCAAGACCAAATACCAGACAATGACCGGTTTCGATCTTGTTATGATCTCATCAGATTGCCATAGGTATCGGAATCGATGAATGATCTGGCGACATTGATTGCCTAAGGGGCATATGTGAATGTTTGTAGTGGCGAGATACAGTGAAATACACTGCAGTGCCCTCTTTGGCTCTTTGCTACTACCTGTCTGACAATTATTGTCTAATTGACAGACAGATAACGATCTGCAGAAAGCAGATGCCATTACAGCGACCTCTATTGTCTTTGAGGAAGACAATCCTACTTAATTATTGGAAGGAGATTATTGTCTAATTGAGTAGTTGTTTTCGGCATCTCCTTCCAATAATTAAGTAGGATTGTCTTCCTCAAAGACAATAGAGGTCGCTGTAATGGCATCTGCTTTCTGCAGATCGTTATCTGTCTGTCAATTAGACAATAATTGTCAGACAGGTAGTAGCAAAGACCCAAAGAGAGCACTGCAGTGTATTTCACTGTATCTCGCCACTACAAACATACACATATGCCCCTTAGGCAATCAATGTCGCCAGATCATTCATCGATTCCGATACCTATGGCAATCTGATGAGATCATAACAAGATCAAAACTGGTCATTGTCTGGTATTTGGTCTTGATGAAGGATGTGGCGACATCCATGGAGATGTTGATGTAATGCAACGCCAGTCGGGGCATATTGCCCGTGGAGTAGTTGTTTTCGGCATCTCCTTCCAATAATTATTATTATTATTAATATTATTATTATCATCAGTAATAAAATACTTTCTAAAATTCTTTGTTAGCAAGGTTAAATAATTTTAAATATTTTAAAAAACAACCGTGATATGATACTCTTCAGTCTAATAGGGTTTTTGGATGGATCTGTGAATCTGAATCTGTTTTGATGAACATTTATGTTTTTTGCTTTATGTTTCGGCACCATAATTCCTACTCATTATTTTTTTTACAGAAAACATTTACTTTGTCATTCATATCCAACACATGTATATTTGTTCTTTGGAGTTGAAGGTTAAGGATATTTAACCTGATTTACTGCTAATGTTAATCCGATATTAGTTTTTAACTAGTTCTGAATTAATGTTAGGAGATGGAACACACATAAGATACCAACAGTTTTAGGACGGCTTGGAATTATAAATTTGTAGTGTACCAGCTAGAATATAAGACGTAATTGGAGCTTGGAAACTCAGAATTCTAGAATCAGTGTAATGCAATATGAAATTATTAATCCCCATGCCCTATCAAATCCTGAGTTAGTCCAACTCAGTAGTAGAACAAACCTATTGTTATATAAAATCGAAACTAGGATAACTAGCAATAATTGCTCCATAATTTTGTGTACGTAGAATTCGAACAAAGTGTATTATCAGTAAATGTACATAATGACATAATCTAATATATATCCATAGTTCATAATAATATATAATCTAGAATAACTTAAAAACATACTTGCGAAAACATACACCCCTTCCTCGTTTTGCTCTATTGTATCCATCGAGCTCTGTAGAGAGGGTATGGCAAATTCACTATGGCTGTAAAATATGCTAGAAACTATGGGAGATACAAATAATCTAATGACATGACCTCGATCGCGATTTTCCAGACAATATCAACTCAGAAATTTGATACCTCCACTTGTTTCCAAGATAGAGCTCACGATGTTCATTTTCTTATGTTACAGTTATCAAAAATGACTTGCTTTTTTATTAACATCTGCTCGTTCATATCTTCGGACAAAAAAATCAAATGAATATTGCTTATGGATCTTTATCACTAACGTAAAAGATCTCCTAATACAGTTCCTTATTTTTTTTACTACAGTTATACTATTGCCAAAAAGGCATAAATTCCTTAAGTTATTCCTCACGTCTATACTAGGTGTGTAGACATAAGTTTACACTCTTACTACATGAATTTCAATCATTCCTAAAAACTGCTGTTTAAACAAATTAGACCTTCCCAGAGCAGTACAGGTCTCATAGTGGTTTGAAGATCACGCATACACTAAACTTTTGCGCTATTAGTGATTCGAGAAATGAATGCGCTCTCTGCATGAAAATATTTCAACCTATTTAAAACATAATTTTTGGAGGTTTATTGCTGATATAATGATAAACAACACGTATTTGGGTTTGTTTAACGTAATAATTTGGTGGCGCTTGTGTCTTTTTGCTATTGCAAAGTTAAAAGCGACGTGGTTAGTATTTGTACATCTTCAGTTTTACATTTTAAAATGGCTTTAAGATCAAACCAGCGCAACACAAACTGCCGTGTTTATGGTCATTCCACAAAATAGAAGTGTTTAAGATAGAAGATAGAAGTTTGGCCCTTGTATAAGAAACAGTTCTATCCCCATAGGAGTCGCCATATCTTTCATCGAGAAATATGTGGCGACTCTTATGGAGATGCCGAAGTAATGCAATTCCAGTCGGAGTACATTGTCCGTGGCGTAGTTGTTTTCTGCATTTCCTTCAAATAAATAAGTTGGATTGTCTTCCTCAAAGACAACAGAAGTCACTGCTATAATAGCGCCTGCGGAAAAGCAGCTCGTTATCTGTCTATAAATTTGACAATAATTGCTAGACAGATAGCAGCAAAGACCCAAAGAGGACACTACGGTGTGTTTCTCACCACTACTAACAATATACATATACCTACTATTTTATACACCTACTCCAGCCAACTATGAATCCCATTCAAGATAATATTTACTAAAATATTAATAGCGCTATTGGATTCTACTACTCTACACCCAATAATTAATAATAATAATAATAATAATATTAATAATAATAAATTTCAATACAATACAATTCAAAACTTATTTAGTAGTGGACATTCAAAGGTAAAAATAAATTGGGGAAAAAAGGTACTGCAAACCCAATGAATTTACCCCACCCTGTACAGTTGCTAAAAATAATTTCACTCTATGTTTTAAAACAGTTATAGAATCTGGAGGATAGTTACATCCTACAGGAGTTTGTATGTCTATAACAATTTTAGCTGTTAGTTACCAACTTCCTGATTTGTATTGAAAGACGAGTCATGCAAAACTAAACCGTCAGTTAACTAACAGTAAATTGCCCTTATAAAAAGTGATTTTACTTCTTTTACAAGGCAGGCAGATAATGAAGGTAGGGCTTCCAATAAAGTCAATCTCATAACCATAACTAACGTTAATTATTCATATTGCCTGTATAGAGTGAACCAAAGGATGTATTATGTAAAAGATTATATTAGTTTTTCCACGGTCGGGAGTAGAAATCAGTTTCCATGACATCAAAATTGAAACAGAAGTAGTCGATTATTCCCAAGGGAGTATAATGCTCCCAAGGGAGTTTACATTATGGAGAACGTTTTTCATGCAAAAAAAGAGGTAACATTGAAATTATTTATTGACATTTAAATTAAATGTAACATTTGTACAATTTTCAAAATTAATATTAGAAGGAATATTACTTTCGCTTACATTTAAAGTTTTTGTGATTGCGCTAGTGGTGGTACCTACTAAAATGTGATTAGCAATTTTGGTCTTATTTTCAATGGAGTTCTCGACATAACCCTCAGCGACTGTCGTTGATTTCGAACCAGCATGACGCTTTATTGTCGTGATATCCACACCAGCATCTGCCAGTAATGTCGCTGAAGATCTTCGTAAGCAGTGACCAGTATAACATGCAGCATCAGGTAATTTTAAATACGAAGCTACTACACTAGGAATTTTTCCGATGGTATTCTTGCCAACTGGCTGCGAACTACATTAATCCTGCTTTGTAGTACAAAAAAAGGCGCTTATGCTTGACGTGGGGAGAACGAAGGGACAGGTATTTTCGATACAATTCAAGTATATTTCCCACATCGGTAACCATAAAGGTTCGTGGAATCTTTGTCTTAGTGTTTGGAATTTTTACAATCAAGGATGAGCCTACATCCTCAATATCATCTACAGTTAAATTGACTAGTTCATCAGTTCGACAAGCTCCGGCAATCCCCAGAATTAATACAACCTATAAAAAATCAAAATACTAAATAATTGAAATACCTAACAACAAAAGTAATCTTACCTTAACCATTAAGAATTCTTTGTCATCTGCAGTTGATATAAAACGGTCGATTTCGCCCTTTGTCAATATTTTAGATTTTTTCGCTTGATATCCGTCATCGGTTCTTTTCAAAAATGCGATCAGTTTGGAGAATTTGCTTATATCTATGTTGTCGTAAATTATCAAGCATGACTTAACCATAGAATATTGCGCCCATAATGTGGAACACTTGTAATTCTTTGCATTTTCACTGAAGTATGCCAACAAAACCAAACTAACATCTTAATTTGACAATTCTTTTTGTTTGTTTATTTTGTAGTTATGACAATAACTCAACGACTACTAAATAAATGCTCAAATCCGAATACAATAATTCTGGTGCTACTTACTTCATAATAACAAAATATGTGTTTTTAAGTTAATGAGACCGTGGAAAAAATACTATATACCATTCGGGAGAAATGCTATTTTGTCCTCGGTGCATTGTAGCCCTCTGGCTTCGCCCTCGGGCTTCAAATTGCACCTCTGCCAAAATAACGCATTTCTGTCCCTTATAGTATAATAATATACTATTATACAGTCATGTGGCATAGTGTACCCCTCTTTATCACGACGGAGGTACTTATTAAAAATCATTTTTTAACATAAAAATGTATCTCTCTCTCTCTCTCTCTCTCTCTCTCTCTCTCTCTCTCTCTCTCTCTTGATTTTTATAGGAACTCCGTCATTTTCTGAATCTAAAAATTAAATAACGATGAGATGGCATAAATGACAATTCAGCTGTCAAATTACTTTTTGGACTCTATCTTACTTTTTTGCGCACGCCTTTTGTTTTGCTTGCTTTAATAACTATAGGGTGAAGTTTTAGCTTTTCTAAATTATTCCCCGTGCGTATCTGATAACAAATAAAATAACAATTTATTGAAACCTTTGTATACGTATGCCTAAATGGCGTAATTTTTATTGTCCAGTAGTGGCATCTAGGGTAGATCAAAGTTCACTTTGATCCACCCTGGACGTAATCCGCCTGCTCAAATATGATGATTTAAGTCATCTTACTTATACATTCTACTCATATACTTAGTAACCTTCTACAGGACCATTTTTGTATTAAAATGTCTCTTATATTAAGGCTTACTCGCAAGAATGAGTTGGCATCCTGGCGTCTGTGCCTAGGATGGAAAGAACGTCAGAGCGGTACTAATGTGTGAGATTAACATCTGTTGATGTTTGACTATCCCCGTAACTAACGGTGTTTTCCTGGTTTTTCTTATTTCAACGATAAATGGTTTGGGCTTATCAATGTAAGTCATTCCTGAGGAGCAATTGAGGCCTTTTAAATACTCACAAGCCGCCTCCTCTCTCACACAAGTTTTAAACTCTCGGGATAATTGGGGGATCTCAATCCAAAGATGCTATACTGGCTGTACACGGCGGTGATCAGACCGAGATTGCAATACGGGACCTTGGTTTGGTGGCTGAGGGTGTACCGGGTGACGGCAGCCAAAAGATTATCGAGAATTCAAAGACGTGCCTACTTCCTCCACCTTCCCTTCAAGGAATCAGTGGAAGCAGGGAGGCGACATGGTCCTCCCCAGGATCTCTCGTATGTTATATACTTAGAACACAGTCACAACACACACATGCCACAGTCTTCCAAGTAAAGGTCTTTGCCATTTTGTTGGTATTAAACAGGGAGGACATAAGGAATTGCGACGAGGAAAAGATATTCATCTGCTCTGATAGTCAGGCCGCGCTCAGGGTGGTTTCATCCTCAAGGACAAGATCTGTTCTGGTTCAGGAGTGTGAAGACTTGGTCAGACAAAGAGAGGTGGAGCTGAATTGAGTTCCGGGTTATATGGGACAGAGCCCTGAACCGATTCTTGGAATCACGCGAGGCGGTATCAATGGAGTCCTTAATAAATGGACTTAGTAAAGATTAGGACAAGACTGCAGGATTAACAGAGCATGCAGACAGCTCACGAATTTTTAGACGTGCCTGACAAATCTAGGATGGTCTGGGTGTTTAACCTTGGGCGAAGCAGCCTGAAGCTAATGGTGGGGATCATAACAGATCACTGCAGTGTAACAAGGCATTTAAATTGTTAGGAATAGAGAAGGATTCCTTATGCTTGAAATGTGGAAGGGGAAGGTACCCCATATCCACCTACTAGGGCACTGTGAAGCTTTCTGAAGACTGGACACAGGGTCTTTGGCACCGGAGAGCTGCAGAGGGAAGTAATGAGAGGCCTACCATGGACCAATATCCTGACGTTCATCAGGGGGGGTCAGGTAGATTCAAGGAGGACCAAAGGTGGAGAGTAGACAGGTGATGAGACGGTGGGGTAGGCAAAAAGTGCCCACTTGTGGCTTAATTTCCGGGCTGTGGCCGCCCCAGCACTACCTCTAGTTCGGGCCAATCTTGTGATTACAATAAGGGGTAGAAATATTAGTATTAGGTATTATTATAAACCAGTGCAGGGTCACTTGTACTTAGAAGATGATAAAACGAACGAACATGACTAACAACAACTACAATACCTGACCGACAGGAAAAGGATTAGATACTTATTATATGTGAAATAGAAGGTGTGAACCACAATAGATTACATGGAGAAAGTGGTTGATTTTCAGCTCACTCATTTTTGAACCTAACCTATATATAAAACCTAACCTAACCTATATATAAAACCTAACCTAACCTATATATAAAACCTAACCTAACCTATATATAAAATCGCACAGTCAAGACTGAAGGAAACAATTAAAAAAAATATTTATTCTTCATATCTAAACAGAGTTTGAGAAATGTGGTTGATCGTCTAGAGGGCGAGGAGAAGAGGTGAGGTAGTAGCAGTGAGGCAGTAGTGATGTAAAGTTCAGTTACTTTTGAACACCTGTTCCGAGTAGCTACTTTTAATATCAGTACCCCTTACTTTATACCAGTTGTTTCATTTCAATATTATTCAATTCACTAGTTTGAGTATTGGACAAATACCTGTTACTTAGTAACAGGAAGATATTGTTTTTACATTACAATGAAGTAGTGCCTGTTGAACTGAGATGGAGCGTGTATCATAAAACCAAATAAGCAAACCAATGTTTAGTTTAGTTTAGATAAAACAAAGTCCTTTGTGTTAGTAGTACTTAGTTATTGTTAGTAAACTGTGTTCAACAGTTCTTTTCATAAATACAGTACACTAGTAGAGAATTAGACAATTTAATTTAACATGGTTTGAAATAGCAGAAATGTATTCGCTGCCACCAACATGCATCTCAATCACCCATAACGCCAAACCACAGAGAGCTGTTTTGACCCATTGGTTCCTATCAATTCTATATAATAGAGTTACACAGATAACACAGATAAAATATTTCAAATGTTTACACGATAAGTGAATCTTCCGTTTAAGCAATTGTGTATTAATTTTAAGAACTAAATGGTTTTTGCTGAATAATTAATATAATCACAAGAAATAAAAGTTTTTCCTGTGAAAAAAATGGGTTTTGACCAATAAAATGAGGGGCAACACAACATGGATTGCCATTTATAAATTTCGGAGTTCATAATAAACCACGAAAGCTCTACTACCACTCCAAAATATAGTTTGCTAGACCTTATAACCTACTACAATCCTCCAATTATTAAATATGTTAGTTTATTATTGGTGTTTAAAACTACACAAATTATTTACACAAAACAATTTATCTAAATGTCAGATCCACTTAACACCTAGTTTATTCTAAATTTTAAAAGGATTAAGTTTTATAACACATACGTAATTCTCAGCGCAACACAATGGTAAGGGATTGTTTACGTATATAAAGAAAACATAATTCCTATTATAATACGCTTTCAAAAGGATTTCATATTTGAAATAACTCGTTTAGCTTTACGACACGTATGCATTAGCGCGCGTTTTCGTGACATTTGCTCTTTTGTAATTACATTAAAATTTGCACTATTTCGTTAGAGGTTTAAAGGGACCCTTTTTACTGTAAAACTGTTTATACTCGTAATTATGCAACTCGTTAATTTTTTATTACTTCAACAGTTTTTCCCATTAACTGCATAATAACAATATTTACTGAACAAATGTTTAGTTTGCTGCAATTTTGTTGTAAAATCGAATTTCAAGTTTTTACTGAAGTAGCTATTTTATTTACCTACAATTTTTAATGAGGTATGGAACATAAATTTATTAAATATATTAATAATATATGCAACACTGTTACTAGGAACATGGAATGTTTCTATTTTACAAAACGCATACCTACCTATAGACTATTTCAATTAATGGGTTGTAGACAATAGTGAAACATCACTCGTGTCACTTGCATGTCTATCCATCATATAGGTACAAGGTAGACCATCGGGAGCTAACAGGATTCATATATCGGAAAGTGCCTATTAGCAATTCCAAAAATGAATGGTGCTTGTGACTTTTTGGTATTGCAGTGTTAAATACGACGTGGTTATACATCTTTTTATTTTTACATTTTAAAATGACATTCAAAACAAACTAGCACAACACAAACTGCCGTGTTTATAGGTGGCATTCCCCAAAATGTGTTAATAGCAGTGTTTAACCTTTCGTGACTTGCGCATTATTTCAACGCAACGTTGCTGGCGGTGGAGCCTAAGTCCGCACAGTATTTCGGCATGTGAAAAGAGTGATACACATCAATTTGCATTTTAAAAGGAAAAAAGGAGATGTTTTGATAAATATAATATGTTTATTTATTCATATTGCTTGCTACAAAGGAAAAATTACAAAATTAGAAAAGAGTTAGATAAAGTAAATCTTAATATTTATTGGTATGCTATGATCATTTTAAATGTAACAAACAATAAACTAAAACTTTGGTGTTGCTTTGTATATAAACATAAATAGGTATATAAATGTCCAAAGGTGTTTTCAAATTTTTTACGACCGGTTTAGCACCCGGCAGACGGGTTATCAAATTTTCTGCTCTGGTCCGTGTTTTGGGAGGAACGTGTTTTGACCACTTGGTGGTTTTGTCTTTTCCAACAAAGTGGGGTTCTAGAGAAGGCCGAACTACCACTTTGGTATATGGAATGTCTTCAATTTCCTCTTCTGAATCGAAAGCTAAGTCTTGTGTCTAGAACGTCCTCTTCATTGTCTTCATCGTAGTCGTCTGGTACCTCCCCAGTACCCTCATTTTCATTGAGGCACTCTAACATCAGCATGTGCAGTTGTTCTTGTTCTTTCTCATAGGATGCCATCTATAGTATAACCAGTAGTCAAAAAACAATAATTTGAGGTCAATATTCCTCACCTTGTGTGAAATAAGAATAAAAATCACCCAAAATTGCAAATTTGTAACGGCAAGAAATCTGTGTAATTTTTACTGGCAGCGGACTCTCTCTCCGCAATTAGGTCTCAAAAACAAACAAGCGCACTTGTGCAGGTTTCACGTTGCACAGAGAATAATCGCAGCATGCTTGAGGAATACCGAAAGTGGTGGGGGCGTGAAGTGAGAAAAATTCAAATAAATTAGGAAAGCATATTCTTGCGGAGTGTGAGTCCGCGCGCCAGTTACGGAAGGTTAAGATAAAAATTCGGCCATAGTATACAAAACAGTTCTTCATGCATTTCTCCAAAAGGTATGTAACAATTTAATAACAGGGAACACGTTTATTTATACAACATAACCACTTTGTTGCAGTATGTCTATATTTTTCTATTTTAATCTTATAAAAACAGAATATAAAAGAATATAAAGGGGCTAAGTACCAAATTCTAGTAATTTGAGATTTTACGTTACAAAGGATCTATAAGCCATTGTACATGTTGTTACAAAAGTGCTAAGTGCCAGTTCTAACATAATGGGTTGAAACATTTTTAATCAGATGTCGCTAGTTGTATATGCCATAGCCATTTTCGAACCAAAGGTGCTATGTACCTTGCTAATATATGAAAATCATCACAGAGGAAACATAGACTATCCGGTGCCTTTCTTGTCTGTGCCGGTGTCTATGAACTATCCGGTGACTAACCCGTATTGTGTTTGTGCTAAGAGTAAAATTAAGAATACATAGCGTAAATATGAATAAAGTAAATGGAAGATTCAGGGACAGGAAAACTAAAAAGAGAGTGTCTGGAGAAGGCTATATTAATCGAAATAAAAAAGAGGTTTCTGCTAGAAAGCAACCCGAGCAACAGGTAAGTTCAAATCTAGCCTTCTCGAGGGCTAAATCTCAAAAAGAATATATAAGCCCACCATAGATTATATAAAGTCTTCAAATCGAAATTCTCCAATTCGCCAGTTACTTACAGGTACTATTCAAAAAATATTTTCCAAATTTGAGTTTCCGTCGTCCACGTGTTGATACTTGTCACACGTGCGACAGATTAAACTGTGAGGCCAAAGTTAATCCAAACAGTCGTGCAAAAGCTCAACTTGAACTCCACCATAGAAAGGTAGAAGAAAGTTTGAAATGCCTAAAAGATAACACTGTTGAGTCTCAACAACCCTGGAGCGTTGTTGAGACTCAACAACCATGGAGCGTTGTTGAGACTCAACAACGTCAAGTGTGAAAAGATACAAACATTTTAAAGAAGGGAGTTACTCTGTCAGATTTGAAAAAAGTATTGAAAGTGAAACAAGAAAGAAACAAAATAACAGAAAATAAAAAAAAATCGTTGATCTCGATGATAGATTTTCTTAAAGACGAGGAAACCAAGAATTTCTATCGCAAAATTCTAGGACTTGACATTTAATAAAACTGCTGGTACTTGACCCTTTTCTATATTTTTCTCCTAATATGATGTTTTTAGGTAACTAATAAATGTATTTTTTGTTAAACAATATTATAGAATACTTTCCCCTTACGTTATCAATGTGTTTTCCATTATTTTAAACTTCAATAAAACGTTTTACAGATTTGGTACTGTTTTTCTAGTTTTACTCAAAATTACGATTTTGGCACTTACCCCCTTTGGTACATACACTCTTCAATTATTTAACAAAAAATACAAGCACTAATTTGGTATCACCATATGCATAACCTTTCTACCGTTTGTCACACTTATTTTAGCACAAAATATAAGTAAACCAAAACTACCTGTTTCAATTTAAAAAACTTCATGTGATAATCAGCAAAGAAGGGTTTACGGTGAGACATATTACTGCTTTTAGCACTCTTTTTATCCTTTATTTCACCCTAACTAGCACATGAAGTTAATATATTTATGGCAGTAAAATGCTAGTTGCTAAATGATGTATGGCACGCAAAATTTTTATACTTACGTCTTCCTCCATATTTGTTTATAATTTGCAGCTCCCCATCAGAAATTTGGATCGCCAATAAGATAGGTAAATTTTTCTGAAACTTAGTAAGCGTTTATAATAAAAAGGATACCATCTGGCTACCTAAAATATCCGCGACAGTTGTATGATTTCCGTCTTCCACAGGAATTTCGATGTTTCCAGAAGTCTATGCCAACTGTTTATTTTAAATGAAAAATTCTGTATATTTTTTCAATTATATGTATACATCAAGTTTCACGAAAATTGTGTCACTACTTTTTGAGTCACGGATCAAATAAGGTCCTTGTAAGATATAAAATATCAGTCAAATGGAAGAAGCATTCGAGTTTTTATATTTTGAAAATAATTTATGGCTCACTATGTTTTTCATGTAATTCATGTTCAACCATCCAGTTATTTTTGTAGATTCCGAATGTACTGAACAGGGGTTTTCGCATCTAAACTTTTATGTAGAATTGATAGAAGCGCATAATTTGGACATTTCTTATAATTATTTTATCAGATAATTTTATTGATACACTTAAGTGTACTGATAGGCGTTACTCGATAACATACCAGCTGGTTTTTACGATACATAACTAAAAGGTTTTAGTCTTTACACACTTCATTGGTTAAGCATAAATAAGCGGAATTATATTAACACATAAGTTAACAATAATTAATTAAGATATTATGACAGTCTCGTAAGGTCCGACTATGTACATTTAAAGTATATTGTGTATGTACTTGCCAAGTTAGAAACATTGTGATTTTAATGCAAAGTATAAATTGAAGAGGTTATATTATACCTGCTTTGTTTTAAGTAGCGTATGAAGGTAATATGAAATATAATATTTTGAATTATATAACAACAACACATCAGGTTAAGAATACCTGATGCTATTTTCATTAAGTAAGTTTAATTTTGAAATACAGGAAACTTTAAATGCCTTCTTTCTCTTTTGAAAGAGGATTGGATGCTATTTAAATATTTGTATGAAATAAATTAGTAGTAGAGATAATTGATAAAGTGATTATCAAAATGAAATAACCCGGGAAGATTAACAGTATTACTACTAACAATTACTAACTACGGCAAAAAGTTTAATAATTAGATGACTATTACCTATTAAAATAAAGTTGGAACACCTATGGAACAGCTGTTATTCGGTAAACATGCAGTAATTTTACCTAATAAATAAATTAAACAATTGTAGTGATATAAAAATTATTTCAGCCATATAAAGATACAACTAATTTTTTAAATTGATAAAAATACCCAATGGGGTACTTTATGTTCTACGCCTATGTTTCTTTATTCCCTAGACTTGTGAAAAATTCAGAGGACTCAATAATTTTAAATTAAAAAGAGTCTCACAGTATCTCCGATACTAATAGCGCAACACACTAATTGTATTAGTATAGACCAAAGAATACTCCCGTGAAAATCGTTACTTCCTTGCTTTGTTGGGTTATCAATGGATTTACATGGAAAACAGCTCAGCAAAAATTTGAGGCAACAAATATTCCTGCCACACTCGGTCTGATGAACAAAGGATAGTTTTTACACTCCATTTAGGTACGCGACGCTATTTATTACCATGATTTGACATTAGCCACAGGGTGGTTTCATTATCAAGAAAATTTGCTTGCTTTGTTCACCTTAAGTAATAAAAAGCCATACAATTTTAATTACGGAAAACTAGAAGTAACGAAAAATATTATTATGCTAAAACTAATTAATTACAACAAATCTTTTATCAACATAAACAAGAAGTAACACATAAGTTTAAGTTTAAGTTTAAGTTTAAGTTTAAGTTTAAGTTTAGTTTAAGTTTAAGTTTAAGTTTAGTTTATTAAATCCAATAGACCTTACAATAGGTATAGGATACGTCAAAACAAGTAGATATACATAAAAAAATCTTTACAACATGATAAAATAATAGATATAAACATACAGATATAAAGCACATACTACATACACAATATGGTCTCACATTAACATTAAAAAATTTACGCTACACATTAAAATTAATATATTCGTCCACACTATAAAATACATTTCCAACAAGATATTCCTTTACTGAACATTTAAACTGCTTGATATTACCACACAATGTAATAGTTTTTGGCAATTTATTGAATAGCTTAATACCCATATAAATTGGATTGTTTTCATAAATGGACAATTTGTGTTTAGGGATACAAAGATTCATTGCATATCTGGTGTTGAAATCATGGCAATTTCCATTGGTAGTAAATTTATTGATATTCTGCTTTACATAGACTAAAATTTCCATAATATATATACCAGCTACTGTTAAAATATTGTAATCTTTAAATATCTCTCTGCAAGATGTAATTTGTGAAACTCCTGCAATAGTTCGAATAGCTCTTTTCTGAAGGCAAAAAATGCGTGTACTATACTGAGAGCAACCCCAAAATGCAATTCCATACTTTATTATTGAATATATATTTGCGTAATAATATGACATCAGGACATTCTTGCTACAAATTTTTTTCAGTCTATATAAAGCAAAACAGGCAGAACACAGCTTTTTAGATAAGTTACTTATATGTGGTTCCCAACTCAGGCTACTATCGATATATATACCCAAAAACTTTGTTTCTGTCACCTGCACGATACTCTTACATTCATTTTTTATTAAATAACTCTGATTAATATTTTTATTTCTAGGTGTAAAATGGATGAAAACGGTTTTATTTGCATTCAAGTATAGAATATTAGACTTGAACCAAGATGTAAATTTATTTAGTATAATCTGAGTATTGTTTACAGCATCAGTTACAGAGGTTCCACTACATAAGCAGCTGTTATCATCTGCAAACATCACCAAATTGTTATTGCCATGTTCATCCACACTTGGCATATCATTCACAAAAAGAAGGAAAAGTAAAGGCCCAAGGACAGATCCTTGTGGAACGCCAAGTGAGTTGACTAGTTCAACTGATCTAACATTATTAATATCAACCACTTGTGTGCGATCTGCAAGATATGATCTCAGTAGGTTATTCATCACTCCTCTAAGTCCATATAATTCAACCTTTTGCAATAAAATATCATGATCTACAAGATCAAAAGCTTTACTAAGATCCATGAACAACCCGATTGTTTTTTCATTTTTGTCCAGTAAGTTATAGAGTGTTACCAAAAAGTCCAAAACAGCTGTTGTCGTTGATTTATTTCTTCTAAACCCATGCTGATTACTACATAAAATGCCAAACTTATCCAGAAATTTTGTAATTCTAATATGAATTGCCTTTTCCAATATTTTTGATAAACTGGATATCAAAGCTATGGGTCTATAATTTTCTGGGCATGTATGATCACCCTTTTTATACACTGGAATGACTCTGGCTGTCTTAAGAACTTCCGGGAACACTCCATTTGAAAAGGACATATTTATTAGAAACACCAGAGGGCAAGTAATATACTTTATACATGATTTCAAAATATTTGCACTAATACTATCCAATCCTACAGAGTTAGAGATCTTCAAGTCACCGATTAAACTGTTTACAAATTTCTCATCCACTGGCTCTAAGAACATTGTTGGATAGTTTTTATTTTCTTTAACTGTACAATCTCGTAATTGACCATTACTTATCAGTTCTCTATTTAGTTTTTTTGGCTCATCAACAAAAAATGCATTAAAATAGTCCGCAATTTCTTTAGGATATTTCAATAGGCCATTTTTTGAATTTATTTCTGTAACATTTTTTATATCTCCTTTTTTATTTCTTACTTCCTTGTTTATTATATTCCAAACAGCTTTACTTTTATTATTAGCTTCAAAATACATTTTATCATTACTCATTTTTTTCGCTTTTATTATTACCTCTTTGTAAACCTTCTTATATTGTTTGTAAAATACCTTTTCAGTTGGATCATTAGTCAAAGATAATTGATTATAGAGGTTTTTTAATTTTTTTGATGAAGTCTGGATTCCCTTAGTGACCCAAGTTTTTTTATTAGCACAATTATTTCTACAAATTTTTTTAAACGGAAAAGAAAGCTCAATGTAATATTTAAAAGTATCAACAAACACCTGAAACGCTTGATTTGTATCATGACAGTTGTATACATCATACCACGATTCACGACTGATATGAGAAACAAATGTTTGATAGTTACTGTGGCTTAAAGATCTTATTGAGATGAACTGGTTTAGAGACTTATTTATTCCCTCAACTTTAAATGCTAATATTTGGCTTGCATGATCAGACATTAAGTTGTGGCACACTTTGCATGTCATTTCCAACAAACTAAAGTTGGTGCACATGTAATCAATAGATGTTGATGAATTATCTGTTACTCTAGTTGCCTCGTGTACATTGTTATATATGCCATAGGAATTAAAAAGGTCAGTTATAGTTTTTAGACTCTTTGAATTACAGAGCTGGTCTATATTAAAATCACCACAAATAATAATTTGAGCGTCTGAACCAGTACATATAAAGTCCAAGATATTCTCAAATTTTACAAAGAATGCATCAAGATTATCTGCATTAGGTGATCTATATACAGTAACAATTTTTATAGGACTATGACCCTGGTTAAATTCAACACCACAAACCTCAACAATTTTTTCTGCACTGAATCCCTGTAAACCCTTAATTTCTTGGACTTTATTCTGTAACTGACTTTTGCAAAATATAGCCACACCTCCGTTTTTATATACAGATCTATTATAAAAACTACACAAATTATATCCATCCATTTGAACATATTCAATTTCAAAATTCTTTAACCAAGTTTCAGTAAAACATGCAATATCTATATCTTCACCCTCTAAAAACATTTCCAACTGGTCAGTCTTATTTTTTATACTCTCAATGTTTTGATGAAAAACACGAAGTTTATGTTGGCCACAAGTATAATTTTTACTTAATTGCTATATATTAATATTAGACATTATTTTCCGCTTTTCTGCTTCAATTTTTCTTTTGAGTATAGGGCAATTTGAATCAAAAGCCGAATGTGATGTTTCTAGGTCCATCTTGAATTTAGCATTCGCTGAAACACAAACAGCACACTCCAGATTCTGAGTCGAACAATCTTTTGTTAAATGACCGGATTTAGCACATTTCAAACATAAAGAGTCTCTTAACTTACAATCACTTGCCTTATGATCAAAATCACCACATTTAAAACAACGAAATACTGATACATATTCAAAAACCCTGCACATATTAAAGTCGATACAAATCTTTACCTGGGCCGTAATTAATTGATATGAAGTTGGGTCACACTCTACAATAGCTTGATATTTAGTTTTCATTTTTTTCAAAACTTTTACGTCCAAATGAATGTCCTCATGATTTAAAAAAGAGTTTCTTTTAATAAAATATTCTAGTCTATCTTTTTCCAAGTTTTCTTCTATGTCAACTATCTTAATCATTGGATATTTCTTTTGGGGCATTTTAATATTATAATCTTTTTTCAATTTCTTTTCTGCAACACTTTTAATTTTTTCTATTTCTTCTCTATTCTTACATTTTATAACAATTCCTCCATCCTTTGCATCTTTTATCTGTGTTATACCTACTTCCAAATTACTGGGATTTATCGTTTTCCTTAGAATGTCTTTTGTTTTCTTACAATCCTGTTTCATCTTGGGCTGTATTACCACAACTTCACCTGCAACTTCAGCATAATTTTTCTTTTTCCCACTAGATCCATTATCTTTACTCGAGTCACATTCTATTATAGCTTTTCTTAATGCATTAATTTCTTCCCTCATTGAACACTTAAATTCATCCATGTCTTTTTTTATTGAAACAATTGCATCAAAATTAGGTCCACAAGTTTTGCAAAACCATTTTATATTCTGTATTTTATTTAATATGATATACTCCTCATTTGCAACATCTACACATTTAGCATGAAAATGTTTATCACAAAATCCAGAACATACCAAAGTATTGTCATTTCTTTTTATCTTAATATTACATATATCACAATCTTCTCCCATGATAATTAACCATTTGGCTCACCCTATATTCTACTTATACTTACACGGAACTTATAGGACAGAGATAAGATAATTTGCTGTCTTTTTTGCTGTGTTTTTTTTTTTTTTTTTTTATTGGTTTGGATACATATATTTTTATATTACTTGTTAAAACAATTTAAACCTTATTATTTACAAATTTGTTAACTTGCTTTTGTTTAGATTGCCAATGCTTGTTGTTTCAAATTCCTTGTTGTTCAGTTTTTATGGGTATACTTTCCACCTTAACTCGTAATTCTTTCACAAACAGGTCGTATTCCCCACACAAGTCATCACTTATTCCCCACACAAGTCATGTTCTTTACTGAGAAAAAAGTTCTTTACTTAAAAAAAGAGGAACATATCAAATTGTTAAAAAACCAGATAAAAAACAAGCAATATAATAATAATAATAATAATAATAATAATAATAATAATAATAATAATAATAATAATAATAATAGATAAATAGATAGATTTATTGACCATATATACAACAGTACATTTAAGTCACAACAGTACACTATAAAAGAACATAAGACAAAATACTTGTGAGTCAATTGAATAAAAATTATGTGCTCTAAATACCTAATTCATTTAAAAAACTATTGTATTCTTTGACATTGTAAAACAAATGATCAAAGAGAAAATCCTTTGCCAACCTATAAAATGATCTACAATTCATGGACTTTATAATAATAATAATAATAATAATAATAATAATAATAATAATGTTTATTATTCCAACAGGACAATGTCCCAATTACAGGAATAAGCAATAACAATAAAAAGTTAGAAAGTACATAAATTAGAAATAGACACATAAAAATTACGTATAAATTAACATATCTACAATTTTAACATAACTAACCTAACTGAGACACACAATAACAAATCAATTTTAAGCTATCATTAAAGATATCACAGTTTGTAGCAATTCTGTTATATAAATTGCACATTAGAAAAATTGGAGACTTGATCAACAAATTTGTTCTAGGAGCACTATAATAAAATAATCCTTGCTGCCTAGAGTTATCTCTTGAAACCCGAAAGAAAATGTTGTTTAGAAGTGTAGAGCAGTCTATCTTATTGTTCAAAAGGTTGTATAAATACCGTATTAGAGCAATATTACGCCGTACTTCAAGTGCCTCTAGGTTAAAACGGTTTAATAACTCCATGTGATTAAAACCAATAGGTGGATAGAATCCATCTTGTGAAAATGCTAAAAATTTAAGGAATTTTCGTTGGACTGACTCCAACCTTTGACAATGTACGTCGTATATAGGGTACCATATAATAGACCCGTATTCTAGCTTGGATCTAACTAGTGAACAGAATAGGGTTTTAAAAGTATGTACATCCCTGAATTCTCTGCAATTACGGTATATAAAGCCATACGTCTGGAGTGCACTCGATACTACATTATTAATGTGCTCAATAAAGCTAAAATTCTTATCGAAAGTAATTCCTAGATCCTTACAAGATTCAACACGACCAATGTTACTATCATTAATAGAATAATCGTAAATTATGGGATTAGTTTTTCTGGTAAAAGACAGCGTTTTACACTTGGAAATATTGAGTGATAAATGATTGATTTCACACCATGCCGACATACGATTAACACAGAGCTGAAGGTCATAGCAATCAGACAAAGAATCAATTGCAGAATATAATTTAAAATCGTCTGCGAACACCAATTTATGACAAGCAACAGTGTTAGGAAGGTCGTTAATAAACAGTAAAAATAACAGTGGCCCTAAATTAGAGCCTTGCGGCACACCTGAAGTAGGGGTAAACGAGCGAGAAATAAAGTTTTGGTACCTAACCACAAATTGTCTGTCCGTTAAGTATGATTCAAGAAGCCTTATCAATGAATCGGAAAAGCATGACTATGATAATTCAAGAATTTATTGTATAAGTTGACATCAAGTTTATTAGAATGTGACATTTTAATTCTTGAAAAACTAGGTATTAAATTCCCCCGGAACCTTGTGTTGTGATCATGTACATCAGAATGGAACCCTAAATTTGACACATTCTTATGTATCAGCAATAATGTCTCAAAGATGTAAATACAAGGCAATGGCAGAATCTTGTGTTGACTAAATAATGGTTTACAGTGCGCATCACATGGAGCCGAATCAAGGATCCTTAGTGCTGCTTTTTGCAGAAAAAATACTTTATAACTGTTAGTTGCATTCCCCCAAAGGACGATCCCATATGACATCACACTGTGAACCATAGCAAAATAAACCATTCTCATGGTCGCATTATCAAGGCTAGGTCTTAACTGACGCATGGCAAATAATTGGGATGAAAGTTTTTTACAAAGGTCACTAATGTGAGCTTCCCAACTTAATCTGGTATCAAATGTAATACCCAGCAATTTTACTGGAACGGATGTACTGGTCCATCTGTCAGAACTGAACAAAATGTTTTTTGTTTTATTTATATTAAGTGTCAACATATTATTATTAAACCAAGTCTTGGCCCTATCAAGCCCTTCCTCACAATTCGTTTCAGCACCTCTAGCAAGCAGTGTTGTATCATCCGCAAACAAGATGCATTTTATGTCTCCCAATGAAGGTGGCAAATCATTGATATATAATAAGAATAAAATGGGACCCAACACAGATCCCTGAGGTACACCACATGAAGTAATAATATAATAATAATATAATAATAATAATAGTAATAATAGTAATAATAGTAATAATAATAATAATAGTAATAGTAATAATAAAAAAAAAATAATAATAATAATAATAATAATAATAATAACCGGGGGATATTGATATATAAGAGCAGCCGATGAACTTGGTCTGATGTTCGACACTGAACGGAGAAACCCAGACTCTGTCACCGAGTTGGGATCCGTTCAGTTGAAAGCCCAAGTTAAATCTGCAGAAGGCAATCTTCTGCAGCTGCATAAGGATGAGCGGTGTCTTCTATAAGAGTCTTGAAGACCATGGCTTATCCGAAAGGCTGACCTTTGCTTTTTTAAGGTCAGCGGTCATGCATCTGCTCTCCGCTTGTCCGGCATATACAGTCTCGGCCTATATCCATAGATATAATGCGGCTTTACGAGTGTTTTACTACTTTCTACGGCACACGTACGAGATAGACGAAACACCAGTGCTGCCATACGCTCCGAGAGATATTGGGGAATATATTGGAACTACTGATTTATCACTCTCAGGCAGATTCGAGCTAATAAACCTGATATAGTCCTCCCCGACCACCTGTCAAGTCAATGCTTGTCATCGTGTTCTCGGCTCCTGCTAAGACCAACATTGTCTTGAAAGATAACGAGAAACGGACGAAATATCAAGACCTCCTCTTCGAACTCCGCAGACTCCATCCAGAACATACTTTGAAGCTTGTGGTACTGATTATAGAAGCCTTCGGTAGAGCAAGATCATACCGGCTTGCCGAAATTCGGCATAATTATCTTACGGCTACTCAGGGCACACGATTTCCAGACCCAGTAGTTATTCACCCCACGGAAGTGGGGAGTAGCTACTGATAACCACCAGCGTGACCCTGAGAATCGGAGAAGTAACTGGTTGACTGCCGTTTCGGAGCTATTTGACGTTTTCAAAAAATTTGACAGGTGCAAGGGTTTGCAATAACCTTTATAACTTTTTTCGTTTAGCACGGGTTTATTTGGTTCTTGGCAAAAGTAAAGAGCCCAAGTTATATTACACTTTACAGTATATAGAAATTCAATAGTGCTATACCAAATGTTATCTACATCTCCCCTTACATTTTGGGAAATTCAAGTAGCGAACATTTTTTTAAGTCAAATGGAACACCCTGTTCTTTTTTTACATCATATTATTCAGAATTAAATTTTCTCTTTTCCAGTAAGTATATTCATTGTAGGTGTTTAATTTTATAAAATTGTTCATAGAAGTTGATAATAAATTAGCCACGATTATAATATAACTTCAGCGAAGAATGTAACTAAACAATGATGCAACTAAAATATCAAGACCACAATATAAACAAACATTATGAATAAATAAACAAAATTGAAAATAGAACTCAACTACCAAAAATACGGAACTAATATAAACTACTACCCTATATAGGACGTTTCACTTGATTTAAAAAAGTTTTCGCTGCTTGCATTTACCAAAATGTAACGTGAGATATAGAACACTTGTTAAAGCACTATTGAATTTATTTTCCTCTAAGGTGTAGCAAACTTAAACTCTTTCCTTTTGATACGAACCAAATAACCCATGCCAAACGAAAAAAATTATAAAGGTTCTCGCGAATTCTTGTAACTGTCAAAGTTTTAATAAAATATCAAATATTTTTTAAAATTATATCCTTGTGTATATGCAATTTCAAGAATATACCCTATTACTGTTAAATTTTGGTTATTCCGTTGCGTGGGATATTCCAAAAAACCGTATTTAAATACGGTACCATACCATAAATTAGGTATTTACATACCTAATTTATGCTCTTTTAAATTACGTGCTAGTGTACAAATTCTTTTTTATAGCAGAAATTTTAAAGCATGGATTCAGTTGCCATCCTGTAAATAATAATATTATGCTAATAGCAGGGTACGCTATCTCGTAATAGATATTTAATTGCAACGCATAATAAACGCTAATAGGTCACTATGCAGTATAATTATAGCATGAAATCCGAAACAAAATTACCACTTGGAAGTGGTTAATGGTTAGTATTTCTGGTCCTTTTTACGACATAAAAGGGCCCCAATGTTGTTGGAAAGAATAGTTTTTCTTGAAACCACATTTCAACCCTCAAAATTTCGTATTTTTTATACTATTGCCACTATATCTGGAAACTCAGAGAAAAAATGTTTTGGAAACTTTTGTCACACATAAAAATATAAAAGGTGTTAGAGCATCAAAGGATCGGGACCAATGGTTTTTTAAACAAAGTTTTGCTTAACGACAAATAAAATTCTCATACTGAAAAATGAGATATAAATTTGTTTAAAAACATCACCTTTGTTTATCAACATCTGGCAAACTATATCCCTATATTTTCTCATCCATTATATTCATCTACATGCGTAGACTCTAGTACGTTTTAATTTATTAGAAGAAATTGTAACTTATCATAGTGAAAGCCATAAATGATTTTAATATAATATAACAATATGATCTATCAAAAAAATCTAATATGTAGTTCACTATTATGAAATTTAAAATATGAAATATGAAATTTGAAATTACCTAATATCTCGCCTCATATTAGGCGAGGTATTAGGTAATCACGCTTAATTATTGATTGTCATTTCAACAATGATCAGCACTTTATGAATCTATTGCGTATGATGGATTCTATGAGAAAATATGTGAACCTTTTGACATATTGGTTCCCATTTGCAATCATTCAAGTAAGCGTAGGTTTCCTTTTTGGTGTACTTCCGACATTGTTAGTAATATTAAACGAAAAAGAAAACCTCCTACTTAATAAGTATACAAAAGATATATAACCGACTGTATTATCTCAATATACCACTCAAAAAGAATCTATTAGAACACGCATAAGGATTGCATATAAAATTAAGTGTCCACGGCTGATCATAGTATATTCAACGATCCAAGACAATATTGAACTGTTATCCAAAACAAAAAGAACCATAGTCGGATGTTTGGTAAGAAAACTGATCTTTCTGATGAGATTAATATATGAAATTTGCACAAGATACTGTTCTGTTAGCAGAATATGTAAGTTATCTCTTGAATGGTTTCACTTTTAATTTTTTTCTATTCACTAAGCACATATTCTGTATACTGTCGATTTTACTCTATGTCATCACTTTTTTACTTGAAAGAGATCCCGAAATCAGCTACTCCACGGGCAATGTACCCCGTTGTATTACTCCGGCATTATTATGGAACTCTGATGAGCACAAAATAAGCGCGAAACTGGTCAGTGTCTGGTAGTTGATCTCGATGAAGGATGTAGCGACTTTGACTTCCATGGAGATGCCGGAATAATTCAACTTCTTTCCGCTTGTCCAGCATATGCAGTCTCGGCCTATATCCATAGAGTACATGTCGGGGCACATTGTAAGTAAGATTGTCTTCCTCAAAGACAATCGAGGCCATTGCTGTAATGGCACCTGCGGAAAAGCAGGACGTTATCTGTCGGTCAATTGTCAGACGGATAGATCCAAAGAGCGCACTACGGTGTGTTTTTTACTACTACTAACATTCTATATCTAGACATCGCATGTCACATCTATGTAGATAATACTAGCATAATTTCAGGTATTTGTTTCAATTGCTTACGATTTTAGTCCCCTTAACAATATATTATGAAGCATAATAACAAACACCCTTAATTTTTGTACTAATAATATTTAATTTTGTACTAAGATATAAGCTTGACCTGAATGTTTATATTTGCTATATGGCATTGATCGATACTTATTTGTAAGCCAATAGATTGTTTGTATCACTTAAAGTATAAATCAATAAATAAAATATAGCCTTAATACGATTTTAAAATGGCCTATATTTTTATAGCGGTGAAAAATTATACTTTAGTAAAGAAAAAGGCATTCAGGTCACTGGGCTAAACTCACTGTTACCACTCCGTTGACTCTCCTCGAGTCGTAGCCTCTTCGAGCTGTGGAAACGACGGAGGCCCTTCACGCGCTTCGCTGAATGGGTGCAAGTCCTCTCACACGTCGCGCCGTCATTATTCTATGCATTCAGCACACGAAGAGGTAGGTACGTACTTCGTCGACATGCAGTGCACTTACAATTCTGTACAGTGTGAACTGAATTAAACAGACCATCTTTAACGGTATTTTGAGGAAGTTACAACAATCATATCAAACAAAAAATATCGATACACTTATCGAATATATACAAAAAGAAAATATGGAATATGCATATGGGTCGAAATGCTGACTGAAGCTGTTGAAGAAGTTAACAAGACGCTCAACTCAATAGCATTGAGATTTCAAATATTTGAGTTTGTCGGATAACACTCAAATTTACAGGTAAATTTTATATTGGGATTACTTGATAACCCCTTTCATACATAACAAGACATTACATTGACAAGATTTCTGCTTTTCTTTAAAAACACAGCCTATCAAGAAATTTATACTTCCAGTTGTGTGTACTTCCATTGTATTAAATCCCTCAATCAATGGTCCAAAAAAATAATAGTTGAAATTATTCGAAAAAAGATAATAATGAATAGAAAAATAAATGAAGAGAAGTATGGAAAGACGAATAGGTTTTGAATTAACAATCTGTTTATGTCGATGAAGGAACTCTATGATACGAAATCAATGATACGAAATGTATGATTTGGCTAACTTGACCAAATCTTGGCAAAATATGTACTCACATATTTATAATACATCAGGTCAGATTAGCTTTTGATTAGATATATTTTGTATATGGTACTTGGTGTTACGACCATGATTGTTCTTTAAAATTTCTATTGGGTAATTTCATTTCGCACATTTTTCTCAACTCAATATTTAAGTCACTTTTCAACTATCCATGTAGCAAGATTACCCTGGAGATTGGAATATCAGAATATGACCAAACACGTGTGTGCAGGTGTGTGTAGATACAGAGTGTACTTAAAAAGCTTGTAAAACGCGTTTTTTCCAAAATTCTAAATTTATATTGAAAACCTACGTAGTGCCTAAACCAAAGAGTGGACAAAAAATATTCACTTTTCTCCAATTTGGCTAGAAATTAATGTGCCACTTTTTAAGATGACCTGCATATACATATTAACATTTTATGAACACTCCGATCAATATTTGTCTTATTTGAAAAAAGAAATACGTGATCAATAAATAGGGCAGATCTTTAAAGTACTGTCCTCCAAAGATGGTACAAGCACCAATTAAAATAATAGATGAATAGTTACTTTTCTATTTTTACGTATTTTTAGTGAGTTTAATTTGTAGAAACTATAGTTTGTATGTCAGGGAGTTGAATATAAATGTGAATTTTAAAATAACCACAAAATATGTCATGTGTCTGGTCGTGGGCACTTGACATTAGCGCATTCGCCAAATTCTCGATTTGTTACGGCGCTGTTGCTTTATCTCTACTGAAATAACTGTTGATCTATCTGAATGAAATTATAACGACAAGAATAAATAAATAGCCAGAAACATATCTCTTTATTACGCGCTCTATTTCTTCCCGAATCCTGGATGCTCGGGTATTTAGAGTATCTTTTGAAACGTCCAGTGCTGTAGCGTCTCGCAGTGCTATTATTGTATACTCGTATGTTCGCATTGTTTATTATTAAGAAGTAAACATGCATGATGAGAGATTCCGATAGTCATTACGGAAACAAAAAAGACAACATTTGTCCAAAATCCAGAATGTGTAGTTCCTAGTGATTTGCAAAAATATATGGGTTGGGAATGTTTACGTTAAATTTTAATGTAACATATATTGGGATTGGGGTATATGGTAGAGCAAATAACATGAAACTGTTATACGGATTCCTATTGGCAGGTGCCTAGCAATGTACATGTTATTATAACAGATTAATCCCAAAATAATTAAATACTTATCTCAATGGATGGGGGCAGAGAAGATTTATCGAAAAAATATAAAAGTAGCAAGTAAGTAGCTTTAGTCAGTACATTTTCGTTTATCCATCCTACCTTAATAAGTTATCTGTTTTAAAATTGTACAGCTATGTGGAAAGAAGTGAGCATTTAACTTGGATCACTCTGTACGCTTGACAGGTCCTCTCCAGAAAGCCCAGGAAAAATTTGTATACAGAAATGTCCCTGCGGCAATGCATCGTTTTTTGCTGGAGTTATGCAATATGCCAATCGATATTACACATGGATAATGTATAAAGTTTCATATAATATTTTTCTTTAAAGTTTCCACCGCCTTATGAATAATTTATAAAAAAACTTTTCTACAGATTTAGCTTTATATGATGTGTATTGGGAATTTCGAAATCATTTATTGCATAAAAATTCATTACTAATAATAACAATATTAGTACAAAAACGAATGAATACAATTAAATAGTACACACAGAAAAGTTTTTCGATCATAAAACAAGATTTTTGAAGAGCGAAATGTGCACCTTTGTTTACCTTCATTTAGTTTAAGGATTACCTAGCCCTTTTCCTTCTAACTCCATAATGGGCACATTTCTAAATAAAATAATTGTGTACTCATCATTGTGTTGCGACAAAATTACACAAATTTAACAATTTGTAATTAAAATTGAAAGTATTAAGATTGTTTTGAAGAAAGAATGTTGAGTTTATACACATCCGATTTAATTTTAAGTTCAAATTTCTATGGCGCGAGGACTCTAGATACATTTGAGAAATTATATATTGGCCATATGGTATTCATTCTCCTAAGATCAAAAATGTTTTAACATTTGTATATTTTATATCTGTGTATATTTTACCAAAAAGTGTGATACCTAACATTGTATTTTTTCGAAATATGAATAACAGTGTGTATAACAAGAGTTTCAAAGTAATATAATCAAAATAAACCAGAGTTAATAACATAGGTTCCAAAAGTAACTTTTTTCCTTAACATGGATTTCTAAAGAGGCGCTTGAAACAATATTTTTTGTCAATAAAAAATTGAGCTGAAAAGATATCAAAGGTATCAATAATTAGTTTTAAGCTTTGTAGAGATATGCAACTAATTCCCTGATGTACTTTTCGACCCCTACAAAAACCTAAGAGTTGATAATATGTATTCCTATATGATGCGGTAATCCTTCAATATACTCCTTATTTTCTCCCTTCCAATTGGGTGCGATTAAATACCTATTTGAAATAAAAGAAAGTCATTTAGATTTAGATCATACTTTATTACTTCAAGGATTGTTCCATAATATCTCTTTGTGAGTCAGTAATATCTAAGCAATCCTTATTTCTGCAAACTCATCTTGATCTGGTTTTAACTTTACCAGTTACTGTTTTACCGCTCGGCTACTTTTATATTTTGTCAAATCATCCTTTTCGCATGTTGGGAACAAGCAAAAGGAGGGAGGAAGAGAAGGAAGAGGGGAGGGGGAGTAAAGTAACAATTGTTCCTTTACTTCCTCCTTCGACATTTTCTCTCCTATACTATACCTTGTTCATCATATCTATAGTATGGCAAAAGAGTTAGGTATAGAAAAAGAAAAGGCACCTTACAAGTTTTCAGCAAATTCTCTCTAGGTCTGAAATGAAAAAACAGAACAGGTAGGTATAGATTATTATTGTTTTTTCTCCGCGTATCAGTTTTTGTGAAAATTTCATCTCATATAATCAGTCCTGGAGAGTAACAAACGCTATAGTGTCCACTTTAATTAATGACACATATCGAGGAAGTATTCATGAAGCGGTAGGACAGTCATATCCATAAAATTAAACATTATATGATGCGCATAATAAACCGTACATAATGGTAAGGCATAAACTGGCTTAGTTATAGCATAATAATGTATTACAGGATGATAATTTAAATAGTAAGTTAAATGAAGGTAATAAAAAATTAATAGATTATATAACTGTTATTATTCTTTAATATACTGGGTCGTCCATCGAAAAGTTTCCATCTTGTATGAATTGGTAAAAAAGTTTATTCAAACTTCAAATTCCAGAGACGGGTCGACTTTTAATTGAAAGGAGACACATTTTCATCTTATTGACATTTCTTCAGGGTCCCAAAAAAAAGAGCGGTTTGCTAAAACTTACATTTTTAATAAAGTGGATACTCGAAGCGGATGGTTCTTTATGAAACATCGTGAAAATAATTGTTTTGAAAAAAAACATTGATCTCATTTAGATGTTCCAAGAAATATATAGAATACACTCTATATACTAGTATTTCGGCTTATTAGGCCTTTTTCAATAGAGTAAATGTATATTACTGACTGATCAGTAACAGACATTTACTCTATTGAAAAAGGCCTAATAAGCCGAAATACTAGTACCTATATAGAGTGTTTTCTATATATTTCTTGGAACATCTAAATGAGATCAATGTTTTTCTCAAAACAATTATTAATTAAATTTTTAAATGGTACAGCCTATGTACTTTTATATATTTGGGTAGAAAATACTTTTACAAATATACTGATATAAGGTTCGATTAATATAGCTCTTATAGTAAGGTAAGTATGACCGCAAACTACCCTACCATAGAAATATATTCTCTTTCTAACTCTTTATGCTTATAAAGCACTCTTTAAGTTGTATCTCTGTCCCTATCAAGATCCATAAAAATGGATCCATAAAAATAGAATGGAAATCATATACCATTTTTACAATTTTTTAAATTTTCTTAATGAACCGCGAATTTCGCTAATAAACTGCTCAGAAAATTAGTCGACAGCTAATTTTTTCGTCATTTTTAAGAGACAATATGGCATAATTAATGGAGCCTAAAATTATCTAGTATTTATTTTCTTAAAAAAAAAGCAGCTTGCTCAATTCATTGCTATTAAAATACAAAAATACTTGAATTTGAAAAAATGATTCTAATTCAAATATGAAATAAAAATATCATTCCATTTAAAAAACGTAAGTTTGATATGCCCCTTATAGAGCGCCCTATATGACCATACATATTTTTAAAATGTGCGTCTTCTTAGGCTCTATTATATCCTAAAATACATGTTAAGGAAGTTATGTCACACTATTGGTCCATCATGTATATTAGGTGATTTACTCTATGCTATTACCTACTAGTATTTATAAGCTTCCCCTAAAAGAGAAAACATAATTAATAAAAACAGTAGTTCTGCGGCTTAACTAAGAATGATGTTCGTTAATTCCTGTTCCTTGGAAACTGTAAAACATTCCTTTGTAGTAATCGTTGTTAACAGCTCTCACGGAGCCCCGACCCGGAAATGTTTTAATTTCTTGGAATACAGGAGAGGCCAACTTTTATTTTTGTTTGCTGTTCTTTCATTACATTCATCCAGGCTTGTATTGTGCCCCTTTATAATCATTAAGTTTGAAGGGATCTCCGTTGGAATCGCATTTGAATGGTCAATATTGCGAGCACTAAAAAGAAATGAGGAAGAGAAAATGTCGGTATCCTAAGAAAATAACATTTGGAAACTCGAATATCGCTGAAATATACAAACACTCAAACGAGTTTTAATGTTTATTATGTCCTAACGAGTTTTTTATCTTTATTTTCTGGCTGGGGAGTAAAATGCAATTATGACAATAAAATTTTGTACGACCAAAAAAATTGTGGGTTCTTACTAATAACTAATTTTAGAAGGAAGTAAAAATAATTACTAATAGTTGTTTGTTTAACTCTTTTCTATTAACGGTATCTTAATTTTAAGGCTAACAACAATAAATCACGTGACCAGGTTTACCGAATTAAGAGCAGATAAATATCTAGGAAGAATAAATTTCTACAAACAGCGCCGTTCGCGAGTTAATTCACTGATACATTGATAATGGGCCTTTTCCACTAAATTGAATTTTACTATTTTATTAATATCAAACGTTATACTGGTACATAAGTAAAGGTAGAATCAACCCAATTTATTAAAGAATTGTAATTAAGCGAAGTTATCCAAGTACAAAGTGACCGATCTTCATGAATAATTTCAAACTGCGCGGTTCGCTTACATCACACTCCAGTAGCCAATAAATAATAAGTTAAAGAACGGATCCACGTTGCCACATATAATTTCACTTTTTTCTTGGCCACATATAACGATTAAATTTATATTCTGGTAATTTTTGAAATAAAAATATTATGTATTTTTAGGTGAAATGGTAATTTTGAAATGAAAATATGTATTTTTAGGTGAAATATTCTTGATAATATTTTACAATTTATGCCTTGAGCAAAATAATGTTTAGGTATTTTTCGCTAAAGGTGACAACACCGCACAATCTATGCTAGAATCAACTAAATGATGATTTGATAACTTCGGTTATAAAACTAACCTTCTTGTCTTAACATTGCGCACTTCAGCACTTAGAAAGTTCATATTTGTGACGTAGAAATCTTTAACCATTTCACTGTCAACTCTTGGAAGGTTGTCTGAATCAGTCTTAAGATATCCCTTTTCAATTTTATTCATTTTAAATCAAATTAATCAAAACACAAAACAAAAGTTAGGTTAAGCACATTTCACTTGACAGGACACAAAATGCAGGGCAGCCAACAGACAACAACGAACTGGAGTATGACGTCAATGGCGCGTTATTTGAAATATTTGGTAATTTTAACAATTTTTTCAAAATATATCTGGTGAAGAAAAAAATTAAAAAAATACTTTTTAGGCATAACTAAGTATATATTTTATAATAAGCGAATAAAAAAAAGATGTGGAAAAGGCCCATTGGTAGACACACTGATATAAAGTTTTAATTACCCTACACATATAGTTTTCAATTTTGTAGCATAACTGAGAGAACATTCTAATTGATTACTTCGGAGCAATTATTTACTGATTTAAAAATTAATTATTTAAAAAACTGTAAATTATAATTTATTGCCTAGCTCTACTTATTTGCACTAATCGAAATTTATATCAGGAATCATTATTTATAATGCCATTTATGAATGTGTGGAAAAAGTACACATTTAAGAACTAAGTAAAAAAAATATTATTTGCCTTATTATCTATCCTTGTTGTCTTTGCGTACCTAGGTACGCAAAGGAATATCCCTCTTATTAGAAGAAATATGTCGTAAATAACTACTGTGCCTGCTATATGCACCCCAATACTGAATTACGAGGGCATATCCTGTATATCTTATTGTTTTTAAATATATGTTTCATTTTAATAGTATTATCTACATCATTTTAAAAATGAAAATATAATTATTATTTACTTGATAATGGCAGTAACTCCAGATGTTACTGCCAAAAACCCTGAAGAATTGCAAAGAAAAATTACCGTTCCAAGGAATTTAGTCTCGGATAAGTAAAACCTAGTTCTTGCTGAATAATCATTACTTTTATTACAATTTAAAGGAATAACCGATGTTCCCCAAGCTGCCATCCCATCTTCCATTCCCATCTTCATGCAGCTCTCAACACCGTACAGTGTTTGTTGTATTTTTTCTCTAATGAGATCATTCAGGATATTGCACATCAAACTAATACATGTTCGAGCCAAAAAAATACTAACAAACGAGCAAGTTATTACAGAGGCTATTAGAAAATATGTTGGTGTTTGTTTGTACATGTCTGTTGTTCAAATGCCTAGTATCAGGAGCTTTTAGTCGGAACAAATTGGACATGAAAAAGTATTAGACGCAACGCCCCTTCGCCAATTTGAGAAAATCGGCAGTTTATTAATTTTAACAACAATTCTGAGTTTCGAAAGGAAGACAAATGTCACTATAGGCTGCATAAGATAAAACCGCTGATAGAGGAATTGAGGAAAAGTTTTCAAAAAGTTCCATTTGAAGTTTACCTATCAGTAGATGAGAAACTCTATGCAACAAAAACTAGGCATCACTTATTACAATGCTTCCCTATGAAACCTCATAATTGGGAATTTAAATTTTTTGTAATCATTGGTGTTTCTGGATATACCTACGATTTTGAGATCTATACAGGTCAAGAAAATGAACAGTCAAAACGTCATCATGATGAGTCTGACCTAGAAGCATCTAGAATGTTCCGGCCTGCGTAATGTTCCAAGAAACATAAATCATCATGTATTTTTTGACAATTATTATAAGTCAATTCCTGTTCTGATCTACGCAAAGGAAATTGATTCCACTGTATTGGTACAGCAAAACAGAAGGGAATTCCTAATTGTCCACTTCCTCCTGAAGGAAAAATTAAGGAAGAATGTAAAGATTCCTCATGTGAATTTACAACTCATATTGAGAACACTAAAATTACGGCTGTCTCCTGAAAGATATTAAACCGGTAATATGGTGATCAACATTTTGCGGTGAGTTTCCGAAAGATGAAATCAATAGATTTGATAAAAAAGCTGGTAAAAGGTTGCAGCATCCTGTCCAAGAAAAGTAGAAGAATACAACCGTCGTATGGGCGGTGTAGATTTAACAGATAGCTTTATAGGGAGGCAAAATTGAAAATCCGGTTAAAAAAATTGTAAAAATGATAAATGCATTGGCCTTATACAGGAAAGTTTGTAGAGAACGTAATGAGATAAAAATACTCAGTCTCTGTAAAGTAGGCACAATAACTCGAGGGGCCTTCACATATTGGAAAGGAGATTTTAACCAAGAAGAGGAAAAAAGTGCCTAAACCTACAGGTGTTAGGTACCTACAGAACCAATCCGTACAGATCAAGTAGGGCACCGGCCAGTGTTAGATAACAGGATAAACCGGTATAAATTACCCGTTGGACCCGTAAATTAAAAATGTGATGGATTTTGTTGCATAAAATGTGGAAAATGCAAAGTAGATCTTTGCCTCAATAAAAACAAAAACTGTTTTAACTTCTTTCATGGTTAATTTAAAAATTTAGATGGTCACTTATATGTTACATTAAGACATAAACCACTAGGAGTCAAATTTTTGTGTAAGTTTCATTTGCACAATGTAGCATTGATGCAACATTTATAAAATTAATAATAAATATAAAAATTTTTTTGAAATATATTTTTTTACTATTTTTTTTGTTATCAGCCCCTCCCCCTCCAAAACCTTTTTTTTATTAATTAAATAAATTGCACAGTGAAGGGTTAAATACATATAATTTACACAATTTCTTATCTAACATGACATAGCTAACATAAGTAACAATAAAAATTTAACATCATCCAATCATAATATTGGAATAACTTCATCAATAATATTTATATCTTCTAGTTAATTTATTTCGCTTTATCTACAGATATATAAATAAATGTTAAAAATGTTCAATAAGACGATAAATAATATCAAAAAATATATCTTATAATCAGTCTACAGAATGGTAGAATTACTACAGAAAACTACCGCGCAAGACAACACCTCTGGGTTGGGAAAATTATTTTAGTCTTTTCGCTTAATAACTCCTCATAGAAATATAATGTATTCTAATGATTATTACATAAAGAACAAATATATTTTATTACCCATTTCAGTTTTATTATTTTCCGATAATCCTTACGGAAAATGTGCATATAGACATTTGCAGAGATAACAAACAGTTTTTAAATATTCTGAAACCACTATAGATAACGACACAAAATTGTTGAATAAATTAATATTTCCAACCGGTTTACTATTATTACCATTCTATTTGCATTGTATAGAAGTGTTTACTCCATTAGCTCAGTGGTTACTGAGTCACGTTTGTAATGAACTATATATAACACAGGATATGGCATATATAGAATCAAAAAATATTTAAAAAATTAAGAAATGATGAAAAGAATACAATTTTTTATTTGAAAAACTATTTTTCCAATACAGTAGGGCACTACAGTTTTGACTAGGTAATAGGGCATCTCTAAAGTGAAACCACCACATAGTAAAATTTTTAAAAAATATGAGACCTATATGATATTTGTCGAGATTATGACATTTGTCGAGTCGATGGTTCAGAGTTTAGTGTGTCGATCGCTTAACCCAGTGGTCGTAGGTTCAAATTCCCATTCCACCAGATAATTTTTTATTAAGGAGTGTGCAGAGTTGGGTTGGTAACCATCCTACCGTGCGGGCCTTGGATGGGCTGAATGTCAGCATTACGTTAATGTGAAATATTAACATCTATTGATGTATGACTATCCCCTAGCTAATGAGGTTTTCCAGATTTCCCTCATTCCGGCACTGAATGGCGGTTAGGGCTTACCAACGTAAACCGTTCCTGAGGCGCAATTGCGCTCTACTAAATAATAATATTTCGCCCTCTCTCACACACAATCTTTGGACTTACGGACTACTCCTTGCAATTAAAATGAACGGTAGGAATATTATTATATTGTCATTAATTTTTTTTTTGTTAAAATCAAGTCGACCGTAGCCTAGCTCCGATTTTTAGTTTCTCAGATTCTCTACAATCTCCAGATTCTCGATTCTCAGGCGTTGGTGGTTACCAGTAGCTACTCCCCACATCCGAGGGGTGAGTAACTACTGAGTCCGGGAATCGTGTGCCCTGAGTAGCCGTAGTGAATCCAGAATATCCGCCTTCTGCATTCTTCGGGCTAGAAGATCTGCCGACCGAATCTCCCTGGTAAACTCCTCTCTTGAACGATACCAGCTCTGTCTGGACCCTGATATTACCAGATGTTATAGTAAAGCGGGTACTCGAGAGCTCCATCAGTTCTTCAATGCATGTAACTATATGATCTGCCACGGCAAGGCGCTGGAGCAAGTAGACAATAAGCTTCTGTGCCTTCCGGTAGTCGATCCAGGTCATAGAGACTCCTGCGTGACACATCTGTCAATCAACGGGTTCTCCTTGCAGCCAGCGACACCTCTCTTGGATCCACGCTGCTCATATATCTCGTCATAAACCGGATCAATTGTGTGGAGCGCCCGCATATAAAGGGTTTTTCAATAGGAACGCTCGATCTTTGTAATGTAATAAAACAAATTGTATAAGTTAAACTGACATGTTTTTATTTTTATTTTAAAACATATGTGAGCACATTACGTTTTAAAAATTATATCAGCTAAATGTCCGCCGCGGCTTCGCCTGGTGACTCGAATCCTGGAGATCCAATTTTCGATGACGTTATCGTGTAGAAGTGGCTCAATTTCACCAATGACGCGTCTGATGTTGGCCTTTAAGGCGGCAACCGTCTGTGGTTTGTCGGCATAGACACGAGATTTCACATAGCCCCAGAGAAAAAAATCCAGTGGCGTTAAATCGCATGATTTCTTTTCGTCCAAAATTAGGATCAACCTCCAACTGCTCTAGCGCCCACTCAGCGAATGCAAGCCGCTGTCTATAATCGTTGGACTTTAATTCTTGGGTTAATTGCACTTTACAAGGGTGAAACCCTAAGTCCTTATGCAAGATTCGCCAAACTGACGTCGAAGAAAGGCCAAGTTCTTGAGCACGTTGTGGAATGGATTGTTGTGGACTCTG
Organism: Pogonocherus hispidulus; assembly: GCA_963924545.1. Taxonomy (NCBI): domain Eukaryota; kingdom Metazoa; phylum Arthropoda; class Insecta; order Coleoptera; family Cerambycidae; genus Pogonocherus; species Pogonocherus hispidulus. Next base: position 26,862,807 of record OZ004692.1, on the reverse strand, counting down.
ACGCACACTTTTCCGGACTGCAGCAATATTTTCAACGGATCTTGCGCTTCGCTGACGTACAGGTGTTGTTTGATCTAACAGTGACCCGTTTGTTTCAAATTTATTTATTAGACGGCGAATTGTGGACTCTGAAGGACGACCATCGACACCATAAATTGGCCGAAGTGCACGAAACGTTTGCCGAATAGAACATTGATTTTGATAATAAGTTTTAACCATTTCGAGGCGTTGTTGAATCGTATAGCGTTCCATAATGAAATGTAAAGACTAACTGAATACGCCTGTCAAAGATACAACCTGTCTGACTACCGAATTCATCATACACTGTTGCCAAACATCGAGCGTTCCTATTGAAAAACCCTTTACAAACAAGATGCGTGTAAACAACTTGCATTCAGGCAGGTTATTCGTAATAACCATTATTATTATTATTATTATTATTATTATTATTATTATTATTATTATTATTATTATTATTATTATTATTATTGTTATTATTATTATTATTATTATTATTATTATTATTATTATTATTATTATTGTGTTTTGCGCATCATGCACGTCTCAGTTGATCACTGGTTTATTTTTCTTGTAGACGGATTAGTACCAAGTCTAACAAGAAATTATTTTTGATTTAGAAACGATCTTACTCTATATTCCATATATGAAGAATGACTGTTTTTCGTGTCTAGGTATATACATTTTCTTCCGGGCTAAGCTGAGTCCTGTTTAATCCATATTTATCATTTAGGTCTTCTGCTGTTTACTCCTGCGTAAATGGCAAGAAGCTTAATGATGCCGCCTATGATGAGACATAATATGTTAAATTCAGTTACCTTCTACTTAGTATAAACCAGACTTCTTAAGTATCTGATTACTCAATTTCTAAATCCCTACTATTAAGCTTGTTCGTTGAACGTATAGTAAATGATTCGCTGTCTGGAAATAAGGACATGCAAATTAAGGTATTTCAGATCTTAAGATCTATGTGTAAACTATTTAAGCATAAAAATATCAGAACGAAAACTACTTCTAATTGATATATTCATGCACATTGAACTGCAATGGATATTCTACTTAAAAGAGTCCTTAAAAGTAGAGTCGTAACAAGGTGAAAGACACATTTTTATATTCGGTTGTTTCTAAGTTTACCTAAAGTTAGCAGCAACACCTAGTCTGTGTAGAGGCATGAGCGCTAAACTTTAAATATGCACATTAAATAAGCCTCTAATTAGCCCTTAATGTTGAAATTTTTTTCTGATATTTTATTGTACATTCTGGAACTTACATTACAAATCAAATCTTAGGACGTCTTTTTATTTAATATTTGATGTACATTTATTTATAGTGAATACTTTTTGTAGTTACTTTATTCTATTTCCAAATATTATATAACATATTAAATGAGCGCCCCAAGCTTTTTTAATCATAGGAATAATTATAATTATAAATAAACTTCTGACTACTATATGTAATAATAAAATATTTCATTGGTGTCATTTCATTTCATCTTGTTAATTTATTTTATATTTGCTTTTATTACATAGCTGATTTCTTAAATTTTTAGTTCAAATATTTTATTTGAAATGATTCATCAAATATGAATAAGCCCGTTTTTTAGAAAACAATTTTACGTATATTTTATTATTTTTAGTCTTAATATCTTGTTTTAGTGATCCAGGGACGCGAAGGCCCTCATTTATTAGCACTGCATCGCGCACCGTTTCGTTGAATTTATAGTTTTTTTAAAAAACTTATTATTTATGACTCTGAAAGCTCCCAGATATCAATTTTCGGTGTAATTTAAACACAAATTGAAAAATTGTTCACTAAATTAGCGCATTCGTCTTGAATATCTAATCTCTGACGATCGTGAAATCCTGCAAATACCGATTTTCAAAAGAATCATATCATAAATTAATCAACTAAATTAATGTGCTACTTTAAAGCCCCCCTCTTGAGTTTTTATTATATTGCCTATGCCGAAATAAAGGTGCAATATTTTACCAGTATGTTCTATGATTTTCTTCAAATAAATATGGCACCATAATACCTTTTTTAGGACTCCAAAGATAGTTGAATTCAATCTCAGCATTTTAACTGTTGATCATAAAATTCGAAAATTTTGTATTTTTTGCAACTGTTTGCTGCAATGCACTGTTTTCGAGTAAAATCGATTTGAAAACTGTCCATGTGTGAACACAGGATTTATCATGCAAATGTTTAAGGCAACTTTTGTGTTAAAAATTCCTTATACTGTTTGTCTAACATATAAACATCAGGTCGTAACCTGCATATATCATATACAGGTCAAACCTGCTTGTAAAATTATAAGAGTGGGGGAAAAGTCCCGGAAAATTCGGGTTTTCAGCATTGTAATCAACAACATTTTTAGAATTTTATAACGTACATTTTACAACGTAAACCTAAGATTTTTTTAATGAAACACCCTATATATTTTTTCATATTTTGATACTTGACCAGTTCTGAGTTCAAGGATATACAGGGTTATTCAGAACTCATATCTAAAACTTTGAGGATATGTGCATCCTTAAATAAGAAATCGATATCACCAAAAAAATTATAATAAAAGGCTTAGGATTTCCCGTAAACAATGTTTAAAGTTATACCATTATAAAGGACTACGTAGCTGGGCAACTGTACTTCAACACATCTGATGTATCACATTCCTTCAAAAAACAGTAAACAACAGTTTTTGTACCTGACGAACGCCTGGCGAATACAGTTGGAGTGGGGATAATATCTCTTATTGTCTATGCAGTCATCAGTCTTTCTGTGTCGCTGTCTCTGTGCGGGTGTTTTATTTATCGAGTGTTAAACTGTAAAATTTTCAAAATGGCTCATGTATACAGTAATGCTGAGTTAATAGACATGATTCTTATTTATGGCGAAGTTGGACAAAATTCATTGGCAGCTTCGCGCTTGTATGCAGAACGATTTCCCAATCAACACACCGACACATCGACAGTTAGATTTTGTGAGTGGTTGTTGCAGCAAAATGCTGAAAATCCCCAATTTACTTAATAATTTGCGTTTACAAGATCAGCAACCAGGAGGAACATTCGGTTTAATGCGGCAAAATTGGACAAGGGCGTGCCCAAAATTGTGTACATGTCCAGGAATATTATTTCGAACAGCTTTTGTAACAAGGTATGTGCAAATTTTTTATAAATTTCATGTTTCTAGTACCTAGTAATCAAGTAGCGCAATTCTTCAAAATTAGTGTAACAAAATTTTATTCATTTTAAAGACGTCACTTTGGTCACATCTATCTATCTTTAAGTTTATTTTAAAATAAAAACGCTGCAAATCTTTTTTGCGCCGGGTGCGTCGGTTTTTTTCGTTCTAGCCAGTTTGCATTGTCAGTCCCAAGGTCACTCCATTACAGTGGACCAGTATCCAGCGGCGTGCAATGAAAAATTTTTAAATAGTTTTCAGACACCGCCAAAAAAATTTTTTTGCACTACCACATTTGTACATGTATGTTGAACATCCCCAAATTTTATTATGGATAAGTTCTGAATAACCCTGTATAAGGTTTATATGGATTCTGTCACGTAATTTCGTAATAAAAATCGAATTTTCTTCTAATGTATCTCCTTTAGTACCTATTTTATTTTCAAATTAAAATTGAAATAAAATAAAAAATAAATGAAATGAAAAAAATTACGTAAGAATCAAGTGGCGTCAGGTCTGGTAATCGAGCCGTCCATTTGATATGGCTCCTTCAAGCTATCCACCTCCCGGAAAAAACGTTGTTAAGAAAGTTTCTAACATCTGAATCAGAAGATCTTTCTTTTGATTTTACGTTATTATGACAAAATTACATGACAGAATCCATATAAACCTTATATCCTCGAACTCAGAACTGCTTAAAGTATCAAAATATGAAAAAATATATAGGGTATTTCATTAAAAAAATCTGAGGTTTACGTTACACATCCGCACATGACGACGTCATGGGCCTAAAATGTACGTCATAAAATTCTAAAAATGTTGTTGATTACAGAGCTGAAAACCCAAATTTGATAATCGAACCGTTCCGGGACCTTTGCCCAACCCTGTATATTTTAGCACATTGGTCTGAAAATTTCATACAAAGTATGTAATGAAGTAATGTAAACAGCATTGTGGATTATAATTAATTCATAAGCATCACTGACATCTGACATCTTCCATGCACTTATCTTTTTGACGACCTTCTTTCTCCCCTAGGGGAACACATTCACAGGTCCTTGCGGTCAAGGTTTATTTTAATTTATAGCGGTGCTGTCGAGAAACCGCTAAAGTGGAAGTTTAACCGTTAAGGGTGAAGTATCCTCAACAGGAAATCTTTTTGAAGGCATATTAAGCCAAGTGATACATGCTTCTTAGTAACTATTCCTGGAAGTTGTTGTGGGAAGGATACATCGGTGTTTAATGAAGAGAACGAAGGAAATTATTTAATATTTAAGAAAATGTGGATACTATTCAACTTACAAATAGATGTATAAAACAACAGCAAATTATGAATTCAACAGTCATTTCTAAGTGGTTAAAATCAATTGCCATAAAAATGAAATCCTTCTGGATTGTATTTATAGGTCAGGCGATTGGCCAACGGAACATATTTTTTTTTTTCAATAAAATTTCTCTCTAATAAGTTTGTCTCTACAACAAAAATATTATTATATATGTTATATAAAATATTACGTATTTACCGTAGGGACTTAGAATTGTTCATAAGATATTAATCATTAATTGCACAATGTTATGCAACTGGGAAACTTAATCTATTCAGCTAGCGCTTATCGCTAATATTCTCAGCGTGTAACTTAATACTGCAGCTGCATTTAGGCAGATTTGGAAGTCACCTTACTTTATTCCTAGAATCAAAAACTACGACGACATTAGCGTCGCCTGACAAAGCATTCCGAACTTATAAAAGGCAGTAAGGTACCTTTCAACAAGTTAGTTGTAGTTAACTCACGTAGTTGTAGTTTTACCGTTGTAACTCACTCACCATTATTATACAAGGCTCTTCGAAGAGCCTCTGTGAACAAATAAATATTTTTTTAAAAAATCAATCAATCAATTTACGATATAACAAATTGGCGCAGTCGGTAGGATTTCACGCGTTATTAGAACACGGATTTGCCTCACTGGTAACGTGGAATTCCAATTCCTAAGTGAAATATCGAACCAACGCAAGAAAACAAGAAAAATCAAGAAAAATCAAATTTCAAGAAACGAATCAACAAGAAACAAACAATTCAGGAGTCCAGTGCCTACTAGAACACGGAAATCACCCTCACTAGTTGCCGTTCTCTTGTGCCCGAATTCTACACCAAGTCCAGAGTATCCTGCTTCAGAACACGGATCTGCCTAACTGAACGAGAACCCTGAGACAAGGAAGGAATGAAAACAACAATTTGGTAAGTGCTCAAAGAATTGTCACGCTTTGCCTTACTCACTGTGTAAAACATTTTCAACGTTTACGTAATTTTAATTTTATTTTATTATACTACGGAATATAAACCAACCTATTTTCCAACTTGTACCCAATTTCAATTATTAATTACCACTTTATTATTTTATTTAAATAATATTTTTATCTAAAACATTTTATTAAAATTAATTTACAAAATGCCTAATGAAATCGAAGTTAACCAGGTTGACGAAGCAGTCGTCGAACCTTATAAATTATCTGAAATATTTTCAATTGTACCAGAATTTGATGGAAATCAGATCTTCTTGCAAACATTTTTAAATGCTGTAAGATGTGCTTTCGATATGGCCATAGCCAATCAAAAGATTCTTTTAACTCTTCATGTTAAAAATAAGCTTCGTGGCAAAGCTGCCGAAATAGTCAATTCTAGGAACCCATCCACTTGGGATGAGATAAAAATTTTACTTGAAACACATTTTGGGGACTCTAGAGATTTAACCTCTTTAATTCAAGACCTCCAAAGAATTTCCCAAAAATCAAATGAATCTGCATTAAATTTTGTATCTCGATTGCAGACACATAATGCAAAAATGCATGCCGCTGTACAAAAACAACAGCTCAGTGCTGAACAACGAACAGCACAATCTAATCTAATAGAAACTATGACATTGAATACACTATTAACTGGTTTAGATCCAAAATTAGGATTAATTATTCGTGCTAGTAATCCCGAAAATATGCTACAAGCAATATCGCGAATCAAACGAGAACTACAGTTATCGTACTTCGAATCACAGAAATTATCAAAGCCAGGTAATATTGTTAACACTCTACTGAAAAAACCGCATAACAACACTACTCCTATTACACAAAAATTTTGTACATTTTGCAAACGAAATGGTCATGTAATAAGCGAATGTCGTACTAGACAACAACAACAACAATATTCTTCGAATTATCAAAATTTTTCAAATCAAAATTATGCTCAAAAACCAAATTTTCAAACAAATCAATCATACCAAAACTACCAAAGACCACCTTTTAATCAAAATGGCCCAAGACCTCAGACTAATCCACAACAAAATGGTTTTCAGAATAGACCATCTACAATACAACCTAACCCAAATTTTAATCAACAAAGACCCTCTATAATTAGACCTAATCCAAATTTTCAACAACCAAAAACACATCATGTCAATGAAATAGCCGAAAATGCTGATTACCAATATCAATATGATTTCGAATCAAAATATGTAGATGATACTGCTCATCAAAATCCAAATTATGTCGATGATACTGCTCATCAGTACCAAAATTTTGATTCAAACGTGATGTATACAAATGAAGAATTTGATTACCATGCTACCAATTACTCTGACTCTTATCAGGATTTTCAATCGGATACCCAATTAGACGATCCGCCCAATCAAGAAATTACCGAATTAAATACCCAAATACAAACAATGAACTTAAGCGAAACGGGTTCATTCAACGAACAGGATTTCTTATGAATCCACTATTAACAGTAAATTCTAAAAATTTATATTACATAAAGGACGCCAGTAATGAATTCAAATTATTAATTGACACTGGTGCAGGACTTTCAATATTTAAACCTAAAACTTGCGAAAAATTTACAAAACGCTTTAATGAAAATGTTATAATTCAGGGAATTACAGATCAAAAAATTTCAATTAATGAATCAACCTTTATCCCTTTCAATGCCAAGGACCCCTTCAAAGTGTATGTCCATAATATCGACATAGAATTTGACGGACTATTAGGATCAGACTTTTTGGAACATTACGAATGCGTTATTGACCTAAAAAACAAACTTCTCATAACAAATTTTAAAACTATCCCACTATTCAAGGTTACTGACGATTTACAGATACCACACAAAACAACTCAAATAATTTCCAAAAAATCTGGAAAAAACAAAATTTCTATTGACCCTCGTACGGAACAAATTTATAAATTTACTTGTAATTTAGTTAACACAGAAGCTATACTTTTAGGACAAGAAATAGAAAAAGTTCGTTTACCAAATGCTCTTGTTAAAATCAATAGTAAAGGAGAATTTTTTACATCAGTAATTAATGCGAATGTTATTCCAAAAACTATAGAATTTTCAAATATAACTTTAGAACCTATTCAAAATTTTAAATCAATTTTTAATTTAAATGAACGAAATTCGAACGATCTTACGTACACAGACAGAACAGACGAAATAAAAAATCAACTTCGACTCGAACACTTAAACGAGGAAGAACGAGATTTAATTACAGACCTTTGTTTAGACTTTTCAGACATATTTTATTTAGAAGGAGACAATTTAACTTTTACTAATGAAATCAAACACTCTATAGACACTAGTAGTTCAAAACCTATTTTTACCAAATCATATCGCTATCCTTATATTCACAAAGAGGAAGTCAAGAATCAAATGTCCAAAATGTTAGACCAAGGAATTATCAGACCATCAATATCACCCTGGTCTTCGCCCGTCTGGGTTGTCCCAAAAAAATTAGACGCATCCGGAAAACAAAAATGGCGTGTAGTCGTTGACTATAGAAAATTAAATGAAGTAACAGTCGGAGACAAATACCCTCTCCCTAACATTTCAGATCTGCTTGACCAACTTGGTAAATGCGAATATTTCACGACTTTAGATCTCGCGTCCGGGTTCCACCAAATTGAGATCGATCCAAAAGACATTTCAAAAACTGCTTTTTCCGTAGAAAATGGACACTTTGAATTTGTGCGCATGCCCTTCGGATTAAAGAATGCCCCCTCCACATTCCAGCGTGTGATGGACAACATCCTTTTAGGTATACAAAACGAACGTTGCCTGGTCTATATGGACGATATTATAATTTATTCCCCGACAATACACGAACATATTTCCCGACTAACCGAAGTTTTTAAACGATTAAGAAATGCTAACCTCAAAATTCAACCCGATAAATGCGAATTCCTCAGAAAAGAAGTCGCTTATCTTGGTCACCTTATTACACCTGACGGAGTAAAACCAAATCCCGATAAAATTAAATGCGTTGCTAATTTCCCACAACCAAAAAATCAAAAAGACATTAAGTCATTTTTAGGACTTTCTGGTTATTATCGTCGCTTTATCCCTCAGTTTGCCAAACTTTCGAAACCTTTAACAAAATTATTACAAAAAGACATACCTTTCAATTTCGACTCAGAATGTACCAAAGCTTTCGATCAACTTAAAGAGTCATTAACATCTACTCCAATCCTAATTTACCCGAATTTCGACGAGCCTTTTGTGCTTACTACAGATGCTAGTGCATTTGCAATAGGTGCCGTTCTCTCACAAGGCCCCATAGGAAAGGACCTTCCCATAGCATATGCCTCAAGGACGTTATGCTCTGCGGAAACTAAATACTCCACAATTGAACGTGAACTTCTAGCTATAGTATGGTCGGTTAAACACTTTAGGCCGTACCTGTACGGAAGAAAATTTAAACTAATAACAGATCATAGACCTCTCACCTGGTTATTTTCAATAAAAGATCCCGGAAGCCGCCTAGCGCGTTGGCGTTTAAAATTAGAGGAATATGAATACGAAATTGAATACAAACCAGGCAAAATTAATAAAAACGCAGATGCTCTCTCTAGAATTAAAATCAATCATTTCCAAAATTGTTCCAAATTTCAAACACGAATTTTACCATCAAACAGCGATGATGAATCAATACACTCTGAAACAACCGAGATCGCACCAGAAACCATCGTTCATGAATTTGAAACGTTTATTGACCTATACAAAAACAAATCACTAATCGACTATTCCAAAATTCTATTCACTAACGATCAACTATTAGACAAAAAACACAAAGACATAGTTACATTCTTCCAAAAAGATAAACTTGAGGACCTTCACTACAAAATAATCGAAGACATATTTGAAGAAAACCCCGATTTTCACGTTAATAAAATAAATACAGTCACAAGTAAAACTGTAAAGAACCGTAAATATTATATAGTTCCTTTACCCTTCGATCCCGAAGACGTATTAGAAACACTTTTTATTACACTTTACAGAGACAAAGATCTTTTTGACTCTTCAAAAACATATTTTGTCGAAAATAACTTGGACCTTCCTATTCTTGAAATGTTATCCTTTATATTAACCGATACAGAAGTAAAATTAACTATTTGTCAAAATTTAATTCAGACACCTGACATTGACCAAATTCCAATAATTTTAGATCAGAACCATACAGGTAAGACAAACCTCCATCGTGGTATCAACGAAACGATTAGGAGAATAAAAGATAGATATAATTGGCCCCACTTAACGAAAGATGTAGAAAACTATATCAAGAATTGCGAAATTTGTCAAAAAACTAAAATTTTACGTAAAAATTTAAGCAATCCTCTAGTCATTACTGAAACACCGAAAACACCATTTGAAAGAATCAATATTGATATTTTAGAAATCCCAACACAAAATTACCTTTTAACCATTAGAGATGAATTAACTAAATTTACACAAGCATACCCTCTATCGAATAAATCAGCCAAATCAGTAGTAAACACGTTACTTTTATACTTTCAACACTACGGTACACCCCTACGCATACATTGCGATTGCGGTAAAGAATTTGATAACACTCTACTCAAGGACCTATGTACATTGTACGATATCAAACTTTCATTTTCTAGCGTTAACCACCCTCAGTCCAATGGATCTATAGAGAGATTCCATGGTACATTATTAGAAATGATACGAGCCAATAAAACAGAGAATCCAAACGAACATCCATTAACAGTGCTTCCATATGCTGTTATATGTTACAATAATTCAAAAAATAAAACACATGGTTTCACACCATACGAACTCATATTTGGTCATACCTCTAGTCGCCCTCCTGAGACGCTATATAATCAAAAGGAGCTTATCTCAAAATACGTCCGAGATTTAAATAATAAAATATCATATTACTATAAAATTGCTCGTGAAAAAACCAATCTTCAAAAGCAAAAAGCTAAAACCCGCTTTGATAAACATGTATCAGGAAATCGTCCCGAATACAAGATCGGAGATAAAGTTTATGTAAAGGAATCCCAAATAAAAGACAAATTACAAAACAAATTTAATGGACCATTCGAAATTAAGGAAATTTTCCAGAATTCAGCAATCTTATTTAACCCAAAAACATCACAAACAAATAAAATAAATTTCGACAGAATGAAACCATATTTTGAAAGTTAAAAATTATTTTCAGGTTTCTCCTGCTGGTCGGAGCAGCAGCCTCACAATATTCTATAACACCAATAAACAACACTGTTGGAATATATTACCACGAAGATAGTGGAATTGTCGTTACAAACAGACAATGGACCTTACTAGTACACAAAAACATATCATCCTTAAAATTAGCATACGAACACAATCATGAACTACTAGATACTCTTTTAAAGGCAATTAATCCAACTTTTGAAAACATGAATTTATTCAGAGGTCAAGTTAAAACCCATGTTAGCTTATTAACCCAAATTTCAAACTCAATCCACGAAAAATTAGATGAAATTAATTTCGATAGTAAACGCTATAAGCGCGGTATTCTTAACGGTATTGGATCAATATTTAAATCAATAACCGGAAATTTAGATGCTGAAGATGGCCAATATTATACTGATGCCATAAACAAAATAACTCACGATGAACACCAAATAGAAAACCTATTAAAAAACCAAATCTCTGTTACGACATCAGTAATTCAGAATTTTAACACAACCATTCGGAAATTGCAAATCGATGAAGAAACCTTCAACCGAGATATAAAAATGATTTCAGATTCAATTTACAGAACAGCTGATAAAATAAAAATTATTGAAGCTAAATTAAAATTTTTAGAAAAATGTGAACTTCTCATGGAAAGTTATTTGTATATCGAGAATCAGTTAGATGATATTCTAAATTCAATCACTTTCGCGCGTTTAAAGATTATTCATACATCAATAATTAACCCTGAAAATCTGATTACCTCATTGCAGGAAATATCACAAAATTTACACCAAAACAATTTACCACATCCAATTCGATTATCTAATGTTGGTAGATATTTAGATATAATAGAACTAGAAGCATTTCAAACAAACTCAGACTTAGTATTTGTTTTAAAAATCCCTTTAATTGATCAACAAAGATACACCCTCTTCCAATTATTCCCTATACCCATCCTAGACAATAGGACTGGTTTATATTACGTTTTATCGTCAAATCAAAAATATATTGCGCGTGATGACGATTCTTTGATGTACATCCCAATGTCGGATCTCAATGGATGTAAACCACTTTACTTAAACACAAGAATTTGTTCAAATCTATTTGCATACCCCATTGATGACAACGCAATCTGTGAAGCCCGAATAATGAGGAGCCTCCGAAATCTCCCGAAAAATTGCCAAACAGCCCTGGTATTTGCCAAAGGATATAACGTCCAACAACTCATAGAAAACATATGGTTAATAATAAATTCCGAACCACTCCAAATTACAATCAATTGTCGAGAAAGACCCTCAAAAACAGAAATTATCTTCAAAAATTCGATCCTTAAACTGCAACCTGAATGTAACGCATTCATAGGCGCTACAAAAGTACAAGCCAATTCAAGAGACACTTCCGAATCAAAAGTCAATACCCATCCAATATTAATCCCTTACAATTGCTGCGAAAGAATCCCAGACAATTTCGAACTACCAAAATTAAAGCCACTTAAGTTAAACGACCTGAACATGGAAGACCTAGAAGTCGCAAAACACAAATTGGACGAATATTCAAAAACTCTAGATGACTTAATCAATGAACCTTTCGTGACCAAACACATCTCCTGGTTCACTTATCTTACCATTACAACAATAATTGCTCTTGTTATATTATATATCTTCTGCAAGTGCAAGAATAAAAGGAGAAGACTCGCAATCTCAGTCTCTTCCAACTCACCACCACATCCACCTGGGGACAGAAAAGGAATCAGCAGATTCACCAGCATTCTTCCCAGAAGAAGACCATCAATCAGACCCGAAGATCGACTCGAAGAAGAAATCGAACTCGATCAGTGACAGTGAACAAGTGAACTTTCAGTGAAAGCATTTAACATTCACTTTTATTGCTTTATCTTTATTATATTTTACAACAGTATTTTAATATTTTACACCATTTTACTATTTTAGCATTAAGTCAGACTTTACACTCATATTTCACATTACCATTTTACAAATTTTATTTTAATTTTAAATTTTTCAATTTTTAAATTTTTTTTTTATTTTATTTTTTTTATTTTTTTTTATAAAAGTTGCTGCATAACACCAACTTTTATCATAAGGGGGGAGTTGTTATATAAAATATTACGTATTTACCGTAGGGACTTAGAATTGTTCATAAGATATTAATCATTAATTGCACAATGTTATGCAACTGGGAAACTTAATCTATTCAGCTAGCGCTTATCGCTAATATTCTCAGCGTGTAACTTAATACTGCAGCTGCATTTAGGCAGATTTGGAAGTCACCTTACTTTATTCCTAGAATCAAAAACTACGACGACATTAGCGTCGCCTGACAAAGCATTCCGAACTTATAAAAGGCAGTAAGGTACCTTTCAACAAGTTAGTTGTAGTTAACTCACGTAGTTGTAGTTTTACCGTTGTAACTCACTCACCATTATTATACAAGGCTCTTCGAAGAGCCTCTGTGAACAAATAAATATTTTTTTAAAAAATCAATCAATCAATTTACGATATAACATATATAATTCATTTAAATAAGCCAAATCTCGTGCTTACAAATAAAAAGTACAAGAAAAATATAATGGAATTATAAGAGAAAAAACTTGATCCAAATAATTATCGACAGGCAGCATGTTATCAGTATATGTATACTACTCAGATGAATGAAGTTAATGAACGGAAAATTCACCAGATTTTGTATTAATTTATAAACTTTTTCTTGTGAATATAGTGGGGTGTCACAGGGTTTTGTTCTAGGTCTTATTCTTTCTCTAATATACCGGGTTGCTCATTAGTGTGGTAAAGTTCAAAACCAGCCCTATTAACGATACTAACTTTCATAGGAATGAGATATAGTGTCAAAAGGCGCACAGTTTAAAAATATTTTAAAATGACTCACTACAGAGGACCACCTTCAAGGTAATTTTTTTAAATTACACAACTTTTGCAAAATGCTCCTACATAGGGAAAACGTATGGTTTCAACATGATGGCGCCCCAGCACATTATTCCCTACTGTCTACCAAACTCGTCCTACAACACCAGAAGATATGAAACAACGGATAAAGACTCATTTGTTTCTGTTTCAGTGGAGGTATTGCAGGCAACAAATAATTCATTCTCAAGAAGATTAGAAAAGTGAACGTTGAACAACATGAAGTGAATGAATATTTTGAACAATTATAAATACTATTTTTTTTTTAAATATATTTATAAGTGAGCTTATAACTATTGCCATGATGATTTATATGGAATAGTTATTTAAATCTGCAGAATAAAATTGTAAGGTAATATTAGGGTAAAATGAAACAATTGTCTTGATATTAAAGATGTTTTTTATCTAAACAGCTATAACTGTAGATTGGAACATCTAACTTTTTCTTATCAATTTTAAAAAACTGTTCAAATGCCTAATTTTTATGCAAAAATCTGAAATATCTAGAAAAATCTTATAAGTAATGCTTACGATTAACAATATGTGCCGCTTATAATTCTAATCTCTGAAAATATTGAAATTAGGTATAGGATGTAGTTCACGAAAATTGTAGAGAATTAACGTACTTATTGAAAAACGAAATAATATACTGAGTGTTCCGTTTTAAACAGAATGAAAAAATGCTCTTTGAAATTTCCTAAATTAGCGTTTATGCAAAAAACACCCCGTGTAGAATAATCATTATTCGGTGGTTGCAATATTTAAGTAGGTCCCTTGGTTACGTAATTACAAAATATCAATTCTTAATTAACCGTCATTTTCACACAGCGGGTTTATTTGTTAAACCTTGCCCAACCAAAATTTTCACATTTTTTCTTAATAACTCGGCAGTGCCGCGTCAAAAATCGAAACTGGTCACATCGTTAAAAAGAGAATTTTCACGTGATTTCAGAAAAATGTAAATATTTATAGCAACCCATTTAAAATAAATGACCTTGAAGTTGCCCCTATGTAGTGAGTCACCCTGAATATATCAAAATATGTTTAAAAAGTGCGCCTTTTGACACTAAATCTCAGACCTATGAAATTGCAAGAACCCTAAACAAAGAAGGACTGATCATTCATTCATAAAAATTTGAAGGTCATTTTCAACAGATTTCTCGTAACACGTCAGTGGATCCCCTATTGCCAAATTTGCCTCTAATTGCAATTTCAAAAATTTTCATTCCAAATATCCAACCCAATATTATTTCAGAGACTGTATTAATGCAATCAAATGTGATTTTAAAGTACTTATATATGTGTTTTACGATATATATCTTACGATTTGAAGTGCGTTGTGCAAAAATCGTTGTCGATTTGACAACTGTGATAACTTGTGTTTTGTTAATCAGTGCACGGATTACTATGATATGATACAGAAATACTTTGATATGATAATATGACTGATGACAGTGATGACATTCCAAAGACAACCGAGACATTCTACATGACAATGTGACATATATAGGTTATGTTAAAAGGTTAAAGTTGTCAAATTAAAACAAAGAGGATATTTAAATTTCAAATCTCCCGCTAAAGGGAATCCACTGACGTCACATAAGTGATAAACAAATGTGATTGGCTGTTACTGATTGATCAGTCCTTCTCTGTTTAGGGTTCTTGATAAAATTGAACTATATTCAACTTTACCGCACTGATGAGCAACCCTGTATACCAGTCATCTTCCTCAACTGTTCCATATATGCAGAATACGACATTTTATTGAGCCTCGATCATTACGTAGATGTATAAATCTATTTGGATGTAATTTAGAATTAGAGCTATTCCTGTCAATTACCCCTTATGTCTCAATAAAATCTCCTCCATAAAGTAGCAGTTCTAACGCTTTGGGTATCAAAGGTATTTATTCAACTTGGCTACAGAATTATATACTAGACTCAATATTTATCATGGAATCCCAATATATTATTCTGAGGAAAGAACTAAATATTGTCGAAACATCAGCATTAATTTTATTCGGCAAAAGCAAAAAAATGTATAAGCATCAATTAATCTAATTAACACATTTTGAAAATGTCTGTCATTTTCCTCGGAACAATTTTAAACTCGTATTTTCTTTCAAATACATTTTGTAATAATAATAATAATAATAATAATAATAATAATAATAATAATAATAATAATAATAATAACATCTCTACCCTCATTCTAATCACAAGGATTAGCCTGAAAATCTGAGATTTATGGTAATTAAATAATAATTAAATGATTATATGTCCACGTGTGTATTACTGTTTGATATTTTCTTTCTCTTCTGTCAATTGTAAACTTCAGTTTGTTACAGTATCCGACCAAATATTATATGACAAATTATAGCAACACAGTTTTGTGACCAACAATATTTAAAACAAAAGCTTTTTGTTTACATAGAGCCCAAATATTTGGTCCAATCAAAAAACGCCATTTGAATTTACCGCCTAAATTGTTAGGGATTTTGTGACTGTCACCAATGGGCGTGGTTTGTACCGGTATGTAGCCATGCATAAACGTAGAATCGGCGATGGCGAGAGGGATCGTCAATGATTTTACAATTGTTTTTTAATAGTAAATATTAAGTACTATTATAAATAGTGTAGTAAATATTATACACATAATAATGTGTATAAAAATATATGTGTATAAATTGTTGTTCTTGAATATGTAAATCTGAAACTTTGTATTTACTAAAATAAAATATTCTAATTTGTACTTTTAGTTTTATAATTATTATTTTCACCCCTTAAAACATAGCCGCCTATGCCATTGGGCACTGTGACAGGAAATTTCTTTAAATTGAGGTTGTGTTTTTTGTTATTCTTGGACATGATTATTTTATATACTGACAAATAGGCAATTACTTATCTATACTTATTTGATCGGAGGTTACAGTTATGGAAATATACATCACAGGAGAGACTGCGTCAGGTGTCCAGGGTATTGCAGGGTTCGTTCTAATCGTGCTGTTGTGAAAAAATTGTCATAATAGCTATTTATGATGTAAGTGTTAAATGTAATGTTTTATTTTGTGAGTGAAAAAGTTTGCGAAACGAGCGAAGCGAGTGAAGCAATTTCGCGAACAAAATAAAACTTACTTTTATTAGAAATATCATACAAAGTTTTTTGTATAACTGTCCTATTTTGATAATAAAATAGATAAATTTAATAAAATCACATTTTGACATCTTTTGCCAGTTTATTATTTTTTGACGTTTCAATAATTATTATCGCATTTGCTGTGAACTGGCTGTGTTAGGTGGCGCCGAATCACCTTAGTTACCAATAAACAATATTGTTTATTTTACTGCTACTTAGTTCAAAAAAAAGATAGTATTAAAAATTAAAAATATTCAGTGTTAAAAATATTTTTAACACGCTACTTTGTAAACATCAACTTTTAATACTTTTGACAGCCATTAAAAATGTCACTTTTAATGACAGTTGAAAAAAAAAATCTTTTTTCCCACCAACACTTGCAGATTCCAAAAAATTGCTGACAAATAGTTCCAGAGTAAATTCTTCACCAATGTAAAATTCTTATAGATAGATACTATTTTCAATCAGATACCTCTGTCGGAATTCTACAGGGTGAGCCATTAGTGCGTATTTGGCTGTACCACCTATTCCGTTAAAATTGATATAATATTTTTTGTACGAAGTTAGACGCCAGTGGCGTGTATATTTTAAAATTATTTTACCACATACAAGGTGTTTAATATTAAAATGCCAAACCAAACATATACTTTGAATTGAACATGTTTTTCTGAACATTTTAATATGTCACTTCATGTATCTAAATTTTGTAACTGGCGAAGTTATTGCCAGTTTTCTAAGAAAAACATCGCTACTTTGCATTATTATAGCTCTCTGTTTAAAAGAAAAATCTCTCTTTGAATTGATATATGAAATATGATTTCCATTTTCTCATAGGTCGAATTGAGAATATATCTTTTATGAACATAACGATTTAAACAAAAATTACATTTGCTATACAGAGTGATACATTTCGCATATAGCGATTTTACTTTAAAATTTTAAGTAGAACACTCTGTATATTATCATGTCGTCTTAAAGAGTTCCTTTTCAACTTTCTAACGATACTATACTTGATGGGCTTAAATGAAATTCCTTTGTTAAAAAATTCGGTTTTAAAGTTAAAGAACCGCTGAGATCGTTCAATTGGATGAGTTGTAAACAAGTTAATAAATAAATTAGTTAATGAAAAATAAATAAAAATTTTATAACGCTCTGCTTTTAAAGCTGCTGTTGATACACTTACACCGTGCTGCTACATCTTGTTCTATAGAACATCTCATTGGAGGGTCCACACTGGTTGGGACATTATGAACTGTTTTAAATTACTTTTGAAGGGCATAGGTTGAAAGCAATGAAGCTTTAACGGCTAGTGCCAAATGGATGATATATACTTCTGAGCTCTTCCCCCCCAGTCGATGCTTATTCGCAAACTTGACCCCATTTTTAACAGAAGGAATGCTTACTGCATCCCGATTCAGTCACCGATCACAATACACGAAGCACTAGAGATACAATCTTCAAACAATGCCGGAAATAACGGAATATTCTGTTATAACATTTTATCTAATACTCTGAACCGCAGTAGTAAACCGATATCTTCCTTCTATCAAAAAATGGCGTTGTCCTATCAAACTACATGGATATCTTGCAATTACAAAGATATTTACGTGAATAAAGAGATATCAAGTTAAGACGAAGCCACAGTTTTAATTTGATTGAGATTATCTGTTTCTGCTGACGCACATTACGGGGCGTTAATACAAAAAACTTATGATACACAAACCGAACATTAATTTTACCCTCTATATACAGAGTGATACTTAACATATACGCATAAACTTGGGAAATTATATGACTAATAATGAAAAAAATGTAGTAAAACATTTTTAGTTTCGGAAATACCAACTTATTTCAAATAAAAATAAAAGAACGTGAATTTCATAAAATGCCCCGTATGCCAGTATGATGTCCATAAGTTCTTCGTTTGAAAAATTATGCGCCATACTTTTATTCTAATCGCATAAAAATAAACTCGAATGCGATACTGTAAACTGTAAAAGAACAACGTACTGCTATAAATACTAAACATATCGTCCTGACTTGCTCGTACTGTATCGTACTTTTTAGTTTTTATAAACAAAAAATTTCACATGATAAATTTTTGTAAACTTTTCAATCAAATTATTTCTGAAACTAAAAATGTTTTACTACTTTTTTTTCAATATTAGTCATTATTTGTCCTCGGCTATAACTTCCAAACTTTATGCGTATAGGTTAAGAATTAACCTGTATAGGCAAAATTTAACTCATATTTTTGAGGAATCAGCTTTCAATAGGAAAAGGGATGATTTAAATCTAATCATGTTTCAGAAAAAAACTAATATTAAGCTTTGGTAACTTTTCAGTGGTTTCCTACATAAAAAAACTATATAACCCTTTAATATTTTCATGTGACATTAAAATTGGGTAAAACAAAAATTTTACAAACGACATTCAGACATTTGTCGCGGACAACTGACATTTTTCATATGGAGCAAAGGAAATCCAGCAAATAATGGTAGCGTCTTGAACGATCACCTCCGTTTACCCAAGTAAATGGGATATGTTGAACTAATAATCATTACCGTAATAGCCTGTGAATTCAGAATGATTAGTGTTCTAACCGTACCGTTATATGCCACAAATTGCCAGCTAATTTGTAAGTGTCCCTGAAAATAGAAGATAATGCCCCAGTCAATATATGCCTAAAACATGTTTACAAATGCAGAAAATATGAATTCACCGTATATTTTTAAAGGTATTCGGAGTCAGCCTGAGTTTAAGTTTACAATTAGTAATTGAATAAAAGTGAGTTCTGTGTTTACCTTCTCGCTTTCTAATTGCTCCAGAGAAAATAGTTATTTAAGTAATAAGGAATCTTAGTAGTCGATACGTGCGGTGTTACTTATTATATTTTTCCCACTCTTTGCAATGGGAAATTAATAAATGTGGAAACAATAAATAGGTAGTGAGACGGAATCTATGAAATCTACGAAATTCAGTCTGTTTCCAACCAATTCACTCGGAAATTTATAACATTTTCTATAGAGTTGGGATTACAATTTGCGTTTGCAATTATTTTCACCTCCAAATTCGAGGATGTGTACCATTTGAACGGTAAGAGATGATCGTACCTTCAATAGCTCAGATGAAAGACAATTTTATTAATGATACAATAGTCTATCGTCCAGATCGGACAATTGTTATTTTTAGAATCATTTCATACACAGTTCACGTATCGGAAAAATATATAATGTTTAAATGCGCAGTTAAAACTGTCTGCTAAATAACTAGCAGTTAAGGCTAACTGACAGTCAAAGCAGCTGTTAATTCTAGAAGCGTTTTTCCAATCCAAATTTATGTAGTATTAAGTAACTGTTAGCAAAATATTGTGTAAGATTGGTAAGAGTGACTTTTAAATACTTTGTTGTTATTGGCTAATTTTCTTCTGACTTTTAACCTCTAAAGACGAAAATTGTTCCATTGTCATTAATTGTCAATAATCTGAAACTCAGCTTATATTATAGCATTAAATTTTAATGTTCATTTTGTTTTTACCAGCGTTTCGAGATCATAGTATCATATAATAACTGGGTATATAATATAAATAGGTATGTATGTAAAATATACATATTTTCAATTTAATTCTCAATTTGTTACAAAATTTGGAGAACTGTTTTGATTTTGGGTGGTTTGCAGCATCATTTTATTAAGCATGTGATGGATACGTCTTAACGTAGGGGATATGCACCGCACTTTAGACATAAAGGGCCTATTGGCCTCAATGTAGATCATCACACATTGGATACGGGATGCGTGTTGTCTGACCTACTGAATCTTAGCCTTCATCTTGTGTATACGTCACTGTGCTCTCTCATGTGGAGAAGAAACGTTCTCATGTCGCCTTTCCACCCGATAGAGCCTTTCAACGACATCATACACGGCACAATTGATGTGCGAGATGTCAGCCTCTTCTGGTAGTCCTCCACGAAGATTTGCATCCGCTCTAGCCAGGTTTTGTGGCTTCGGGGGATTTCTGTCGTTGTAGCCCTCGATGTCCGGCCTCGTTATTTGCCCAGTTGAGGTAGTTCATCTGTCCACTCAAAGCGTCCGTATACATGGCCATTGTCGTCAACAGGCAAATCGTTCGGTTGGACCCCACCAACGTCCGTAGGGTCAGTAGCTACTGAGTCCGGGAATCGTGTGCCCTGAGTAGACTTAATGAGCCCAGAATCACCGCCTTCTGCATTCTACCAGCTGATCTGCTCTGAGTAGCCGTAAGATATGCCGAATTTCGGCATGCCGGTATGATCTTCAGTTCCGAAAGCAGTGTATCTCTTGCTCCACCGAGGGCTCCTATTATCAGTACCACAAGCTCCACAGTGTGTTCTGGATGGAGTCTACGGAGTTCGAAGAGAAAGTCTCGATATTTTGCCCGTTTCTCCTCCTCTTTTCAATACAGTGTTCTCGGCAAGAGCCGAGAACTCGATAACAAACACTGTCTTGAGCTGGTGGTCGAGGAGGACTACATCAGGCTTATTAACTCGAATCTGCCTGAGTGTGGGAAATGATATCCCTCGGAGCGTATGGCAGCACTGATGTTTCGTCTATCTCATACGAGTCCCGTAGAAAGTAGTAAAGCACTCGTAAAACCACATTGTGTCTATGGATATAGGCCGAGACTACATATGCTGGGCAAGTGGAGAGCAGATGCATAATTGTCTCCGGAGCCCTATGGCAGGCCCTGCAGTTGACATCAGCGACCCCCATATCCATGACACGGCTTCGATAGACGAGGGTGTTAAATACACCATCCTGGCAAGCCATTATGAATCCCTCGGTCTCCGACTTAAGGCCCGCTGACCTTATAAAAGCAAAGGTCAGCCTTTCGGATAAGCCATGGTCTTATAGAAGTCACCGTGCAATGGCCTTATCCTTATGCAGCTGCAGAAGGTTACGGCCTTCTGCAGCTTTAACTTGGGCTTTCAACTGAACGGGTCCCAGCTCGGTGACAGAGTCTGGGTTTCTCCGTTTAGCGTCGAAGATGAGACCGAGTTCATCAGCTGCTCTTCGTGCTGCCTTAAATAATACAAATTCACCGACCCTGCATTTTCATGGTCTTGAACAATGAAGAGGAAGGGATTCGAACTCCTGATTACCTTGCAGGCTCCATCCAATACCATTATTTTGTGCAGAAACTCAAAACTCAAGAGTCCACAACCGTGAAGCGGACGACCTAGGATGCAAACTCCTATTGAGATGCATCATTTTGCGTGTTCCTATGTCGAGCTGTCGCAGCTCCCTTGTGTCCATTTCATTACTCCGCAGGAGTAAAGGAGTATTGAAACGGCAAGCATATTAGTAGCACTCACCTTATTCTCACCCGACCAAATCTGCCGGAGGCGGTGTTTATACTTGCCGCAGAGAGCGTTTTTTACGGCAGCAGCCTCTTGGGTGGAGCATTGCTCGACACCCTGCATATACACACACATATCTGTATACGTCTCACCGACATCCAGATGATGTAGGATGTTTCCATCCACGAGCTGCGCAACTTCGCCGTAGTCACCGCATCATCCTCTCTTGAGATGGACCAGTGCACATTTGTCCAACCCAAATTCCATCCCGACCGCCTGCGTGTACTCCTGCACCACCCTGAGAGATTGATGTAAATACCTCTCCCCGAAGGCATAAAGTTTAAGGTCTTCCATATAAAATAAAAGGGTGACCTTATGCCTCTTGTTGTCAGTGGTACCGCAGTTGTATCCACGACTTTTGCGGAGTTCAATGGACAATGGCAGTAGAGAGATGCAGAACAGGAGACAGCTGCGGGAATCTTATTATTATTATTATTTTTATTGTTACTATTGTTATTAATGTTGTTATTATTATTAATATTAATATTATAATTAATACAGTTGTAAATATTAATAATAATGACTTATGCAAGCATAACACCAAATGTGGTCTTGTGGATTAATTATTCTGTGATCTACAAACCATTTTCATTTTAGTAGAACCAAAATCGACACAAGTCGAAAATTGATTCCTCCATATTTGATATATTACCACGTAGTTTTTCATAAAATATTCATTCTATCAAAAAATGTTGAAGAATATAAAATTCTCCACAATATTGGTCCTAGTATCCGACCAAATATTATATAGACAAATAATAGCAACACAGTTTTGTGACCAACAATATTTAAAACAATGGCTTTTTGTTTACATTAGTGCCCAAGCATTTGGTCCAATCAAAAAATGCCATTTTAATTTACCGCCTAAATTGTTAGCGATTTTGTGACTGTCACCAATGGCCGTGGTTTACACCGGTATGTAGTCATGCATAAACGTAGAATCGGCGATGGCGAGAGGGATCGTCAATGATTTTACAATTGTTTTTTAATAGTAAATATTAAATACTATTATAAACAGTGTAGTAAATATTATACACATAAGTGTATAAATTGTTGTTCTTGAATACGTAAATCTTAAACTTTGTATTTACTAAAATAAAATATTCTAATTTGTACTTTTAGTTTTATAATTACTATTTTCACCCCTTAAAACATGGCCGCCCATGCCGTTGGGCACTGTGACAGGTAATTTCATGAAATTGAGGTAATGTTTTTTGTTAATCTTGGTCACATTATTTTATATACTGACAAATAGGCAATTACTTATCTATACATATTTGATCGGAGGTCCTAGTACTTTTGTTTCCATGGAAACGAGATAATTATATCTTGAGATTATAATACATAATTATGTATGTAATTAATAAGTTAATTATAACTTGAGTTTAAAATAACCGCTGATACCTGCTACTACACCATAAATGCCTGCGCATCTATCTTTTTTGGGGCACCAATTTTTCATATTGACTGGGCTATAATCCTTAAGAAAAGCTAGCCCTTGAAGCGCACAAAAATATCACGCTATGGCTAGATTATAATATGCCACTGTGGCAATCAGTTTTATGTGAATTTTATCGTGAAATTAACAGTGAATTACATCCTTCTATGTTAAATTATGATAAGAATTTACCTCGAATATTTTGCAGTGCGCTAATTTTCATGTTTTAAAACCAAAACAACCTGGAACAAATGAGTTCTTACGTACTTTTTACAAATTACCGGAAGTCATGCAATTCCCACCCAACAATTTTATTTTATATACAGGGTGTGTAGCGACAATTGGCATTTCGCCGTAATTCAGGAAGTAAATAGGTTTATAGAAATGTGCTATTCCATGAAAACAGTATCAACTAACAGGCACAGATTGAAAATATCTCGTTAATATTTTGCGATATGCGTATTCTTTAGCTATAATAACCGAATATATGAGTATTCCAAAAACTGCATTACATTTACACCCTAAATTTTATGTGAAATATTGACAACTGCATTAACAATAATAAAGTTTGGAGATATTTCCGACTGAAAGTGACAGTTCTATGACTTATCTACATGATCACGTCGACCTAAGGTAGGTATCTTTTTATCTCTTTTGTGAGAGTACTGTACTGAGAGTACTTTTGTCAGAGTATGTATTATTACTCAAAAAGATATATGGAAATTTTTATATTTATCATTTGCCACAAAATGTAATTAGGTAATTGAGGCAGTAACCAAACTACCTCAATGAATTAGGACATACGTATACGCGGTGTCCTGAAAATGTGCATACAAACTTAAGGGAAAAATCTCCAAAAAATATGACTGGAAGTTTGAAGAAAACGTTTGGAATTATACTACTACTAAGAGCTATTCTGGAAAAATGAAAGTTACGTATCTGAAATTTGTTCTATCTGTAGGACCTCTCAATGTAGCCTAATAAAGCGGAAACGCCAGAACTGTAATAAAACAGTTTTTATATTTAAAGACCGAGGACCAAACAGCAAATTAATTGTGTAAAAATAAGTACAGAAGATAGTGGTAAAATTTGTCCGCCTATAAATTACAATATTTTCTACAAAAATATATTTGGCATTATCTGTCATTTACTTAAATGCCAAAATTCACCTTTTATATTTTACTCCCTCTAATTAGCCCAAATTTAATAGTTAAAATTGTATCATCTTTTATGTTTAAAACCATGTTTATTAATTCATCAATAATAAACAAAGTGTTCTCTAGGTGAATGTGACTCATACTGTTTTTTTCCTATGGAACATTTTTTTATTTACAAGTGCAACCAATTAACATTAAGTCAACATAGCTTCATATGGATACGTATTTATTTAGCAAATTCATGATACAGCGTTTAAACAATTGTTAATATTTAGGTATTTGATATAAAACAAACAAAATTGTTAGAAATGTGGATGTTGATTTATAAAATAGCGAAATTCCCTTTTTATATAGGGGTTGGATAACTCTGTTCTATATTGGTTAATAAGAATAAGGAGATCAAACAAATGTATAGGGTGTTTCACGATGACCATCCATTAGAATATTCTACTTGGATTCGATACTCGATCAGACTATTTTAAAGCTTTAAAGCTACTATAAGAAGGTTTAAAACAGGGTTTTCGGACATTCCTCTTCAAATAAAATAATGGCGTCCACAAAACTCTTCTGGTTATATCGGAAGTTGATGTCATCTTCGTTATGTTAAATGGAGCACACTATATACTATTGCATTTCGCATTATACGTAAAATTTGAGGTGGACTTTCATGAAGTTTCCCTATTCCTAAAATTAACCATTTTTGAAGTATATTTTTTTTCCAAAAGAATAAAAATGAAACAGTACCTAGCTAAGAACCATATATGTGTATTCTTCAGTAGGGATAGGAAGGATAGAGCGATAGCCCCCTCCTGTGTTCATAGAAGTTCATAAAATGCCACCTAAATGTTTACCCAGAAATCAAAATTGCAATAATATATGTATAGGACGTTCCATTTAAAATAACCAAAGTGTCGTCAACCTCCGGTATAACCCGAAGAGTTGTGTTGACGCCATTATTTGATGTGAGGAGGGCATGCCCGAAAACCCTGTTTTAAAGCTTTTTAGCCCGAATTATAAAAATTCAAATCGAAGAAACACGTTAGTTTAGATTTATTGTATCAAATATTTTCTAAAATACTTAATTACAATCATTCACTGCAGCTATATTGAGGAAAGGGTCTAAACCAAAAATGAAATCTCTGTCTGCAAACTATGTCATAGATTTAAAATATTTCTACAGGTGATTCCTGTTTGTGTTTATATAACCGACTTGATCATTGTAGGTTGTTACCGTCGTTGAAAGGTAGGTATAGGTTCTTTATAATTTATATAATAATAGAGGCAATTGAAATATAAAAATGTAATAAATAAAAACAAATCTTAATAATTTTAAAAATATAATAAGTTTACAAATTATTTTGAAATCCAGGTATGTGTAATCACAAAAATGTTCTATAAATACATAGTATCTGCAATAATATATATTTTGGAATTACACATAGATATTACAAGCAGATAAAGAATTACAGTGTATTTACGTTTTGTTGGTAAAATTTAGTAGTGGTGCTGTCAAATCATATAAAAGACCTTATCGTATCGGTAGTATCAAATCATATAACTATAAATTCAATTTAATTTTACTAAGAGGAAGTTTCGTCTTACTTCTAGGTGTCCTACCCCATCGCCTCTTTGCATTTGTAACATATTTTATGCAACAACAAGTACCTATAATACAAAGGTATACTCCGTATTGCAATGTGTTAATCTTTATAAGGCGATAAACTGTGATAATTTCATTCTAATTTCAAAATTACATTTCATAAATAAGTTGTAGTTCTATAGTAACAATAAACTGATCCAGTACTATTCTCTGACCCTGTTAAAGAGATTGAGTCTATTGTTTCTACGAACAATTGGCCGTCGTTTCCCAACTATGTATTGGTAAACAAATCCGCTTAAAGATTTTAGGATAGATGCCTAATGTGAAACTGATGTTAAACACAATTTAACAGTAGATATAACTGCCCACCATAAATTCCGAGCAACTTTTCATGATACATTAAGTTACATTAAGCAATACATTTCTATTCCTCCAAGAAATTCTTTTGATAATGCGCCTTTTTACAATAATAAAAAAGGAAAACTATTCGAGCAAACTAAGTTTGTTTGATAAAACTACACTAAAAAAAGTAATAAGAGCAAATGTAAAATAAATTAACCAAATACTGTCTGTGAAATCCGGTGGCTCAGGATTTAGTGTCTCGATCGCTCAACCCAGAGATCGTGGGTTTGAATCCCCGTTCCACCAAACAATTTTTAATTAAAATGTTTACTCGTAGGTCGACTGTTCCCAGGGATGGGTTGGCTACCATCCTGGCGATGGTCTAAGATGGGAAGAATGTCAACTTGGTGTTAATGTGAGAGATTAAAATCAGTTGATGATCAAATAATGAGGTTTTCAAGGTTTCCCTCATTAAATCACTGAATGATGGTTAGGGCCTACCAACATAAGTCGTTCCTGAGGAGCAAATGGGAGCCGCGAAATAATAATACGCCGCCCCCTCTTCCACACAAGTCTCAGACTTTAGCGATAATTATTGTGGTTAGAATGAGGGGTAGAGATATTATTATTATGTATTATATTATATGTTATATTAAATATTATATTATATATTATATATTCTATGATATCATACTAGTATTTTTAAAGTTATTATAAAAAAATATAACTATTGCACTGAACCTCGGGAATTATTAGCTTCTTCCCTAAAGGTTCAGGGACATAGCTCCGGTTAGCTCTGGGCTCAAGGCGGGGATTGGATTTTACTGTTAAGCTTACTTATAAAAAAATTGGGCACCAGGTAATTTAAATGAGAAAAAAAATATATGAAATTGTGAATGCGTGAAAGTAAGAACAAACAAATTACGTTAAGATAAAAGTATATATTACAAATTATATTTACAACTCAATTTATGTTAAATTGAAAAAAAAAATTCTACAGCCTGAAAGCGTTTATCAAAATTTTACAAAAAAATTTTACTGGGCTGGGTTCACCAGTCTTCGGCCTACTTATGGATTGATCTCACCCACTAGCCTCTCCTAGATTAATCAGGAACTCCTGAACAGGTCCCCGTCTAGCTAGACTTGCTGGGGTTGCATGAATGGAGGTAAGTAAATCCCACGTAGCTAGGTTTCAGGTTTCAGGCTCCAAAGGTGGAAACAGGCACATGTAAAAGATTGTATGATTAGCCCAGTCCCAGAGTTGTACAAAAAAATGATCCAGGAATTGGAATTTTGTAAACAATCAAACCGTAGAGCAACTATGTCTGAAAGACAGTATATAAAAATTGTAATAGAAAAAAGTAACTTATGACCAGTACTATATACTACAATAAAAATTACCAAAATTGCAGTAACAAAATTCGTAACTGTGCTACACAAAAAAACTGGTTAGCATAAAGGTGAAAATTTCTAATTCATACATGAGATTTTAAATGCAAAATTAACAATATCAAGTACAATGAAAAAGAATTAAATTGAAAAAAAATTAATGTGAGACGGTCTAGAATACCAGCAAGTAATCAAAAATAAAATTCCTAGATATAATAGATTCTGTAATTAGCAGACAAAATTTATAGTATATCAAAAATAACCATATGGTTATATACAAACGCACTAACCAACCCAGGCTCTTCACAGAGAACAGACCTTTGCATACAGGGTACAATTTTCTTTAATCATATTCAATTTATTAAGAAAATGAAATGTACTCACCTGTATGCAAAGTGCAGTTCCAATCTCGTGCATCCACCTCAAATATGTCCTAAGACGTTCCACATGGAATTGGATGGTTTACGAGAATATAAAGCAGATTCCTGGGAAGATTAAGCCAGCGTCTCAACAACTCTGCAAAAAAATAAAAAAATTCGGCAGAAAATTTACACCACGTATAAACTAAATTTATTATCACTTATCTCGTGACAACAACAAAAATATACGATAATATCAATTAATGAGCTTATTACAGATAATACTCTATTATATCAGAACACCGATCACTAACAATAGTGATAATAATTCAAGATTTAAATGAAAGTAAAATTTAAGAACATGTGCTTTCAATAAGCGTAAAAATTGTCAACTTGCTCGTACTCTGTTGAAAAACCAGACTCCTTGAATTTTAAAAATGTCTTAATTTCCTGTCTGTTTTGCGTCCCTACCTTTTCATAAAAGTGACCAATCAGAAACACTTTAGAGGTAGACAACACATTACAGTGTAGAGAGCATTTTGGGTTGCGGGTATTCAGGGAAAAACTATACGGATTTTTGATATTATTTTTAATCGTCCGGAAATATACTGCTCGTCATATACAAAGGAACAAAATGATTAAAATTTTGTTACACTATGTTACACATTTAAGTTATTTTTCACTTTCTCTGAATATGTTATATCGGTAAGTAAACAATTTTTATTTTCTAAATATTTTTTTTATAATTTGGTTTTATACATTTGGTTTAGTAGGTTTCAGGCAAATTTTAAAATTTTGCCTCTACAATCATGTTTTAAATATTTCACAATCGATAATTCATTAAAATGTTTACATACGAATATATGAACACTACACAATTTATAGTGCAGTGCTCATATATATAACAAGTGGTGGCTAGTGTCGTGTTCAACACTAACATTAAAACTAGTGTATCATTGCAGACACAACGTGCTTCCAGCCATATTTTCGTATTTACAGACATACCTACCATTACTATATGGTATTGAAACACTTATGACGATCTATAAAAAAACTAGTGCCATCGGGAATAAAAAGAAAGCTAGAGGTACTCCATTTAACATACGGTAATATCGACCTTTTACAGTGATTGGTCAGAGATTTGACCATTATTAGTAGCGAGGTGATGGAATAGGATGCTACAGCGCATCTCTACTCCTGAACTGAGGGAAAAAAATATTTGCTTGAGGATAACGACAATGACAACTATGTGAATGGCAGTAGTAGATATTACATTTAACATATCTACATTTCTAAATGTATCTATTAAGAAGAAGATAATAAAATATTTTGGGAGCAAGGAGCATAAATTAGGAAGTAGATGAGTAGAACGTATAAGTTCGGAGAACGAATCATGCGATTCCTAAATATACATCCGTCGAAAATTATAGATCTGAGAAATATAAAAAAAATACTCACAGTTTAGTATACCTAGAATATTTCACTCGGTCAGGTAGACAAACCAGTAGTTTTGCTTGTGTGAAGAAAATATCTTAACATCTGTTATGATATATATAGAAATATCAGCTTATCTTAACAGACCACAACGAAAGTACATCTAAACTGGTGTCGGGAGACAGATAAAACTAAGAATCTTGGTTAATCATAGTAGGTATACCTTCTTTTATTACGAATTCTGAGATATTATGAAAATAAGCCAAAGAAGGAAGCTTACGAACTAGTAAAGAGATTATCAGTTCCAAATACTCACCCAGAATTTGTATTCGAAATAAATGATCAAGTGGTCAAAACACCCACCATTTAGAAAGAACTTCTGTCACTAAGCAGGAATATTTTACTTATAGTAATGTATAGCCGCAGGTCAAAAGACTAGTGTGGAAGGGTTTGCGGTACAGATAATGCAATGGAGCAGCAATCATGTGCCTTCTTTGGATCACCAAAGCCACTTTGGGTCTGAACAAATGTAATTAAAATGTGGTCAGGAAAATATCAAACCAATAGGTTGTACAAACTAATGCAAGAGCCAGAATACTATAGGAAATCGCCGACAAGGAAGTCGTTCTTCTCGATTACGACTCAACAATGTAGAAAGTCTGCTCATAAATTCAACTAATAGTTCAATTATGCCTCATTAAACTCGTCTAAAAAGTCTTATACTATGTTGAGAACTAGAACTAGGACTAGGACTATGTAAAGAGAATATTTGTTTTATTTAGTCACTCTATTCGTTTAAAATGCCATGTTTGCTTTTGTACTGCTTTTCTAATTCCCCATGTAACAACCTCTTTGCCACATAAATACATAATTTATAGAGTGATTTACTTTGTATAGAAGTAAACTTACACGTACCTACATCGATCCAGTCTTTGACTATACCTAATCTGATTTGAGCTCATCTGGTCTCGCCTCGGGGGGATTCGGTTTCACTTTGTAGGCGAGATGATACAAATTAAATTACTCGAAACTAATTAAACCGTGCTTAAGGAATAAATTGCCTATTAATAATAAAGTTGGCTCTGTTACGGTTTTATCTAGGAAAGAAGGGAAAATTAATAGAGCATAACTGACTTTTGGTCTTTCATCTAATGACTAAAACTAAGCATCCAATCGCCTTCCCAGGCACTAACCAGCAAATTCATAGAACCACTGCATTTGAATCAATTTTATAAAATTATGATACTATAGCGACGTGTCAGTCTCATGTGTAACCAATTTAATTAGAAAGGTGAAATAATTAATTTGACGATGGCAGTTAGTTGTACAAGGTGTCATCAAAATGAGTATGTATTTTTTAAATATATTTCCCGTTTTTACTTGTAAAGTATTACTTTCAAAAACTGTTTGCAAAAATTTGAAAGCGTCACTCATTTGCCAAATAATTATAGAATGATAAATATTTATATTTCTGTCATTGAAAACTATGTAACTTTCATGCATTTTTTTCCAGAC
This sequence comes from Pogonocherus hispidulus, assembly GCA_963924545.1. NCBI lineage: Eukaryota > Metazoa > Arthropoda > Insecta > Coleoptera > Cerambycidae > Pogonocherus > Pogonocherus hispidulus. The sequence goes on along the minus strand of OZ004692.1, from coordinate 26,831,394 downwards.
AAAAGCATATTGTTTCTTATTATTAATTATTATTATTATTATTAATTATTAATGTGTGGAGTAAATTCATCTAGAGTCGTGATGTGTATAAAGCTCACTTAATAAAATAAATCACTAGTGCGCATATAAGAACCTGCCATTAAATGCTTCTAAATGCAGTGTAATGACATTTTGTTGGAAAATTCATGCGCTTATTTTCAACTATAAACTAAATGACGTACCTCTTCAGAGACCTGACTATGTAAAAGACCTCGGCGTAATATTTGACTCCAAATTAAGCTTCTTAAAACACATTGAAACTGTAACATCGTCTGCATTTAAAAGTTTAGAATTCCTCATACGTAATTCAAAAGAGTTTACTAATATATCCACTCTTCGGTTGTTGTATGTAGGTATCCTTTGTACGTTCAAAACTTGAATATTCATCGGTAATCTGGAGTCCAATCTGCATAACTCATGGAGCTGCTTTGGAAAAAATACAAAGACGATGTCTAAAGTCTGCCGTGTATTTAATTGATGGTGTTTATCCTTCGGTGGGTTACCCGCATAATTTGTTACTTGAGTGGTTTAATCTTAATGAACTAGCAAAAGAAGGTCAACATATCAAGTAATTTTCTTATATAAAGTTCTTAACAACATTTTGGACTGCCCGGGTATTATAAATAATATCGACATAAAGATTCCTAGAATCTCAATAAGGAGTAACAACATTCTAAATTTTCCTACTGCATGTATCAATGTTCTAGTGGCATCTCCGTTGTATCAAATGATTTGGCAGTATTATAAAATAGAACGTATAGGGTTGATATTTTCATTAGTACCATTGTACAAATTAAAAATGCTTCTGTATACATATATCTGTGTAAGCATATCTGTGCCAGCATGTTAGTGTTATTGTAGGTAATCTATAAATTGTATGTCTACTTTGTTGATGTATATTTTTTCTATTGTTGTTATACGTATTCATTGTTATTGTTATATGTGTATTATAATTCTGTTGTTACGTATCCTATTATTGCGCTTGTGTCTGTTGGATACGTATTACTATAAATAAATAAATAAATAAATAAATATTATAGTATTAGTTTTAGGATACCAAGGCTACAAACAGTTTTGTTAATTTCGATTCAGGGTACTTACAATAAACGCAAGGTCGTTCTTCGTAACATTGTATATAATATTAAGCTGTTCTATAATCGAAAATAAATACACAATTGTTAGGTGAGATAGCAACAATAACACTACCATCATATTGAGTTAATTCCCAGAAGTAATTGTAAATATTCATCCTAAATTCATTTTTATATCAGATACCGTTGGAATTAAAACCCGAATCTTCAATATGATCTGCACCCATATTCTTTAGTTTGTCCTTGAGAAAAATAATATCTACTTATGTAAAAATTACCAGCGGAAACCATCAGAATACCTTGATCAGCAAATAAATTTTATCTATAGTTTTATGCAGAAACTTATTGTTAGTGACATATTTTTTATAAACCATATTTGACTTATAAAACCTGCCAGAAATTATGTTTATTAATCCTTTACCGCACACCTCCATTTCTAACATTATTTTGAAAAAAACTGGGGTACCTCTTCTTTAGTTTTCAAAGGTATTTTATAATATCCTTAGTGTATTCGTATCTTCTTTAATTTCAGGCGGGCTCAATGAAAATTTCGTTATTTCCTCATTCATTTACACGGATTTGAACTCGTTATTGTTTTATTTTAAATGCTGGGCAGAGCGCCGATTGAGGTTTGTTATACAATACAATAGAGACAATTGTAAAAGGTGTTTTTCCACATAACTGAAAAATTTTGCTTCTGAAAGAGTTACTCTAAATTAAGAAAAAACAATGATAAAAGGTACATTTAGGTACGTTTAAAAAATCGTGGCAAATTTAAATTGCCTTGTCGAATTACAAAATTAATGTGGATGGATAGAGAAAAAAAGAAACATCAGAAATGGTATTAATTTTATTTGTCGCCCCGTCTGAAGGGATTATAATGAATGTAGGTGTATAGAGAAGTAAAAGATACATTAGAAAATTACATTGCGATAACAATTCATTTCATACTGACTTTTCAACAACGAATAAAAGTTTTTATAATATACCTAAATTAATTTCAATGTTACGTTTACTGTCGACTTGTTTCACCTGTATATAATATGTTAATAGCATCGCTTAAACATTATGCATAATGATTGAATTTCTCATGGAAGGAGGTCATATCCACCTTTAACTCACTCACCATTTTTATAACATCCTTGGCTTAGTAGTGGTGAGAAAAACCTTCCGAGACCTTCCGGTCTCGGGAAAAAATATTTAGCAAATACTTAGGACGTCAGTTTATTTATTTATTTTTTTTTTTTTTAATAAACTGCCCATACATTTTTTGTAGTTCGGAAAAATGGGATTTTTAATAAAAGTTATCCCAAATATTTAATATGGTAGGTAAACTTGGAAACTCTGTAAATACCTATATAATATATTGGATGACTTTTTTTATATACATACAGGGTGTCCACCTAGTGCGCGTAAGTCCAATATCTGGGTTAATAAAAGAGATAACTTAATTTTTTTTTCTACAGGGTTGTCTAATATCCCGAGCTGCACAAAATGAAAATATATTTACATATTCAGGGTGTTCAGTTTTTCCTGGACAGGTACCAACTTCGTTTTTCTAAATGGAAATATATATTTTTTATTGCTTTTTCGAACTAAACCCTTGATTTTAGTAGGACTTTCATCAGCCTTCCCTATACCTAACTTAAACTGTTTTTGAAATATTGACGGGTGAATATTGACATTTTTGCAACTTTGACACCCTGTAAAATCTAAACGGTTTGAGATCAAACAAAACGGTTTGCACATTCCTATCTTAACTTTTCATAAGCTATCGTTTGGTACTAATTTCAGAATTATCCAAAAATTTAAAATTTTCTGAAAATTTTGAAAATTTTTTATTCCTGTATAAATTTGAAATTAGTATCAAACGATAGCTTATGAAAAGTTAAGATAGGAATGTGCAAACCGTTTTGCTTGATCTCAAACCGTTTAGATTTTACAGGGTGTCAAAGTTGCAAAAATGTCAATATTCACCCGTCAATAATTCAAAAACAGTTTAAGTTAGGTATAGGGAAGGCTGATGAAAGTCCTACTAAAATCAAGGGTTTAGTTCGAAAAAGCAATAAAAAATATATATTTCCATTTAAAAAAACGAAGTTGGTACCTGTCCAGGAAAAACTGAACACCCTGAATATGTAAATATATTTTCATTTTGTGCAGCTCGGGATATTAGACAACCCTGTAGAAAAAAAAATTAAGTTATCTCTTTTATTAACCCAGATATTGGACTTACGCGCACTAGGTGGACACCCTGTATATTTATACGATTGTTTACATAATGTTTGGAGTTCTCGTCTATATATTGATGAAAAAAAAACGATCTTTGTTTAACTCAATATTTTGTTTTTTGTTTCATTTTATATCGTTATAATTATAGTTCACTTTAAAGTTAAAAAAGTAAAAACGATTTCATATTTATTAATTGGAGATTAATTCTAACGGACGTTACTACATAGATAATTAGTAATTAACAGAGTTATGCAGGGTCGGTTAAAGTGTGGATCCAAGTATTATATTGTTATATATTGAGAATTGATATGATGTCATTTAAACGAAAATTTATCGAAGTTTTATCCTGTGATGAATATTATGAGCCTACTGACTAAGCAGACTACCATTTGGTTTTACTAGAAATGAGGGCAACATTTTTTACTAAATGAAATACCCATGAAATAAGCATGTTTAATTATATTTAACTTTGTTCATAATTAACTATTTCATACCTCAAAGTAGCGCCCATTGAAATTAATCCTAGTGTTACACCTATAATTATATTATAATAATATGTAATAGTTAATAATATTATATTATTTATAAGTATCGATAAGTGAAACTTTTTACTTACTTTTATACTTTAATCTCAATCACGTTTTGACAAAACAAAAACTAAAAGTAAAATGTGTCTTCAAATAACGTTGGAAAATTATACAGTGGGTTTTCGACATAAAATTGAATCAGAACCTTTAAATAACATTATCCTCTTACTTTTGTCTTAGAATACTGTAAGATAGAGGATTTTGCAGGTCTATACTTGTAGGTACATAAAAATAGGCATTTTCAAATATTTCGAAAAGTAAATAATAAAATAATACGTATACGTAAGTTACAGGATCCTGCAGGTCCATAAAAAATAGGTTTTATCAAATATTTCAAAAAAGGTAAATAATAAAATAATACTGTTTAAACAACATATTGTTACGGCCATGTTCAATCATTTCACAGTTAATGGGTATACACATAGTTCACTTAATGTTTTCAATCGTGGTTAATTTATGGTTAATAATTGTGGTTAATTTAATAGTGGTTACATTAGTAAGTATGATAAGTAGTAACATGACATAATGATACGACATATGATATGATAAGTTTGTATATTATCTACATTCCTTTAAATATCTAAAAAGCCAGTAGCTTCCTGACACATGTAATCAAATCGATATTTTATGAAGATCTATTTTAATAAATATCATATTTTGAGAAGTATCATAAAATGAATTTCATTGCCTACGGAAAAACTGCAGACATCTAATTATTTCTATACCTGTAGCTTCGAAAATTTAGTGTTGATCATAGATACATCCGGTATTTAAAAAAAATAATCAGTTGAAGCTAGTTTATAAGGGATTTTTTACAAAGTTTAGAGTCAATAAGCTACCGAATTATTTGTTTTACATTTTTCTGCTGATCACAATTCCAATAAATCTTTTGTAAAGGATTGCAACCCAAAGATATTTTTATACGAATATTTCAGTAACACCTTTTGATGCTTTGAATGCAGCCAAATTAATAAAAGCTTTGATGTGTGCACATTGAAACGCCTTGCTTTTACCCTAGGAATTGATTTATTACTCTGCCTGTGGCACAAAACCCCAGGTGTAATAGGAAAATGGCTGACCCTTCTAGTTTTCTTCTTTACCAAGAAATGCCAATAAATAGGGTGTCCCAATGGTGCATCAAAGAGCAATATTTTTCTTATTCCAAAAATTTTACAAATATGGTTTTATGGAAACGATTTAGGTACAGCGAGAACGAGCACATTTAAGAAATATTTTTAGACATCCAGGGTGACTCATTACTAGGGGTGACCATATTTGGTTTCTAGTTATAATCTTATACAATGTGTTTCAAATTGGATGCAATAACATTGGTATCTTGATAAGATAGATAGATATCTATCTAAGATAGAGACTAAGTTAAATTGGACCAAAACTGCGTAATTTAGTGGCCAATAATATGACTCAAAAATATGGCTCAAGGCTAATATAATTACTTTTTGAGATATATGAAAAAAATCGAAATTTTGAAAATTCATTTTTATAAAATTTCAGGCTTGTAAGAATTGTATTGGACACTTTCTCATAGCAACTTTTTGCGTTCTGTCGAATGCCGTCAACATTTTTTTTTAAATAATGTTTCATCTCTTCAGAACCATCATCATCTTCATATTTTCTAATACGGCCCCATTAATATTTTTACATCATTCTATAGCATTTTTCCTTACAAGCTCTATGATATATCATATATGCTCTCGTTTGTTTTGTTCCAGTAACTGTTCAACATTATTCTTTAATTTATTGTTTTGTTAATTGTTAAGGATTTGTTTCTTTTTCGTTACCCTTTTGTTAATACATACAGACAGACACAGATGAGTTTAATGATGGTTTTCCACGTTCAAAACGTGATTAAACGTTTAAATGACGTAAAAATGACGTAAAAATATTAATAGGGGCGTATTAGAAAAAATTAAGATGATGATGGTTCTGAAGAAATGAAACGTTACTTTAAAAAAATTGTTTATGCTATTCGATGGAGGGTGAAAAGTTGCTATGATACAGTGTCCTTTTTACTCCAATAGCTGTTCAAACCAGCCTGAAATTTTAGAAAAAGAAATTTCCAAAATTTCGATTATTTTCGAATATCTCAAAAACTAATCATGTTAGCCTTGATTTTTTAAGGCATATTATTGGTTACCAAATTACGCAACTTTGCCCCAATTTAACATAGTCTCTATCTCTAACTATTTCCATGATATCAATGTTACTGCATCCAATTTGAATCACACTGTATATGAGAGCATTTGAAGGCGGGATTTTTTATATGAAAATTCTGGAACGGTATCTTTCTGAGGCTCTTTGTGGATAGCTAGCTACGGCTAACAGTTGTTACCCTTAAATTAATTTGTTACATTCTACTAATGTTCTGATTTTATTTGCGTTTTGAGCATTAAATGTTCCAGCAAATGAAAACGGGGCCAGATTTCAGCGGTTCAATAGGGTCCGGATAACTCCTTTTCAGAAACGGTCTCCGTAAAAAATCTACATTTGAGACTCGCACGTCATATCTTCACGGATTATTAAATATAATTACTGATAAAAGTATCACGATATCAATTAAGAAACACTCAACAACCAAACAACCCAGCTTCAGAATATTTTTTTTATTATAATATGGAACAATCTCACTTCCTAAAAATTGCAAGATTTCCATTTAAAAAATCACCTCTTTAAATATCCCCATACATAGGAGTAGGTACGCTTATAGCCGGGAATTAAAGTGGTCGATTCATTAACAACATACCACGATGAAAGAGTGATAAATTATATAAAATAATATAATTTTACCATTTTCTACTGCCTTTTGTGTTTTTGTAAATATGTTTTAACTGCATAAATTAGTGAAAGTGATAAAAGTACGTTCAACAGCGAAATAAATTTACCGTGAAATAATTTCAAAAGCGCTGTCACAGAAGCTGTCTTAATGCCATCATGCCTGGAAGATTCGAATATGTTGCAAAATACGCACTTATGCCGATGAAAGTAATTAAGCGGCCAGAATATTCGCTGCCAATGAAAATAATTCACTTTGGTTTTCGTAGGTACTTAGAGTTGAATCGTCATAACTAACAATTTGAGAAGAGGAGGACCAAAAAGCAGCCAAAAAGAAAACTGTCAATCATGTAAACTAATAAGACATTTTATTTACTATCAAAGTTTTAGTAACAAGTGATTACATTTTTTGTCAATTTTCTTTTCAGTGATCAAAACCAATATTCTGTATCTTGTGCAGTTTTTGAGATTTCAATATTCAGAATCACTGAATGCTTGATTATTGAATGATTTGAATAGAAGTGAGATTCCTATGGGTGATTGAGATTATTCACCTAAAATTAAAAACTGCATGAAGGCATGAAGTAGGTAATAGGAACAGGAAATTACTCCGCTTCTAATCTAAACGCGAAGCTAATTAATCCACCTTGTCGACTATTTCGAACCATTCGTCAATCCCATAAATGCTCCCATAAAACATTTTGATCCACTGCTGGGTCAGTCGTACGTCTATTCCATTCAAGGAACTAATAAAAATGCTTTGGCAATCACCGATCTGTTTTCGATTTCAATAGTAATCTGAGTAGGTAATCATTACATTCAAAACAGCGATTTCTCAGTTTAATGAAATAGGGGCTTATCTGATTAATATTATTAACCTCGAACTTTAAATTATAAAGCTGCTAAAGTATTCGTTTTAACAACCTTCTGTAAATTTTAGACATGTTATGAACACAAAACGTATTTATAGAGCGCTTGTCAAAAGCATATGTTATCGCTATACACTCGCTAATTTTCATTTTATTTAAATATGCCTTTAACAAAATTTGTACATGTAAAGTGACGCGTTTGCTCATGTTCCTGAAATGTACATTTTACTTCCGGCGTCATTGCTATGAACAACAACTTTTAAATGAGGGTGCTGTGCGTGCGCCCGCGCGCCGGAAAATATATCAGGGGCGGCCGGCAATGCATTTTGCGGCCAATAAGTTCAAAAGCAAGAATAATTATTCTGCTGTAAAATTATTTACTCAGGTGGCTGGTCCTCAGGAAAGCCCTTTTCACAAAGCTACTCAATCGTTGCAATTGTAAAATCACTAGTTTTCCCGGAGGCCCTCAAATCTGATGACTTTTGTAAAAATGTATATAGATGAAATTTGATATTAAACTCATCTAACATTCATCAAACATCGAACTAATATATGTTTCAAGTTATTAAACATAATAATGGTCTGGAAAAAGGGATATAAAAAAAGTCAGTTGTCGTTTGACGAAACGTTGATTGTCAAATCGGAGATAAACAAATAGCAGAACAGAATTCTACACCATAAGAAAATCTCATTTTTCTTCAATCAAGTTTTTAGTAAAAGCCATTTTTTAATAAAGGAAGCAATGAACATTATTCACATTGTGGCCATTACAAAGTGCTTCTTTTCTCATTACAGTTACAGGACGACTTACAGAAAATTACTATCCTTATTTTATTAACGTAATTCCTTGTTAAAATTAGAATGAAATTGACCTCCCTAAATGTTACTCTAGATGTCGATGTAACCTTTTCTTATAAATACATTTATATAAGATTTAACTTAATTTGTTAAAAATACATAATAAGCAGAAATAATAATAATAATAATAATAATATTTATTTACAGGTAAGTAAACTTTACAATAACTAAAAATATAAATAAATACAAGTAAATAAAATGGTATTCAATAAGTGTAAAACACTTGTTTTGAAAAACATTTAAGATATACAATTTAATATAAAATTTTGTGTATTTCCACATATCACAAATACACATACATAAAATAATAATATAAACACTATACATTTTATAGTCCTTGTATATGTGATGATCAAAAAAGAACATACACATGCATCCATACATCTGATCTCGTAGTAAGTTGATGGCATTGCATATCCTACCTATCTCATACAGTATTCAGTTCTACGTAATTAGTTATTATAGATCTTGGGGTAGATAGAATAAAATCCTTCAATCTTTTTTTAAACAGAGATAGTCTCCCTATATTTTGTACATTTTTAGGAACTGTATTGAACAATTGATTTTGTGACACGAGGCACTATATAGTTACTTCTTTGACGTGTGTTATAATAGTGTGAAGGTAGTGAGGAGTGGTGTTTATAAAGATGGTGTCTCGCATTTACACAATAATAATACAACTGCCTTAAATCAAATACTGAAGCTTCGGAAAACAATAAGTCAGTGGAGTATCGAACATCCTTATCAAGTATTAACTTGAGAAATCTCTTTTGCAGAACTTCCAGAGAATAAATATGGATTTTCAAAGATGACCCCCATGCCAATATTCCATATCTCAAGTGAGATTCAACTAGCGCATAATAAATTACCATTAGTTGCTGTAATTTTAAAACATTTTTTAAATATTTGAATCTATACAGTAAACACTGCAATTTCCGTATAACATAATTGATGTGAGAGTCCCATTTTAAATGAGAATCTAATACTACTCCCAAATATTTAATACTTTTTTTTGATGCAATAGTATAATGATTTCCTTGACTTATAATTTGTATGTCTTCAAAAGATGGAAGATTTGCTTTTTGACATGAGAACGGTATAAAATATGTTTTCTCAAAATGTATTGTTAACATTTTGTAATCAAACCAATCTTTAATATAAGCAAAATCTTCTATTACAGTAGCCTTAAGTACTTCCCACGTATCGCCAGTATAGAAAATGGCAGTGTCATCAGCAAAACCATACACTTCACCTTTACACTGTAATGAAAACAAGCCATTTATGTACAAATTAAAGAGAATGGGACCCAAAACAGTGCCTTGAGGTACACCATATTCTACTACTTGAGGTGAACTCAATATTCCATCCACTCTTACTCTCTGTCGTCTATTTGTTAGATAACTTTTAAACAACTTTAAAGAGTTTGCTCTAATTCCCATTTCTTCTAATAAGTTCAAGAGTAGGTTGTGACTGATTGTATGAAAGGCTTTCGATAAGTCTATAAAAACGCACAGACAAGGCTTGCCATCATTCAGTGAAGAGTATATTCTAGATGTTAAGGTTATAATAGCATCTTCTGCAGAAACTTTACTTTTAAAACCGAACTGATTTTAAGAAAGCAAATTGTATCTTTCTATATAGGATTCTAATCTCTTTTTTATTATTTTTTCAAAGATTTTGCTTAAGTGGGTGATTAAGGTAATTGGTCTATAATTACCTGTGTTAGTTTTGCTACCGTTTTTATGGATGGGAATTACAATCGACTCTTTGAAGGCTGAAGGCCACAGACCAATTTGCAGACATTTATTTATCAAATAAACTAAAGGACCAGTTATGTAATCTGAAACTGACTTAAGGGTCTCAGCTTTTACGTTATCAAATCCAACAGACTTGTTATTTTTCAAGCTGTGAATAATAGTCCGAATCTCCTCCGTATCAGTAGGAGTTAAAACAATGGAATTAGGTAGACTACTTGTACGTATTTTAAAATTTGGATTTTTTACAATACTATTTGCAAGCGTCTTTCCTACTTTTATAAAAGAATTATTAAACTCTCTGGAAATTTGATACATGTCGGTTAAAGTTTCACCAACCTCATTTTCGACAGATACGATTTCCTGTCCTTTATGCTTACCACTAGTTATTTCTTGAACTACTTTCCATAGATTTTTAGTATTATCACTGTGTTTGTTAATTTCATTTTTATAATAACTAAATTTAGTTTTTATTATTAGGTTATTAAGTTTATTTCTATAAGACTTATATTGATCTTTTAAGACAGCATTATTTGGATTTTTTTCCACTAATTTAAACATTTGGTTTTTTTTATGACATGACTTTACCAATGCGTTGGTAATCCATGGGGCTATTTTAAATAGAAGAAGAAGAAATATATCCCTTACTTTATGATAACCGTGTATTACATCCTCACCTTTTTTTTTCAGTATTCATAAGCAGACTTAGTTTACATTGATTTATTTTGTCTTATATTGCCTTTTATTTTTATAGTATGTTTTAGGCAAAACCACCATGCTATCCAGTTATAAACATTGAATTAACATCTGGACCCTGTCAATTTTCATATCTATTTTAACTGTACCTACCAAATGCATTGTTTTGTCCTAGCCTTTTGATAAGAGTTTCATTTTGACTTCCACGTACTAAAAAACTGTGTCGCTACTGAAAATACAATGCCACGCTGCCTGAAGCTATTACCTAAAATAAATTGCTGTATTTACAGTTAAAATATCAATCTTCTTCAAAAACAAATAAAGTTGTTGATGCAAGTTCAATTAACAATATAATATGTTTAGGAAAATAAGTAATTGTATGTGCAGTATAGGTAGTTGTATTAGAAATAGAACACAAGATTTATGTTAAAGTAGTTAAGTAAGAGGAATACAATTTATAAAGAAACGTTGAATAGATAACAATTATAGTAATATAAATGATATTAGAGATAAATATTAAAATAGTCACATATATCTGTGACATCTATGTGTATATCTACAAATAGTGTATACAGTGAGGACATAAAGTCCGTCCCCCCCTCTAACTTTTGAACCACTGGGTAGATTGTGATGAAATTTGGGACGATAATATATGACTAAATTCTGCATTTTTTGACACATCAATGACAGCTCTGAATGTCAAAGTGACAGCTGGGCGCGCAATAGGACATTTTTTTTTAATGGAAATGGGGGTCGAGTAGGGACTCATTTTGAAGATATTTTTATGCTCAAAACATCCCCCAAATTTGGGAACATTTGGTTCAGTAATTTCCAAATAAAAACCAGTAATATCAGTTTATAACATAATCTTTTTACCACATAATATTTATAATAGAACTTACCCATGGAACATTTATTTGTCAGGAGGTTCATGGAGGTCACTTTCAACATCTTTTGAAGTAACACGTGTTTTCTAAATTTGTTTCTGCCTCTACGTTTAATTTAAATTATTTCATAATTTTTTAATTTAGGTTATTTTAGGTTAGGGATGGTTTATTGTTATTTGTTTACTTTTAATTTTTGTTTTGCTTTGAATAATTTACAATAATTTGTAATATGTATGCAAAAAACTGGTATAACAGGAATAGATATTACTGGTTTTTATTTGGAAACTACTGAACCAAATGTTCTTAAAATTGGGGGATGTTTTGAGCATAAAAATAGCTTCAAAATGAGTTATTACTCGACCCCCATTTCCATTTAAAAAAATATTCGTATTGCGCGCCCAGCTGTCACTTTGACATTCAAAGCTGTCATTGATGTGTCAAAAAATTAAGAATTTAGTCATATATTATCGTTCCAAATTTCATCACAATCTACCCAGTGGTTCAAAAATTAGAGGGGGGGGGCGGACTTTATGTCCTCACTGTATATATATATATATAACTCTTGGTCTATAAATCTTGTCTAATGTAGTCAATACACTCACCTATCGCCATTTATATTAGTTCCAGAAGTATTCATTGGTCTAAACTCATAATATATAAAACATGCTATTGCCGATAACAAGAAGGTACGAAATATTGTCTCAATATGGCTGAATACTGAATAAAGGGTTCAAACGGCGATATATGTAAGAATTACCTGGTACCTCTCTGCTTACCTATCCCTGACATCCTATCACAATAATCTACTATTTTTTTACAATAATTTATTACACTATTATTATTAATAATTGAGAATATATTAGCTAATTATTAGCTAAATTTACGTAGTCGTATTAAAGATGCAGACTACAAATACATGCTGTATAATTTTATAAATTAGCGAAATTATATTATGGGATATATCCCCTATTTATTGATCATATTATTTATTAATAACCCATACAAAGAAGCTATAGTTTGTATGTCAGGGAGGGAAATATAAACGTGAATTTTAAAATAACCACAAAATATGTCATGTGGGTCGTAGGCACATTTGACATTAGCGCATTCGCCAAATTCTCTAAGTGTTTCGGCCTGTTGCTTTGTTCTACTGAATATATTTGTATTTTTATGTATACTATTCCAGTATATTTGAAAACAAATGAGATATTAATTCATTGAAGTTTTGTATACATCCGCTAAAGTGATTTATTTCAACTAGGTATTTATTAGTAGTGGTAAGAAACACACCGTTAGTACCCTCCTTGGGTCTTTGGTATACTATCGGTCTGACAATTATTGTCAAATTGACAGACAGATAACAGTAACTGTCAATTTGACAATAAGAAAGATTGTCTTCCTCAAAGACAATAGAGGACACTGCTGTAATGGCACCTGTGGAAAAGCAGGATTGTCAATTTGAAAATAAATGTCAGACGGATAGTAGCAAAGACCCAAAGAGAGCACTACGGTGTGTTTATCACCACGACTAATATTATGCTTATCAAAACTCATGTGTTTAATTTTTAAAAATCATAAAAAATCGTTAAATGAATTTATTTATTGTTTTATGTTTATTAAGGTCCCAGTCAATAGCATATATTTCTTTATTGCGTGATATGATAACAAATTCTACTAAATTCTATTTAAAAAGAGACTTCTATTTAAATTTTGCCATGACACAAATTTAATTTTCTCCTTTTGACAGAACCCCCTGTATGCTCCAATACATCTATAAAAATTCATTTAAAGTGTATAAATTCATGCATGTCTAAATTTTTGCACCGTCTAAAATGACCGTCAAGATAGGGAATATTAAAATAAAGGCAAAATAAAAAGAGTAGGTACGTGTATCTATTATAATTCCTAAAAAATATTTTACTTCATGGACATATATGGATGTGAGGACTATAAATATACATGAAGTACAATCCAGCTAAGCGCAAAAGCAATCGCTGTTCTGATTCAACAACCTGCTGTTATAGATCTTTGTTAAGCTATAAAGCTAATACCCTCGCCCTATTCAATTGTGATTGTATCTCGAGCGTTCTGAATTTTCCCAATAAATAAGCGATACATTTCACAGGCTTTATAAACAGAAATGATGCAGGTTTATCTAAACAGAAAATCAAATATGTACTGAATTTATCCTTGTCAAATTTTCTTTAACTTATTCTGAATTTAAATTTGTAGTGGGTTAAAACAGTGTTAGTTAAGTAGAGCACAAGTCAAATAACTCGGAAACTACTAGAGATACGGAAACAGAATTTGGTATACACAGTGTACAAATAACGCCCGACCTAATAAAAGTATTAGCAATATTGGCAAGTTTACCGGTTTTTCCCAAAAAGTCTAATTTATTTTTTTTTAATGGAACACCTTGTATATTTTTACATATTTAAAAAGAACTCTTTTTTACGAATACGGTAATATAAGGTTTTAGGGGTCTCTCTCTAACAATAAGAGAGGTATGCTGAAAAAAGTGTGCCATAAGAGGAAACAGCCTTACTATAAGCTTTAATTATTTAAACAGCTTTACTAGCCTTAATATAATTTGCCACTATCGTCCTTCAATCTAGTAGTTATGGTGATGTAACGGTCTCGTTTTTAGTAACTAATAAAATACCTTTCTTAGTTGATTTAAACTAATATTTCTTATCTCATTCTGTGTTTTTACCTTCTTGTTAAACACCAATCCTGTATTTAAAGTATTATATGTATTCGGTGTATATTAAGTGATTATAATCCCAACTTCACTATATGTGTTTGTGCGCTAGATCTATCTCAATACATAATCCTAGGGTTGCATAATCTAAAGTTCAAGACAATATAGTGACGCCATCTCGTGTTGCGAACGTGACCGGATGGACGAGGTAGGAGAACGAGGAGAGAGAAATGAAATGGCGAGAATTGGCATTGGCGAGCAAGTTCAGTGAATTGGGCAGCTTCCAAAGTTGGAAGAAAAAAGCTTGAAAAAGCAAATATAAAAGATGAATTAATCTTAGTAACCGAATCTTACTATTCCCTAGTGTGATTACGAGAAAATAATTATTTCAGTACGTTGATTTGTGAATTTTCAGCAGAACGTATGAACAACGTTAACCCCGAAACCAACTGTTCTTATGTGAGTACTTTATTACTTATTTTGGAAGTGCATCTTAAACCACGTTACGTATACCGTGCCTAATTAGACTAACTTACCCTATGCATAGGTCGTGCGTGCGAATGAATTTAAGGGCCCTTACTGTTCCCTCGCGGACTGTAAATTTCTAAGAACTGCATTTTTTGGAAGATCTTTAGTACAGCCAAACTACATTTTGTTGTCAAGCTTTATTGCTGTAAAACCTTCACTCATTTTTGTACCTTTGAGTGTGTATGTTCTAATATTTAGATTTAGGTGTGCCTTTTATGTACCTATGTACCGTTCGTAAATGTATAGTTGAGAGAATTATATTAAAAATTAACTTTGTTCTTGTCAAGTGTTTTTTTGCAATTGTCTTCACTTAGATAGGAACTATACCTTTATTCTGTACCATCAAAAAAGATCAATTGATGCCGCCCAAGTTTGGCCAGCTAGTAAATAACCCTACCGTACTTCACTCTGCTCACCCCTGATAGAGAGTTTCATCGCCATAGTAAGTATATTTTGTACCTTTATTTAAAAATAATAACTAACGAAATTTGACGTTATACAATGGGCGCCCTACGTGCCGTCGATCCTTAGTATATTTCGTATCTTTATCTAAAAATCATAACTAACGAATTTAACGTTATAGTGAATGAGTAACATAATACACTATTTTCTCCCACCATCTCCCACATTTTTCGACTGTCAGGAGTCTGTAAGGTTGACATTTTCCTTACTGAAAAAAAAATGATATCTTAGTAACAATAGTAGTCGTAACTTTTAATCCTAGGAGCTAAAGTTGACACTTTTAATCCTTAGATTAAAAGTATCAAAAGTGTGTTAATCAAGTTTTAATTTATAAAAGTTTATTCAACAATATTTACAATAATTGTATCCACATTGATATTAATTCCATCCCATTCATTTTAATCCTAGCAATAAAAACGGTAACTTTAATACCAGATATGGGTATCAAAACGAACGTCTTTTAAGGCGGTTGTAGAAAAACAGTATTTTTGCACCAAAACAAATACTATTTTACGGCCTCAAAACAGGGAGTAAAACGGACGTTTATTCCCTTGGGACATAAAGTCATCATGGAAACTGAAATAGCAATACAAACAAAACGCATTGTAAACATGTTTATTCGATGTATCAAACTTTGCTAAAAAGAACAAAAATTGAATCAAACATAAGCCATATAACTTAATTATTTAAAATAAAGTTTTAATATTGATTAAACAATTAGGAAAACGTTTTCCATATAATCCCCTATCTGGTTGGTTATTCACCATTTTACAACATTTTCATACGTTTTTTCTTAAATTCTACAAGATTTTGCAAGCATTAAATTTGAAAGGAGGTGCCTCTAATGCTTGTTTATCTATGTTTCTTGGATTAGATAATACTTCTTCTTCAGATACGATTTCTTGATTATAATATTAACTTTAATTATTACGAGCAACTTTGTGTTAAATAATCAAAATGCTAGATGTCAAACAATGGTAAACAAAAAGCAACGTCATACTGATGTTACTGAATTATATACAAAGCTATCTATGTGATCCTAGTGGAATAAATTACAAAAATTATTGTTCTTCAGTTTTAATTTTTACATTATTTTTCATAATTAGCGTTATGCCCGTTCGTGCAAGAAAACATTGTATGCACCGCGAGACTAAAGTTTGTTTTAGTCCCTTGCATTAAGAGAATGAATTGATTTTTTGCACTCACAATCATTAGGAGCAGCTTCCAGAAGTTTCGAGTCAAAATATATCCTCCAAACTTTATTTTATAAAGGGTGAAGATTTGACATGAGGTGTATTTATTCAGATTTATTACCGTTCAGATTCAGCTTTCTGATTTAATGACCATATTTATAATGATATCAGGGGCTTCGGCAATTACTAACTTTAAGTACAGTATAATAAATAAGATGGCTAGAGCCTAGCATGCTACCTTGCAACACGCCACTTGTATTCGACACAAAATAAGATGTACCATACCATAGAGAAACAAACATTGTAGTCAGTTATATAGGTATCTTTTCACCCGATTTATAGCAATACCCTTGATTCCTAAATTTTGAAATTTTGAAGTGAAACAATGGGTGCGTTCCAAATCGTACATCAAACGCATTTGCTGCAGTGACACATAAAAGCGTTCCGTTTAGCAGATGCGTGTGATGCGCTCATGCATTTCGGAACGGCTTTTGACACTTTGACAGTTATTTTTGTGAACAATTTATAATTTATTTAAATTCGTGATGGAGAAACCAGCAAAATGTCGAGCATCCTTGTTCTTGCAAAAGAATTGATTGAAACTAGCAACACCACACCACAGAATCAGTTCCCTTCCCTCCAAAAGTTTAAAAAATGAGGTTAAGTTGCCCGCAATGCATAAACGCATCACCTCGTACATGATGCAGCTCCTGCGTGCTACGAAGCCAAAAGTAGGAGGAGCTATGGATGCTACGACGTGCAGAAAGCGTGAATTGGAACGAACGTAGGAAGTTGAATGTGCATAATGCGCGATTCGAAATGCACCCAATATGTCGTGTTCGACCATAGAAAATAAATTACCAAGACAGAAAGGAATGAGGCATTGCTAAATAAAATTGTCTGGCGTCAAAACTTTTCTCCCAAACCGATAGATGGCGCTCTAATTATAATTTGAATTGTATTATAATTTGCAAATAGTGGTTACACATCAACTGACGCGGTCAAGACGATTTCGCCCTTCGATCATTGTTTGAATTTGACATTTGAGATCTACTGTTTATTTGCACAAAATTTGTTCAATTTTCCGTGTTTGATTTGAGTTTACTTATTTATACGTTATCGTATCTTTATTATGGACAAATTTTCTGTGCTTTCTTTGTATTTGTGTTCGTGTTATATTCTCCAGAACTCTTGTGTAGTCTGTGTAATGAAAAAATATATACTTAATAATAAAATACGTCTTTTATTGTCAAATACACTATTATCAGAACAATACAGCAGATAACTTTGTAACAAAAACTTGTAGATGACGCTTTAGTCCCCAGAAGGAACAATTGACAATATCAAATTACTATTGATCATCTAAGACGTATTGGCCCTATTACTTTTCTCCCAAACCATCAGAGAGCGCTGTTGCACGGATCACTGAAAATATTAGGAAGATCAATTTCTATCTTGATAATATATTTTCCATGTACTCGACCATCTTGAATGCTGAACTAAAGCAAAAAACATTTACCTAGTTTATTGCATTTACAGTGATATCTTTACAGTACTTTATAAATTTATGCGTCAATTAAAAAATTATATTTGCACATGTAGATATTCATTTAATTAAATTTAAAGCACTAGCAATTAGTCTATAACTATAAGCTAATGTCGAATCACCTTTAGGCTTAAATAATGTATCTCATATTTATTTGCTAACATTACATTATTCTACTGCATGCTACAATTGTTTTATTTTAACTTCAAGATCATTTATTACAGATAGATTTCAAAAACAAGTATCAACATCTAAAAATATATCAAACAATTAATATTACTCATAAGTATCACCTACCCCTGTATCACTGTATTATTAATTGGAACATTAAGAACTAATAAATTGGCTCATATTTCACGTAACAAATCGGATGGATCAAAGTCTGAGAGATGAAGAGGAATTGATACAATATTAGGGGCACATTGTCCTGGCATCAGATGTATCTTTGTCTCCCTGTGGCTTACGTATCGATTTACAAAGTCGAAATTTAATTTCAGTTTTGTTTAAAACAATGAATGGGTTATGTTACAAGTTGTTACTGTTAGCTTTACACCTATTAATGTATAATAGAAAATTATAGACCAAAAATAGACGATATTCAGGATATTTATTCTATTAATTTCGAAAACCTATTATAATAACACACTTTTACTTAGTTTAAAATGTATAAAAAATCTTTTTACTTACCTTTCAGTCGTAGCTCCAAGTCTCCCATCGTGCACTATGGTAATTGTATGTCGGTAGCTATGGTGGTGTGAGAGATATAGGGGTTGAAAATGGTGTACCAATGTCAAGTAGAACCTTAATTAAGATATACTATAGTAGGATAGGCTACAGTATCGAAAACTCACCTGAGTCCACTCGAGGCAATTCAAAAAAGACCAGAGATACCCTAGTGATTTATTTTATACTGAATCAGAGCTATTCGATGTTCGACAACTATACTGTTTCCAAATGCAGGGTACTCACGTAAATTTTGACCCCTACCTACAAGGGTTATTAAGAAAGTTAGAAAAAAAGTTTAAATATAAAAGTTGTTTGGTTTTTTACGTATTATCTTTTGGCTGAGTCGAAAAAAAAATTGCATGTAGTAAATTTGAGGAAACCAATTGAACATAATATTTTTAAATGGGACACCCTGTATAATTTTAGACGCTTGTGGAAAACATTTTTCTCTGATTTCAAAAATATATATTTTTGAAATCAGGATAAAAATGTTTTCCCAAGCGTGTAAAATTATACAGGGTGTCCCATTTAAAATATTATGTTCTATAATATTAACTTTCTTAATAACCCCTGTAGGTAGGGGTCAAAATACACGCGAATACCATATACAATCTAGTACTTGAATCTTTCTGAGTTACGCACTTCTAGTCACTATTACAACAATAGACAAAAAAAATTATTTCCCTGTTCATGATTAAAACCATTGTTCAGAAATGTTATTCATATCTTGATCTAAAAGCCTTTAACGTTCTTCCTGAAAATATAAAAAATAGAAAACCCTTTTCTGCATTTGATTCGTTAGTAAAGAAGTTCATTAAGAGTAAGATTACTGCAAGATATTGAGAGGATTATTGACCAATAAGTTAAAAAAAATATATTTTAACGTAATAATTAATATTGAATCAATCCATGTAAAATGTTAATTATTTTTGTATATTTTGTTATAGTTAGTTTAGTCATACACAAGGACAGTTATTTCCTTTAGTGACTTTATTGTTTATTTACATATTGTTTTCTATTGTTCTATTTTTATTCTATTTATATTGATATATTGTATTTTATTTTTTTGTATATTTAAGGGAATTATAAATATATAGAAACTAAAACAATTTTTTCAGCTATCATTACAATGTTCTTTGGGGTACCAGTCAAATAAGAAGATCAAACGAATATTTAATTTAATATTCATGTTCTATTAACATTTAATGAAGTATGTATTTGGAAATAGAAATTGAATATAACGAGGCTAACATCAGATATTAAAATAATGCCGCAAGGTTTATTATAGCGAATGTCTAGAATACTCTGATAGCTGAAAAAATATATTTTAATTTCTAGAAATACTTTATTTGATATGATTCTTCAAATAGAAGCTATCTCCGGCTGTGCATCAAATGTTAGTTTACACATTGCCTACAGTATGTAAAGTGAACCTTCATAAATTAGTGCCTAAAATAATCATGAGTGCATAAAATCGTGATTACTTTGCGCCATTTTCATCACTTTATTTACGGCTGCAAAAACCATAATATTTATCTCAAATTTTTAAACTCTCAAATTAGTAAACAGCATAAGGACAGAAACATTGAACATATAACCTTAATTGTTATGTAATTTAATTACAGTTTGAAATACGTATTACTGAATGCAAAGGATGAGATTGTAAAGTAAACTGTAAACATTCCGAACTTGCTCCTGATGTTATACTATCATTTTGACGACCCCCAAGTAGGTATTTAATATTTTCAAAACTTTCTTCTAAAATTTGTATCTATTTAACTTTGAATAGCATTTTTAATATATGCTTATCCAACATGCCTTGATTTCTAAACCCCGTGATGTTTCAGCCGCCTGTTTCACCAATAATTTTGCAGAAGTCTTTCTGAATGAATGACTTGTATAGGTATACCTACTGTGTTGAATTCGGCAATTAAGCAATTTGAAACGATATCAATTTTTGTTTATATCATTTGGTTGTTTGGTACATTTTTCAGCTATACCGGGTGTCAACGGATCTATTAGACAAGCCATAACTTCTAGAGTATTGGATGTATCAAAATGAGATTTGGTATAGGTAAATGGTAGAGGAAGAGGAAAGTTTTTGCATATTTTTCACGTTTAGGTTACTTCCGGTTTCACCGGAAATGGCTTCAATTTTGAATTTTTAAATGGAAGACCCTGTATATTTTTACATATTTGAATTTCTGAGACAATTTTGGACTAGAAAATGACATTTTAAAAAGTTTTTTCGCCTACTTGATTTTTTTAGAGCCATTTTTAATATTGCATCTAGGTTGCCATGATTGAGCGCAAACTAATCTGAAGGCCTTAGATGATGTCAGAAAAATGTAATCGCAAAGTTTTAGTGATTAGTATGGTAGATAGGAATGAGACAAGTTGGCAAAATTACTTTTTTATATCTAACTATTTTTTTTCAAATGGCAACACTTTTTAGACAAGCACTTTTCAAAAAGGGATTTTTTTTGCGAATCCAACGATACTAAATTCATTGTGATTGGATTAAAAATAAGCTCATAAAATACATTTACTTCAGTGAAGTTTTTAATAAATTCTTATACGAGTATTATACTTTAAAAATTTTAATGTCATTTTCTAGTCCAAAATTGTCTCAGAAATTCAAATATGTAAAAATATACAGGGTGTTCCATTTAAAAATTCAAAATTAAAGCCATTTCCGGTGAAACCGGAAGTAACCTAAACGTGAAAAATATGCAAAAACTTTCCTCTTCCTCTACCATTTACCTATACCAAATCTCATTTTGATACATCCAATAATACTCTAGAAGTTATGGCTTGTCTAATAGATCCGTTGACACCCGGTATAATTAAAAATAAACAATGGCAGTCACAGGGATGCCTTAATTTAATATTTTCTCTTAAAAGTACCATAAACCCATCAAAATACATAGTCTCAGTAATGGTAAAGTACGGCGTGTTCCTGTTTTGGTTTCTGGTATATTCACAGTTATAAAAGAACCAATATCTTAAATATTATCAAGGGTCAGTTTCACTAACTCGTCTCTTTAACAGGTTTCTGCAATATCCAGTTTTATGGAAAACTACAAAAATTCAATAGCCAATTTTTAACACCACATCATTCATTCATATCAGAGTGTAAATTACTGGAAACTTGGGATGACAATATTTTCTCTAATTACCAACGATGCTTTTAACATTTAACCACAATGTTGAGATTTTCATTTTGTTTGTCTTTTCGTAAAAATAAACAAAGGATATAGTTTTAATTACAATTAGGATAAGTGTTTAGTTTATTTTCAGAAGACAAACACCACTTGACAAGCTTATTTTATGGGGCATCCTAGATTATTTTACTTCTTTGGAGGAATAGCTCTAACCATCCTGACATCGCATTCTCTCGCTTCAATAATTCCATTGGGAACACTGTTTGGGACCGGATTTATTGTAAAATCATTCGTTTTTGTAATTACAATTTCTTGCAATAATTAATACGAATTGCGCGAAAAATCGAAAGTGACAATCAAAGACTTCCCGAAATAATATAAAATAGTTACGTGTGACAGTACGGATCATATGCGATTTTTTATGGTTTTAAAAGTATTAATATACTATTCATTTCTGTAATGTCACTACCAGAGAAGAAAAAACATTAAATTCACTTGCAGAAAGTGGTTTTTGGCATTCGTGAAGTTTTTTAACAAGTTTCGGCTCGTTAAGAAAATTCCTCACCCTCATGCCAAAAACTACCACTTCTATGTACAATAACTACTTTATGTTCCATATAGGTAAGCTTTGATCAACATTTGCCATTTCTGAGACATTTTTTCATTCATAACAGAAATATACTATAGGTATACAAAATCATTATTAGTTTTCTGTCAGATATGAATTATTGATTCTTGAATTATCCCAAATCTATACATTATAGGCTTATTTTGGTTCTAAAGGAACCAGTTCTGAACTGTACTGAGCGTGCGCAGTTTGAATAAAGCCTTCGAATTTTTAAACTGCGCGTGCTCAGTACGATTTCAAAACCGGTTCGTGTGAGAACCAAAACAAGCCTAATACGTTTAGTTAGGATCAAGGATCCCTTTCGAACGAAAAACGATTAGAACAAATTTTATGTGAGTTGTACTGAAAATTTCTGAAATGTCACATTTAGCCAATTATACAATTACAATTCATATTAAAATCAACTTATTTTAATATTATAAATAATAGTTTAATTATCAATACCTACCAACAATTGTATTCTGAATGTTACATAATTATCTATAAACGAGTTGCATTTTTCTAATGCCCTGAATCTGCTCTGTCTTGCCACTGCAATTTATTTAAAAAAATGCTTATTTAATTTTTTGCCATCGTGTATTCAAAATGGTGTATTTTTTTAGCAGATAAATATCGTCAAATGATTAAAAAATATAATACAACCTGTGAATGAATCATTGTGATCAAGTTCTGGTTGCCTGATTATTAATTTTGATTCCCAAATCTGTAGCGTTAAAAATAGACCTTTACTGTGAGAAATAGACATGTTTCCTTTTCTAACGATAAACAAAAATTATTAGTTCTTGATATCGTAATTGTTTAATAAGTAATAATGTACTACAACAATTTATGTGATAGAAACACCACGTGCAAATGTACAATTACGTATATTACAATCATTTTAAATGGATTTTCAGTCGAATGTTATCATGTGAAACATCGATTTTAAAATATACAATTGCCTAACCCACTTTCATTGAATAAATAGACCGCGCAGCTCACGTTATTCTGAAATAGATTTTCATGATTAATTTAATTAGATATAACATGTCAACTTGTCACCATCAAACACGCGCAATGGAGGAAAGTTGAAAATAATTAAATAATATTCACTACATTGCTGCATGATGAATATTTTTTTAAAGTGTATTACTAATATAAAATAAGTAACATAGCGACAATATTGACGTTAATTTTGAACTGCGTATAGGACAAAATCACGTGAAACTAAATATAGTAAAATAAACAAGTCTAAACTGAATAAAGAGTAAATAATGTTAACAGAGAAAAATTATTATGTTATAAGAAAGTTCGATTCACTTTTAGCATTAAAATTTCAAAATATTTTGTGCAGTGAACCCGCAGTAATATTTTTAATATTATTTATTGGCTTATTTAACTGTTTATATCTTCCTTTATATAAAAGTTAAAACAAAAAGTTAACTAAGGTAACTAAATGTATTAAAGACAATTAGTTGAGGTTATATGAAGATATGCCGTTATAATTCAATGTTAGGGGGGTACATATTGCACGCAAAGTAATTGTTTCGACATATCATAAAAATAATAAAGTTATTACTTTTGTTAAAGTTAACTTTTTGGCTTAATTCCTATATAAAGAAAGATATAAATATCTAAAACATAATCCTTCATAAATGCTTATAATTTTTCATAATTTCATCGTCAGTAAAACTTATTAATAATCCAAGTGGTGGAACATCTCTAAGACTACCTCCAAATTTATATTTTTCCGATGGTTTTCATAGTCAATAACTTTATTGACAAAAATTGAGTATTCTATTGCGATTTTACACAAGACAAAGTTTTATAAATGCATTGGCGTACAACTGAGGTAGTTATGATATATTTGTGGTAATATATAACTTATTAAGTTATATATTTATAAGTTACTATCGCCCTCCCGAGGCATGAGTCCTTCTAAAACGAAAATTTTATTCAAAATTAAACATTTTTATATCATAATCAATAACTTAAAAGTTATAAACACAGAAACCGGTGTTTTTCTAGTTTTTATTAATCTTCACAGGAAAATATCAGAAATTAGTTTATTCATTTTTGCAAGTGCCTTTTTTAGATAGATAAAGTGTGGCCCATTAAGAACCAGGACACCCTTCTAAAAAATTTTTGGTAGTGCAATTCCAATGAATTTATATATATATTAGCCTCCTAGATGTACTTATTGAACCTATTACAATGGTCCAGCTGCTAATCCTCAGCCTACTACGATTTTTTTTTCAATCAATTTTTTCGAAAATTACTTTAGGAATTTTTTTATTAAAAATTTGACATCGTGGCATTCTTCAGCATCACTTAAAATCCATGTGGCCCAAATTTCATCAATTTGTATCGAAGGATAATTTTTTTATAGAGCCTTAAATGTTTCCAGTTTATTGAATTTGTGTTTCGCTTAAAAGATATAGCAGGCATTGGAAACTCTAATAATTATTGTTAATCTAGAATACTGTTCCTTTACTTACTTCACAAATTAATAATAACGTTAAAACAATACTTTACAGTAGTCCCCTATATCCCTAAATCCCACAGTAATTTAAAAAAAAAATTGATTGAAAAAAAATCGTAACAGGTTGAGGATTAGCAGCTGGATCATCGTAATAGGTTCAATAAGTACATCTAGGAAGCTAATATATACAAAAAAAATTCATTAGAATCGCGCTTACCAAAAAATGTTTAGAAGGGTGTCCTGGTTCTTAATGGGCCACACTGTATGTGTGATATGTGAGATTTTGAATGTTCTTCTTCGGTGTAAGAAATTAATAGTCAATTACAAAGATACTGGTATATTTCTTCTTGTTAACAAATTTTCTCCTTAACACGTCTTCTTTATTATTACTTTTAAAGTTGTGATGTTTAAGATACTGATAAAAATATGAAAAAAAAAACACTTAATTTTAAGTGTTCTGGATCAATAACCCGATATGGTTATTGATCCGATGTCCCGATACCAACTCGAAAAACCCTTTTACCAGTATGTTATCTTCTTTCTGCTAATTGAATTGGAGTGTAATTATTTTATCACCTGGCTGCTCGCTTAATACCTACCAATGCATCTATAAATATCTTAATTTAACGAGATATCAAAAATCACCTTCAGTCTTGTCAAGCAATCATGGTGAACTTTCTTGCTATTGTAATATTATACGGTTATTCTGTAAAGAAATGTTAATGGTTTACAGTCTGTTAGAGTTGAAAATAACAGAATGTTATAAATTCTTTATTCCATAACGCCAAACGTGACTGCTAACTACATTCTGTTAGTTAACATTGGCACTTAACATTACAGAACCCCCAATAGCCATGTTACTTGATAACAGAGGATGTTTGAGGTTAGGTACATATTTTTTGTATTGCTTTCAAGACTATTTTCTGTGGTTTTTGGAAAAAATATAAGCGAAAATATAAGTATTAAATGAATAATAGGAATATAGTACCCCTATTCATTTACATACTTTTAGATGAAGACGAAAGAAGGTAAGTAAACCACTTGACTTATATAGACTCATGTCTATATAAATCGAAAAGGAGTACATAGTATTAATGTTATGCTGATTTGTGATGTTGATTGCAATATTTTAGCTTGTAATGCACAATATCCAGGTTCCGTCCATGATTCGGCTATTTGGCGTGTATCAGATATAAAAATTTTTCTTAGAAATGAATATGATAACGGTGACACAACAAGTCACTTATTAGGTGATAGTGGCTATGGGTTAGAACCTTGGCTTTTCACACCATTTAATAGAGTAGTTGCTGGTACTCCAGAAGCACGATTTAACGAACTACATAAGTCAACTAGAAATGTTATCTCGAAAGAACAAATGGAATTTTGAAAGGTCGTTTTCGATGTTTGCTAAGGCACAGAGTTCTGCATTATCATCCTGCAAAGGCAGCTTACATAGTATATGCTGCAGCTGTTCTTCATAATATAGCTACCTGGGCCAATTTAGATATTGATGAAGATGATATAGTATTAAATAACAATGACGAAAACATCGGACATAGAAATGCATTAGAGGAAGACAATATACTACACCTTGGAAGAGCTGCAAGAGCAATGTATATTAGGCAAAATATTTTATAAAAAAGACTATGTACTTATAAAAAATAAAAAATGTATACCTTTTAATGTTTTTATTGATCTTTTAATATAATTTATAAGTCATAATCAAAATGAAAATTTGGATTTTCATACTGGTATTTTGCAATTTCAAATTTTAATTTCGTGGTTTCTAATTGCAGGTATTTTTCCTTTAAATCAATAAGCTGTCTTTCAGCCTCGGTATTCTGCTTGTAAGTGCCTAAAAGTTCTTCACCAATTACTTTTATACTTTTATTTTCTATTCGCTTTGCATATTGTTTTCCTACTTTTCTTGATTTACCAAGCCGATTACGGCTACATGGTGACTCCGAAATATCAATTTGGTCGGTATTTTCCAAAGGACCAGTCGATGGACTATCATTCACATATTCTAATACTATTAATTCCTCAGTTTTATTGGTATTTATCTCAGTATTTTCGACATCTTTTGTATTTATATTCTCCAGATCCCATGGGTCACTGTCACTATTAATATCTTGAACCATTTCTGATTCCTTTTTCTTCAAATATGACTGCAAACCACCAGCTACTGTTACTTTCTTGGATCCCGTTATGGCTACGCGACCACATACATCTAACAATCTTTCTTCTAAAGGACTCAAAAGTATTTCTGTTGGAGGTCCGCCCCCTGTACGTTTCATATCTTCTATTTTCTTCCTATACTTGGCTCGGGTTGTATTCTTATAATTAATAAACCTCTGTAACGTTACTTTAATTACAACCAGAAATATATTTTAAATCATAATTACCGTTTTCCAATTCGCTACAGACAATTGTGGGCCCGTGTCCAAAGCATTTAACTTTCTTGCAAGCTTCTCCCATTTCTTGTTAACATATTCATCTGGTTCAATACCTGGAGTAATAGTTTTTGTCCTAAAAATAATATCGTCTTCCATTAACTTAATATATTCCAACAGCTGTTCTTCTGATGTCTTGGAAGTTATTTTTCTTTTAAGAATACATGGTTCCTATAAGGAAATTAGCTGAGTCATCTAACTATTAATTTAGTATGAAAATACAATAGGTACCTGAGATGCTTTTTGGTTCTCCGAACAAAACATACTGCTATTCATAGATAATAAAAGAAAACTGCTATTGTATTGTTTGGTCTTGGTATTATTAATATTATTATACTTATATAATGTATATATAATCAATTCAAATAGTGTCAAAACGTAACATAACGCATAAAATATGAAAATGATAAAAGCATGGGCGGACGACGCACGCGTCAATTCTCATAATATCAAACGGTTACATTTTTCGAACTAATGAGAACAATGTAAATCTGTTCTTAACATATTTACTTACAGAATACGAAAATGATTATGGAGTGTTACATTATGTTACCTTAACTTTAACATAATGTTATTGGCAACATTATGTTAAAATTACAGACTCAAATACAACTTTTAGAGAATAGCACCATTAATTAGTTCAATTTGCATTTTTTGTTAATAAAAGCTCGTTTCAATTAGTTCCATTTCATGGCTACTTTTGATTAAGATGATTTCTTACATCTCGGTACATTGGTATAGTTTGAAGAATTTTCCACTTCTTATGGGGGCTTGTAGAATGTGTAAAAACTTAAAAAATCTTCTCTATAGAAGATATGAATGGACAGAATTTTTCGTTAGCTTTATTGTTCCAAATTCGATGGTAATTGCACTGAAATATTTAGAGAAAATATTTAAAAACAGTAGTAGAGTTTCTGATGTATGAAAACCAACAAATGGATGTCAAAAAGTTTTTAATTAAACAAAATTCAATTGTGTAACAGAGCGCATTGTAAATTTTTCTACATATACATATATTAAGACATTCTAGATCTACTAAAAGAATTATAGGGATAAATATATGATTGATACATATGTAAAATGTTAGACACATGACAATATTTAGGCACAGTACATTTAGAAAAAGTAAAATAAAACCAGAGCTATTGACATATATTCAATCAGAAAAGATTAAAGTTTAAGATTATTAAATTTCAAAAGGAATGAATAAGTAATTGAAAAGTTATAAATGATTTATTAAAATTCATATATTGAATTGTGAGAATTAAGGACATTTAAATTATAATCAAATAAAATTTTGACAGATAGTAACTAGATAAGAGAAGGTATTTTAAAATAAAATAAGGGATTTGTTTTAGAAAATAAGCATAGTTAAATAATAAATTAAGTAATATAAACTTGTTAATTAAATAAGAGAGTAGTTTGAAAAGTATTAAAAAACAATTTAAAGTAAATTGAAGTGTTTAAGAAAACACTTTTAAGTGCAAAAGAGTGACTAAAGACATGGGTAAAATCGAAGTTCCATGAAAAAGAATGAATTGAAATTGTTGCTAAGAGATAGGAATAAAAAATTTTGAGAAAACCGAAGCGGCGTCCTTTTTGAAAAATCAAGAAAAAAGTGGAATTTTGACTATAAATTTAGAAGGAAAGTTGTTAAAAAATATATCGAGAGATAAGCAGGGATAACAAGATAACCTCAGAGTAAGTTTGTTGTAAAATCACTTGCTTAAAATTAATGTACAGCTGGAGAAAAGATAGCAGAGATCTACAAGCAGAAATATTGAGATTATATTTTCATTTAATTGCATTAATAAGACGATTTAAAACATATAGCTATAACATATTATCTAGATATAAAGTCAGGCCTAAAATAGACAGGAGTCTAAATAAAGTACTTACCTTAAAAGAGATCCAGAGAAATGATCCAGAAGAAGAATAATATCCAGAATTTGTCACACAAATATGAACAATTTTAATAACAGTTTTCATAATTAGTAATATTTTAGTTTTAGTTAAGCAACATAACCTGCTTGTGCAGAATTTATATAGTTTAGTACAGTTATGTAAAGTGTTTAATAATAGATCTGCAAATAGTAAGAGGTTAGGCAACCCAAATTACATAAATTTGTATAGATCAGGTTTTGTCCACGGACATATGTTTCTATTTGATTATAATAAAATAAGGATTGTTAAATTTAACTAGATGTTTATTTGCTAGAACAAATTTACAGAATACTTTTAAAATTAAAAATAAAAAATTTTATATTAAATTGAAAATATTACAGTCAAGTAAATATTTGTAATGAACCCCACCTGAAGAAGAGTCAATCATTGTTCTAAATTAATTAAACAATTCAATAGATTCAATTTTTAAAAAAATTTATTAAATTAAATAACTTTGAAATTACTTAAAATAAAAACAAAATAGAGTGAATATAGGTGAATAGCTGAAAAGAAGGAGTTTTAGATTAAGGAGGTAAGCATAATGTTTTCTTATGTATAACATGGAAGTTGATTAATTGAGAAAATTAAAAATTACGAAAATTTACTATAAACTAAAATATAATTGGCGCCCAACACTAAACTCAAATTTAATTAAAATAAAATTAATTTAAATATTCAATAAATGCTATAAATAAGTCGAGGCAAATATAATTTAACCCTCAAAAATAAAGGAGGTAAAAATTTAATTGAATTACAAACAAGTATAAAAGGGTAGTTAAAAATATTATAATATATTTACCATGAAGTATGGCAGCTACTAAAATCTTTGTAGTCTCTTGGAATATTTAAAAATTTGTTTTAATTTATATGACTTCACTAATTTGTGTATTCCTGGAGTTACTAGATATATAATATGTATTTCGTATTAGGTATGTGTCTTTCGGGTGACATTTGACAGTTTCATAATCTTCATACCCCGTCAGTATTAAAATAGGAATGCTAAAAGTAAAGGTCCGGTAAGGAAACACATAAGTTACACATAAAAAATGGAAATCAAGGGATAAAGTAATTTAATTATACCCTTAGGAAAGGAAGGCATCTCATCATTCTCTCTGCGAAACATTAGGTACCCTTTCAATACAAAGAGGATTTGAACTGGTGCTTTCATTGCCTTCGGGCCCATCATAAAATAGTCCCCAACACTGGCATCAGCGATCATAGCAATATTGTTAAAAATAAATTTGGTGGAGCTACATAAACATAAAATATATATATACAGGGTGGGCGAAATTCGAGGCTCACTATTGGGATCTAGGAAACGGTAAGAGATACGAAAACGGTTAAATTGGGGCAAAGTTGCGTAATTTTGTGACCAATAACATGCCGTCAAGAAATCCAGAATATCTACATTCGTTTTTGAGTTATTTAAAAAAAAACAAAATTTTGAGTTTTCGTTTTTATTTTTTTTTTAACTTTATTTGAGACGATATCACAAAACTGACAAGACTTTTTCATTGCCACTTTTTATTCTCTATAACGTGGCAGTACAAAATTTTCGTTACGGCGTTTCGTCCAATCAGGACCATCTTCAACTTTATTTTTTTAAATAGGGACCCTTAATGTTTCTTACGAAAGACGATAGGATTTTTTATTCTGATTCCAATGATGTATGATACTTTATAGTTTTAATTATTCTTTTTGCTCAAATACTAGGAATAACTTTTAAGACGATCGAATCTAGTATGCTTTGGGCTGATGACATTATTTGTTATAAAACAATTTTAATTGTCAATCCAATTTGACGTTTAAAGAGCTTCGCTTTAAATAATAAGTAGTAATGCCGTTTACAAATCAAGAAAAATGTGATATGATTGAAATTTATTATAATTAAATACAATGATATATGATATTTATGGTAATTATGATTAAAAGTCGGGGAGAGCCGTGTGTAACTTATATATATAAACTTTAGAGAAATATGATGTACATAGTAATTAATTAAAAACGTAAATACTCTGTTAAATTATATTAATATGTTTAAATATTACCTATAAGTGCAAAATGTTGTCCTATATGGTGCTTTATACAGTTTGTTCCAAATTTGTGGTGAATGTATTGAGATATCGGAAACTATAAGAGATAAAGAAACGGTTAAATGGGAAGTTTTAGAGAATAGTGTTGGTAACTTAATTCTACTTACGGAGCGGTCCTAGCTGTTATCTAGAATTCCCTAAAACTTTCCCTATTTACCATTTTTCTATATCTTATATAACTATATATTTCTCATATAACACAACCCCCACTACTCGGCGCCGGCCCGGTACCGAACGCATCCATCCGGCACGTGGGTAACCGTACTAACTGAGGAGGATTTCTAGGTTTCCTACACTTAATGATGATAATCATTCCTGATTGTTAATTCGGCCAACATAATAATAATATGCCACTCCTTCTACCACACAAATTTACTCCTTCTATTTTATTTATTATTCTAATAATAATATCGTTATTATTATTATTTTTTAATACTTTCCAGAAATATTAGTTATCGGCGTCATTTTTATATTGGGACTGGATTAATGGACGAAAGTACCGATATAATAAAACTCACGAATGTATATACCTTGAATGGCGCATTATGAAAGTGTCTTTTAATAATTAATGATAAAAGTTTCCACTGATAAAATTACACATTAATAAATAATGCAAAAAGTGGCCGATTCCGTTCGTCTGTAAATATCGTTTTATTTATAGTTATCGAATATAGTAACTACAAGAAAGAAATAATTTATTAGAGAAAGTTTCTATAGGTAATTATCCTAAGTGATATTTTGTCATTGATATTGAAGAACAAACATGAAACATAGTACTCTCAATCTCCTTTCATAAATCAGCTTAAGATCCGCTTGTATGTGTCTAACAGCAGATTTAATTTACTTTGGGCACGCTTCGTGTCTTGTTAAAAAAACTTCTCGTTTTAACTGTGGGCAGAATTTGTACTGCATAGAGTTCACAGTTCACAGCAATATTTTAAAATAAAATTACCTAACTTTTTCTATTTTTTACCTGACTCATATGTTTTCCTGATTTGAATAAAACATAACATAACCTAGCTTTTGCGATTATTTAACTATAACATCACTTTCATTTGATTTAAATAAAACAATAATTAAAAGAATATAGGATATCAAATTATTTCTACTTATAGATGATACTAGACAAGTTGTTGGCTGTTATAGTTGAATTTATTTCTTCAATAAAAAAACCAAAAGAAAATCTTTTTATTTTTTTTATTTTTGGAGGACTTTCAGCTCATTTTTTTTTACATTGATATCTTCTCCGACGTTTCGTCCGAGTTTTCGGACTTCTTCATAGGTTACTTAAATACTACTAGAATCTTTCTATTTTAACTACCTACTACATTGTGGTTTTATTTTATTTTTATATGTACATTTGCTCGATGATTTGAGCAGTGATGTGTTAAACACATCGACGGCGACACCTAAAACGGTCAGATACTTACCACTACACTACTTACACTACTTACAATGTAGTAGGTAGTTAAAATAGAAAGATTCTAGTAGTATTTAAGTAACCTATGAAGAAGTCCGAAAACTCGGACGAAACGTCGGAGAAGGTATCAATGTAAAAAAAAAATGAGCTGAAAGTCCTCCAAAAATAAAAAAAATAAAAAGATTTTCTTTTGGTTTTTTTATTGAAGAAATAAATTTCTACTTATATTTTGATATATAAATATATATTAGTGTGGTTGGCTCCCACTGGAACTTACCTTATAACACACTGTATTTTTACACAAAAAAATGCAAGAAACAAAAAGTTGTATTTGAAATTGTTTCAGCTATCCAAACTTGCAAAAAACCAGTTGCGTCCAATGTTTTTTCCCATAAATTTAAAATAGGTTACCCTCCTGGACGCCACTGGAGCCAAAAATTTAAATTTGCCAAGTTTCATCCAAATCGGCCAGAGTTTTCAAGATATTAATAAAAAAATACCTCGAAACTTTTATCTCGAAAACGCGCCAATTTAGGACACACGTTTATTTGGACTCTTAGTCATAAAATTGGACAAGGAATTCGCTCCTACAGTATGGTCATAATATTAAGGAACGCCCTGTATGTAATAATATATACGACAAAGAGCACACAACCTCCATAGTAACCTCCTTACCTTACTATTAAAGATATATCCATCAAACTGTATATTTATTCATCAGAAAACAGATCAAAATGTGTGAAACTATAAAAAGGTGTTCCGTTCAATATGACCGAACGTTCAATTACGTGTACAATTAGTTCTAGAGTCGTTATACGCTGTTATTAGAATTTGATTCGTATCTCTCCTGCATTCGGGAATCGACACAACTCAATCGAATGAACTAGAATCATCACAGCCGAGAGAAGAATTGATCTAAATATCATATAAAATTACGCCCATGTTAAAACCAATTTTGTTACATGCGATATGTCTATGCAGTTTAATTAAACACAACGTTTAATTATTTTCTAATGGAGGTTCCACTTTATTACCAAATACAGCAACATAACAATAAGGATGGCAAAATGAATTTAATTTTAAAATAATAATAATAACTAGAAATATACCTTAACGAAAAAATCATTTAAAGATTTTAGCTAGGCACAAAATCATTATTTCCTGAGTTTTATTAAAATATTTAAAAATTGCCCTGACCTTTCCTAGACATGTTAGAGTAATAATTGTAATAGTGTATTATTAGTAATTGTAATAATAGTAATGCCATCATATCCTTTGACTTTAACAGAATTTGCTGGTAGTCCAGGTTACTGAGAACCCTACTTTAGCTACATTCTCGATAGAAAACAAAAACCCCATTACCCCATTCTCGATAGAAAACAAATATAAATAGATAAAGAATACGATAATTATGTCGGTATTATCAGAAATTGCTAGTTATTTGTTGTATTCAATTGAATAGGTTTAGCAATATGTTTTTATGTTACATCTGAGGTTTATCTCCTCTTTAAACGTCCTCTTTTAAAACTGATGTCTCATAAATGATGAAATTCAAATCATTATTATGAGCCACCTGCTGCATAGAGAAGTCCAATTTAGTGTGTATAAATCTTTGCCTATAGCCGCCGTAACTCATTTACGTGTAGTTTTTTTGGTGATCATGGATTATTCGAAGACAAGGAACGTTATATTTTTTGTATTATTAGATATATTCAAGTATTTTTTCTCTATTCATCATTTTTTGTAGTATATTGTATGAAATATGTCATAAAAACTCATGTCTGAAATAGACAAGATTCAAAAGATTCAAGTATTCAAAAGACTATTCAGAGTAAAAAGACTCTTTTGGTGTACATCCTATTGTTCAATAAATTAGGAATAGCGCTAAAGGCAACATTACGTGAACATTTTCTGAAACTTGTATTACTGTTTGTTAACTATAAATAGAAACAATTCTGGAACCATTTTTTCCGTTGGCAAAAACCTAATTAGGTTATTAGTATAATCTAAAAGAGCATTCGGGGAATGTTTATTACTTTCATCTCGACACGGGTGTGGTAGAAGATGTAGATATATTTCCTCTAAACAATTCTATTTACTTGAATTTTAATACAAAAGCGATGAAAGTAGTGAATTTATAGGAATACGATTACATAAATATTGTCAGTTGATGTTTTTAGGACCTACCTCCGATGAGCGTTTTGTAAAACTTGTTGCAAAGTACCTCATTATTTGGGATGGGTATTGCAAACACGTAGTTTGGGAATTACATCGACCTGCCAGAATACATTTTCAAAGAAGACATGTAAAAGGATTAAATGATTTAATACAGGCTGATTCCTCGATCGGATGGAGATGGTGGATGGAGGAGGTCAAACGGAAAACTTCAAAAGATGTAACTAATGCTATGCGTAAAATTCTGGTCCTCAAAATTGACAAACAGATTTGGTTAAAGAATTTTAAAATAAAAAAGTCAATGAATTGATGAATATGTTGAAAATTAATCATTATACTTATTCCAGTTTAAAAGCTAGCGTGTAAAAGATTAAATCGCACATTAAAAAAAATTATGTGGAAGGAGTTTAGTTTACAGGGAACTTATAAATAGTTAAATATATCAGGATATCTTGTAAACAAATATAATAGTACTAAACATACTACAATCGGCTGAAAGTTTAAACACTATCTACTTTATAAAAATGCAAAAAAAACTCAAAATAGCGCTAAAGGCAACATTCTGAAACCCTGCCAAAGTGATCAATTAGGCAAACCGATGGCTATGGCTCTTGGTTTAGTCTCGATCGCTCAACCCAGAGGTCGTGGGTTCGAATCCCCATTCCACCAAACCATTTTTAATTAAACTGTCTACTCGTAGATTAAGGCTTGTTCGCAGCGATGGGTTGGCAACAATCCTGGCGATGGCCTAGGATGGGAAGAATGTCAACTTAGTGTTAATGTGAGAGATTAAAATCAGTTGATGTTTGACTGTTGCCGTAACTAATGAGAAGTTTCCAGATTTCCCTGATTCCAGTTCTGAGTGATGAATAGGACCCACCAACGTAAGTCGTTCCTGAGGCGCAAGTGTGGCCCTTGAAATAATAATATGCCGCCTCTCCCCCACACAATCTCACACTTTCGGGCTAATCCTTATGATTAGAATGAGAGGTAAAGATATCGTATTATCATTTTTATTAATTAACGATTGACGCTGGCAGATTGCACCTATAGAATGTTTAGTTTTGGTAGTGGTATGCATTCCCCCTATACTGGTGGTTTTTTCTAACTTCACGTCGGTTTATTTTATAAAAGACTCTAAAAAACTATATTTACTTTCTAGGCTATTTTCGTTTTTCTGCTGTGCTGAAACAGATTCCGTAACTACTTCATTTAAACAAATACGAACGTATTCATTAACGGGGTCGGTTAGGTTAGGTTATTCAAACGTAAATAGCTGGAAACTAGACATAAGGCAGTAACTGCGGACCTATTAGGTACAGGCGGTGGAGTAAATGCGTACGGAAGATCGCAGGATTATAATACAATTCTTTAGAACTCGCGACTACTTCGGCAAAAACTACGTCCAAATCCTCAATATATACATCGTATTCTTCAGTAAATTCTTAGAGCCAGTTTTTCATATTTAGGGAAATTAGCACTCACTATGTTCTTACTATATATTGCTATGTTCTGCAGGTTTAATATTTTATACAGTGAGATTGTAAAGTCCCGCAAAAATTCAATAAAATTCAAAATAGCTACTTTTGAGAAACATCCTGAAACACGTCAACTTTTATTTTTAAAATACAGTTTTTTTATGTACTCGTAAATATCTTACCATCCCTTTCAATCCCCTCGGAGGGCTAACAACTACTTATAATTTCTTAAATGGGAACAGGGGTTGTGCAACACCTCTTGTACAAGGGAATTTAATGCTTTATCCAACGACGTGTTTCATTTTGGATTTGGATCATTAGTTTACAAAACAATAACTCCCGGATTCATGAAAGGGACGTAAGGCGTTAGTCGGACTAACCAACTTTGCACCGCCGACTACAGCTTTTATTTTGACCCGTGCAACAAGGGCGCAAATTTTTCGCGTAACCTTCGCTAGTCGGACTAACGTTAGGCCTCGTTGATGAATCCGTACGTAAACGTTTAATGAAAACAACACTACTACTACTGTAAAATGAACTGAAACCACTTGTAAAAACAAAAATCACTATTTCAGTGGGTGTTCGAAGTGCTCTCCACCAACTTCTTGACAATATGCTAGTAATACTTTCAAACTCCTGAGTTGCCCTGGGAACAACTTCTGAAGTTATACTTCTTATTATTGTTATAATTTTATCTTTTAAGTATTCCACATCATTTGGCGTCTCTTTATAGACTTGGCTCTTTACATATCCCCACAAGAAAAAATCTAGAGGTGTCAGGTCAGGACATCTTGCCAGGCATTCGACTGAACTTCTTCGACCAAGATCTCCTGATCTGACACCTCTAGATTTTTTACGCTGGAGATAATATTCTATTGACTAAAACATAATTATTGTTTTTTATAGTATATTTTTAATATTATTTATTGGCTTATTTAACTGT
This sequence comes from Pogonocherus hispidulus, assembly GCA_963924545.1. NCBI lineage: Eukaryota > Metazoa > Arthropoda > Insecta > Coleoptera > Cerambycidae > Pogonocherus > Pogonocherus hispidulus. Next base: position 26,793,673 of record OZ004692.1, on the reverse strand, counting down.
TTATATCTTTCTTTATATAGGAATTAAGCCAAAAAGTTAACTAAGAGATAAATTAGTAGGTAGGTAATGAAATTATCAAATATTATGATTTTTAATTTTCCTCGTTACTATAATCCTAGGTATGCAAAGGAATAACTTTACTATTTTTTAATATATGTCGAAAACAACTACTTTGCGTGCAACATGCACCGACCAACATTGAATTACAACGGCATATCTTCATATAACCTCAAACCCATTGTCTTTAATAGATTTAATACAATTCAATACAAAAGGTATGTTACCAAAAATAATTATTTTTAATGTAATGTAGATGCTTGTTTAATATTTTATTATTTAAAAGATGTAGATAACACTATTAAAAAAAAATTAAGAAGACGAGTTAATGAATTCACTGTATTTGTTTTGTATATAGTTCATGGTTGGCATGAACATGTGTTTCAGGTAATATACGTGCATAAACATTACCAATACTTAACATGTAGGTATGTTAAATTTTTTCACATTCCTACAAGAACTTTCTTAAATATTTGCAAATATTCTTTGATTTTGTTATAAAGTGAGTGTATTTATCATGAATATAGCAGATTACTGGACTTCCTTATATTGTCTATAGGTAATAACGTGGAAAAGTGGAATTGTGTGCTGTAATATTTGACTTAACTTAATTTGGGAACATTAAGTGTTATGTTAATGATAAATATTAAAAAAGCAATGGAGATTAGACCCTAAGTGCGGACAAGGGATTATAAAGACTTATAAATTCAGATTAAGTTAGATGCTGTATGAAAAGTTATTATACAGAGAAGTTAATTGCCAGAGACCTTTTATATCCATAGATTTTAAGCCTGAAACAGAAATGTTTACAACTTCATCAAGTGGGTACATTCAATATGACACAACACCTAATGAAACAATAAAGCCTCATGCTCAGAAGAAATCAATAGCAGCCACCCGGCGCGATGCACATGCAAGGAACAATGCATATAGAAATACTGAAACTACAAACAAGCTACCTATACATGAAATCTTCCAGTATCACAATTTTTAAGTATAAAAGATATATAGGTACTAGCAAATAAAGTATTGTCATGTGTTTTAAGCTCTTTAAAGTTGTTTACTAAGTAAATGCAATTCTTACTACAAAAAAAACTTAGGTAATTAATTATTACCATTAATTGCATTGCATAAACGCATTAATTATTATAGGTTATAGTTAGCTACCTTTACTGATATTAATTAATAGAACATCGAAATTTAATAACAATAATCAAATTAACTGTTACATATAACATGTGATGATATTATTTTGAAATTATAAAATTTCAGTAGAATAAGTATAAAAGTAGGTATAATTATGATAGCTTCAATTTTATTATATGCATATTAACGTCATAACGTCATTTATATAATTGAATATTACATATTCATTCACATTATAAAGACAGTAGTATATCATTTTTCAATATTAACACACTATATATAATCACATAATAATTTTAATTTCTTAAGTAATAATTAAAATTTAATGTGTCCTCATCCTGTAGTCCAGTTTATCTTGCAGAGTGTTATAACCAAATAAATAAATAAACCATGGAACACAGTACGTGCCCAATCTGTACTAATTATTCTCTTTTACGTTACGTTCATTTATTTACCGCCCACGTGGTCCATATATTACCTCCGATAATCTGAAAACTTGGTTAAAGTATATTTTCGGGTGAATTAATATTGCAAAGTTGTAGCAAACTTTCCTTATTAGCATTCGAATATCAATTTCGATTACTTATGAATAGGAAAACTTTTCCACGTACCCTTAATTATTTATTCTCAAATTAAATTAATCAACATTTGTATTCTACTCAAATTTCCTTAAACTTATTACATTGAAAACTTTCTCAATCTTATAATCTATCGAAAGTTATCGTAATTGGTCTTATGTATAGATATTCGTATATAGGGAGCCGTGTCTGCGTTTTGATGCTAAATTACAGTGTTTACAACTTGAAAATACTCCAATTTAAGTTGAGGTGAGCAAACTATCTATCTATATATATATATATATATATTAAGACATTCTAGATCTACTAAAAGAATTATAGGGATAAATATATGATTGATACATATGTAAAATGTTAGACACATGACAATATTTAGGCACAGTACAATTAGAAAAAGTAAAATAAAACCAGAGCTATTGACATATATTCAATCAGAAAAGATTAAAGTTTAAGATTATTAAATTTCAAAAGGAATGAATAAGTAATTGAGAAGTTATCAATGATTTATTAAAATTCATATATTGAATTGTGAGAATTAAGGACATTTAAATTATAATCAAATAAAATTTTGACAGATAGTAACTAGATAAGAGAAGGTATTCTAAAATAAAATAAGGGATTTGTTTTAGAAAATAAGCATAGTTAAATAATAAATTAAGTAATATAAATTTGTTAATTAAATAAGAGAGTAGTTTTAAAAAGTATTAAAAAACAATTTAAAGTAAATTGAAGTGTTTAAGAAAAGACTTTTAAGTGCAAAAGAGTGATTAAAGACATGGGTAAAATCGAAGTTCCATGAAAAAGAATGAATGGAAATTGTTGCTAAGAGATAGAATAATAAATTTTGAAAAAACCGAAGCGGCGTCCTTTTTGAAAAATCAAAGAAAAAAGTGGAATTTTGACTAGAAATTGAGAAGGAAAGTTGTTAAAAAAATATATCGAGAGATAAGCAGGGATAACAAGATAACCTCAAAGTAAGTTTGTTTGTCAAATCACTTGCTTAAAATTAATGCACAGCTGGAGAAAAGATAGCAGAGATCTACAAGCAGAAATATAGAGATTATATTTTCATTTAATTGTATTAATAAGACGATTTTAAATATATAGCTATAACAGATTATCTAGATAAAAAGTCAGGCCTAAAATAGACAGGAGTCTAAATAAAGCACTTACCTTAAAAGAGATCCAGAGAAATGATCCAGAAGAAGAATAATATCCAGAATTTGTCACACATATGAACAATTTTAATAATAGTTTTGCATAATTAGTAATATTTTAGTTTTAGTTTAAGCAACATAACCTGTTTGTGCAGAATTTATATAGTTGAGTACAGTTATGTAAAGTGTTTATTAATAGATCTGCAAATAGTAAGATGTTAGGCAACCCAAATTACATAAATTTGTATAGATCAAGTTTTTGTCCACGGACATATGTTTCTATTTGATTAAAATAAAATAAGGATTGTTAAATTTAACTAGAGGTTTATTTGCCAGAACAAATTTACAGAATACTTTTAAAATTAAAAAATAAAAAAAAAAAATTTATTATATTAAATTAAAAATATTACAGTCAAGAAAATATTTGTAATGAACCCCACCTGAAAAAGAGTCAATCATTGTTCCAAATTAATTAAAAAATTCAATAGATTCAATTTCTAAAAAATTTTATTAAATTAGATAACTTTTAAATTATTTAAAATAAAAACAAAATAGAGTGAATATAGGTGAATAGCTGAAAAGAAGGAGTTGTAGATTAAGGAGGTAAGCATAATGTTTTCTTATGTATAACATGGAAGTTGATTAATTGAGAAAATTAAAAATTACGAAAATTTACTATAAACTAAAATATAATTTGGCGCCCAACACTAAACTCAAATTTAATTAAAATAAAATTAATTTAAATATTCAATAAATGCTATAAATAAGTCGAGGCAAATATAATTTAACCCAAAAAAATAAAGGAGTTAAAAATTTAAATTGAATTACAAACAAGTTTAATTAAAATAAAAATATTATAATATATATATATATATATATATATAAAGAATTAATTCAAACGGGATTGCAGTCAAATAAGGCAGAAAAGAAGAGAACTTTTTTCCAAATTGAAGCTTTCGAAGCCATTTATTGCTCCTTCTTCAGGAATACTACAAATTCATTTAATTACATTTCTTATATTTAACCTCTACTTTTCGTAAGTACCATGCTTTATTTCTGCAAAAGTCGCGAGTAGTAATACTAGGGGGGTTCTGGGCCAAAAACTCCATGTAAAAGCCCATAAGCCAAAAACGTGGTCAAATTTGTTCCCAGATGTGGGTATGTCCGATATATTTTGTGGGTACGCATGACATTTATCCTCGTTATTCTGCGTTGTTATCCTTACACATTATCCTTGTTATCCTTACACGTCATCCTTGTTATCCTAACACGTTATCCTCGTTATCCTTACACGTTATCCTCGTTATCCTTGCTCACATATATGTCATGCGTACCCACAAAATATATCGGACCCCCATCTGGGAACAAATTTAACCACGTTTTTGGCTTATGGGCTTTTAACTGGAGTTTTTGGCACAGAACCCCCCTAGTATTACTACTGTCGCGGATTTACACCCACCGTTCTTCTTGATCGCTAAGACCACTCCACCAAATCCACTCCTGAAGAGATCCACTCCTGTATAAGCCAGTAACGTGTACTGTACACATATGCAGTACATGTATATATATATGCTATGTATATACATATACTGTATATAGTTTGGGATTTTCCAGATTCAAAAACTGCGCTATCTTGTTAGGAATCGTGGTGTTCTTGCCGACTGATTGATTGCAGCATCTGCCTGATTGATAACGCATAAAGAAACGTGAATTGTCAGTTTTTACCTCTAATCTAATCGTGATATATTTCTTGACAATTTCTAGATGACAAACACTACCATTATTAGAATCTGAAATAGTAACAATAATAATGTTATTGTTATTTTTATGCTTGACGTTCTCTATCGTAAGTTTGCATAACTCATCAGAGAGGCATGCGCCGGCAATGCCTAAGACCACCACAACCTTCATAAGTAAATATTTGTCATCGGATTCCTGCAGGAGAAAATCATTGACTTGTTCTCGTGTGAAAACACTTGATTTTTTAAGTTTGTAGCTATCATTTTTCCGTTTTAGAAATTTCCTCAGTTTAGGATACTTGGATACATTTGTGTTCTCCTCTATGAAAATACTTGACTTCATCATTGAGTACTGACATCAACTCGCTGATGATTTTAATGTTGCTGATTTCTCCATGAAATATGCCAACAGTGACATTTCAGAAATGCCTGTATTTTTGCTCTGACACATTTCTTAAATGCTCCATACGCCTGTTCGTAGCGCCCTTTCCACTTTTCGGGAAATAAACTTCGCAGGCAGCCTTTGTTGCATTTCCTATTTGAAATTCACTCATTTGGAAAAAATTATTCGGAGCCACAAAATTACACCTTTTAAATAAGCGCCGTTTGTAAACGACGCCTTAGTAACAACAAAATCAAAGCAGCCTTCTTGACACCCACTAATGTCAAAAAATTACTTACGTCTGTCAAAATAAATTGATCAAGAAATAAAAAATCTGATTTTTTATTTCATGCATGATACAACTACACTGATATGCCTATGCGCATGGGGGCGTGGTTTATCGATGAGCGTGACGTCAGTTTTCATACAAAATTAAATAAAATACTTGTAAATAAAGATAACAATATAAAAGAAACGTCGATTATGTAATTATAATACACGATTCATACAGGGAAACTAAAATAATACTTGATTAATATCAATCTTTCTTATTTTAATTCAAACCGCATTCTGTGTACCGATCTACCTACCGAATATAATTCTAACCTAAATTTTATAATTTGAAGAGATAATAAGAAGCACTACTGTAAATAAACACCAACCTATAATATAAAAATGACAACTTGATAACCCTCGGACCTCACAATTATAATAATACGGGAATACAATTGACAAACACGAAAATAATTATATCACTGACAGTCACGTTGACAGTAACGCATTTGAATTTTCGCCATTTTAGCATCAAGAATGACGTCGTGTGCAGAACAAACGAAATTTGGTCAAGTTATGAGCATATCAGTGTAGTTGTATCATGATTTCATGAACAGTAGGGGAGCAGATAAAACACTATACACCACGCAGGAGGTAAGTTTTGACTAGTCTTTGACTCTGTTGCCAGCCCTCTGGTAAAATCTACTTACTTTTCTTCTAGTGTAAATAACTATTAAACTCTACTTCAGTTGAAAAAACTGAATGTTGAAATTCTGAATGAAATTCAAGAATGTTGAGGCAAAAATATATAAGATTACTAACTCTCTATGTCTGCACAATCCTGGGGTTTTCAAAGACGAGATCCTCTTTTTCTGTGATGTGGTAATGGTTTTTTTTTTTAATTTATTAGGTATATTACAAACTTTACTGCGCATTAGAGAGTTTTTGAACCCCTTAAATTTCAGCACATCGTTATCGTTATCGTTATTCTGCGCATGCGCAGTGCCAAAAATAGTATCATTTTCGGCACTGCGCATGCTCAGAATAACTATAACCATAACGATAACGTAAATTTTAAGGGGTTCAAAAACTCTCTATTTTTATATTTATCTAAATTTTTTAAGCACATAAAGATGATTAAGATTATAGTATACTGAAACTTCCACTTTAATAAAGAGTTTAAGAGTAATTACCACGGATTCTAATGAATTTAGTCACCATGTATTCCTCAGTTCTATTGTCTGAAGTTTTACTTTTTGAAAATAAAAATATGGTTCAGATATCTGATTTTCATTTAAAAAATTCATAAGGACGTTCTAGAGAAAGTACAAAAACGATTTGAGAATCTGCTACAGACTACTTTCCTTTTCAAATTATTGGCTTATTACCTTGAGGTCAGTTTGATGCACTTCATCACCCTCCTACAGTAACTGTAGGAGGCTGTGATTCCATTCTATTCTCTAAAAAGGTACAGTGTCCATAATTTTGTAATACCAGTTGTTATTTACTGGCCATAAAAGTAGAATTAGATCGTAAAGCGTTTATCAGATTTTATAGGTTAAACGTAAATGTGAGAGAAGAGAGAATATAAATTACTGGATATGTGACATTACTTAGCAGGGGCAATCAAATAAAATTTACACAGTCAATATAAGTAAATTTTATGAATGTGTAAATAGTTTTTATAATTTTTACTCATAAAATATATTTATATATAGTTGTAGTTTATATATAGTTTTCATTAAATATATACTATGAAGTTTTCCATACTAGTCCATCTAGAAACTAGCTAATACTAACTACTTATAACTAAAAATAATTATAATGGTCCGATGAAAACTCATTTATGTCTCTGACGCAAGGCCCTGAACCCATCTGAACCTGACATCGCATCGCTAACATCTACATCCATGACACAACTTTAGTAGATCTTAAGCTATGCGTCCACTAGGCGCTTCCCATAGATTCAAATGGGACTGCGTTCCCTGACTGGCTCCTCGCACGGGGTCGCAAGGATTTATGCAGACCCTGCAACCTGCAACTTGTTTCGACTTGTCCGCATCGTCCGCTTCCAGTAAACGCAGTACTGATGGATGATTAGCAGGTGAAATTTGTCTTGTCAAAATACATTTTTAATTAATTATTTGCAAAATGAATGAGGAATTATTAATTTCATTAGTGTCAAAGTATAAAGAGATCTTTGTAGTCTTTTTTGGGATTACACCACCTGTAAAATAATAAAAGAACATTAAACCAGAAGTATGAAAATGAATCATGAAAAGCACCACAAATAAGTTACAGACGTTATCTATAAAGAGACCTATGGTACTGGAGATCAATGATGAACAACGAAGGAAAAATATATATAAGAGATGTATTGAAACAATCTCTTAAGTGCTATATATTTCATAATATACAGGGTTATTCAGAACCCATATAAAAAATTTGAGGATATGTGCATCCTTAAATAAGAAATCGATATCACCAAAAAAATTGTAATAAAAGTAATTAGGATTTCCCGTAAACAATGTTTAAAGTTATACCATTATAAAGGACTACGTAGCTGGGCAACTGTACTTCAACGAGATCGGATATACCACATTCCGACAAAAAACAGGAAACAAGTTTTTTGTACCTGGAACGTCTATCTATCTTTAAGATTATTTTAAAGTAAAAACGCTGCAAATCTTTTTTGCGCCGGGCGCGCCGGTTTCTTTCGTGCTAGCTAGTTTGCATTGTCAGTCCCAAGGTCACTCCATTACAGTGGACCAGTATCCAGCGGGGTGCAATGAAAAATGTTTAAATAGTTTTCAGACCCCGCCAAAAAAATTTCTTTTTGCACTACCACATTTCTGCATGTATGTTGAACATCCTCAAATTTTATTTTCGATAGGTTCTGAATAACCCTGTATACCATTCAATCGATCAAAAATAAATATTATATAGCTCACTAAAATAATATAAATTTGAATAATGAATAATTATTATTATTCAATGCGATGAAAGTCTCTCCGAACAGCATTCTAAACTTTTGAATTTTTCGGGAGTTATTAGTGCAATTCCCGCCCATTGGAGATACATTTCTTAATCACTCTGTTACTATTTCCCTCCATTGACTCTTCATGAGAGGCCAATATGTTGAGCTATTTATTAGAAAATTATGCAGGTAATGTGTATGCTGCCACTACTATTCACGTACGCAGGACACGTTGATAATCGCCTCTCATAAATTCAGAATCTTCTCGTTAAAATCCCAAAAGCATTCTCACTTAGCCGGCGTGCTCTAGTCAACCTGTAATTGAATATTTTTTCTTCGTCTACTACAACAAATTGAGGAAACTGCAATTGATGACAACTCCGCCCTTGTCCGTCCGTCTCGATGCGTCGTTAATAAAACACATATATCCTACGCCTAGAACAAATCTACTGATATTTTCTCCACTCTACTTCATGTGTAGGAATTACAACAGTTTGCAAAACAGAATTGATATATTTCATTGTATCATAAAGGAAATTAAAAAAGTGTATGCTTGTTAATAAACTCTCTTTATATACTTATTTTAATTATACACTTATTTATTTGTCATTTTTCGATGTTGTTTTTTTATGTATTTTTTAACTCTTTATGTAACAGTATTAGTTTGTAATTGTTTTTTTTTAATTAGTCTTCTAACGTTACTGTCATATATTTATACATGGTTGTGTGATTTTTTTTCTTTTTTTTATATTAAGTACTTTGATGAGTTTTGTAAATTCTGTATTTTCCCATCCTGTAATTGGCTTCTGCTGTTGGCTGGAGTATCTAAATAAATAAATAAATAAATAAATAAATAAACACGCAGTTATATAAAATGCAACTCTGCCTGACGTGACCCGGCCCGTCTCCAATGGACGCGTAGGTACCTTTAAAATGCCACTATGCATCCCTGGGTCTCAAAATGTAACCCTACTGACCTCACAAAGGAGAAGGTCGGCTTTTCGGATTAGTCGAAATCCGCGGCTATAAGCTCCCGCACCATACAAAATAGGTGCATGACCCGAATTCCTGATAACTTTACAGGTTAAATCCAGAACCATTTTGTTATGGGGAAATATCAAACGTAAAAGTGATTATGACGTTTTTTGCACGTTCAAATATTGAATAAATTTAATTAAACCTTAAAAATTTATATTTTAAAAATACACTGAACTCCATTTGAAGTGGACCAACGAAATTTAGGGTCAAATTTAAGTTTCGGTAAATTTCTAACCCAGTGGCGTAGAACTATGAATTTTTTTTTATTGCACAGGTCTATCGTTCTAGCAACATCATATATGTTGTGTACGTCTCCAGCTTGTTTATTTTAAGAGATACAGCGGATTTAGTGGAACTATGTTTTTTCCGTAAATTTCAAATGCATACACAACCTGTACTAATAGAATGAGAATGATGGGAGTTCTTTCCTTTTGTAGCCTAATTCATGGGCTTCATTTCCGTTTTTGATTTGTTTTTTTAAACCTAGTATTTTAAGAGATATGGAGGTTTTCGTAAACCACTATTTTTGAAGTAAAAAAATCTCTTAAAATTTTGTTGAAAAAATGTATGAAATTTATAAAATTTTTAATAACTGCATGTGCCATATTAGGTTATACATTTTTAAGGATGTGTAACACCTAGTAACTTAAATTAATTCTATAGAAATAAAAAACATAAACCAAAACAGATAAACAGGAAACGAGAATGAAATAACAACATTAACAACTACTATTTATTAATATCTTGTTGCACCTCCTCTTGCCGTTATTACAGCCTGGCAACGCCTCGTCATGCTATTTATGCAATTGTCTATAACATCTTGACTCACCAGGGGCCACTCTTCCATAACGGCGTTAGCCAATTCGTTAAGATTGACGGGCTGTCTACGACGATTCCTTAAACGTCTTCCAAGAACATCCCACACATGTTCAATTGGATTGAGGTCCGGTGATCGGGAAGGCCTTATTAATCTATGAATTTCATTTTCTTCAAAAAAATTATTTATAATTCTAGCTCGATATGGTCTTGCGTTATCATCTACATAACTAAAGTTAGGTCTTCTCTGAATTGCAAAGGGTAACACAATAGGTCGTAAAACCTGATTTAGATACCTTTCTGCATTCATAGTTTGGTTAATTAAGACGACTAGCTCGGTCCTTCCACCTGTGAATATACCAGCCCATACTGCAACTGACCCCCCTCCATAGGGATCCACTGTGATCATACAGTTTTCTTGGTAACGTTCACCTTTTTCTCGCCATATCCTAGTACGGCCATCAGCTACTTTTAATTTGAACCTCGATTCATCAGTAAATAGACAGTTGCTCCACTGATTTAAATTCCAGTTCAAATGTTCTCTACAAAAATATAGACGATTCCTCTTGTGTTCAATTAATAATGTGGGATGTCTAGCTGGTCGTCTTGCCCTCAAATTTACTTCATGTAATCGCCTCCGAACTGTATTTTGGGATATGTTTACATTATTCACTTCTCGAACATGTTCTACTAATTCTGCGGCCACAACAGTTCTCCTTCTTCTGGTAATGAAACGTATTAATCTATCAGTTCTAGCAGTAGTTTTTCGAACACGACCTCCACCATGGCGAAAATGAACGGAATTTAATTGATGTCTTGCCCATGCACAACTTATAACACTATGACTGACACCAAAAAATGCTGCCACATTTCTTTGAGTGCTTCCACTAAGTAACATACCAACTGCACTGATTTAATTGATCTATTGATAAACGTGCCATTATTTCACTATTTAGTGTGACAATTAGAAAACTAGTCTATTTTGTTAAATTTGACAGTTTCCAATAAAGCAATTTTTCCAAAGCCACCCTACATTTTTTCAACAAAATTTTAAGAGATTTTTTTACTTTAAAAACAGTGGTTTACGAAAACCTCCATATCTCTTAAAATACTGGGTTTAAGAAAACAAATCAAAAACGGAAATGAAGTCCATGAATTAGGCTACAAAAGGAAAGAACTCCCATCATTCTCGTTCTATTAGTACAGGTTGTGTATGCATTTGAAATTTACGGAAAAAACATAGTTCCACTAAATCCGCTGTATCTCTTAAAATAAACAAGTTGGAGACGTACACAACATATATAATTTTGCTAGAACGATAGACCTGTACAATAAAAAAAATTCATAGTTCTACGCCACTGGGTTCGAAATTTACCGAAGCTTAAATTTGACCCTAAATTTCGTTGGTCCACTTCAAATGGAGTTCAGTGTATATAAAACAAACAAGTCGAACATCAAAAAATTTTCGCTTTGATTACTATGAGACCGAATGTTACTATGAATCAATAATTTATTGATTATAAGATCAAGATAAGATTTTTGCCACAACTTAACCTTCTTGTAAGATATGATTCAAGAAATTGACGATTCAAACTTAGAAAATGCTTGGCAAGTAGGATGCTCAGCCATAATTCCCGAGAAGTCCAAAGAGAGATGAGAAAACCTTCAGACTATTCGCAGCGAGATGTTACAAGAAAAATGTAGAAAATGTCACAGAAAGGGTAATGGTAGTCTATTTAATAATAATTCAAATTTTAATGTTTTATATTTTGTATTATGTGTGTATTATGCATTGTATTATTTAAATTTTAATTTTAATTATGTAATTTTTATTTTGTCGTTAATAAAAATTGATTTTTTAAATTTCTATATTAATAATAATAATAATAATAATAATAATAATAATAATAATAATAATAATATTTATTTACCGTGCATAAAAACAACAACAACAACAATACAAATTTAAAAAAGGTAAACAAATATGGGTAAACCCACAGGAGGATTAACCTGTGCGTGGGCGTTACAATATTACATAAGACATTTAGCTACATTCATAGCAAAACACAATACATAGTGTATCATATGCATTAAAATAAGTATTTGATAGATTAACGAAATTTCACCAGTGGTTTTTCAGTTTGTACATGTCATATTTTAAAATATGTCTAAATAAAATAATTATTATAATAAAATTTAAAAGAAATTAAACACTTAACAGGCTTTACTAACTAACTTTCTTTTCCTAAACACTTTTCCGATAAGATAGTCCTAACTGGAATTTCTGGTAAGATAGTAAAGTAAGACTGAAGCTTTAAAACAAATAAAACAGAGTTCTTAATTTAAATTTAGCTCAGCAGGATTATGGTTAGAAATTTAATCGGACTGTATTAAGTTTACTAATTAAGTTTATAATTAAAATTCAGTTAACTTTAACTTTATTTAATCTGTATAGTTATTTTAGACTTATTGAAAACGACTGCGTATAGGTGTAGGTCGGGTTACCAGATCAAATATTGTCCGCCCAGGACAAGTCTATAAAAAAATCTGGATAAAATCCGGACGTTATAAAATTTCTTTCTAAAAATTATTAGGAGTTATTTTTCACATAATGACGTGGTTTTCCTACTTTTAGGTATTTTACTTTACTACCAAAACACAAAAAAAAAACACTTTATTTCATAAAATAAAGTTACAAAAATATAACAGAATAAATATATATATTAATCTAACGAAACAGAGAATTCATAATACATACGAGTATATTAATAAAAAACTTTACTGTACTTTTCATTTAATTGTATTTTATTTAAAAGTGTTGCATTTTCTGGCAAAAGAATAAAATCATAGAATTGCGACGAGCAATCCCATATCTTTTAAATTATAGGTTATTATAAAAGTATCCCTTTTAAAAAATCTTAAAGAAGTATATTTCTTTCCTTCGTCCAGTGGGTTGCAATTAGGGAAAATATTCTTCCCACGTTAGCAGTGTGGGCCGGGATTGCAAAAAGAAATTTGGCTGCTTTTAACAAGTCTGAGAAAACTTCTTCAGAAACGTTGGCTTTAAAATATTTTGCCCATTTTTCCTGTGTATAATTAAAAAAATGATTATCAGTGGTTCAGTTGAGCCAACTTATTAAAGAGCAAGTTCCTCAGGAGTTTCAAATTTTATAAAATTTACAAAACATTACGTTAACGTAACATTTCCTCTAGAACTCTTTGAATTTATTGAATGAAAATATAATATATAAGTAAACACTGTACTTTCGAGACAATTAATACCACAGAAAAAGGAAACGATACGTTTACCCGATGCCAGCGGAACAAACGAGCTGCACCAAGCAAATAGTTATGAAAAGGCTTCGCTTGAAGGCGCACATGTTAGAGCCCGTGACAGCACCCTGTTGCTATGCAACACCTCATCCCGTTTCGTTCGTGTAGTAAAACGCTAGGACGGTTTTATGGAGCGCTCTATTGCATTTGTACCGTGAATTTTAAAGTGATTAGCCTACCACATGCTGCAGTCTCACTACTGATCTAAATTGAATGGGAAGGAAACTCGCCAATAAGAATTTATTCTAGGAAGTACATAAATTCAATTTATACAAATGCAGTGGTGTTATTTAAATTATAAATCACCCGAAACCTGACTAATTTTAATAAAGGCGAGGGTAAAATATCAAGTTTTCTCCTAAGTATCCGTCTTTTTTGCTCACTTCCGGTTTAACCGGTCGAATTTTCGGGAATAGGGCAATTTTGTTATTTCAAATGGAACATGGAATGGAATGTATATTTATTCACAGTGGGAAAGCCAATTGTTTCCCCTTTCAGCAAATGCCATATTTGTCATGGAAATTATACAAAGTGACAGTTTTATGAGCTGCTTTTTATCGAAATGCTACGAAAAAAATATTAATTCACAAAATAGACCATGGAAATAAAAGATAACATAATTTTTAAACGTCAAATTAGTTTATTGATAACTCGGGTACTTACTTGAGTTACTTTAAGTGAAAAAGCTAAGTGTGTAATCTTTTTTGCTGAAACCAAATCTTACAAAACAACACAAAGAAGATTTAGAACTATGTTTAACACAGAACCTCCAATAAAAATTCAGTTAGAAAATGGTAAGTATAGAAACCTTACGATTTCAGGTTTTATTGACCGTAAAAAAAGAACGGCAATATATTTTTTGGAAATGTTAGAAAATTTATTTTATCCTCAACTTGAACAGGATAATTTGTTGAGGACCGTCTATTTCCAACAAGACGGTGCTACCCCTCATTATGCTGAGATAACTACCTACTACCTATAGATTCCCTTAATGCCATGTTTGAAAATCAGTGGATAGGGTGGGGAGATCCTCCAGCATGGTCCCCTCAATAGGTCCCCCTGAACTTACAGTTCCAGATTTTTTCATGTGGGGGTATGTGAAAGATCTCGTAGCCCTAGGCCACAAATTTTAGAACCTCTTGGGCGACTAAGGATGAAGGATGTGGGGACTTCTATGGAGATGCCGATTAATTATTCTATTAAGGATAATATATTTCCTCAGTGCCTTAAAATAGCTAAGGTTGTTCCCATATATAAAAAAAATGATATCAATGACCCATCAAATTATAGGCCCATTTCCGTAGTGCCGGTCATGGCAAAAACTTATGAGAATTTATTAAATAATCAAATAGCAACATATTTTGAGACTAACAAGCTTTTCAGCTGTCATCAATATGGTTTCCGTAATAACCTATCAACTACATTGGCTATTGACTATCTAACAACAATGATTAATATTGGTTTTGAGAATGGTGAGTTCGTAGCCTCCCAGTTTTTGGATTTAACAAAAGCATTCGATTGTGTTTCGCACTCTATCCTCATAAAGAAATTATATTGTTATGGCTTTTCAAGCGATAGTACAAATCTGGTGAAATCTTATTTAAGTGATAGAGCCCAATATGTTCAATACAATCAAGTCAAATCTAATATTAAAATACCTTTACATGGGGTGCCTCAGGGTTCAGTATTGGGCCCTCTTCTTTTTTTGGTATATATAAACGACTTCCCAAATTCGTTAGATAAAGATAATATAAGTAGTGTACTTTTTGCTGATGATACTAATATAATAACTAGAAATAGTAATTTCACATTACTGACAGAAAAAAGGCATAAAACGCTATCACATGTTAATAACTGGTTTTCATCTAATAACTTAAGTCTCAACACGACAAAAACCGAAACTATGATCTTCACGTTACGAAATTCAGAACATATAAGTAATCCTGATTCTGTTAAATTTCTGGGGGTACACCTGGATTCTAAATTATTATGGAACCAGCATGTCAACTACGTTTGCTCTAAAATGTCTAAGTATATCCACTTGCTTCGAAGTCTAGCACGTGTAGTGTCCAGGAATGCATTATTAATGGTGTATCATAGTTTTATACACTCTGTTTTATCCTATGCGATACTTGTTTGGGGTCACGCACCTTCTAGCAATCAAGTATTTTCGCAGCAAAGAAAGGCTATAAGGGTTATAGCGGGTTTAAAATACAGAGATGAATGTAGAGATCAGTTTGTTAGGTTTGTTTCCTTGTACTTATATATTCCATTGCCTTGTTCATGTTAAGAAAAATATAGAGTCATTCCATTGCAACCATGAAAGTCACTCATATAGCACCCGTAATAGAAATTACTCCTCAGATAAATACCTAAGGTTAACAAGAACAAGAAATGGTACAGGTTATTTGGGTGTAAAGTTTTTTAATGTCCTACCTGACCATTTGAAGACTCTACACTTGAATAAATTTAAAAAAAAATTAAGAATTATTTACTGATGAACGCGTTTTATGATTTTAATCAATTTTTATCAAGCGACTTTCGCGACATCTAGTGACTATTTTAAATTTGTTTGTTCGTAGTATTTTTTTTTTAATTAATTGTTTGTAATATGTATGTATCTATAATTCTACTTGTTATTTGTTGATCTTAATCTTTTAATAATAGGCACTTTAATATGATTATTTGTACTCTAGCTAGTAAGTAAGTAATCTCCATATTCTGGTTTTTGTGACGAGTGTAAACACCCTGGTGTATATTAACACGAATTTTAAATAAATAAATAAATAAATAATGCAACGCCAGTCGGGGCACATTTCCCGTGGAGTAGTTGTTTTCTGCATCTCCTTCAAATAAATAAGTAGGATTGTCTTCCTCAAAGACAATAGAGGTCACTGCTGCAATGGCATCTGAGGAAAAGCAGGTCGCTATCTGTCTGTCAATTTGACAATAATTGTCAGACAGATAGTAGCAAAGACCCAAAGAGGGCACTACCGTGTGTTTCTCACCACCACTAACCTAAATATATTATATCTGGCGTATAATCACCAAACGTTCCTCCAAATTGTACAGCAGCAAAATGCACGGCATATCGAACATTTGCGTTAACCACTGTTGGACATAAGAAAATTATTCAGCATTTCTGATTGAATTGCAGCAATTTGTTCCCTAATAGTCTTTTAATTCTTCCAGCGTTGTTGGGCGTGTTCTAAATACCAATTTTTTTTAAATAACCACATAGCCAGTAATCCATAGTTAAGCCATCGAATTTCTTTCACATCCTGTTATTAACTTAATTAAAAATGCATAATAAGCTGAAACATATCCCTTGCTTTATGATAACCTTGTATTTATTTATATTACATTTATAATTTAAATAATATTTTTTTAATTTACTCTTTGTAAGTCATATAGAGGCATATGAGCATTAAACCGACAAAGTAATTTTATTTAATGTTGATTTAACACTGAAAAGCAATCACATAAAAGACGCAACTTAGGGGTAGTGGTGTGTAAACACGGTATAATTTATCTCTGTGAAAGCAGCATCCATGTTTGTAAGCACGTTTCAATGATTTTGTTCATTTATATCTTTTGCCATAAAAGTGTGTGAGGCACATTATTTTTTAAGCTTATCAACTTATCCATGGTACAGAAGCTTTATTTATAATGTATTTTGCTTTATAAATCAATCCGCAAGGCAGCTTATTTTGATATACCGTATTAGCTTTATAAAAATAAGTTTTACATTTTCCACGTGATTTTTTACATATTGAGCCTCTTTGTAAATTTAAGAATGTATTAGGTTTGTTACAGAACCGAGTTAAACTAAATTACAATTTGATAGAACATGCATATTACTAATTTATCATTCCAGCCAAAGGCGCCGGCAAGGGAGACAAATCGGTTATCCCCTTTGGATTTTTAATAATAATATTAATAATAATAATATAATAATGAACTTGATTTTCCAACTAAAACTACTGGCATTATGTAGATATTCTTCCTTCTGTTACCGAGAGGATGTTTTGTCACTGAGAAAATTAGAAAATATTTAGGGATTAATTATTTAAAATGTACTTTGGCTAGCTCAAAATAAAATTCTGTCTGAAAAAATTATCTCTATTTTCATTGAAAATTATTTCGAATTTTTATTTTTTTTTGTTTTTGTTTTCAAAGATACAGTGCTTTTGTAAAGCAGTGAATAAATTCGTTATTTTATTCGCTTACGTATCCAATTTTTTTTTTTTTAAATCGTTAGGACCCATCGATTTTCTTTTATTTTTGCTCTTATTTTGCATATATTTAATTGTTTTAGACATTAGAACTAATAAATAAACACCCTGTACATTTTTACATATCTGAAGAAAACCCTTTTTACGAATACGGTCATATAATTTATTTGAAGGAGATGCCGAAAACAACCACTCCATGGGCAATGTGCCCCGACTGGCATTGCATTACATCGGCATTTCCATAGGAGTCGCCACATCGTTCATCGAAACCTTCTACCAGATACTGACCAGTTTCGCGCTTATTTTGCGCTCATCAGAGTGCCACAGGTAGTGAAATCGATGGACGATGTTACGACATGATTGCCTAATGGTCATCGTGAATGTTAGTAGTGGTGAGAAACACACCGTAGTGCCCTCTTTGGGTCTTTGCTACTAGTATGTACCCGAAGGATAAATATTATTGAAGCTGATTTTTATCCTACAGGTACATACTATTCTTTAAGCGAAGACGACCAACAGTTATAGAGGTAGGTACATTTATAGAAACAGAAAAACAAAAATTATTAACTATCACATGTGATAAATTCGAAATAATTTGCAGCACTTTTAAATGTTGGTTTGAATAAAAAAGGAAGATTTAATATGAATCTCTGCTTTTTTCAGTGTTAGATTGTATTTTGTATTCATATATATATATTTAAATTTTTGTACAAACCGAAGTGCTTTTTGTGCAAGAGTTTATGTTCTAATATCTTTATAGCAACGTGTGCCAAACTACGCGACAAAAGGAAATATATTGATATTCTTTCATAAAATAAAAAATAAAATACATCAAAAAAAAATAAAAAATTGTAATCAATATTAATTCTTCATAAGTTCCTAAACATGTGCAATTGAATTTTCAGTAGATGAAACATATATATTAAATCAATAAATACATTGTTTTTACTTACTCTTTTACTATAGACATTCATCATATAAAATTCAGAGACTCTGCCAAGCAGTATATTTATGACAATACAAAGTTAATTCATCATTAATGAATCAACCGAGATAAGCTTATCCTTGATAAGTCGAGCAACTGATTAAGGCACTAAAACTACGCAACCTGACTATTATGCTAGGGATATTACGCACATATAAACGTAATCCATTAATTATTATCGTTAACTATAATAATTATTGTTGCAATTGACCAGTTCTACATACCGTAGATAGACGACGCAGTTCCCATATATTTATAGTGAAAAAATTTGAAATATTCTTAAATACATTTTTCTGGTGAAGTAAACTAAGATAATTTTTAAACTAGTCTCTCCCCCTCATAAAATTTCTCTAGACGCTCTTGATTCCGCCCCAGCGGTTCAAGAGTTATTAGTTCGTGACTATTAATATTAACTCTATGTCTCAGTACTGAGAATTTATAATTCTGATTCGCCTTCATCTTGTACTTGCTTAAATATATTCCAACAAATTTAATTTGTGCATATAACAGATCCTTAAAAATATGTTGGAGAAAAAATTGTCTGATTCGAGTAAAAGCAATAATGCTACTACATATTTCAGGCAATTTTGCGCTTCCGTGGGAAATAAATTGACTAAAAAAATTAGTCGTATATTCGGAATTAGATAGTCGGATATTAATTGGAACTTCATGTAAAAGCAAAATAAAAATTGAAAACTGGTTGGTTTTTATTAGCAATATACTCGTATTTACTCAGAGACGCGCCTCTGTTCACTAAATTCATGAATAAATAGATTATTGACAGCTAATTCATGTCTGTAAGTAGTTGCTCTGCGTGATATTTACAGTAAAATTGTAAAAGCAATTTAAATTTCTAATTTAACCTGCACGGGTAGGGTTCCGAGTAAAGCTCATTAAATATCTATGATCACTTCTCTTAAGGAGTACCAATTCAGTAATATACTGTAATTATTTAAATTTAAAAATGTACAGTTTTGAAGTGATTGTTTACGTTAAGCGTCTTTAATCTAATATTGAAATATATCTAATAGTTATCATTATTATTACAACAATAACAACAGCAGCAACAACAACAGTAATAATAATAAGGGTCATATTAAAAAATAGCAGACTGTGATTCCTAGAAATTGGGAAATTACGGATAAATTGGAAATAATAATGCGGAACAAGGAACACAGTCAGAAACTATCCGGGAAATATTCATACAAACTTTCATACAGAAAGATGACCAATCACTCGACAAAACAAAAAAAAAACAGAAATTCAGAACATAAGAAATAAAATAGAAATGAGCCTTAATAAATGGAAAGGCACAAACCCTATGACAAGATTAATCATATCTATAAATATAAACTAACGCAGAACCAATATAATTAATTAAATTATTAATTTAATTAAGAAGATATTATACATCTTTTCATATATGCATGTGCAAGTGCCACAATCATGTTAGGTAATCAAAAAATAAAAACTATCGTTGGCAGTGAAATTAAAGCTAGATTGGCAGATAAAATCTGGCAAAGAATTAAAGAGGCATAAAAATATACCGAAACAAACAGACTAGCTCATAACTGATGAAAAACTGACATATATAATACCTAAAGAAAACGCATAATTTGAAATGCCCTAGACAATATAGATTACACATAGGTAATTGTTGGTATTTTACAAACAATTTTCAGTAACACACACTTACCTCACCAAGGAAATAAACTATCGAAAAGGAAATAGATTATCTAAAATCTGGAAAAAAGACTCCGTTTATTACAGAGCATTGACAGTTTGAAAATTATAAAAACCAAAGATAAAGAAATGCAAAACTCTGCTAAGAACTATAAGGCCTATCGCCTATATATGCTAACTATGCCAACCATCTACAAAATCGTGACAGCAAAATATGTAATAAAGTGTATCAACATTTGAATAAGAATAATATGCTAAAGGAGGAGCAAAAAAGAATGCGAAGAACAAATAATAATAAACACTAAAATAATGAATCACGTTAAAAAACAGTAAAACATACATGCGATATACATAGATTATAAGAAAGCCTTTGACATGGTTGACTATGAAGGGTCCTACAAAAACATCCCCTGTTACAAAATTTCCTAAAACCAATAATGAAATGGTGGACAACCATAATACAATTTAAAACAGACACCGATCATATAGAAACAGATGAAGGGTCACGTAATTATTATTTATCAGATCAGAACGTTGTGTGGGATATTAGAAAGTCATCCGATGGAAAAGGCGGAAATCCTGTAAAGTGAAAAGGTTTATTAACAATTCCCACAAAGGACATAAACTTTGTACATCAAAACTCCAGAAAATCATTAAACTGCTTAAGTTTTTATCAAGTAAAGGCTAAATCGTTTATAAGTATACGTATACTTTTTACTGCATAATAAAACTACTGTAGAAATGTTCACTTTAATTTGTTAACATAACAATTGTTTCGCCACACAGTGGCTTCTTCAGATGAGTGTACTAAAGTTTACAAATAATAGAACAGTATTTATATAGGTACTGGTATCCGAAATTATTAGTTTACTTGTGGGATATTGAGATTTCAAGGATGTAGGGTTCTGGGCTAAAAGGTTTATGATACAATTTTAATCAAGAGGGGTATTGAAATAGATTTAGCAATGGAGATGAATTCGTTTCAATTTGGTCGTTAAGTAATATACCGGATGATTTTAATTTGTTGCATTCTAGTGACTCTAGTAAGTTTAGTTTTTTCCCTTTCTTCTCTGTATGTAAAATTCTGTAATCATCGTTGAAAGAATGGTTTTCTTCTATTAAGTGTGCTGCGTATGTTGAATCCTGTTTTTTATTATTGAAGCTTCTTTTGTGTTCCTTTATTCTCTTCTTAAAATTTCTTCCTGTTTGACCTATATACAGGGTTTTTCACGTAACCCGTTCATTAGAATATTTCAGAGACTACTACGATCTAGATTTTGAAACTTGGGGCACTGCGGTTTTTGAGTATTCTCGTTTCAAAAAAAGTTATGACGTCACTGTAGCACTTCCGGTTGACCCTTAAGTTAGTAGTAACTTCGTTATTTTACATGGAAAGGTATAGATTTGGTTGCATTTTTCAAATCTACGGAATTTTTTAGGATGTTTTTGTTAATATATCCCTATACCAAAAATGAACAGTTCTGGAGATATTTCGATTTTAAAAAAAAATTGACGATACTAAGCCTATATTGTGAGTGTAATATCTAGAACTTCTAAAAAGCTATAACTTTCAAAATTTAAGCAGTAGTAGAGCAGGCAAAGGGCTTTCAAAAAATGTACTGCTTCTGACGATAGTCCATACAGGATGTTCAAAACTCAAGGGCCAATGTTAAAAACTTCAAACACAAAAAAGTTGTTTTTTTCAAATGGAACACCCTGTGTTTTATCTCATCAGTCGATGCATAATTAAATTCTACATCGATTGGTATACGCATTCCCTATACCTATCTCCAACAGTTTTTGAGATATATACAATTATTTATGCGAAAGAAACTTTAGCATCGATAATATGTATCTCAAAATTTTAAAGAAGGCTGGGATACCAAAAAATTGAACTGTGTTTGACAAAAGTTTGATATTACTTTTAGTTGTTGAAGTTTGGGGCTTAAATAATAGTGGAAGGCATATTGAACATTTTTGTAGGTAAAAGGTTTAGTCCAAAGTTATCATGCCCAAAAAAATTACAAATATTTTTTTAGGTTAGGTACATTATGTATGGGATAAGTGCAATATCCAGTTGAACTTTTAATTTGATGTCATACATGTTATTTGTCTTCATCTTCAGTTGTAGGTTTGTGATATGTCTTCTTAATGTCAATTCTAATATGGGGGATACGCAATTCCATCTTCCGAATTTTATCTTGTTCATTGTTGATAAATTTGGATATATTTCGTTGAAAATACGACAACAATTTGTAGCTATTTTATTAAATTCCCCACGAATACAAAATAAATTTAAAATATCACTCATTTGCAATTATTTAATTTTCTGCTGTATAATTGCTGCTATAATTCAACAACTAAAAGTAATTTGACAAACAGAGTTCAACTTTTTGGTATCCCAGCCTTCTTTAAAATTTAGAGATACCTACATATTATCGATGCTAAAGTTTCTTTCGCATAAATAATTGCATATAACTCAAAAACTGGTTTGAGATAGGTATAGGGATTGCGTATACCAATCGATGTAGAATTTAATTCTGCATCTACTGATGAGATAAAACACAGGGTGTTCCATTTGAAAAATACAACTTTTTTGTGTTTGAAATTTTTAACATTGGCCCTTGAGTTTTGAACATCCCGTATGGACTATCGACAGAAGCAGTACATTTTTGGAAAGCCCTTTGCCTGCTCTACTACTGCTTAAATTTTGAAAGTTATGGCTTTTTAGAAGTTCTAGATATTAAACTCACAATATAGGCTTAGTATCGTTAATTTTTTTTTAAACATCGAAATATCTCCAGAACTGTTCATTTTTTGTATAGGGATATATTAACAAAAACATCCTAAAAAATTCCGTAGATTTCAAAAATGCAACAAAATCTATACCTTTCCATTTAAAATAACGAAGTTACTACTAACTTCCGGTACAACCGGAAGTGCTACAGTGACGTCATAACTTTTTTTGAAATGAGAATACTCAAAAACCCCAGTGCCCCAAGTTTCAAAATCTAGATCGTAGTAGTCTCTGAAAGATTCTAATGAACGGGTTACGTGAAAAACCCTGTATACCTTCGGGCATGTACCACAGTTCAGCTTATATACCCCTGATTCATTATTTGAAAGATTTGCATCTTTGTAAAAAAAGAAAGTAAAATGTAAAAGAATAATTGTAATTGGTTATTATTATTAATATTACTCTGAGTATTATATGTATCATTTATTACTACTGATGTGTGTTACACAAAATTAAATTATATATTAGATATTAGATTCTATTCGGATTAGACTTCAACACGTACAAGTAAAAATGTTTCACAGTAAACCACTAGAATTGTCATTTGTTACAGGGGATTTATTTGTGATCGTATTCAGCATGGATAGTAGGGAGACATTCGAAGAAGCAATAAGATTACGGGAGCAAATAATAGAAACTAAAGTAAACGCCGGTACGTCAAACAGCGGCGGACTGACAAGGAAGAAAACCCTTCCGAGGGTGCCAATGATCCTAGCAGGAAACAAATGTGATAGAGAAATGAAGTAAGTAACTTTATGTTTTGCTTATACTTCCTTACATAATAAGTCGCTAAAGCTAGAATTTAACATAATTCTGTATGAAATACAACCTCCTGATTAGGTCAGTCGTTATCAACAAACTGATTATTCAGTACTTAATTATTGTAATTATATATCCCGAACTATCAAGCGAATTCTTATTATACAAGAAACAAGAATCCAAGCGATGCGGTTCATAAAGTTATTGTTACAATGTTATTATGACATGACGATGACGTGCATCGTTTGGATTGTTGTTTCGATCATACAATATATTTCCTGTTTAATTTGTTACATGTTACATATCTATGAATATTTATCAGTAAAACTAATTTTCATTTACCTCGTACTACACATTTTCAAGAATGATGGAATTTAGTTTGAATTTTGTCATATATTTATTGCTGGCTGATAGTTTATTTATATAAACTTGCTTTGATTCTTTCACTCGTTATTTTGAATACTTCAGGTTTCCTGTTATTTTAATTATTTTACAAATGGTGTAAGCCCTAAAGCAACCAGCTGTAATCATACAGCTGTATCACAAATCAAATAAGTTACAGACATTATTTTCAAGAGTATTTGTGAATTTCTTTTTAATTTTAGAAATTAATATTGAATATTTTACTGATTGCGCTTTTACTTGATGAAAATTCATAATCCACTGAATAATAAAACGACTGTAGTTTTAAAGAAATTTTCACTTTAATTTGTTAACATAACAATTGCTTCGCCACACAGTGGCTTCTTCAGATGAGTGTATTACAACTCACAAGTTGTAATACACTCATCTGAAGAAGTCACTGTGTGACGAAACAATTGTTATGTTAACAAATTAAAGTGAAAATTTCTTTAAAACTACAGTCGTTTTATTATTCAGTGAATTAATATTGATACATCACTAATTCCTCTATAAATTTACGTTATGTTTTGTAACGTATAGAAACGTAATTTGATAGATCCATGAACATTTTTCCCCTAATTTACTATTAAGCGGTGTTATACTTTTGGTTCGTGTTATCTTCTAACAAATCTAAAATGATTTTTACAAAATCAAAGAACATTTAAAAAATAAAACGACACCTACAGCAATTATATATGGAGCGATTCACTACTAGTATTACTAGGTACTTAATCAATAGTAGTAGCCTTGTTTATATATCTATATACAGGGTGTCCCAGTGTGAGCGTACAAAAATTTACCAGGGGGTGGACCAGACCAAAATAAGAATAAAATTCTTATAAAAAAAATTTCTCTGATGCACGCCTAACGAGTTACAGGGTATTATTTTGGTTAAAAAAAAATTCCGCAAAAACCGTTTCGTAGATTTAGGTAATTTTTGGGTGACGTGTACATATATTAAGGGTCATTAAAACTACATAGTATTTGTTTAACTCTGACACCTGTGATGGTCTATAGGCCTACTCTTCCTTATGATTTTGTCTTCATAACTCTTGCATAGCCTACTGTTTCTTGAATTGGCTAAGTTTTCCTTAATCAGCTATCAATTCTGAACAAAAAAATTCACACAGCTCTGAAATTAACCATTTCGAGTAAATTGAGTGTAAAGTACGGACTACATTCCCTTATGCAGAAAAATACATGCAAAGGAAGTCATAAGGAAGAGTAGGCCTAGGCCACCAAAGGTCTCAGAGTTAAACAGACACAGACACCATGTTTTTTTTTCTAAAATAACACCCTGTAACTCGTTAGGCGTGCATCAGAGAAATCTTTTTTATAAGAATTTTATTCTTATTTTGGTCTGGTCCACACCCTGGTAAATTTGTGTACGCTCACACTGGGACACCCTGTATACAAGAGTAGTAGTTAACTTTTAAATCTTCTACTAAAATAAAAGTTAAGAGATGTTTTCCAGTTATTGTGCTTTTCAATTATTCGTTATGTCTAGTATTAGGAGCATGGATGCAATCAATTCTCTTTTCATGTTCTCTCTACTCAATACTCAATACTCAAGTTACTCAATATTTTGGGTCAGGGATTAATAGCATTACAATACAGAGATTCTCCATATGTTATTTGTGATAACTCAACAAAATCTGTTTAGGATCAATTCATCATTTGTCAGATGTTTTTATTAGTATACCTATCATTTATTTCTAGAATACTGAAATTAGATTCCAACATGTTCAACATAGCATTTATTTTAGATAGGTACGTTTTGATATACCGGGATATCAAAAATTATCTTGGTCAAGGGTGGTTGTGGAATGTAAAACGTGTGTCTTACTTTAAATTTGAAATAATTATGTCACTGTCACACTGACATCATCAATAACCTACAAATTTCATACCTATTTATTTCAGTTGTAAAACAATAATGAACTACAAATTATGAAATAACGGTTTTAGTAACAAGAAAAACTAAATTACAGTAATTGTTGGAAATGTCCCCCGTTTTGTTCGATGCACAAGTTGACGCGCCTCCTCATGCTGTGAAAAGCGTTTGCAGCATTTGTGGCGTTATGGTTGCACATTGCTGAACAATTCTTTGTTGCAGTTCTTGCAAATTATTTACCGGAGTTGCGAAAATCTTGTTTTTTAAGTAAGGAAATATAAAATAGTCCATAATTGTCAAACAAGGTGATCTCGGAGGAAACCCTACTTCTGTATGCAAACTTATCAGCCGGTCATCAAAAAACTCGCGGAGGAAAGCAATATTTTCTCGTGTAGTATGTGCTGTTGCACCGTCATGCTGGAAATAACCATACCGAAGTTCATCATCGTTTAACTGTTGCACAAATTCAGCCAAAAAGTTGTGTCTGTACCTTTCTGCGTTGACGGTGAAATCGAAAAAAATTGGCCCAATTATTCTTCCGCGAGAAACTGCCATCCAAACACCAATTTTTTGAGCATGTAGTGGCGATTCAGTAAAAACATGAGGGTTATCATTGCTCCACATTCGCATATTTTGAGAATTGATGTATCCCGAAAGGTGGAACCGCGCTTCGTCAGAAAAAAAAGTTAAGTCCAGAAAATCGTCATTCATTAAATTATTGACAAACCAATGGCAGTAAGCAAGGCGTCTGGGGTGGTCCGCGGGCAGAAGAGCTTGATGTGCTTGCATCTTATATGGATGCATGTTTAAGTCTTTTTTTAAAATCTTATGACATGTTTAGCCATAAGAAAGTCCAATTTCCTGAGAAAGACGTTTCAAAGGTTTTGCAGGCTCCTCTTCCATACGTTGACGAACGTCATTGACAACTTCTTCTGTACGAACTCTTGGTCTACCAGCACCTTTTTTATGAGTCACACAATCAGTTTCGCGAAACACAACACAATTTGTAAGGCACGCATAAAAATTGTCCGGTAATATTGCCACGTTTGGGAATAAGTGCTCTCGAAAATTGTCCAAACACAAACGTTGACTGTATTGCCAATTTCCATTAACTAGCGCACCCGTTCGAAAATAGGCTTCAATCATGAAAATTTTGTGCTGTGTGGTAAGAGGCATGATTCAAAAACTGGATTAGAAAATTTCAGCACAATGACTTGACAGATTCTGACACAACAAAACATATTCAAAAATTTAAAGTAAGACACACGTTTTACATTCCACAACCACCCTTGACCAAGATAATTTTTGATATCCCGGTACAAGTCCTCCTTAACAAACAGACGATTACAATACAGGGCTATTCACGTTATTCGACACGAAAGATTATGGCTAGATTGCTTGATTTAAAAAAAAAATTGTTTCTGGGATGGATAGGGGCTTATTGGCGGTACATTTTAAAATTATTTTCGTAATGTACAGGGTGTCCCAAAAAGACAAAACGTATCAAAGTTTTATATTTTAAATGGAACACCCTGTATTTTTCTGCGCGCACCTCCAAAATGAGTTTTTTTAAAATAACTTGGGTACGCCGCGTCCAAATTTCAAAAATAAAATATCATTTTGCAGGTAAAAGATAGACGAGTCAAATACGATTGAAAAATACAGGGGGTTCCATTTAAAAAATATATCTGCGTTTTAATTACAATGTCTGCAAGGTATTAATCAATTAACCTTTCATAAAACCTAACTAAAAAAGAAAACCAACAAGTGGCCTCACGATTCACTAAAAAATCCAAATTTCCACCTAACTGGAATATAAATATATAGCTAAATAAGATACTACTGATTAAATGTGTCTCAACAAGAATATAAATGCAATAATATATTGTTACGGAAGCTCACCTACCTTGCTAGTGAATCTGCCTGTTTTGTTAATTCATTTCTTATTGTTTATAAATTAATAAGTATTTGTAAAATCTTTAGGTTGACGTTTCTAATCTAGAATTTTCATTTAAGTCATAGAATCGTTCCATTAGGTTCCGGAATCCAAAAGGAAGCTCCTGAATATTCCAGAAGTTTGAAAAATATATAAATACTCGTGATTTCAAGAGGACGGGGAGTTTTTAATCGAAAGCGTGAGCGCGTTCAACCTAAACGTCAAACTAAGGAATTTGTGTTGACAGTTGTGAAAAAGAGTTGAAGTTTGTATCTAGTGACAATAAAGATTTGTGTTGTTTTGTCGAACAAGCTGGTTTAATCCGTTTGGAGGTTAGACAAACGTTACATTTGGTGTCAGAAGTGCGACGTTCCACGACGTGAAACGTTCGAGGATTAAAAAAAAAAAAAAAAAAAGATCAAATAGTAAGTGTATGCCAGTTACCAGATCGAAATCGATAAAAATGGAAGAGACCTTGACACAATTAATGGAAATGATGAAGGAGATAAAAAACGAAATGAAGAATAACCAAGAAGAACTGAAGAACAGTCAAGAAGAACTAAAGAACAGTCAAGATGAATTAAAAAACGAAATGAAGAATAACCAAGAAGAACTGAAGAACAGTCAAGAAGAACTGAAGAACAGCCAAGAAGAACTAAAGAACAGTTTAGAAGAAAGCAATAAAAAGTTAGAAGAGCTAATGAAAGAAAAATTCAAAGATTTTGAAGAAACTGTAGAGGAAGAAATAAATCAATTGAGGAATAGTATGCAAGACGAAGTCCAAATTGTAAAAGAAAGTGTGAGTACGCTGAGGTGTGAAGTCGAAGAGAGAGTCAACGAAATGCAGAAAGTCAACAGTACGTTGAAGTGTGAAGTCGAAGAGATGCAGAAAGAAGTCATCCGAAAATTCACACAGCTGTCCACGACAGGAGTTATTAAAGTTGAAAGTAATCCTGCATCTTCGAGGGTCAAGCCACCAACATTTGATGGAAAGGTACCATGGAGCACATACTTAAAGCAATTTGAGGCGGCTGCCATGGCAAATAACTGGTCCGAAGGTGAAAAGGCGATATCGTTAACTGTAGCTCTAAGAGGTGAGGCTATGGAAATCTTAAGAACGATGCCTGAGCAGAACAAAACCGATTATGAAATGCTGAAAAGTGCTCTCGAAATGAGGTATGGTGAAGCCCACATGCAACATGTTTACCAGGCTCAATTAAAGGGTAGAAGACAACGATTCGAAGAAAATATTCAGCAATATGAGGCCGACATAGCCCGGATGGTGAAGCTAGCTTACCCCACTGCCCCTGTAGAGTTCCAAGAGCAATTAGCTGTAAGTAGCTTCATAGATGGACTGCGAGACCCTGAAATCAGTCAGGCGTTGAGGTTAGCCAGAAACAAAACCATTTCCGAAGCTTTGGCGCAGGCGTTAGAAATTGAAGCTGCTCAACAAGCATCCAGACGGGGTCAAGGCAGAGCAAGGCTAATTAAATATCAGCCAGCCGACTATCGAAGTAATGACAAAAATGTGGAGGTATTGCTGAAAAATTTTCAAGATTTATTGAACAATTTCCAAACCGAACGGAATCATACCGACTCTGCTACATTTAGCAGACGTAGATCCATACGATGCTGGAATTGCGGGGACGAAGGGCATCTCAGGAATCGATGCCCTAAAAACACATCAGAACAGGACCAGGGAAACGCCAATTAGCCAGCTTTGAGGGGCGAAAGCTGGTGAGGTGCTACCAAGCCCCACCAACCATGAAGATCAAGGTTACCCGGCTGCACAACAACAGCAACAGCTTGGTAGTACCAGGGCGAATATGCGGCCGGGAATGCGAAATGGTCCTTGATACTGGCTCAAGTCACACCATAGTAAGGCCAGACATCGTAGCCCATTGTAGAATTCAGAAGCCAGACAGAAACTTCATTTTGGAAACAGCAAACGGGGAAGTCATACCAGTAAAAGGCCTCCATGTGGCAAACATCTGTTTAGGAACAAATACATTCCAACAAGACATCCTTGTAGCCGACATCACCGATGACGTCATTCTTGGTCTGAATATCATGACTGAGCATAATTTTATCCTGGATCTTCCTCAGAGACTACTAAAGACCAAAGGTGAAGAAATTTTAATGCATTATCCTGAAGTGAGAAATCTACCGATTAAAACCGTTAAAGCATTAGAAGACATTATTCTACCGGCGGCATCAGAAGTAACTATTGAGGCAATTTGTAACAGTTCGGCGGCTTTTGAAGAAACAGTAATTGTGGAACCAGAACCGGAGAGCAATCTTTTCAAAAGAGGAATTTTAATAGGAAAGACTCTAACACAAAAGAAGAACGACTCAGTGTTGGTGAGAATGTTAAATCTGAAAGACTACCCACAGGAAGTGAAGAAAGGAGAATCCTTGGGAGTTTGTCAGATAGTCGATGTGGTTTTCAAGAATGTAGAATCATCAACAGCACGCGGTGACTCTCGAATACTGCCGGAAATTCTGCAAAACCTTGTTAACCGATCCACGTTATCATTGCCATCGGAGGACGTTCATAAAGTAGAAGAATTATTAAGACAATACCAAGATGTATTCTCACTAACTGAGAACGATGTAGGAAGAACTGACCTAGTTCAACACCGCATAAATACCAGCGGCACCGCTCCAATTAAGCAAGCCCCACGAAGAATTCCATTGGCCAAACAAGAAGAAGTATCGAAATTGTTGAGCGAGATGCAACAACAGGGAGTCATTGAACCATCGCAAAGTCCATGGACCTCTCCAGTAGTTTTGGTGAGGAAGAAAGACGGTTCTACTAGATTTTGTGTTGACTACCGAAGATTAAATGATGTCACCAAGAAGGACAGTTATCCGTTGCCAAGAATAGACGACACTCTGGACACATTATCTGGATCTCAATGGTTTTCTACTTTAGACCTGAAAAGTGGCTACTGGCAAGTCCAACTTCATGCGGACGACAAAGAAAAGACAGCTTTTTCCATTGGGACAGGTTTGTGGCAATTCAACGTTATGCCGTTTGGGCTTTGTAACGCGCCAGCCACGTTTGAAAGACTGATGGAAACAATTCTCCGTGGAATGACGTGGAAAACCTGTCTAGTCTATCTTGACGATGTGATAATACTTGGCAAAAACTTTGAAGATCATTTAAAGAATGTACAGGAAGTCTTGCAAAAGTTAAGAGAAGCCCAACTGAAGCTAAGTCCCAAGAAATGCATGCTCTTCCAAAAAGAAGTCAGGTATTTAGGACACATTATTTCTGCAGATGGAGTCAAGACCGATCCGGAGAAAACTGAAACCATTTGGAAATGGCCAGTGCCGAGAGACAAACATGAGTTAAGGAGTTTTCTGGGACTTTGCACATACTATCGGAAGTTTGTGAAAAATTTTGCCGATATCGCCAAACCTCTGCATCGACTTACCGAAAATAGCCAACCATTTATGTGGACGCAACAGTGTCAGGAAGCTTTTCAGAAGCTTAAAGGCGCCCTGTGTTCTCCCCCGATCCTGTCATATCCAATTCCTGGAAAGAAGTTCATCGTAGACACTGACGCCAGCAATACTGGAATTGGAGGGGTACTATCGCAAGTAGAGGAAGGACAAGAGAAAGTGATTGCCTACTTTAGTAAAGTTCTTTCCAAGCAAGAGATGAACTACTGTGTGACTAGGAGAGAGTTACTTGCCATTGTCAAAACAGTGGAGCATTTTCACAAGTATCTCTATGGTCAGCCGTTCATTTTGAGAACCGACCATGCTTCATTGAAGTGGCTCCTGCAATTCAAGAACCCGGAAGGCCAAGTGGCAAGATGGCTTCAACGTTTGCAAGAGTACGACTTCAAAATTGAACACCGAAGAGGACAGAGCCATCGCAACGCTGACGCTTTATCCAGAAGGCCATGCCTTCCTGATTGTAGATATTGCTTGCGACAGGAAGCAAGGGAACAGGACGATTTTCATTGCCGAAGAATTAGCATCCAAGGCCCAGAACATTGGGATAGTAGAAGCCTTGCTAAAGAACAGAGTGAAGATCCAGAGTTTGGCTCAATTTTCCAATGGAAAATAAATAAAATGGATAGACCTGATTGGCAGGATATTTCCAATAAATCTCCATCTCTGAAAAGTTACTGGGCATTATGGGACTCCCTAGTTGTAGAAAATGGCCTACTAAAAAGAGTATGGGAGAGTCCGGACGGCAAAGAAAGGAACTACCAGACTGTATTACCTAGGACAAGAGTTCCAGAAGTTCTCCAAGCGGTTCATAGTGGCGTTGGTGGTGGACATTTTGGAATCAATAAGACTTTGAACAAGGTCAGAGAGCGATTCTACTGGCTTGGGAGTCGTTCCGATGTGGAAGAATGGTGCCGGCGTTGTGAAACCTGCGCCTCTAGTAAGGGACCAATGACTCGAAGTCGCGGCCAGATGAAGCAGTATAATGTCGGTGCTCCATTTGAAAGAATAGCTATTGACATAGCTGGCCCATTTCCTCGAAGTGACTCTGGCAATCGTTATATCTTGGTAGCTATGGACTACTTCAGCAAGTGGCCAGAAATATATCCTATACCTAATCAGGAAGCAGTCACCGTAGCAGAGGTCCTATTTGAAAACTGGATATGCCGTTATGGAGTTCCGAGGGAAATCCATTCTGACCAAGGACGGAACTTCGAATCTGAGGTATTTCAGAATGTTTGTCAACTACTAGGTATCTCGAAAACTAGAACAACACCTCTTCATCCACAATCAGATGGAATGGTCGAGAGATTCAATCGAACCATTGAAAATTTCCTGAAAACTGCCGTGAATGAAAAGCAGACCAACTGGGACACCTGCCTTCCTCCATTTCTCTTAGCCTATAGAGCGGCAGTTCACGAAACCACTGGTAAAACACCAGCCAGTGTGATTTTTGGCAACGAATTACGTCTACCGATAGACCTCATTGCAAATAGACCAGAACATCAGGAAAATATCAGTGACTATCTCCGCCACCTGAAAGATCGAATAAAGTTGGTACATGAGGAGGTACGAGAAAAGCTGAGAATAGAAAGTGACAGAATGAAGACCCGTTACGACTTACGTGCCAACAGTAGTGGGTTTCATGAAAATGATAAAGTTTGGCTGTACAACCCAAAGAGGACTAAGGGCAAATCACCTAAATTACAGAGATCTTGGGAAGGCCCTTATTCGATTGTGACCAGGTTAAACGATGTCGTGTATAGGATCCAAAGAAATCCTCAATCTAAAATGAAGATTGTTCACATAGATCGACTGACGCCTTATCAAGAACACCATGCGGACAATGGAGTAACCTGATCGAGACGATCAGTTCTGAGAGGGGAGCAGTGTTACGGAAGCTCACCTACCTTGCTAGTGAATCTGCCTGTTTTGTTAATTCATTTCTTATTGTTTATAAATTAATATTTGTAAAATCTTTAGGTTGACGTTTCTAATCTAGAATTTTCATTTAAGTCATAGAATCGTTCCATTAGGTTCCGGAATCCAAAAGGAAGCTCCTGAATATTCCAGAAGTTTGAAAAATATATAAATACTCGTGATTTCAAGAGGACGGGGAGTTTTTAATCGAAAGCGTGAGCGCGTTCAACCTAAACGTCAAACTAAGGAATTTGTGTTGACAGTTGTGAAAAAGAGTTGAAGTTTGTATCTAGTGACAATAAAGATTTGTGTTGTTTTGTCGAACAAGCTGGTTTAATCCGTTTGGAGGTTAGACAAACGTTACAATATTAATTATTGAATATTAAAAATGATGCTCGAAAATTAAGATAAAAAAGCACACAGAAAAAGTCTAGATTTTAATGTGTCTGTTCGATAGGTATATTGATTTTCTCCCATTCCATCCATTACAATTCAGCTGCCCTGCACTTAAAAAAAAAATCATTGATTCCGGTCAGTAAAGAAAACCTGCTCCACATTTAAGGAAGTTGTTCAGAAGCAATTCGCAAAGAAATCAATAAAATGTAGAAGCAACAGACGATTATGATGAAATTTGGACATACTGCTTAGAGGAATGCTGAAGAAGAATATGAATATCAATTTTTCGAAAAAAAATCGCCAATATGAAAGACTGTTTTTTAGTCTTGAAAATGTGTCGCAGTAGACCGTGTTTTACTTAGAAAAAATAATTTGTGGTAAAGAAGGATAGGGTTTCATCTGACCTGCATTTAAAAAAAAGAGTCATTCATACCGGCCTGTAAAAAAAAAGTTACGGGCCTGTTCCACATTTAAGCGAGACACTCTGTATAATAAAAATATGACAAGAAGCCTGTATATTTATATAATAAAACATCTTATTGTTCGGGTGCTTTAACCAAATTTGTAAAAATATACAGGAGACTCTATTTATAACGTTACGTATAAAATCCTATCTGACTGAAAAAATTTATATGTTTACAGTCATCCTGTCTAAAACATAATCAATAAATAAGGAAAACAATGAAAAAAATAGACAGGTAGGAGCGTTTCTTAAAATATGAATTTATGCAACCGTTTTACCGGTCACGTATGTGGTTTATCCATAGACTTAATAAGAGAAGACCTCGCACGGTTCATTCATAAATAACCTTTTGTTTTGTATCAATCATTGGCAATGTGTATGACAAAGAATACCGAGAGAAAGAACGGCAAAATTCCGACTCCGTGCAACGTTGCAAAAGTTTTGGGAGAACTTGCTTCCGACGCCAAATGCGTACTGTTTTTGGAAGGGTTGGGTATGATAATAAAACATCAAAAAAGGAATTTTAAGAAAATCAGTACTATACATTGCAACAGCAAAAGCTTGTGAGATTAGAAATTAAATTAGTATCGGAGTTTTAATGTAGGGAATATGAATTGAAACTTGAACACTTAAAATTCTGAATTAAGTAAAGGTGGTACACCTACTACATTACAAAAACTTATATATACAGTAGTGTAAAAAAGTATTTTTCAGTTTTTCAAAGATACCCAAACTCTGTATACAGGGTTCAATTACATTTAAAAGTGAAATATAATTTAAAATAAGAAAGATGTACATGGTGTTAGTTTTTAATTCAACTTTTTGTTTCAAGTTATTTGACTTACTGTTTTCAAAATAACTCTTTAAAAACCTGATAATGGTGATTTTCTCTTAGATTAGTATGAAGGATACCTTTAAAAATTACCTTGGTTACGCAACTGATTTTAATTATTGTGTGCAAACGTTGCATGTTGGCTTCATACTTACCAAACATTATAGGTTTTTTAATTTGTTATGCAGCAAAGTGCTGAATGATGCCTTAGCTTCTTGCTTGGATTCTTGTTTTGATCGTATTTAAGTATGTGTGTAGGTAACTCCAAAAACTAACACATCAGCCATATTTTAAAAAATAACAAAAGCAATTCCATAATATAATATAGTATATATATACTATATTCCGTAAAATGATAAGGAAGCCAGCCAGCACGCCCCTGAAAATCCGTAAATATGGCGTGACAAATATAGCGACCGAATAACCAAACAAAACTTGGCAAAATTTACCTGTGGAAAGACAGTTTTGAATATAAAGAATTCATTTTTTCATACACTTGACACTGACGCACCATTTTCTGAAGAATAGTAATAAAATCCTTACGAAAAACACTGAAAAATTCACAAAAGCAAAATTCCGACTTCCAGCAACACCGCACAAAAGAAATACTATAAAATACTACGATTCACGTGCATCAATGGACATGCGAATTGGAGTAGGGAGCAATGATGCATGCCTGTTCATTCCATTTTTGCGTTATGAAGTTAGTTTTTATCGCAACGTTTTTAACAAAATATGATTTATCTACTTAACTAGGAAACGGGAAAATATTTTTATGTAATATTTTAACCTTAACCCATAATTATGGTAGTTTAAATGTGAAAATATAAATTACACAATTGACAGTTTGGCAACAGTTTTTCGTACAATCATAAAGTAGACCTTGCAGTTGACCAGATAAAGAGTAAACAAGGGGATCTTTGATTGCTTTAAAATGTAAACAATTACATCTCCCTTGTCTTATAAATCTATGGGTTTATCCCTTACTTACAGTACACGAGGGTTGTAATTAGTTTAGTCTAGATGGGTAACTTGAGGTCTGGCTGTGGCTTAACATGAATAGCTTATGGAGTGAACTTCAGTGATCAGTTATTATGATCATATAGAACTAGAGTATACCAAATTTAAGATACCGGGAAATTGTTTGTTTGTAACAGGCAGGTTCAACATCGAATGTCCATGATTGCCTGAGTGTAACTTGTGGTTTTTGGGAATACCCAGAAAATATAATAAAAAGAGAAAAGAACATGCGACATTTGAACAAACCGCAATCTTTGCTGTGAATTTCACTGAAGAAAAAGATAAATTGTGTCTAAAATTATTTATCAATAACCATGATAGCGTTCGGTTCTTTATTTAAGATATTTTTCATGACATATACGAATGCTGTAAATTATTTATTCCATCTACACGGAGCAGTTTACATCAGGAGGTGTAAGCAAATAGGCACCATCAATTTGCAGTTGTTTGACAAATGGGTTGTTTACTTCAAAGTAGGTCTTGTAGTTGGTGAAACTACATGAAATATTGGGGACCGTACCGTAATAAAGTTAAGTAAGAATATCTCGTATACTTCGAAGATTACAGAGGATTTTATTTTAAATGAATTAAGATTTTAACGACTTCTATTAAGTACCTAAAGAAAACGTGAGTGAAGATATGTTCATGTACACTTTAATAATTTAGTAGTGTTTTATATAGTCTGTAACCATTTATTTGTGTGTGTAACTAAATTTTTAAAATAATAGTTAATAATAATCGAAAGTTTACCGATAAAAGTCCCGAACTTAACATACCCGATAAAATGTTAGGAATGGTGAAAAACACGCCGTAGTGCCCTCTGTGGGTCTTTGCTACTATCTGTCTGACAATTATTGTGAAATTGACAGACAGATAACGACCTGCTTTTCCGCAGCCGCCTTTAAAGCAGTGACCTCTATTGTCTTTGAGGAAGACAATCGTACTTATTTATTCCTAATTCCTATTTAATCCAAATTTTTTATAGTATATTTTTAACATTATTATTTATTGGCTTATTAACTGTTTAGGTAAATCTTTCTTTATATAGGAATTAAACCAAAAAGTTAAGTAAGAGATAAATTATTAATGAAATTATATTTATGGTTAATTAAAAATCATTATTTTTAATGTAATATAGATGCTTGTTTAATATTTCAGTATTTAAAAAATGTAGATAACATTATTAAAAATAAAAATGTATTATAGACAATGAGTTGAGGTTATATGAAGAAATGCCGTTGTAATTCAATGTTGGTCGGTGCATGTTTTACGCAAAGTAGTTGTTTGTGACATATTTTAAAAATAATAGAGTTATTGCTTTGCATATCTAGGATAATAGGTAACGAGGAAATATAAAACTTTATTGACCGATAATATTGGATACTTTCATATTAATAATTTATATCTTAGTTAACTTTTTAGCTTAATTCCTGTATAAAGAAAGATGTAAGCAGTTAAATAAGCCAATAAATAATATTGAAAATATACTATAAAAAACAATAGTTGATATTTAACAATAATCCGTAATAGCTCTAATTACTGGATTTACTAAATTACTGCTTGGACTTTTTGAACTCTATTTATACGCATTTTTAATATTGGTATTATGTAGTAAAGCATTGTGAATTTTTGAGTGGGTGCGTTAACATTTAACATTCTACTGAAAGGTCGAATAAAGTGGAATAGCCACCATCTGCCATGTTTCTGAACGGATTACGTTATATTAGAATATTCTGTTTGATTAAGTATAATATTGTGGAGTTGCGATAACCGTAAACTGTTTGAACTGTGCAAAATATAAACTACTGATGTTATTGTGCCCAAGAGAAATAACTAGGTGTACACTATAAACGAAAAATATTCAGGAAGCAACTGGCGCTCTCTCATGGAAGTATCTACCTTTTAAAATTCTCCTAAACATACCCTCCGTGTTTTGCATTTTAATTTAAGTTATATTTTACGCTGAAATAGGGAAAGCATCCGTTTAAAGTTATCTACATAGATATCCTGAATTTGTTCATCTGGTATAAACACAGATGAAAATTATATTTACCTATGTAAGGTATTAAAACCACCAACATTCTGTTTTTTGTAGAGACAGATACGAGTATTATAAAAAAAACAATGGAAGTGTTACGAGGATAGATTTCGCGATCTGAACACGAGAGGGTTCTCGAATTACGTTTTACACCTTATTGAGTTATTCTAATTAACATTACAATGCCAGACGATACCCTCCACAGCTACTATGTGATTCTATTGTGACCGTAAAATGTACCTAAATTGTTGCAAATATGTATCCAAACGAATTATAAAAATATTTTTCGGTGCAAAATACTAAATAGATTAATTCCTTCAAAATAGAAATGTCGTTGCTTCCGATTGTTGTAATTTTAAATTAAATATTGCTAATTGTGTAAAATGATATAGTTTGACCTACAAATTTAACGCAGCATATGTACCGCAAATGCACATGAAAATGTATGTAATTAATGTAATGCAGAATTCAGAATTTTGTTTGTTTGCTGTTGTGAATTCGGGCAAAACCCCGAAAAGCTCATTCGCCAGCACCACCACCAAATATGTGCCGGTTGCGAATTTATTCGTGACAGATGAGGAAATCGGCAAACCATGTGCGACAACCATATAGTAGTTTGTAGTGGCGAGATACAGTGAAATACACTGCAGTGCCCTCTTTGGGTCTTTGCTACTACCTGTCTGACAATTATTGTCTAATTGACAGACAGATAACGATCTGCAGAAAGCAGATGCCATTACAGCGACCTCTATTGTCTTTGAGGAAGACAATCCTACTTAATTATTGGAAGGAGATGCCGAAAACAACTACTCCACGGGCAATATGCCCCGACTGGCGTTGCATTACATCAACATCTCCATGGATGTCGCCACATCCTTCATCAAGACCAAATACCAGACAATGACCGGTTTCGATCTTGTTATGATCTCATCAGATTGCCATAGGTATCGGAATCGATGAATGATCTGGCGACATTGATTGCCTAAGGGGCATATGTGAATGTTTGTAGTGGCGAGATACAGTGAAATACACTGCAGTGCCCTCTTTGGGTCTTTGCTACTACCTGTCTGACAATTATTGTCTAATTGACATATGACGCCATACGGGGCATATTGCCCGTGGAGTAGTTGTTTTCGGCATCTCCTTCCAATAATTAAGTAGGATTGTCTTCCTCAAAGACAATAGAGGTCGCTGTAATGGCATCTGCTTTCTGCAGATCGTTATCTGACCTATATTGCCCGTGGAGTAGTTGTTTTCGGCATCTCCTTCCAATAACCATATAGTAGTATTATATATATGGCGACAACCGAGATATCGTCACTCAGATAAGGAATTGATAGTAGTGATGAGCAGGACAGAAGTGCCCTCTATTGGCATATGCTACTATCTGTCGGACAATATTGTCAATCGAGCTATGAGCGTCCCAAATTTTATTAGAAACAAAAAACGTAATGCCAATAAACTTATTTATTACTTAAAAGAAACGTCGGAAAGAACTACCTTGCTGGCAAAAGCTCAGACTAGCCTAGACTATTACACCCGCATAGAATTGGTTTTTGTGTAGTGGTGAGGCAGTGCTCGTTCTAAAATATCCTAGAGTAATTTAATACTAGTCGGGGTATTTGACTGCAGAGTAATTGTTTTCGACATTTCCTTTTAAGTAATAATTTCGGCTATGGGGATGACATATTTGCAAATCGTTATATGTGCTCTTTAAAAATATTGTCAACATTATTTATTTTATTAGTTTGAACACTTATGTATTTATCTTCTATGTATATATATTCCTAAATATGGCAAAGGTACTATTGTAAACAAATAAAATATGCTCAGCGCCAAGTCACATAACTGATATTCATCCGTATTTTAATCATTTTTATAAATTTACATAACAATTCATGCTTGGTATTAGAATTGAGTTCAACGACATAGCTCGTTATCATCTACTAAAAATCGGGTAAAATTCATAAGCTACAAAATTATTCATAATGCTGGCCTACACCCGATAATGTGGCAATGACATTTAAATGGTACTTCAACCAA
Source organism: Pogonocherus hispidulus (assembly GCA_963924545.1). NCBI lineage: Eukaryota > Metazoa > Arthropoda > Insecta > Coleoptera > Cerambycidae > Pogonocherus > Pogonocherus hispidulus. Next base: position 26,753,309 of record OZ004692.1, on the reverse strand, counting down.
TATTTTGTTATGTTATTACAAATGATTGTTTAGTTGCCATACATAAGTATATGTATTATTTGATATATAAATCAAAATTTCTTTGTGTACCTTTATTTAATTTTTAGCTACTAACAAATCAATCCTGATACCTCGGATTAAAGATATATCTGTGCTTATATGTAACTCGTTCAAATTTTGCAGTAATTTGATAATGTTTATAATAATTAACGTAATTAAAAATAATATTTTTTATGAATTATGAATTATGAATGTTTTTCAAATTATGCTTGAGTTTATAAAGTTTTGGTAATTCTAATTGAAATCAATAAAGTTGACTGACGAACAAACAGATGGTCTGGCTGTGGCTGTACCCCTTTCAACAATAAATAACTCGTACAAATTGAAGAGGAAGGAAAATTGTGGTTTCACAAAGTTTAGAAGGAAAGAGTAATTCAAGCAGCAGTTTATTATACTTTTCTTTGGAGAGTTACAAGCCTAATGGTTATTGGACAAGACAACTGAAAAATTAAAAGCATTAGTCATCGTGTAATCCCCTATTATGTCACAAAAAGTAAAACATCTTTAAAATTTTGTATATATTGTTCTTATTCGAAAACGTAAGGGGTTGCTTCTGCGTCTTTTGTGATTCCTAGCTTTGCCTAAATAAAATAAACTGTTAGACTGAAACTGTGTTCATTGTTTCTTATTAAGTATATAGATGTATTATCGGATCGGTGCACCTCTACTACCTCTACTGTTGCAATTATACATATCAATCAATTTGCAGATTATTTAATAAACACGTTAAAAATATACCGAGTGTGTCAAAATATGAGTAACATAAATTGAAAGGATGCAGTAATAAAATAAATTGAAATAGGCCTGTAAGGGATATTTGTAAAGCTTCTTTTGCAGTTTATGAAGGATTAAAAGTCCAAGAGAGTACGCACTCGACGTGCGTTTCGCCCACCAAGTTGAAATCGTCTGGAGATTATTAAAAATGAAGATGGCCAGTTTTAATCTGCTTCAGATGATGCCAACTTGGTTGGCGAAACACGCGTTGAGTGCAGTATAGTGTTTTGGTGTGGAAAACTACGTCAGTCATATCTTCACACCAAAGGTTCCAACCCCCTTCAATATTACCTACTTAACACTTTTCCTTCAAACTTTATAATGGACACATTTCTAAATAAAATTACTGTAGGTGTTATTATTGATTGAATTTTATGATTGTGTTTCAATAAAATTACACAAATTTAAAAATTTGTAATAAAAATTTTAAACGTTAAGAATGTTTTGAGTTTTGACACATCTGATTTAATTACAAGTTCAAATGCCTATGCAACCAAGGGGCGTGCTTCATTTGGGAATAAGTTGTCCTGGTACTTATTTTTCTATGATCGAAAGCCTTAACGTCTCTGTTTTCTATTTATAATAATATTAGTTGAACTAACTGCATATCTCCTCTTGGGTGATAAAATTTAATTTGATTAATAAAGATGGCACTAGACAAATAAGTCAAAATAGAAAAAATATAGGTTACCGATACCTTGTAATGCTATTGATCACACATGTCAAAAACCCTTCCCTTCATGCAATAAACATATTGTTTAATAAAACGGTATAGATGTTTGTAGTGGCGAGATACAGTGAAATACACTGCAGTGCCCTCTTTGGGTCTTTGCTACTACCTGTCTGACAATTATTGTCTAATTGACAGACAGATAACGATCTGTAGAAAGCAGATGCCATTACAGCGACCTCTATTGTCTTTGAGGAAGACAATCCTACTTAATTATTGGAAGGAGATGCGGAAAACAACATCCATGGAGATGTTGATGTAATGCAACGCCAGTCGGGGCATATTGCCCGTGGAGTAGTTGTTTTCCGCATCTCCATCCAATAAAACGGTATAGAGTTGTGGCATGGGACTCTAAATTTTGAATATTTGTAAAGGAACAAACCTAATATATTATCTGACAAAAAAATGCATTAATTATAATTATAAATAAGATAAGAGAATAATTATTATAAAAGTTCAAACTGATCACTTCCAAAAAATAAGCGATTTAGTGACAAATCTCCGATTTTTCGTGAAAATTACAAATTTAAACTATATTTTCACATAGAAGGCCATATAAAACACAAGAATTCACTAATGACAACCAACCAACGAGTCTTATGGCAATATATTTTAAACGTATTATTAATATTTTTAGTCTTATTAAGTTTAAATCATTATTTATTAATTATTTAGTCACATCGAAAGGATCACCGCCAACTATGTTTTATCCGCAGATATCCGCAGATGATTTTTGCTTTATTACTTTGGCCAAAGTACAGACTAAAAAAATAAACTGATAAGAAGATGTAGGTACATGTAGCTAGTAGTTAAATTACTTAAAGTTTATGAAAACTTACAAAAAATTATTTCATGTTAATACTTTCTCGATTTAAGGTTTAAAAGTGTGACATAAAATTCAAAGAAACTAATGTTTATAAGAATTAAGGTCCCTCCTTGTTTATTAAAAGAGTTGGAACCAAGCAAGTTATTTCTTATAACAAAAACTGATAGGTTGAATTTATTCCTATTTTCTATGATTTTTTTTAAGTTCGATATTATTTGATTTAAAAAATATATTTCTATGTTATCTGGCATTAAATTCGGACATAGGAGCTGAAACTAATTAAAATAGTTATCTAAGAAGAGAAAAAGAAAAAGAGTTAGCTTATATAATAAAAAAGAAAAATGTACATTTTTTCCTACTATAACCCACTGTGCACCGTTACCGTACCGATGTCACGTCGACCCGTGAGAGAGCGCGCTTACTGTTTTATTTCCACAAAGGGCACAATATAAAACTAATAGAGGTTTTATCATATTTATGTAGGAAGTAGGTATTACAGGTACGTAGGTATGACGTCAATTAAAACAATGTAAGCAGCATGTGCCTTTTTAGTTTCAGCTATGAATAGGTATGAAATTGAAGAAAGTGGGTATATGTAAATTTGAATGAGCTTTTTGAAAATAGATAATTTTACTCCTAATTACTTTTAATATGTTTTCATAATTATACATTTTCGGAAGGAAGAACTGCATTTACATTGTTGACTTTGTATCCTTCTGGAAACTACTTGTTTATTAAACATGATAGGTTTTGCTGAAAAATATGTATGCTGCGGTATACATACACTGACGACGAGCAAATACTGTGGAACATCTATGTCTGTAGTTGCGTTTTGCTGTAGGTTTTTCCATTGAGGACTATAATAGCAAAAACCTTTTTATTGTTTTATCTACTTACTTTTTGAATCTATTGCGAGGAAAACGAAACCTGATATCTTTCTACGGTTGATATTTAGGAAAGCTTGTACAGAGCAGTCCATTTTTGATGGGAATCCAGGGTATCTCGAAAACTACAAGATGCGCAACAAAACCGCTTGCACATCCTCGAGCTACTTTTTTTAGTTTGACTTAATGGTGAAATCAGATCGGGTCTACTTTGTTTAGGTTTTGAGATACAGGGCATTTCTCAAATTTTGCCATTTTCGTCAGTGCCCTGTAACTTTTTTATTTTCAGACCTACCAAAAAAGTTTAAAGAGGAAAGTTTTAGATATTTTTAAGTGGAATCCATTGGCGTAGCAAATTATTTTTTATTGCGTACCGTTTTTTAGATATAGACCAAACTTGTGTTTTTTTAAATGCAACACCCTGTATATTTCTGGTTAATTTGAAAGAACTTTCAATTCTGGTTACAGTAATATATATTATATAGAAGTTTATTTGAATTTAAGTCCCTTTATTAAACATTTTTATGGTTAAATGGAGGGAAACGCGTATTTCCATTGATTTATTTCCTTATAAACTATATTAAACTCTTGATTTAATTAAACACACTATTTTATATAAAGATTTAAATATTTCCGAATACTAGATAATAATTAATTATGGAAACATAAAAATGTCGAATATTTTTACAAATATTAATTATATATAACCGTATTTGGTTATATTACTATTAAGATATTAAGTATAACATTAAACAGAAGTTCAATGTAGTTTGTAAGGAAATAAATCAATGGAAATACGCGTTTCCCCCCCCCCCCCCATTTAACCATAAAAATGTTTAATAAAGGTACTTAAATTCAAATAAACCCCTATTTATTATATGTATATTACTGTAACCAGAATTGAAAGTTCTTTCGAATTAACTAGAAATATACAGGGTGTTGCATTTAAAAAAACACAAGTTTGGTCTGTATCTAAAAAACGGGACGCAATAAAAAAAAATTTGCTACGCCAATGGATTCCACTTAAAAATATCTGCAACTTTCCCCTTTAAACTTTTTTTGTAGGTCTGAAAATAAAAAAGTTACGGGGCCCTGACGAAAAAGGCAAAATTTCAGAAATGCCCTGTATCTCAAAACCTAAACAAAGTAGACCCGATCTGATTTCACCATTAAGTCAAACTGGAAAAAGTAGCTCGAGGATGTGCAAGCGGTTTTGTTATGCATCTTGTAGTTTCCGAGATACCCTGGATTCCCATCAAAAATGGACTGCTCTGTACTTGCTATGACAAATACAGGGTGTCCACCTAGTGCGCGTAAGTCCAATATCTGGGTTAATAAAAGAGATAACTTAATTTTTTTTTCTACAGGGTTGTCTAATATCCCGAGCTGCACAAAATGAAAATATATTTACATATTCAGGGCGTTCAGTTTTTCCTGGACAGGTACCAACTTCGTTTTTCTAAATGGAAATATATATTTTTTATTGCTTTTTCGAACTAAACCCTTGATTTTAGTAGGACTTTCATCAGCCTTCTCTATACCTAACTTAAACTGTTTTTGAAATATTGACTGGTGAATATTGACACTTTTGCAACTTTGACACCCTGTAAAATCTAAACGGTTTGAGATCAAGCAAAACGGTTTGCACATTCCTATCTTAACTTTTTATAAGCTATCGTTTGATACTAATTTCAAATTTATCCAAGAATTAAAAATTTTCAAAATTTTCGGAAAATTTTTAATTCCTAACTTTCATTTTTAACTTTGACACCCTGTAAAATCTAAACGGTTTGATATCAAGCAAAACGGTTTGCACATTCCTATCTTAACTTTTTATAAGCTATCGTTTGATACTAATTTCAAATTTATCCAAGAATTAAAAATTTTCAAAATTTTCGGAAAATTTTTAATTCCTGGATACATTTGAAATTAGTATCAAACGATAGCTTATAAAAAGTTAAGATAGGAATGTGCAAACCGTTTTGCTTGATCTCAAACCGTTTAGATTTTACAGGGTGTCAAAGTTGCAAAAATGTCAATATTCACCCGTCAATATTTCAAAAACAGTTTAAGTTAGGTATAGGGAAGGCTGATGAAAGTCCTACTAAAATCAAGGGTTTAGTTCGAAAAAGCAATAAAAAATATATATTTCCATTTAGAAAAACGAAGTTGGTACCTGTCCAGGAAAAACTGAACACCCTGAATATGTAAATATATTTTCATTTTGTGCAGCTCGGGATATTAGACAACCCTGTAGAAAAAAAAATTAAGTTATCTCTTTTATTAACCCAGATATTGGACTTACGCGCACTAGGTGGACACCTTGTATATAAAATGTTAGATAACTTCAAGAATTTATCAGTATTGGAAATGTGAAAATGTAATTGTAGACAACTTAAATTATAATAATAATAATAATAATATCTCCCTTTGGGCTTTGGATTAGCCCAAAAGTCTGAGACTTGTGAGGGAGAGGGGGCGGTATATTATTATTTCGCGGCCCGCATTTGCGCCTCAGGAACGACTTACGTTGGTTGGCCCTAACCACCATTCAGTGCTGGAATGAAGGGAAACCTGGAAAACCTCATTAGTTAGGGGCTATTAGGGATTATTAGTTAAGGGTTATTATTATTATAATACTGCCATTTGGATGTCTTTTCGAGTATTTTATATCTATCGAGAATTATTTGTCTAATATATAAATAGATTTTATGAATATATTTCTCTTGTAAGTTCAACAGGTTAGGGGTAAAGTACCTATCGCAATTTTTTCATTAAAAGAGACGTAGTAATCTATGTTTTGTGATAAGTGTACATATCTATAACTAATCATACTGAGTAATATGAATATTTTAAAAAAGGTGTCGATAAATACTTAATTTGATAATGCACATTTGGTACAGGATTATGTCAAGTCACGCGAACGAACTCTATTTTCGTAATTTTAATTAAAAGATAACGTTTTATGTAATTATAGTAATTCATTAGACAAATACGCCTCTCAAAAACTGTTGCACACAAAATGTATCCACTAGCAATGTGCCCCCTTCCTCAATTATAGCTTTATTCATAGCTCTATAAAAAAGTGGTGGTGGGACTGTAAATGGGACTAAGTGGGGTACATTTTAAAATTAGTAGTACCTATACCGGGTGTTCCTAAAAAGTATGGCGCGCAAGTGCGTATTTTTTTTAAATGCAACAGCCCGTATTTTGGGTGATGTCCTTGATCCTATTTTATTTTTGTTTTAAAATGCTGCGTTCTCAAGTTATACATTTTTTCATAAAAAACTAACTAAAAACCAAAAAATCACAACCATCTACAAGACTTAGTTTTATAAATATTGTACAAATGTTCTTTTAAATGCGTTTTTCATGAAAACGCCTGAAAGAAAAGGTAGACTTATTAGGTAGACTTATTTAGAAAGGTATCAAAATGAAGGTAAATAAACACTCTTTCCAACCTATCATAAAATACAAGGTGTGCCATTAAAAAAATAAGAGAAAAATGAATCTGAATAATGCCAATATTTGAACAAAAATTTTGGGCGCTCTGCGTACAAAATAATGAACTCTAATAATTACTCCTTTAATAACAAGGACCTAACTGAAGCTTCACCTAAATTTTTATGAAAAATTATCTAGGGGTTGAAGAACTATTTCAATTTTACTGGAGGACTGAAAACGACTGAACTTGAGAACCCAGCATTTTAAAACAAAAAAAAAAAAATAGGATCAAGTACACCACCCAAAGAGCGTTCATTTACGATAAAAAATACAGGGTGTTGCATTTAAAAAAAATACGCACTAGCCCGCCATACATTTTAGGAACATCCAGTATAGGTGCTACTAATTTTAAAATGTACCCTACTGTTGAGTTTTCAATAATTGGGTCCATTATACTTTAATTTTAATTTTAATTGTCTTAGTTTTAAATAATATTAGTAAACCTAGATTAATAATACATGCCTGTTTACCTGAATAGTCTTTTTCAAATTTTTTGTTTTACTTGCGCGCTCAGCAATGAAATGGTTTTTGCGGCCACCTACCTCGAAAACGATGGATTTGAGAAAAACAATTGGGATATATACGCGTGCCCGCATAGACGAATTCGACCGCTGTTTAATTGTGCCTTGATATAACTTGTAACCTGTAACTTGTGCCTAATTGTAACTTCTTAACATTGTTATAAAACATTACTCGCTACTAAAATCACACTCTGATTTAGTACCTACTGCATTATTGATTATTGTGTCGAGCTTTCGATTGTGTACATAAGTGCCATCCCACGTACCGCTGACAACAGGAGCAGGGCCCTCTCCAGAACAACAGGCTGGAAGCGTCTTCTCCACGGAACTAAAAAGGTGAGTCGCATAATAATCGCCATTTCATTGTTTCCTATCGGTATTTAATTTAGTTATTTGGGAAAGTTACATACAATCCAACTAATACTCTCCAGGCTGCTATTGAAACTGATTATTTCATCGGTTAGCCAACACCTACTTAGTCCATTTACATTCCCCCCCATCACTTTTTATAGAGCTACGAATATCACTATATAAATGAGGAAGGGGCCATTAAATGGACACCCTACATATCTTATGTATATGTCATAGATATGATATAATAAGACAATAAGATTTTCAATGGTTCAGATAAGACTGCGGATGAAAAATCCCGGTAGGTACTTCGTCCGGACCCACGTACATTTTGGTTTAAATTTTGATAAATACTTGAAAACATCAGTTTCCGTTAACGGGTGCACTTGAAATGCATTAGTTAAATAATCATGTTGGGGAGAATAAACATAATTATTTTCATCCGTATGAGGAATATATTATGTATATTTATATTTAAAGTATGTTGCGAAAGTTTCTGTAATAGCGTTACCATGCGACAAATCATGGAATGTTACGTTGGAATGCCATATTGCTGAATAGAGAGGACTTGTGTTTTGTCTTGTTTCCTACATATGACGTACATGTAAATGTCTCTGATATGACTGAATTTTTTGGTTCCATTTTTTTAAAGACCTCTAATATAATTTATATGAGCAGAACTAATATCTCTTTTTATTTTATTTTTAGCATTTTAAAAATATCATAAGATTAATTGTTTCGAGATCAATTATAATATCTCAGAAAAACAAGGAGGATAACTATTTTTACCTTTTTTATACGTTGTAAACTACGTCATAAAAATAATTACACGTTGCATTTAAATCACTAAAATGATTAAGGACTCACCACTCAATATGTATCATTGCAATGTAAAGAGACAAAAGATCAGCTTTGTTAAAATTGCAGTTTCTCTGTTTTAATGGATTGCAACAGATATCCCAAGAGAATGAGGATGTCTGTCTTCCTGAACTATTTGCATAAGTGCGGTTCTTCAACACCACATTTTAGATTGCTGAAAACTAAGTCCAGCATGCGCCCATTAAAATTATTAATGTTGTTAAACTGGAGAAAGCTGTGGAAATTAATGAGCTCGTCTGAAGAAGTAACTTTTGATGCATTGCTAACAACGTTAAGCTCTGGCACATCAGACCTAGCAAGGCAGCATCAGAATTATGTAAAAAGAGCGCTATTAGACCCTCGACGAATAATAGATATTTTTCACAATATGTACTAGGTGGAATGTAGTTTAATACAATGTACCACAATACATTGTAATAGTAACAGTATTAACAATCAATATAACTTTCATGGGTACAAAAAAGTAATTTCTATTGACAAACGATAGTTATCGACAACAATGATCTATAGGCAAGTGCAGTCACCTATGTATGGATCGGGTACTCAATATTTAGCAAATGATAACATCTGCCGGAGGATCTGGGCAAGTTCTCGTCCTCTAAACTAATCAGTTTCATCAAGAGACTGGAACTGTTGGGTGAAATGTGTCAGCGAGGTCCACCAACCAAATGGTCCAGAACATCTCATGTATTTCCTGGCAAATCTATACAGAGTGCTTCAAATTCGATGCAATACATGGGGATCTCGGAAACGGTAAGAGATGCGAAGTCGGTTAAATGGAGGCAAAGTTGCGTATTCAAGGGGGGCAACATAATGGTGAAAAGAAATCAAGGTTAACTTGATTAATTTTCGAAATATTTGGAAAAAACCGAATATTTTGATTTTTGTTTTTATTTTTTTGCGGGCTTATTCGATGAGGTATTCAAAAATAAAGAGCACATTTCAATAGCAACTTTTTGCCTTTTATCGAATGGTGTTAGCCAATTTTCCGTAAAACGTTTCGTTTCCCAGAAACCAACATCAACTTAATTTTTTTAAATACGGACCTGGATTTTTTTTTCAATTTTTTGGAAGCATTTTTGTAACTTGATAGAATGCCACCATAAAAGGAACCAGATTTAAACGTTGTGATTTAAAATTTTTTAATATCTAGAATTAACAAAAGTTGACTACTATATAATAATAAAAGCACTGACTACTCTCTTTGGAAAGCTACAAAGTTATTAAAAAGACCAATAATTCAGAATGCTCCAGTCAGAAATACAGATGGTAGCTGGGCTAGGAATAATATGCAAAAAGCAAATAGGTTTGCAGAACATCTTGAAAATACATTTAAGCCAAACCCAGGAGAAGAACTATCAGAGTTGGAAATACCTGCTCAGCAAGAAATAAACATCACACCAACTTCCCCTAAAGAAGTAGCAAAAGAGATAAAAGAAAACATCGATCCCAAGAAAGCACCAGGCTTTGATCTAATCACTGGAGAGGTATTAAAACAACTTCCAAAGAAAGCTATAATCAAACTAACGCATCTCATTAATGCTTCATTTAGATTAAGGTATGTTCCTAAAATGTGGAAAGTTGCAGAAGTCATTATGACACCCAAACCAGGGAAAAACCCCCATGAAGTTTCGTCTTATAGGCCGATATCCCTGCTACCTGTAATATCAAAATTGTTCGAAAAAATTCTACTGAAAAGATTGAAACCAATCATGGATGAGGGTAACTTAATCCCAACTCACCAATTTGGATTCAGAGAAAGCCACTCCACCCTAGATCAAGTACACAGAATTACTGACGTAATAGAAAAGTCGCTAGAAAACAAAGAAGTCTGTTCAGCGATATTCCTTGATGTTGCGCAGGCTTTTGATAAAGTGTGGCATGATGGGTTAAAATATAAACTAAATAAGTTACTTCCATATAAATACTCAGAATTATTGGAATCATATATCTCAGATAGACTCTTCAGAGTCAAACAAGATGAAGCACACACTGAACTAAAAGAAATCAAAGCAGGAGTACCACAAGGAAGCGTCCTAGGCCCTATCTTATACCTGATCTACACCAGTGATATACCACAGTTAGAGCAAAACACAATAGCCACGTTTGCAGATGATACTGCCATTCTTGCGACAGGAAAGGGCTATGAAGAAGCTGCAAACAAACTGCAAATATCAGTTAACCAAATCAATAACTGGACCAGAAGATGGCGTATCAAGCTGAATGAAACCAAATCAGTGTAGATTAATTTCACAAATAAAAGAGAACAACAAATACCTATTAACATGAACAATGCCCAGATTCCATATGCAAACTCAGCAAAATATCTAGGCATCACATTAGACGCAAGACTTCGCTGGAAAGTCCATGTTAAAAAGAAAAGAGAAGAGCTAGACATCAGATATAAGAAAATGTACTGGCTACTTGGTAGACAGTCCTGCCTATCAACTTACAACAAAATACTGTTGTATAAACAAATTCTCAAGCCAGTATGGACCTATGGAATACAGCTCTGGGGCTGTGCCAGTAAGAGCAACATATTAATTATTCAAAGGTTTCAGAACAAAGTACTGCGGAACATCGTCAAAGCGCCTTGGTACATCAGAAACAGCGACCTTCATCGAGATCTTCAGATGGACACTGTAGAGCAGACAATTAATAAATTTGCATGGACTCATGAACAACGACTCCATCAACATGTGAACATCGAGGCCATCCAGCTCCTCGACAACACTAACATAGTAAGAAGGCTCAAGAGGGTTAAGCCCTTTGAGTTAGTGAAGTCATTATGTCAGTATAAAAACACAGCATTGTGCGGTTAGTGTTACACGTTAGTGTTAGTGTAATTAAGTTACCAGACTCTAAGGTACACTAGTGAGTAAGACCTTAGCTCTAAAATTTTCAACTTTAGTTAAATTAGGATAGAACGAAATTATTCATTGATCTCCCTTTGATCAGATTGTAATAGCAGCAAAATAACCTTCAAGGGGTATTTTCTATATAAAAAAAAAAAACAAAAGTTGAAACAAAATACTAATGATGCATTTTTCTTAGACAAAATGTTTAAATCTGGTTCCTTTTATGGTGGCATTCTATCAAGTTATAAAAATGCTTCCAAAAAATTAAAAAAAAATTTCAGGTCCGTATTTAAAAAAAATAAGTTGACGTTGGTTTCCGGGAAACGAAACGTTTTGTGGAAAATTCGGTAACACCATTCGATAAAGGGTAAAAAGTTGCTATAGAAAAGTGCTCTTTATTTTTTAATACCTCATCAAATAGGGCCGCAAAAAAATAAAAACGAAAATCGAAATTTTTCCAAATATTTCGAAAACTAATCAAGTTAGCCTTGATTTTTTTTTCACCATTATGTTGCCCCTCTGAATACGCAACTTTGCCTCCATTTAACCGACTTCGCATCTTTTACCGTTTCCGAGATCCCCATGTATTTGTAACAGGCCGGTCGTTGTACTCTACAGGCTTCGCGGAACTTACTTAATTATTCAGTTATCTCGAAAGGGAGTCTAAAGTTTTACTACTGAATCGATTTATCTATCGCGGGGTTCGAGATATGCTGTGATTGACGAATAAAAAGAGTATTGACTTACCGTGGGTTATCTTATCCTGAATCTCGATGTAGGGACGTATTCCTGGGACACTTCTTATGTGCTAACACTGAGAGGGTAGTTGGGCGGATTTGCACGAAAACACAGCACTTTTAGGCAAGGGTTTTTAATAACAAATAAATAGAATTTAGAAACGTAAACAAAATAGAAATGCGAACTACTGAAATGATATTTGACCTAAGAAAACGACTGAATACAATACTAATGAACTCTAAACTGAATGACTCTATATAAAACAACTAACGGCGTCTACTTCGAGCCCGAGAAACGTACTTTACCCTGCCTGGGTGGTGTACCCTCTTACTATGGGGAGAAGCCCCAAATAAATACAAACAACAACCTATTCCGAAGTAGTATCGTGGGAGACTGCCTTTTCTTCAGTCGAAACTTCCCAAGTAAAGTTTCTTTGCTATAAAATTTGAATAAACTAATCCCATTGGTTGTTAAAGTACGTTTCTTATCTCTGTCTAGTACCGCGAACCATGACCTGTTTCTGTCACGGTGGCCAATCAAAATATTATTTCCTAGCTAGTGACCTAAAACCCTTAGATATTATCCTCGTCTCAAAGTGAGATGGGGTTACGACTTACTCTACTGTTATTATTCCTGGAAAAACCCCATAAAAAAACCAGGAGGACCTATGCCTTTGCACTATTGTCTATATGAACATACAAAAGATCTTACTTCGAAGAACTTCCAAGTACCACCATAATTCATTACAATTTACTGGCTTTAATTAGTTACGCCCAATTGGCGCTTTGTGTCCTCAACATTGTTCCGTGTCCAGGGATGCACGGAATTAGACATCCATAAAATGTTTCACTAACTTTGTTAGGCCCGAACAATTATCAATACTATTTATGACCCAAAATGACATCTTTGCTACAGAACCAGAGATGGTTTTACAAAATCTATCTATTTGAGCCAGATGTTACTTTCTAAAGATATTTACTCTACTTGACGTTTACCCTGTGTGCTTTTGTTACATCTTGCATCGAATTTGAAGCACCCTGTATAGGAACTTCCATTCTTATTAGTCAAGTGCTTCTATTTCAAATTTACTCATACCTTAAACAAGTGACTACTCACTCGTATATAACGTACTTCATGGAAAATATAGGCACAATTAGTTAATGATGAACGATGGTAGTCACCAAATTGCATATTTGTGTAAGAAAGTACACTTGGTGCCTTTGTGGTAGAAAACTATATAAAAATTAAAGAGTACTATAATCATTTACGTCAAAAGAAATAGGTATAAAACACAATAATTGTGTTTAAACTAATTATCTCATCTGTATAGAAATTATATACAGAGCCACAAATAAAAATTTGTTCAATTTTGGATGGTAAGTAAAGTATGTGTATTAGAACAGAAAAAAAGAAGGGTGCATGGGTGCGAAACTAGATATCAATATCTATGGGTGGGAGACGTCACACCTGACACTTCACATGGATACGATATAGCGTGCAATGCTGGAGTGACAGAGGTGTGGCTTTCATCTGTATTTCACCGTAAATAACGAATTAGGAGTTATTTTTCGAGTATTATGTTATTTATCTATTATGTATATACTAATTTCTTCAGTCTTTGTTTTTAAATTGATCGAATTTTTATTTGGGCCTCTGAATACCTACGATTAGTTAGCTTTTGTAATGACATAAAAATTTTGTATAAACTATAAAAACGCATGTAAAACCAGTGTATAACCAATACATGCATATATACCAGAGGATAATTTCAAGATACTTGTATTCAAACATCATATTTCATTGTATAAATTACTTTTACACAAAATATACTTTTTCTTTTCAGTAGGCAACAAAATGCTAAAATTTGCATCTCAAAAATGGAAACACATAGCAGCTTGCGGTTCATCTCATAGTTTTTTTACTTTCTAAAATTTGAGGGAAGTATACTTTCCTATTTTTCATAGTTTAAACGAAAATCGAATTTTATTCGCCCTGTATATATTACTTATGTGCCAAAAAATTATAACATTTTATTGTAAACTTACTTTTACTGCATAGGTACTTATTTTATCAATTTTGAATATGATATTTAAGTTATGAAAATCATAATATGGGCTATTCTAGATCTAAACATTGATAAGTTAGTTGTAATTTAGTAATAAAATAAGCCAACATAAATAAAAAAATAATTGTTCTTCTAAATCATTATTTGAAAAAAATAACTCAATTACTGAAAACAATGTACATATAAACTGCCTTACAAATAACTAACTTGTGCAATTGTCAAATAATGTGAAACGCAATGTTTTCTCCCTGGCCGTACCAATTCAGTACATTTAGAAACATAAAACAAAAAGCTTTCATTGTGTTCCATACATTCATCACAACTTTGTTGAAACGCCCAAAGTATATATAAAGGTGTCTTTATGCACGCGATTCCAAACTGTTTCTCAGAGAAAAGCCGGAGTGTCGCGTGACTTGGAAGCCGGTCACGTGCAAGTGTATAGACAAACAGTATCAATAAGGCCCTCTACTAAAACATTCTGACATGGTAACATGTCATCTTGAGTGACATCTCTTTTATTTGTCTTCACTCTCTGAACAGTTGATGCACAGAATAGAAATGATTAAATTCAGTATTGGAGGAAGAGGAAAACAACTGACGGGAATACAAAGGAGTATTTTAAAATCAAATATTGAAGTGGGATATACACAACTACGTAGTAGGCTTATACAGTGCTTTCGGAAAGTAGTGGAAAAATCGTTATTTTATAAATAGGTACCAAATATTTTTTATAATAAAAAATCGGTCGGACCTATCGATTTTCTTTTATTTTTGCCCTTATTTTACATGTATTTAATTTTTTACAGGGTGACTCGATGAAGGTAAGTTGATATCAGATACAGAATAGTAACATTTATCTACTAAATATTGTTTCAATTTAATTTTAAACAAACGTTCACTTGATACACGCTTTATATCATCAGGCAAATGATTAAATATTCTCATATTTCCATTCATTCCAAACATTATCTTCCTTTTTATTTTATCAATATTTATTTTTATAATTACATTATTACACGCTAACTTTGTGTAAGAAGCAAACATTTTATAGTCAAAGTTATAGAATAGCAATATGTAGGTAGGTACCTACAGGGTGTCCACCTAGTGCGCGTAAGTCCAATATCTGGGTTAATAAAAGAGATAACTTAATTTTTTTTCTACAGGGTTGTCTAATATCCCGAGCTGCACAAAATGAAAATATATTTACATATTCAGGGTGTTCAGTTTTTCCTGGACAGGTACCAACTTCATTTTTTATGGCATTATCGAATTCTACGTAAAAAATTAGTGGGACTTTGTGCTTAACACTGCTATTGAAATATTGATAGTTTTCGAGATATTTGACTTTTAATTTTTTTTTCTTATGTTTCGTCACTTCTAATAGTTGACATAATTATGGTTGTATGACAGCTAGAAATTATTTTTTTTTCAGAAACTGTAGAGTGAAGATGGCTCTTTCGAAAAACGTATCAAAAGTTGACCTGCGATATACAGGGGGCAACAGAAATCGTGCCAAACCTGATGGTTTAAAATTTAAAAAATCTCGACTTTTTCAAATGGAACACCCTGTGTTTTATGATTTCATTAGATGCCTTTCTGTAGACTCTACAATTTTATAATAGCTTTCCCTATACCTAAGTTGCGTAGTTTTTGCAAAAAACCCACTTTTATGAAAAATACCCGATTTGCGCACGTTCCTTTCTAGGGAAAAACGCAGTGAGCGTTTGTCACGCAATAAAATTTGTGACAATCAGTTTACATGTCATTTCTTCTTTTACTGAATATTCACGTACGAGTTTAGAGTAAGTACTAAGCGTGCATACAATGAACTATTCAAAAGAAGAATTAGTGAAAATGGTTTATACCTTAGGAGAAGCTCATGGAAATTGTTTGCTAGCAGCACGTATTTACAAAGCAAATAATCCAGATTTACAGAGATTTCCACGTGCTGACTGTTTTGAAAATGTGAAAGAAAGATTTGAAAGAACAGCAAATGCGAATTATGAGAAAACAACCAGGAGACATGACGGTAACAATGACGATATTCAGTTTAATGTTGTGGCGTCTGCTGTTGAAAATCCAAATATTAGTGTCAGGAAAATCAGTAATAATCTTGGAGTTTCCAAAAGCTTGACAAACAAGATACTGAAGAAGAATAATTTTCATCCGTATCATATTGAAAACCATCAAGCACTGTTACCTCAAGATCACCTAAACCGCCTGCAATTTTGCCACTGGGCATTGGATAAAATTCAGGAAAGTCTAAACTTTTTTATGAATGTCTTGTTTACTGACGAATCAACATTTTCAAACACATGCTTACCCAATCGTCGCAACTTTCATCACTACGCTGACAATAATCCAAGATTATTGAGGGTACTAGATAATCAGCATCGTTTCAAAGTGAACGTGTGGGCTGGAATTTGTGGAGAACATATTGTTGGACCGTACTTTTTTGAAGGCAATTTAAATGCCAATGTGTATTTGCATTTTTTGCAAAACGAACTTCCCCTTCTACAGCTACAGAATATGCCCGCTGATTATTTGGTTCAACAATGGTTTCAGCATGATGGTGCCCCTCCACATTCCACTTTGGCGGTACTGTGATTATTTTATTGTTGTAGTACTTTTCCTATTATCTATTCATATTTCAGATTAGAGAACACCTAAACCACGTATATCCAAATAAGTGGTTAGGTCGTGGTGGTCCAGTTCCTTGGCCTGCACGTTCGCCTGATTTAAATATTCTGGACGTTTTCTTGCGGGGTTATATCAAGGAGCGAGTATACGAAGTACCACCAACGGATATGCAAGACTTGAAAGAAAAGATCCAAAATGAGTTTCTAACCATAACGCCCGAAATGTTAAGAAATGTTCACATTCATTTTCGTCGTAGATTAATGCTTTGTGTTGAAAACAACGGTGGACATTTTGAGCATTTACTTTAGGTTAGCTTGCTTGTATGAGTATTGCGTATTCTTTTTTCAATACTCTATGTATATTCATCCATTTCACTAAATTTCACTAATAATTTTTCTAACTACGGTAACACCGTTTGGTTTTCAATATGATACGTATGAAACTTCTTCTTCAATATCTTATTTGTCGAGCTTTTGAAAACTCCAAGATTTCTACTGATTTTCTGATACTAATATTTTTGGATTTTCAACAGCAGAAACCACAACATTAAACTAAATATTATCGTTGTTACTCCAATGTCTCCTGGTAGTTTTCTCATAATTCCCATTTGCTGTTCTTTCAAATCTTTCTTTCACATTTTCAAAACAGTCAGCACGTGGGAATCTCTATAAATACGTGCTGCTAGCAAATAATTCCCATGAACTTCTTCTAAAGCATACGCCAGTTTTGCTAATTCTTAATTACATGTAGAGCTTTTATGATTTTTTACTTTTATTTACAAATAAATGGTAACTTTCCATAAAGACTTGTTTATTAAACTGAAATTATCTAAATTTTTCAGTTATTTTTATTTTAAGAAGTGTAAACTAATACATTTTATAAAAATAAATAGCCTTACAATATTTTTTCCGTCAAAGGAGTGCGCAAATCGGGTATTTTTCATAAAAGTGGGTTTTTTGCAAAAACTACGCAACTTAGGTATGGGGAAAGCTATTATAAAATTGTAGAGTCTACAGAAAGGCATCTAATGAAATCATAAAACACAGGGTGTTCCATTTGAAAAAGTCGAGATTTTTTAAATTTTAAACCATCAGGTTTGGCACGATTTCTGTTGCCCCCTGTATATCGCAGGTCAACTTTTGATACGTTTTTCGAAAGAGCCATCTTCACTCTACAGTTTCTGAAAAAAAATAATTTCTAGCTGTCATACAACCATAATTATGTCAACTATTAGAAGTGACGAAACATAAGAAAAAAAAATTAAAAGTCAAATATCTCGAAAACTATCAATATTTCAATAGCAGTGTTAAGCACAAAGTCCCACTAATTTTTTACGTAGAATTCGATAATGCCATAAAAAATATAGGTTTCCATTTAAAAAAATGAAGTTGGTACCTGTCCAGGAAAAACTGAACACCCTGAATATGTAAATATATTTTCATTTTGTGCAGCTCGGGATATTAGACAACCCTGTTGAAAAAAAAAATTAAGTTATCTCTTTTATTAACCCAGATATTGGACTTACGCGCACTAGGTGGACACCCTGTATATGCAATAAAATCTTCTACTTATTCCATTTAGTTCAGTATTAAGAATTTTAAATATATCCCTCACTCTATAATAACCGCAAACAATAAAATGATGTAATGATACTTGGAGGTGAAAAGACAATACAGATCATTATGTATTATTACTTCAGGAAATATATATGATTAATAATAGAAAAAATATTGTAAATTGGTGGTACTTTCGAGCTTAAAATAATACAAAATGACGTGACTACATGAATTGCATGTGCATTTGTAACGCACCAAACAAAAAATATATCAGCGTAATGATAATTACATTGTATAAAAAGGGCATTAATTATAGATTTTCCAAACGACATTTAAATACCTAACACGAATGGGGACATAATAATAAAAAAACGCTATTATTAATAATTATTCAAGGTAAGGTACATAATAATAATTACATACATAATTACCTACAATTCTATCTCTAATAATGCTCTTTATTTCTAAAAGGGATAATAAATTCAATGAAATAGCATGTGTTGTACTTATATAAACGATATAAATAATTATAATAATGTAACGGTTTATATTTTCTTTTATTGAAAGAACTGACGTGATCAAATATTTTTAGTAGTTATTTTTATAGGTAATTCCTTAGTAGATATTTTTTGATTAATTTTAGTAATTTATGTAATTATTTTTAATATTCTTCTTAATATTACCATGAGTACAAAAGCGTGTATGTAATTAGCATATACACAGGGTGTCCGTTTATCGACTCCAAGCATGGGGATCTCCCTTACTATAAGAGATACAAGGTCGCATACTCGTTATTTTTAGTTTTTAAATTATAGTAAAAAAAATTCAAATTCTGATTTTGGTTTTAAATTTTTTATGCTTAGCCGATAAAACGAAGAGTAGGTATTTAATTAAGGTATTGTGAAGGCACTTTTCTATAAGGAATCTAAATATGTCATGTATTTTCCAAGACGTTCTAGATAGAAAAATTACAACACATCAACTTTGTTTTCATTTAGCATCAAGAAGCAGTTTAATAAAGAAACTTTTGACAGTTCAATTACATTTCGCTACTTGACGCATAATTTATTTGAGTTTGGTACAGACGCATAATTTATTTGTGTTTGATGTACATTTGATGTCATTAAAAACAAACAAACAAACTCATTAATAACAAACAAAATCGATTGCGCCGAACTGCTGTATAAACTTTCATTTATTTACAGTACCTATCTTTTTGGATAGTCTCCATTTTTCGGTTTTGTATTTTGTATTGTATAACTGTATTTATAAGGAAAAATGTTTTTAAATATTTTATGTACATGTTATGTTTTTCCTGGTCTATAATTGGGTAACTACCTGTAGAATAGTGTAGGTAAAATAAATAAATAAATAAATAAATAAATAAATAAATAAATAAATAAATAAATAAATAAATAAATAAATAAATAAATAAATAAATAAATAAATAAATAAATAAATAAATAAATAAATAAATAAATAAATATTTAATGCCAAACAGCTGTTTTGACCTATTTGCTGGTTATTACATAAGCGGTAGGAAGAGCGTCCGCCATTCAGAATGGAAAAGTGTAATACAGGTAAAATGTTAACATAAGTTGAAATTTTATATGGGTGAACGCTATCCTTTTACAATTTCATGCAGCAGGAAAGCCTCGTGTGTAAGACTGTCTCAGGTTATATACCCAAACCATATTTCCTGGAATATATCAAATAAGAATAAGTTCCCGAGGGTACCTTTTACTCATACTATGTATACAGGGTCCGCTATTAGTGAGGGGACGGAGCATAGCTTCTACATTTGAAGAGATATAGAAATGAAATTTCCACGTAGAGGGTGGTGAAATAAACATATTTTTAAAGGGATTACCTTTATTTTCCTTGCATATTTGGTTAGCCCTATCGAAATGCAAGAAAATGATATAACGCTTAGGTTTTCACCAGTAGTTTTCGCTGTAGAAGCTCTATTGTCCAAAAATATGTTGTAATTTGAGAGACTGAAGACACCCTGTATGTTGAAATCGTAACCATTTTTCTACAGTAACTAAAAATTATTGCCCTTTAGTTTCCGAGAGAAATATAATATTTGCCAAGTTTCCATGCGCTGTATAGGGTGATCGTACATTGCGTATACAAGGTTTGCTCGATAATATTTAATGGAGCGCCCCATGTTCAATAGCGGGTATGAAAAGTAGGTTTCCAACAATATATTATATAAGGTTATTTCCAACAGATTTCCTGTAATAAATTTCTAAAATGCAAATTTACAAATTTTACCGATTTTACGTTTCACATACGATTAATCACATCCTTTCAATTCTTCCGGTAAACCTACTAACCCCAAATATTACATTAAATTTCATAAAATGATTTAAAAATATTTATTATAATGAGAAATAAATTATACTCGTATCTATGTTACAAAACGTTACTTGCATAGCTGCTACAATTACTACCTCAATGTTTGCTACACTACATAAAAATAGTTGGTGATAAAAAAAACGAATGTCATGCGTCACTGGCAGTAAATGTCAAATTTTCAGACGTAAGTATATATTTACAAGCAACTTTTTTCACATTCTCCAAGGATCAAAACCATATTCATCAACTCATTTTGAAGCAAATTACTCATTTTTAAAGCAAATTTAACAAATAATCTTGTAAATATACCCGTCTTAAAATTTGACATTTACTGTCAATGACGTATGACACTGTTTTTTTTAGCGAAACTAGAGGACAATAATCTTTAGTTACAGTAGAAAAAGGTTACGATTTCATATACACACCGGGTGTCTACAGGCTCTTAAAGTTGGACGTTAAAGCCTCTACACCGAAAACTACTGATGAAAACCAAACGTTGTCATTTTCTTGTGTTTTGTATGGAAAAAAAGTTTATTTCACCACCTTGTACATGGTTATCGCTAGAAAGCGAAAATAATTTTAAAATATGCCCCCTTCGGGACCCCCTTCGGTACCCCCTCTGTACCAAATTTAATTTCGATATATCTTCAAATGTAGATGCTATGCTCCGTCCCCACACTAATGGCGGAATCATACACAGAACCGTATACCTAATAGATGAAAACGGATGTCTGTACTTTGGTGTTAGGGATAATTGACAGATGTGGTGATAATGCACACACTTTTATCTATATATGGGGTCATCATAAAGTAAGGGGTATACTTTAAAGTCTTACATAATTTTAAGAAATCAAGCTAGTAGCAAAAAGTAAATGGAATCTAGTTAATTCAATAATTGGATTTTATTGTATCCATGGAAAACAAAGAGTTGTCCTGTCAACTGCTGATACAAGTGTCAAATGTAATCATTGCGATTTAAAGAATTGTTCTCAAAATAAAACTCACGTAAACGTAAATTGAAACGATTTAAACTTTAATAGCATGGATCTACAAACAAGAATTGGTTTAGTAAAAAATTTGGTCTTTAGAACACTACCCACAATGCTGGAAGAATTAAAAGACTATTAGGGAGCAAATTGCTGCAATTCAAATAGAAATGCTGAATAATAGTGTGTACAATTTGGAGGAACGGTTGGTGATTGTACAGCAGCAAAATGGACGACAGATCGAACATTTGCGTTGGACATAAGAAATCCCATTGTTTATGCAACCGAATTTCTTTCACATCCTGTTATTAACTTAATTTGTTAAAAATACATTATAATAAGCTGAAATATATCCCTTACTTTATGATAACCTTGTACATATTATTGAAATAAGTATTTTAATTTATAATATTCAAATTTTTTGTTTTCCATTAGAAATATTTTGTTTCATTTGTGCCACATGGCTAAAAAATACCTTGTCCTCCTTTATATCTAAGAAGGGTAGGGGGTGGCCAAACAGGATTTTTGGAAGAGGAGGACAACATCTGAAGCTCTTCCTCTGAATTAGGTAGCGTACTTTCGTACTAGCGTTAGTATACGCATTCCTGTAATAATAAGGGAGTCATATAAAAAATATTGAGGGTGTCTATTAAATGAAGATTCTTAAAATAATTTATTTTTCTCCCTACAACATTCTTCTCGGGAGTATAATTATTTTTATCATATCTTCTTTACTACACCTCAAACTAGATGTTGACGAGAATCTTTCTTAATGCGTTTAGAGACAGTTTTTGCTCTCTCAAGTACTCCCAAAATTTTATTCAGGTATCATTTAGTTCTGCAAGCAATTCAAACAGATAGCTTTACTTTTGTGTATTCAAAATACATTCAGAAGATATTAGATAAATAATTTTATTGCTTATGTTGTTGGATTGTCTTGTGCTAGAATATACAAAGAAGGGGACAGCCTTTGTACGAACCAAATTTGCATGGCAGTAAAGGATGAATTGCGAAGCGAATTGTATACCGTTACGTCCTCTAATAAAATGTTCCAGATGCAACAGAGATTCCAAATGAAGCTTGAAATAAAGGCATCAGACGCGTGTGGAAATAAAACTCTCAACATCACTTAATGTAGAGAGAACTAAATTAACTTTGCAATTATTTAATTCTACGAGGAAAGTAAACTTTCCAACATACATAACAGTAAAACATTATATGTTGGTTCCTTGTATCTTTAATTTAATTTAAGATACTCCTTGTATCTTTAATTTAATTTGAGTAGAAAATACTTATTCTAACATATAAGTCATCTGGTAGTAGTTGTTCCAGATTCCAAAAATCATTACTACTATGACAGTAGTCTGAGTCAGGTGAGGTGGCTATCGCTTTTGCCCCCATCATTAATTTGTTCCTCACAATTATTTGCTACCCTTCTATGATTTGCTGAAGTAATTCAATGCAGGCAGGCGCATATTTAAACTTGGAGGCGTTGTTGTTTCCGATATTCCTATTCAAGTTAAATTTGCATTTATTTGAAGTAGATACCGAAAGCAACTACTCCATGGGCAATATGCCCCGACTGGCGTTTCATTACATCGGCATCTCCATAGGAGTCGCCACATCGTTCATCGAGACGAAATACCAGACACTGACCGGTTTCGCGTTTATTTTGCGCTATAGAGCGCCATAGGTAGTGGACTCGATGAACGATGTTGGGACGTGATTTGCATGTTTACAGAAATTAAAAAATAAATTTATATATATATATATATATATATATATATATATATATATATATATATATATATACAGGGTCCTGCACCAGAGCTCCCTTCTTTTGTAGCTCATGAACTGGTGCCTTTATAAATTTCGTTCAAATTTGACTGCAAACTATTCGTAGAGAGGCACATTTTGAAAATATTTTCAAATATACAGGGTGCTCTAAAAACATGTACCATACTAAAGTTATGTTTTTTTAAATGGAACACACTATATATTTTTGCATTTTTGGATTCTACATTTGGATTTGGATTCTCAAATTTGGTGTCAGTTTGTGTTATATTCCCTATAGCAAAACTTAGCCGTTTCGAAGATATTCGACATTTTATAGAAAAAATTACATTTGTTACAACTATTTCAAAGTTACATATCTTATACAATTGAACATCGATTATTTTAATTTTTATATGTCAGATAGTTTAGGCATTAGTCTTTCTGAAAATAGCTAACAGAAGTCTGTAATACATACAGAGTGTTTAATATTTACTGAGCAACACGTCAATTTTGAAACGTGCAAAACTATTTTTTTTCAAATGGCACACCCAGTATATTATTCTACAGTTGAAAGTACCATTCAATTCTGAATTGAATGATATAGCATAGTCCTATATCTATCTCTTAAGGTGCTCAAGATATAATCAATTTTATAATAAAGTGCTCGAAAATTTAAGTTACCCCGTTTCTAAGTGGTCTTCGAATAAAATAAAACAACTAGAAACTTTTTAAATTTATTGTCAGTTGCTTTGACTATAATTATGGCTATGATTAAACACAAAATGTAAAAAATTATCAACAATCATCAAAAACATCAATATTAAATAATTATTCACAGTCTACAATCTTATAATAAATTTTCAAAAACTTTGACGGTAAATTCTATTCGCTAGGAGACAGTTGTTTCGTTCAGACTCACCTAATATAAAAATTATGTCAGCTAGCTCTTCTTTACTATACTTCATTATAAAAATAAATTTAAACAACTAACTAAACTAAGTAACTAACTATAACAACTAAACTAACAACAAAATTATTGAAATAAGTATAAATATTTGTAATTAACTTAAATTGTCGACACCAAGTTTGATAGCAAACAAATTAGACAAGTTGTTTTGTTGTCTTTACTAGGTGACCCGATTTATTTTAAAGCATAATTTGATGTACAAAATTAGACTTCTTCTTATAGGGTTACGTAACAATTAAATCTGTGAACAATTATTTAACATCGATGTAATTTTTTACATTTTGTGCTTAATCATAGCCATAATAAGACTCAAAGCAACTGACAATAAATTTAAAAAGTTTCTAGTTGTTTTATTTTATTCGAAGACCGTTTAGAAACGGGGTAACTTAAATTTTCGAGCACTTTATTATAAAATTGATTATATCTTGAGCACCTTAAGAGATAGGTATAGGACAATGCTATATCATTCAATTCAGAATTGAATGGTACTGTAGAATAATATACTGGGTGTGCCATTTGAAAAAAATTAGTTTTGCACGTTTCAAAATTGACGTGTTGCTCAGTAAATATTAAACACTCTGTATGTATTACAGACTTCTGTTAGCAATTTTCAGAAAGACTAATGCCTAAACTATCTGACATATAAAAATTAAAATAATCGATGTTCAATTGTATAAGATATGTATAAAATGTCGAATATCTTCGAAACGGCTAAGTTTTGCTATAGGGAATATAACACAAACTGACACCAAATTTGCATGCAGAATCCAAAAATGCAAAAATATATAGTGTGTTCCATTTAAAAAATATAACTTTAGTATGGTACATGTTTTTTAGAGCACCCTGTATATTTGAAAATATTTTCAAAATGTGCTTCTCTATGAACAGTTTGCAGTCAGATTTGAACGAAATTTACAAAGGCAGTAAGGCCAGTTCATGAGCTACAAAAGAAGGGAGCTCTGGTGCAGGACCCTGTATATATATATATATATATATATATTTATTTATGTATACAGGGTGTTCCACGTAGACCTTCAATTAGTCGTTTCTAGAATACTTCGCGTACTCAAATTCTGAAAATTTGTATGCGGGGGTTTCTCGCAATTTTCTACGATTAAAAATTGATCGATCGAGTTGAATCGCGTTGAGGTCCGATTTCCGGATTCACCGGAAGTTGATGTCAATTCGCTTATTTCAAATAAAATATGGTATTTTTTATTCTGTTTTTGGATTCCACGTCAATTTTTCCAGGTAAGATTCCTAAGCATACCCTATCCTTATTATTAATCATTTTTGAGATATTTCGATTTTTTCAAAAATTGATCAAAAAACATAGTTGCATTTATCCCGTTCTATCTCTTTCAGTTTGTAACCTAAACACTTGAAATTTTAACCCAGTAACACTGAAATGTATCGACATATTTGAACACAGGACACAGGGTGTTCAAAAAGGGCCGACCAACTGTAATAAATTCAAAACCCAATAGCTCACTTATTGTAAATTGAACACCCTGTGTTTTATAATGCTAACCTATGTACTTTTTATTGTCCTTCGACTGGTATTAACCTTCGATTCCCTGTACATAAATTCCACCGATTTGAAGATATTTGGACATTACAGCAGTTTTGAAGATCACGTTCTTAGTTTTACTACTACAGAACTTCCACTGGGAAGACCATACGCAAGAGGCGGATTAGGTGGTTCAATCCCCCCGGCATTCCGGAAAAGGTAGAAAAACACTGCCTAAATATCTATCGATTCCATGTAAAAATGTAAATGTTATATTTGTACTTTTGTCATTCTTTCTGGAAGAAAATTTCTAGCTGTAGATTTGTGTGATTTTTACACCTATACCTACTTCGTAATGTAACATTTTCGACTAGGAGAGTCGTTCAAATATAACATGATTACTTTATGTTTGGCTGGTATAGTTTATTTATACTGAAAGCATGTTTTACACGTATTTCAGTACGCTTCATGTTTATTTTACAACAATTTCTGATAGTTTGTAGCACTGGTTTAATGCGCAATGCAATTCATGCAGCAGTTGGAAACTAATTTGAATTATTCTTGTTGGAACACAATCTTTAGTTCACATAATGACCAGTAGAAGCGCTAGAAGCGTTGTTTTATTTTGTGGGTTTCGGTTTTCCACGAGTTAACCTTAAAAAATGCCAGGTAATAGATAATAAAAAGAAATAAGTTGGAACATTTACTCTAATGTTTTCTTTGGAATTCATGGATTTATAAGAATGTTTAATTCTCAGTTGTAACCCAACTGAAATTGTAAAACTTAACGATTTTTAAAGTGACTTATTATTACCGCCTAGTTTTCGTTTCTAGCCATAGGTCCCCCTAGGTAAGACCCGTATCTACGCCCCTGTGCTAAAATTACTTATTACTTCTATTACAATTATGAAACAAACAAAACTAAAACAATGAAGCATCTTTCAGATACTTACAGAATTTTTTCCGCAAAATGCCTATTTTTACCCACTGTGCGGCGCGGCAATTGTGTGCCGCAATTTACTGAAATAAATTAAACCTCTGCACTTAAAAATATTGCCCATGACGACACACTTCCCGTTCTAAGAGAAGTAGACATCAACTCGCTTATTTTAAATGGAATGTACTATTTTTTATTTCATTTTTGGATTCTACGTCAAAATGAAAAGGTAAGTTTCATAATAATACCTTATCCCCAAACTTAATCATTTTTGAGATATTACAACTTTTTCAAAAATTTTGGAAAAAACATACTTACGCTTAATCGGTTCTGTCTCTTCTAGTTTTTTATCTAGAGGGCTAAAATTTTAGACGAGAAATACTAAAAGGTATCCAAATATCTGTAGTGTGCGAAAGTTGATGGAAGTTACACAGGGCGTCGAAAAAACACCGACCAATTGTTTCAAATTGAAAGTTCAATAACTCGCTTATTTTAAATGCAACACCCTATTTTTTATATTGCTAATAGATGCAGCTTTTAATTCTCTTTCGATTGGTATTAGCATTCCCTATACCTATTCCACAAATTTGAAGATAGGCATTTGGACATTATTGCTGCAACGAAAATTATCCAACAGTTAGTTGCAGGTTGGCTGTGAAACAAAAAATTTAAATTTGACTTAGCGTCCTTACTTATTTAGCAAAGTTGCTGTCATTGCTGTAAAGTGAGTTTGCCGATTTAGTTGTGATATTTTTAATAATAATGACATACTCCAGTTACACAAACAAAGACTTTTTAGTCGTTTATGGGGAGTGTAATCGAATGGTTAGTAGAACATGTCGTGTGTTGGCAGACAGATATCCAGATAAACACAGACCAACTACAGACATGGTCAGAAGACTATTAAAGAATTGTTCCGAGAATGGAATCTTTCGTCCAAAAATTGATAAAAGTAAACTATCAGTGGACGACGAAGAAAATGAGATAAATGCATTGGCATTTTTCACCGCTTATCCACAGGCGTCAATTAGAGACTGTAAGATAAATTTATATCTATCAATAGGAACTATTCACAGAATTCTGAAGAAGCATAAATGGAAACCATTTTCTTTTATCATAATCTGGAGTGCCGTAGGGGTCTATCTTGGGTCCATTATTTTTTAATATCTTTATTAACGACATTGTGTACAACTTGAATATTCCTTGTCTCTTGTATGCGGATGACCTTAAGCTGTACTCTAGGATCAATAATGTTCATGATTGCATGGCTCTACAATCAGCAATTAATAAAATATTACTGTGATGTAAAGCGAACAAACTTAAATGTTAGTAAGTGTTTTATAATGACATACTCCTTAAAACAGTCCTCTATGTCTATAGTGTACGGTTATACTTTGGGCAATTCACCTCTATCAAGATGCAGTAATTTTCGAGACCTCGGTATCACCTTCGACAGTAAATTGTCGTTTTCAGTACACATTCATAATATTGTCAGTGATGCGTTTAAAACTTTAGGATTTATACTACGTAATTCCCATGATTTTAACAATATTGACACGCTTAAACTTCTGTAAACATTGGATCCAAACTGGAATACGGATCAGTTGCTTGGAATCCTTTTTACAGTATTCATATTGATAGCTTAGAGAAGATCCAGATACGTTTTCTCAAATTCCTTTCTTTCAAAGTAGATGGTGTCTACCCCGTCATAGGGACACCGGATCAAGAACTTCTTGATAGATTTCCAGTTATCACCCTCGAAAGCCGCAGAGTCACTGCAGACTTAATTTTTGTATACAAAGTAATACACGGTAGTAATAACTGCTCTGAAATACTTAATAAGTTAAACTTTTATATTCCTAGAGTGAACTCCAGACAGAATGCCCTGTTTTCTCTGCCTTTTGCCAGGACTAATCTTCAAAAACATTCTCCTTTATTAAGAATGTGCAGAAATTGCAATAGGACTAGTAACAGTATTGACATATTTAACTGCAGTATAATGGCATCAATAAAGAGACTGAATTTTTCCCTTATTTTGAATGAAAATCGATTTTAGATTTTATCTCATTAACATGTTCTTAATGTTTTGTTTCTTGTAACTTACTTAGTTGTTGTTTGTCTTTTTTATTGTTTTCTCTCTTTTTTGTGACCTTCTCAGTCGTTCTTTGTTGCATAAATTTTGTATTTATAAATTTGTTGTAGTTATTATTGTATATTTGTTGCATGTATTGCATTTTGTACTTGTATTTTGTATGTATTTTGTAAGTCCTACCCTGTAAATGCCAACAACTACAAAACAAAACATGGTGGACAGAGTATTGGGTGCTTTTAATTCACTTGAAGAGCAATATATTTCTCGAGCCACTGGTACCAACATTATTAAAAGGGTCGCGAAATGCATGGAAGTAAATGGCACCAATTTTGAACATTTGTTATAAGTTGTTCGTGACGATTGATCTTATAAACATAATTTTTCTTGTGCAATTTCTATTCGTCTGAGTCTGAGTATTCACAAGAAACCATTCGTAGGGACTACAACAAGTCAGGCTGCGACCATTAGATTATAAATTATGTATCTATCACATTAAAAGAAAATGTTATCCATTTATGCTTCTTCAAAATCCTGTGAATAATTATTTTCGACAGTTATAAATTTATTTTGCAATCTAATTGATGCATATGGATGAGCATTGAGACATTCCTTGCTTATAACAATTACTTAATAATGAGATGCTCTGTATGTGTCTATCTGGATATATATTTCTCCAAACATACGACATGTTCTGCTAACCATTGGATTACGATCCCCGTAAATGACGAAAATGATAAGGAAGTTATTTAAAAAAAGATCACCATTTATATAATATTATTTTTTATTCTTAATGTTGTTGTTACCATTATGTAAATGCTGAATATTGCAGATATTTATAATAAATGCATATTGCATTACTTGTGTCAAATTATTTCAAAAAGAAGGTACAATTTGAGTTCTGTCAAGTTCATTTTTAATGGTTTAATAAGTAATATTAAAATAATGTTAATTCAGAACCAATACCAAATTAAAGATTAAATAAAATATTGAAACTTATAGTTAAACCTAATTAAAAAACGCACGCAAAATACTAAATTGTACTTATTTAAAAATTCCACATGACTATCTAAATAGTGGCAATAACGTTTGATAAAAATTTCTTCATATTTCATGTTTTTCCCCAGCCAACCTGCAGCTAACCACCGGACTATTTTCGTTACAGCAATAATGTCGAAATATCTTCATGCGGCATGTTATTATTGTACAGGGTGGGCCGTATAAGAGTGCGAATCCCCTTATCTCAGAAACTATGTGAGATAGAAAAAAAAGTTTTATATAAATGTTGTTTGCGTTAAAGATGTCGGTATTTTTTTAATATAGTTATATTTGTAGCTCTTCAATATACAGGGTGATGAACTAAACTTATCTTTTTTTAAATGGAACACCCTGTATATTATTACATTTTTGAAAAGCTCTTCAAAAGACTTGTTCAACGATATATAATATGATGGGTCTGTAGCCTACCGTTTCGGAGCTATTGACTGTTATCTTCAGGAAAAGGTTATTTATAGCGAGCTAGAAAAGTTACTGATTGAGGTGATAAGCTGTAATTTGGGCCAAGAAATTCTAATTTGGTCTATTTTATGAAACTTCTGTCTAATACTAAAATAAAAAAAATTGCAACAGTGATGCCAAGTTTCATGAAATTTAATTTTTCATGATTTCTTTAAATGGAACACCCTGTATTTTATTACATTTCCTGAAAGTCCTTGCAAAGACGAGTTTATTGATATATAATATCAGGGGTCTACGACACACTTATAACTTATTTTTTTATAACTTATATTGCCATCTCTTTTAAATTTGATACAAATATTTAGAATCGTATGAATATCTGGCAGTTATCTTAAATGATATTTTCTTACATAATCTCTCAATGTTAAAGCTGGACTTTTGTGATTAAATATATAACATTCTATTAAGCCTACTTTTTCTTGCAGAGAATACATTACATACAAACATGCATAACTTATGTGTCAATTCCTGAAGAGAAACACAGATTAATCCAAAACGGTGTGTCGTAGACCCATGATATTATATATCAATAAACTTGTCTTTACAAGGACTTTCAGGAAATGTAATAAAATACAGGGTGTTCCATTTAAAAAAATCATAAAAAATTAAATTTCACGAAACTTGGCATCACTGTTGCAATTTTTTTTATTTTAGTATTAGACAGAAGTTTCATAAAATAGACCAAATTAGAATTTCTTGGCCCAAATTACAGCTTATCACCTCAATCAGTAACTTTTCTAGCTCGCTATAAATATTAACCTTTTCCTGAAGATAACAGTCAATAGCTCCGAAACGGTGGGCTACAGACCCATCATATTATATATCGTTGAACAAGTCTTTTGAAGAGCTTTTCAAAAATGTAATAATATACAGGGTGTTCCATTTAAAAAAGATAAGTTTAGTTCATCACCCTGTATATTGAAGAGCTACAAATATAACTATATTAAAAAAATACCGACATCTTTAACGCAAACAACATTTATATAAAACTTTTTTTTCTATCTCAGATAGTTTCTGAGATAAGGGGATACGCACTCTTATACGGCCCACCCTGTACACACCCTGTATGTTTTTCTTGTTCTGATAGCGCATTAAAGAAATATTTTCCTGGATATCACATTTGCTGATGTTCAATTCTGCAATTTGTTAGTAATAACAAGCTAAAATTAAACAAAGTGTTTATATAAGTTCGCGGCAGTGCCTGGTGTTTTAGTTTTGCACCCAATGTTTTATATTCGCATTTCATTTAATATTGAATTTAATTCAACCGAATACAATGATATTCCCGCGACTTTTATGTGTTTTTATTGAAATTTTATTTTCACAGTGATCGATCAAACATTCAATTCAGATTTTATGTCAGTGAAATAGTTGATAATTCTGACCCTGTAAATGGAAAAGGTTTTATAATGAAAAATATTATGGTGTCACTCATTATTTTCAGTGACAGAAATGAAGCTTCATCGTTTTCACCACTCCAACTCCGCATATTCGGGAAATTAATACACCTATTAAGGTAAAACTGGATTCGTGCGTAAAAAAGGTTAAATTCGCTGATGGTAAATTTATGCAGACACACTTATCCGCATTTATCATTTGGAGTTTAATATTAAACATTTAAAGGGACAAGCATTTGTGCAAATGAATTTATCTTTTAAAAAATATCCAAAGAAACTGACGGATTCGTAGAAACAGAAAGGAAATATGACAGCTGGTAGCTTAGGTTTGCCCATCCGAAGGCTCGTATGGTAGTACAATTTTCACATGATATTTAATTTACCCTCATAATAATATGCTGCATAATGGATAGGTATATTACATGCAAATATCATTGCCTCAACATTGTGTGACCTAGTCGTAACTTAAATCACCAACTTGGTGGCATAAATATTTAATTGGTGATTTTGGAGTAACCTCAATTCATTGTTGAGATGTTTCAGTTAAAGCAGGTAGAGTACAGTTCTTCTTTAAGACTAAAACTTCCTTTCGTTACAAAATTTGGTGCTACACTAGTTTAAAAAATTCACCCGATGCGCTTCATATTAATTGCTATTGGCAGTAAAAGATTACTGAATTTGTTTGTTGAACGTAGTCTTTATCATGGAATATTTAGACCATAAAGAAGAGGGTTTTAAAACTTTTTCCCTTTCAGAAAAATATGCAAGCAGAATGTTTTCAGATATATGATTTACTTTGTTTCGTAGTCACTATCCTTTAAACCTCTTATAAACGATTTCGTACTGTTTTTTTAATTTTTCCGGCAAAAGGTCTAGTGTAGCTTTCTTCGCAGTATTGAATATCTCCGGAGGAGTACCAAATATGTCGATCTCTATCAGACATTTTAGAACGCACACAAATAACAAAATATCTACAGAAAAATAAATTCATTCAGTTAAATTTAATTTTAACAATCAACGCACTTAATCACCCTTGTCTTCGAGTGATCACCCTTGTTAATTTCAAATACAGTATGGCACAAATTTTCACGAAACCAAATTCTTTATTTCATTTTTCTTAAATAAACAACGATCGTAGAAAAAATATTGTATGTAACACGTGCAAAAAGTGTGTTTATGGAACTTAGGATGTCATCCAAGTTGGCTATGCAGCCTGTCATAAACACTAACTTTTTGCACTAAATACATAAATAGCTATTATAACACAGGTTATTACATTTTTATACTAAAACACTAGTTTCTATAAAGGGAAGTTTTCTAACTAGGTCATCAGCATCTTCTGAAGGTGATGAAAACTATTTTCATCATGTCCAGATGACGCCAATCGGGTTAGAAATGCGTACTAAAAAAAGTTCACTGTTTTGGTATTTAATTTATGGAAAATGCCCACTTTGATTTTTCACGCTCGTAACCTCAAGACTATTTATTTATTTTATAAATTTTACAGAACAGTGACGACCGAGGAGGTCCAAGCGTATTGCGACACCCAAGACTCCAGTTGTGCCTTTGTGGAGACATCGGCCAAGAAAAATCTGAAGGTAGACGAGGTGTTCTACCAGCTGTTCGTGGTGGCGAATCTTCCTCAAGAGATGGCTCCCAACCACCACAAGCGCGTGAGTGCCAATTTCGGCGCCCCCTGCCCCCTGCCCCCTTCGGCCCCATCACATCACTCCAAGAAGTATCACCTCTCGGTGAAAAGAAGACTCAGTGACGCCTGCGGTGTTGTGACGCCTAACGTGAGACGACCTAGCATAAGAACGGACCTGATGATCATGAGGACTAAGACGTGTAGTTTAGGCGATAGTCCCAGTAATTCTAACAACTCACCCATACGGTGGAGGCGAATCGAGAACGGTTGTACGTTGCAATAAAGATCAATAATGAGTTTTGTATCCAATACTACGAAGGCGTAGAAAGGACATCTTGTGAAATCATTTTATAATTGCCAGTTTAAACTGTCAATTACAGATAATAGTCAGTTTAAAGTGGCAATTATGTATAATTGTCAGTTTAAACTGGCAATTATACATAATTACCACTTTAAACTGACAATTATCTATAATTGACAGTTTAAACTGGCAATTATCTATAATTGACAGATTAAACTGTCAATTATACATAATTGCCAGATTAAACTGACAATTATAAACTGTCAATTATACATAATTGCCAGTTCAAACTATCAATTATACATAATTGCCAGATGAAACTGACAATTATCTATAATTGACAGTTTAAACTGGCAATTATAAAATTATTTCACACGATGTCCTTTTATAATTGCCAGTTTAAACTGTCAATTATAGATAATTGTCAGTTTGATCTAGCAATTATGTATAATTGACAGTTTAAACCGGCAATTATGTATAATTGCCAGTTTAAACTGACAATTATCTATAATTGACAGTTTAAACTGGCAATTATAAAATTATTTCACACGATGTCCTTTTATAATTGCCAGTTTAAACTGTCAATTATAGATAATTGTCAGTTTGATCTAGCAATTATGTATAATTGACAGTTTAAACCGGCAATTATGTATAATTGCCAGTTTAAACTGACAATTATCTATAATTGCCAGTTTAAACTGACAATTATCTATAATTGACAGTTTAAACTGGCAATTATAAAATTATTTCACACGATGTCCTTTTATAATTGCCAGTTTAAACTGTCAATTATAGATAATTGTCAGTTTGATCTAGCAATTATGTATAATTGACAGTTTAAACCGGCAATTATGTATAATTGCCAGTTTAAACTGACAATTATCTATAATTGCCAGTTTAAACTGACAATTATCTATAATTGACAGTTTAAACTGGCAATTATAAAATTATTTCACACGATGTCCTTTTATAATTGCCAGTTTAAACTGTCAATTATAGATAATTGTCAGTTTGATCTAGCAATTATGTATAATTGACAGTTTAAACCGGCAATTATGTATAATTGCCAGTTTAAACTGACAATTATCTATAATTGACAGTTTAAACTGGCAATTATAAAATGATTTCACACGATGTCCTTTCTACGCTTTCGTAAAATACCAATGTTAGATGTCCAATTTTTATTTTTGTACTAGACTTTTCATATCACGTAGCAAGAGAAGCATAAGTTATCATGCAGCGCTACTATTTATATTACATCTCCATGTTTCAAAAATTGGTACAAAATTATAATACTTATCATTTTTCTGGGTATTTGACTGATACGTTGAAATTTACTAAATCGTTGACCTAGCAGTATTGCAAAAACTAAAATCATATTTTCTATATTCATCCATCATAAACCCATTTTGAAGATTCATATACGTCGCATTTTTCAAATGCTAAAGTTAATAAATAAAAGTGTCAACTCAGACACCTGTTAAAGATGTAATTTTAAAAATTAAATACAGTTACCTGTAGGTAAAGTTACCTTTATTTAAAATTACTTATTTTATTCCAAACTTTAGTTTAGGTAAAAAAAATTAGGTATTGCTACAATTATTATTATTTATGTATGATTTTTATTTATGTATGTGCAGAAGAAAACAATAATGTTCACATAATAATGTGATATTATTGTAATATGAATAAGAAGTAGAAGGAAATACAGAATAAAAAGAAAATTTCTTCATAAACCAATGAATTAAAAAGGTGTTCATAAAGAACATATTAGCTGTCAACCGTCAGTTTATATAGGCTGTTCTTGGTTAGAATGCATAACAATCGATTTAATTCAAGTATTATAACTACTAGATGCTGCTAGTTAAAACTTAATCATGCAAGATCCGCAGTCTGGTAGGCTATCCTATCTAAATCACAGTATAATGCTTTCTTTAGCATTATACTGTGCCTAAATTCTGTCGAATCAAATTAGTATACAATTCTTCTGTGATTAAGTTAATCTTTACATTCTTCATACTCATTATCATATACGATCCTTAGAGTGGCGCCACCAGGGTTTGTAAATGGGAAACTCAAATTTGAATCCCACTTATCGTCAGAGAAATCACTTTCTTAGTATCTACAAAACATACAATTGACTTAAATGCCCTAAAGTTTGCCTAAGAATTTTAAACTTCCGAACAGGATCTAGTTCGCTCCATTTGGTCATCCATATCTAAGCCTGCTAATTCGTTCAAGTTCTGAGCTGAATGATCCAGTACGCTTTGCAATTTGAAACAACAGTAATATCTGACATTTGCAATCAAACATTGGAAATATATAAAATAGAGGCTGAAAGATTCGCCATATTGAAGCCAAAACGTTAAATTTTTTATCGGCAACGTTGAATATTATACAGTGAGATCCAGAATAATTGACCGGAATAATTGGCAGGATTCTGAACGCAACTTGTCCCAATTCCAATCAAAACTAGTTTTCGTTTGCTAAAATTACTTTCTTTCCTATTGTTAATAATTCGATTTCGAAAATCGATCAGTTGGCAATAGCAAATAAAGTAATATGCACAAATGGAAACCAATTTTGATAGCAATTGATACAAGGTGCGTCCAGAATCCGGTTAATCATTCTGGATCTCACTGTATATGTTTCAGAACGCACTACCTTAGAATTCCTAATAAGAAAATCAAGAACACTATAAAAATCAAGTTCAATTTGGCGGATCGTTCATCTTGTATTGATCCAGCAGTCTCAGGTACGTCGGTTGTTAGTTACGCCACATTCGAGCTTACAGTGTAATACAGATATAGTGCATTCCTCTAAATTTAGAGGCATTGTCGATAAATATGGAGAAATATTTAGACAGGGCATTGAAATAAGACCAAACAATAATTTTCTCAAAGAGCTTGATTTAGAGGACAGTTTCTAGACGTTATATACTCTATGCTTGAAAATGTTATAATTATACGAAATAGGTGGATTTAAAGCTACTAAATAACAATCTTAGGTTTAGAGGTTTAGAGGTTATGACGGTAAGAGGTTTGACAGGTTTTGATTGTCAATGTCAAATGGAACATTAGTTTTGACAACGCACCTTAAACACTACCAACAAAAAACAAAGAAAACCTATAACAAAATTGTACGAATGACTAAAGCTGGATTCATAGTACGTAAAACTTAAGCCGTAAGCTATAACCGTAAGACGTATTAAAAATAAATTATATGAAATCCGCATGACAATTCATAGTCATCGTAACATAATTCCTATGCCGTAAGAAATGGTTCATTTTTATTTCTTACGTTTATCGTTACGGAATCGGGTAAAACCGCTGGTGATCGAATAGAATCGAAGTTTATTCTGATCATAGACCATAAATTTTAGAAATTGAAACGATGTTCTGTGTCTTCGTATTATCAATAGAATACAAACCTCAAATCGGAAATTTGAAAATGCCAAATACTGAACCACTTCTAACTAACTTGGATAAAATTAAACAGCAATTATTGATATAAATTTTGATTTGACATTTAACCTTATCCCATCTGCCAGTTCTTTGCGCGTGCGTACGGCTTACGTTATGTACATTATGAATGCACTTTCAAGAAATTAAGTCATACGGCGTACGGTTATAGCTTACGGCTTAAGTTTTACGTACTATGAATCCAGCTTAACAATTCGTCAATAATTATTACCACTAAGAGCTTTCACTCTTTCTAATCTAGATAAGACAATTTATATATTCCGTTC
The DNA here is from genome assembly GCA_963924545.1 of Pogonocherus hispidulus. Lineage (NCBI taxonomy): Eukaryota > Metazoa > Arthropoda > Insecta > Coleoptera > Cerambycidae > Pogonocherus > Pogonocherus hispidulus. Next base: position 26,715,685 of record OZ004692.1, on the reverse strand, counting down.
TATTCAAATAATTTGCTTTTTCCGTGTAGGTATATACAGAGAGTTCCAGAATGATTGTCCGGTACGGGAACGCAGCCTATCCTGAATATAATCAAAATTTATTTCCTTTTGCTGAAATTACTTTCTCATTTCTGTCAATTAGAAATTACTTTCTAATTGACAGTTAAAAACTGTCATTTTGAAAAGTTTGATATTTGACAGCATTTGACGTTTGACTCAGTGGCGTTTAGCATTTTTCGCGTTTAAATTGTTTTACTGAAGTATCATGTGCGTTTAAAAGAGTATTTTTAAATACTATACAGTGTCAGAAAGTCCTAAATCAGGTTGGTAATTTTGTATTTCTTAATATTGAAATTAATATAAGAACCTTAAATTAATGTTTGTTAACGCTCCACAATTCACAGTTTGAATAGGTTATACTGGTGATACATAGGAATAGAATAATACAAAATAATAACTATATTATTTTTAATAAATTGTCTTTATTTTATTTTTAACATAACATATGTTCACTGACTTACCGTGGCATGGAACAAATCAAATCAGTAAATTCCCTTGCCTGCGCTCATGATTCTAATGCAGATACTAAAAATAGAAAGGCGGCACATAAAAAATCATTATGAAGTGGCACGGACAATCATTCTGGAACTCTCTGTACTTCAATAGACCAAGTTAAGTTTTCAAAATTATATTCTTCTAGCATAGTGGTTGATATACTTAACTTTCCATAAAACGTACTATTTCGTTTTCAACACCGGCAAAAGTTACAAGATAAAAGCCAAACGGTCTCGATACACACAAAGGATGAGAATTACTTTTTGTTCGCACAAATTATTCTGTTTTTCTATCTAAAAGTATTCACAAATTCTCGTTAATTTCTGCACCCTAGGGTGCGTGACTGGAGCAAATTTCGTTTTCATTATCTCACCATTGCCGCCATTATCAGTTTTAATTACCTTCACCTTTTAAAACATCTCTAGGGCATCGTTTTACGTGACAATATGTGCAGGCTGGAGGTAATGGGTACTGCAAGCAATGAAAAATGCTCCGGAGATGTTACAAATGAGGCCCAACCGAATTAATATTTAAAAAGGAGGTTCTCACTAACTACCCTGTTTTTAATGACTTTAGCAATGTTGAATGCTACATGAAAAATATTTTCCGAATTTTGTTTTGTGTATTTTATACTTTACAAGATTATTTTTAGTATCGTACATAGGTTCAATGAAAATAAACTTGTATCCGCAATATGTCTACAGGAGATTATCTTGATGGGATGTGATTGCATGAGTGGGCAAAAAATTTAAAAAGTGACAATGGAAAAATGTTAGTTTTCCCAAATAGAGATGAAAATAAAAACTCGAAACTGTAATCTTGGGTCTCAAAAATAGTATTCTGAATTTTTGCAGGTTTGCTGGACTTCAAATCTCGCAACTTTTGACCGCCCAATTTAACTAACTCTGTATTTCTTTCTAACTTCTAACTTCTGTGTTTCTAGAATTCCAATGTTCTAATAAGGATCGAATTTGATTAACCCTGTACCTACGCATATTCAGCGGTCCACCTCTCACTTACATAAAAGAAAATCAAACATAAAATAACTTGAAAAAAATTAAATATTAGCTGATATTAGTAAACCTGGTTAAACAATATATATTGTTGTTTAACAAGATGTTTCTCAATTTATTTAAAAATATGTTGATTATTGCTTTACTGCAGTGCGTAAATAAAAATATTTATCTGTTAATAGACTAAATTCAATATTTTTCTAAATAAATTTGAGTTTTGGAGTAACTTTTTTTATGTCTTTCAATTTTTAGAAAAGTGTTAATTTCTCTGGCTGTAATAATATTTATTTAAAGGAAATGCATTAAGTATCCCGAAAGTGGAAAAACGACACACGTATCAAAAATTAAAATAAAAGGTGCCTCGTCACGCAAAGGGTTCGTTGGAAGTTTGACAGCTGCTGTAATATTTTTTTCTGTGATTAAATTACATATCACTAGTAAACCTTTTTTGATTAAACTACTTTTAGTATTTTTCCTAATTGTTTTATTCTAACCATTATCGGGAAATCAAGATTTATTTTTAAATTGCTTATTACTTTGAAATTATCAATATCTAGTAGTACGAAACACATACAGGAGTACAAGACATATGTCCAAAGTTATGTAGTTGTACTCAGTAGTAGTAAAATTCATTGCTCTGTCAAGACTTTACTGCTCCAGTAAACTTACTTTATAAAGACCTATATTTTAGACCCCATAAAGTAAAATTGCTATTATTGTAAAGTGGTCATTGTTGCTGCTGAAAATGGCACTATTGTCACTATAAAGTAACTTGCAAGGTGTTGAAAATAATTTCACTGTTACAGAAAGTTACTATGCTGTCATTATAAAGTGGATTTGCAACTTTTATAGAGATCTTTTTAAGCATTCTAAAGTAATCTTTACCCCCAGTAATCATACTATACAACTGCTATAAACTAACTGTTAAGTACCAGAAAATATGTTTACTGTCGCTGTGAAGTATCTTACGGTCCCTGTAAAATTATTTTGGTACCGAATTCCACACATATAAACCAGTATAAACCAGTAGTTTGATACTTTAATACCAAAAATATCCAAGACCATATTAAATTAATTTTTGCTTTTGTGACATCTTGTGGTCTCAATAATTCTAGCTCCAACCGCAATATACGTACCTATATTGTTTTTACATTCCTTCCGAGTCCTTAGAATTAATTTATTATATTAAAATCGTCCTGTATAACATTTGATTTTGATATGTAATATTTTTATATAACACAACTACTTTAATTAGGTACTATCAATTTAATCTCAAAAAAGAATCGAAAATATCTTGAAACGGAATAGTTAGCAATAGTGAATATTTTTAAAGTTTTATTTAAACCAGGAGGAACGTACTAAAAAGTATAGGGTTGTCGATTCGATCGACATCGAGGTACATGTTCACTATAGGGATAACTCAGTTAATTCTCTCTAAGAACAAGGTAAACTATGAAAGTTACATATTTTTTCCAAATTGTTCGATGACTGTTTAGAAAAAACAATTAAAAATTATATTAAGATTGCCTGTTTATTTTGACAGATTTCTATAATCGGTCCTATATTATATGAGTATCATTTGTTGTTGCGCATAGCACGGGTCTCTTCCAATAGCTCCTAACTAGCGGCAGGCACAATGGGTCCAAAGACCTGAGTGCTGCGGGTAACCGCGCTTCCTATCAACAACAACAACAACATCATTTGTTGTTAAAATAACATGGATGTTAAACTTTATAGCCAATCAGGAATTATTATTTTTAACAACATAGCTTCTGATTGCATATGAACTTACAACCTCAGATTAACCATATACAAGATAAATAACAGCGAGAGAAAAATGTCCACGAAATGAAATATAATTAAATAAACAAATCCCACTGCATGCCATTGGTTCGTTACAGTTTTTGACGGACCGAGATATGCCGAAAATACACGACACAACGACTCGTGACTTCATATTTGTTTTGAAGTTTTGTGAACGTAAATTTATTTAAGTATTTGATGTGATATAAGTGGTCATCAGTCAATAATCTAGGCTGTTATATTTTTAGTTTGTGGAAAATCTTTGTGGACAGTGAAATGACTATTAAATGCATAGTTTTCCATAAATTGGGCAAAAAAGGTGATGGGAGATCGTTCCACCGGTAAGTAAACAATGCTGACCATAGACGTATCATTCGTTAGGAATTCAACTTACGTATAATGTTTATGGGTAATATAAGTAATATAGATAATATTATAGTTTTATATTGTATATTTTCTATGGATAATGTTTCTGATCCTCATAAAATTATTTGGAGACAATGAAATTTTTATCGTTTTTCTTTCCGATAATTTTATGTCTGGTGAAGGTTAATAATGAAATAAGGAAAATTTCAAATGTTTACCCATCTTTGAAAAAAAAACTCGACTAATTTAAAATATAGATAAGAGTATTAGATGTAGTTTTTATTTAGAATGGGAAGTGAATTCCGAATCGAAAAAAATTTATTTTCTTATTTCACTTTCAGGTTTTTAGTATTATAAAGTATTATGAATCCCTTTATATTATATCGCTACTTTATTTGGGTATTTGGCCACAATTCTGAACAAATTAATAAAATTTTGAGTAAACAATACGTACTCCTCGCTAAAAGACCCATTAAAGTTTTTTTTAATTTGGCTAATCAGTTCTCATACTGAAAAATGTATAAATATCATAAAACATAGTACACACTTTAAGTTAAAATAGCCCTAACATTTCGGAAACTTCACTGTCAGAAGAATGTATTGTGTTCTATGATATTTATGTATCTATATTTAAGAAAAAACTCTAACAGACTCTTCGGTGCAGAGGTTTATTTTCTTACTTTTTTATTAGTTTTTTCTGAATTTTAGGAAAATAGCTAAATAAAGTAAAGTATGTATTGCGTATTATGTTATCTAGCTACCTACACATTAGTTTTTGTAGATGTTAGGTGTTTTTTTAAATCGTGAGGCAATAGGTACTTTACGTTGTTAGAAACACCTTTAAATACATTAATAAACCCTCTTATTTTGAGAAATACTGGCCGCCACTGGTAGCTATTTACAAACAGTTAAATAAACACTCCCCCCTTTCGTAAAATGTTGTTTATTAGATGGACAGGCATATTAATGCATTGGGTATTGCTGTTACTTATCTTTTACATGGTTAATCTGAGCTTACAACCCTTATTATAAAATAACATACGGGATACATCATAGGCCTGAATGTAAGATTTTTCAAAATATTACCACTGAAAATTTTAAGCTCAAATTGTATTACTTAGTTATCAGAAAAACTTATCACTACAACAACTATCAATTCTCATGAACCATTTGCGACAATCACCTGTATCTGTTTGTAATTTTGATGTTTGAGAAATCATGTCTTGGTATCTAAAACTTGAATATCAGTAATGTACAAAGTATAATTTTAATAAAGTTTGGGATTGAATATTTATAACATAACAAAATAAAATCTCAATGTATGTATTGCTCATGGTTTTAAAACGGAAAATACTAAACTATTGTTATAAAGGCAAAATCCCACGACTTGATCTCCTGCATTTGATCTGGAAATAAATAATAAGTCATTTAATAGTAGTACCATGTATTTCTTTCTATAAGACTGCATCTATGATCACACCCTGCAAATATGTCTGGGTGGTCATAAAATCAGTTTTACTGCAACATCTTGTAGATTATGACATGTATTATCTTTCATAGTAAAATCTGTAGGTGTAGCAAGGGATATTCAGACACCCGTTATATATTTATTGCTGATTCCATTTCCTGTTTTCACTGTACATAAATAATTATATGCCATTATTTCTATTAGTTTTCCAGATATGAGAGGCTAAATTCTTATAATTTAAATCGGAATTAATACCAAACAGAATTAACTAATAAGAGTTTTCACTTTCATTCATGCCGTCGACCAAAATTCCATCTTTGTCACTATGCGCCAGGTGCATATAATTTTAGTGAAAAATAATGCGCTCGGCGCAGGTTATAGTAAATTTGTGCGACTGTTTTAATCATCGTCATATCATATATCTAGTTACCTTTTTAGTGACACGCAAATGAGTGAAATGGAAAATGAGAGAACATCTATATTAGTTGTCCATCTCGCTGCCAGGTTTGGAACTTCGTTCTATATATTTTGTTTTTGTTATTATCTATTTAATTGGATCATTTGGAAGATTCGAGCGTCCTGGCGTTTGAGTGATTGTATTAATTATATTATAACAAATTATCTTGCGTTATAAAATAAAAGTTATAAAAATATTGTATCAGTGCCAGACATGGCGTAGCCGGTCCTGGGCTCTCGTTCTATCCGAAGTCCAATATCAAATGTTCGTTTTAATGAATGAATTGTGTTGATCTACGGGTACGCCGGGTGCATCAGAAATCATAGAAAAAACGAAACTTGGAAGATAGGGAATTACATCAAGTGAATTCTCTTGTTAATACAAAGGATTGTTTGTTTCGATAAAATAAATTTACCAATAGTTACTAAATTTACCAAAGGTATCTATATTTCGAACAGATATAATTGCATAAAATTATACCAGGTACACTGCACGTGGGTGATTGATTTCTCGGCTTATTCTACAAAGAGAAATCCATATAAACATCTGCCTTAAAAATGTTCGTTCATTAAATATTTAACCGCAGTTTTTTCAAAATTTCTCAAGAACTGTGGGGTGTTTTCTTTTTCTCAAACTTCACCCCTATACATCACCCCTATACATCACCCCTATAGAAGGCATCTTATATGTATTTTTTGTAATCGAAAGAAATATTCTCAATTTAACAGAAAACTAACAAGTATTAAATAAACATTACCACTTTGGCATTTGCTTCTGCGATGTATCTCAGAGAACATGAACATAAAAATCTGAGAAAAAGAAGTCAATTGGTTTTAAGATATTTTGAGAAAATATTCTATATTATCAAATAAAAAATATACCTTCAAGAGTTTGAGAAAATTTAAAAAATACACAAAACGCTTGAAGTGAGATATCTCGCGATCCAACTAACCAATTTAAGGATTTTTGGTATGGTTGGATGTAGAATTATATGCTTTATTCAACGATGTATCACTCGATGGGGGTTGCATTAGAAATTTCAAAGTGATGGTGGCTGTGTAGGAGGGAGTGACAACTAAAATTAAATCCGATGTGTAATTAAACTTCCCTCTCGATATCCTCAATTGAACAACGTGTCTTTTTTGTATTTTTTAAATGTCCTCAAATTTAAAAGATGTTTAGGATGGTTCGTTTTCAAATGAAAGCACTGTATAATAATTTGAGAGAGAAATCACCACCTTAACTATTTTAGTTACTAACACCTGTATATGGGCAGAAAGAAACTGGAAGCAGAGACTGAAATAATATACATGGTATCAAAAAACTATATTGTGATAGAATTTCCGATTTAATGGAAGTAAGTATATGCGAAAAACCATTTGTTCTTATACCATCTATACAGGGCGCCCTGTATAGTACTGGGTGTCCCATTGAAAAGTATCACATTTCGTGGCATTATGTCTCGAAAACTAAAAGAGATATCGGGATGCGGTTTAGACAGAACGACTTACGATTTTTGTAAGTTTTTTTTTGGCACTGTTGCCAAATCTCCAAATATATTGGTAAATTTTTTATGGAATACGCTCCTCTTTGGAGTTAAATTACTTGCTTATATTAAATGGAACACCCTGTATATTTTGGCATAATCAGAAGGCCTAATCACTCTGCGTTTCAAAAAGGTATGCATTGTTTACATTATCTTGAGAATTGGAGCCACAAAATTAAATTTGTTAGAAGTACTCTTATTTGGGTTATTACGAATGAAAAAATACCTCATTTTTTGTAAAATTATTTTTAAGATATTGTACACTTATTTTAAATAAAATACCCTGTATATTTTACCATTTTAAAACCTCTGATCAAACTTGATGTGGAACTTGACTGCATTTGCTTTTTAAATGAAAAAAGATAAGGAGAAAAGAATAATTCTTTAATAATCGGTAGGAACGATTTTTGTTAACAATAACAACAAAGCACAATGACAGTAAGAAAAATAACAAATAAAATAATTAAACTAACGATATAAATAAAAATTACTTGAATAAGTTAGAAAACCATATGTTGGAAGTGCCCACCATTTACTTCAATACATTTGTGCATCTTTAGTAGTAAATGATCAAAAGCGTATGATTCTTCTAATGTGAACATCTTTATATCTATACTTTAAATATTTAACACAACTGACAATCAGTTTATTATTGTACCTTCGTTTTTCATGGCTACTGTGGAAACGAAGACCAGCTTCACAAACTGTTCAAGTAAGAGGTGCTCCCATTAAACGAATTTTGTAGCTCCAATTCTCAAGATAATGTAAACAATGATACTTTTTTAAAAAGTAGAGTGATGAGGCTTTCTGATTATGACAGGGTGTTCTATTTAATGTAAGCAAGTAATTTTACTCCAAAGAGGAGCGTATTTCATAAAAAATTTACCAATATATTTGGAGATTTGGCAACAGTGCCATAAAAAACTTACAAAAATCCTAAGTCGTTCTGTCTAAACCGCATCACGATATCTCTTTTAGTTTTCGAGATATAAGGCGACGAAATGTGATACTTTTCGATGGGACACCCCGTATTATCTATATTTGCAATAATATAGAAGTTGTTTTAATTAAATAAAATGGTTTTCTGACTATACTCTCTATATTTCAATTTTCAATAGCGATGGTTTCTTCGGATTCACAAAAAAATGTCGTGAGATTTAGACCTGCCATTGACATTAATAACACTTAATAGTGTGGTTGTAGGTACTTAAGTTAGTATTTACGCAATATTTTTATATTAAGTAAACAACATTGCTAGTAATGTAAAAGTTCCCGTACATATACATACATTCATATGGAACAAGATATGGATTCGTCTTTACAAAACGATCGTAGGCTAGTGTGGCACTGAGGTAACTCAAAATTGATATTCATACGTTTAGGCTATGACCGTTTTAAGTAAAATATTGGCAACATAAAGTTATACTCAACTTTGTTATTTTAAAAGGAAAGGAATGCCAGCCGGCATTTCATTTCATACTTCAATTCCTCAGCAAATTTTATATTAACTTTATTTAGCCGTAAACCCAAAATACAGACTTTTCAAAATAATCAATTTTTGATTTTTTTAATCGAATAATTTTGAATACATTATATTTTATTGACTAGAAGCAGTATTAATAAATTGCAGATATGTGGAATTTACTGACTCATATTCTAATATCTTCGAAATAAGTCATAGGGTGTAAAAAAGGAAGAAAAAAGGAAGGAAAGGAAAAGGTTACGAGTATAATAGTTAAGTTAATATAAATTGTGCATTGCAATAGCAGTATAAATTTCTGGAGAATGACACAAATTTTTGAGGATTTTATTAACAAAAGTACATGTACATGCCTTATACAGTATGGTGCAAATGAAAGGAAGAAGTTCATTATTTCGTAAATTGGCGACTTTGGACAAAAATCGTCAAACAAGTCAATTTTTATTTTTAAAAGTGCATTATATTATGCCAGATGTTTGATTTACTCAAGGACATTTAAATAAAGAATGTCCTTGGATTTACCTATATGTGTCGTTATCTATGTGAGACTGATGACGTCGTCGACAATTTTTTTAAATATAAATATGGGTCATACGATAGCTCTTTTGAAAAGTATAATAATTCTTTAATCAATCCATCAACCAATCAACCATATCAGCAAATTTACGTAAAATGTTGTATACAGTGTGTCACAGATTCCTGGTAATTCCCCAGATAGCATAAGGTGATTCATAGAATAGCTTCTGAATATTCTTTTCGAAGATTAGAATATACTAAAATATAGCATGAAAAAGTACACTGTTTTTTTTTCATTCTATGATTATCCTATAGTTGTTCTTGGATGTGATTGAGATAATTTTAGATTATTAAAAATGGTAAAAAAAAAATTATCATGATTTTTTATGGATTAAACTGCTTAACAAGTCTATTATTAAACGAAGAAAGCCTATTTTATTAAGAATTGCTTATGAAAAACCCCGCAGGCGAATATTCTTATATTATTTATTAAAAAATTACACTTACTCGAATATTCCTGTAATATTTTGTGCAGATTATTCTATTACCATGTTAAAACGAACGTTCTATGGATAATCTTCAATGTGAAAGATATTCATGTAATATTATATGAATATTTAAAAAAGTATATTCTTTATGGGAGGTTGGCAGAATATTCTCTGATTAAGTTGTGCTATGTGAGTTAGTAACTTATTATAATAAGACTTTTATTAGGATTCCTGGAATAACCCTCTTTCACCTTTTTTTTTTTTGATACAATTTTCAAATCTGCCATATCTGAAGTACTTATTAAAGGTCACTTTTCGACATAAAAATTACCTTCCTCCCGGTTTCCAGTGTTGCCAGAAGTAATACCAACTCTCGATTTTTTGTAGAACACCCTGTATGATATTATATTTTTAGAATCTACTTACGTTATTTTCTGAATCCAAAGATGTCACTTATGTTATAGGTATCGTTGGATTCAGAAAATGTAGATTCTGAAAATCGAGAGTTGATATTACTTACGGTAAAACCGGAAACGGGAGGAAGGTAATTTCTATGTCAAAAAGTGACGACCTTTAATAAGTACTTCCGCCATTCCAAATTTGAAAATTGTATCTAAAAAAAATTTGGAGGAAAAGGGGTATATCATAAATTTGTGCCACACTGTATACAACATTCTATTACCTAAACTTACTGATATGGTTGAATAAAGAATTACAAGACCTTTTAAAAGAGCTATCGTATGACATACATTCGTACTTAGAAAAAGTGTCGATGACGTCATCATTCTCGGAAAAATGACATGTAAAACAAATATCTCGCAGAAACTTTTAAAAATAAAAATAGATCTGTTTCAGGATTTTTGTTCAAAGTCGCCGATTTACGAAATAATGAATTTATTCCTTAGATTTGCACCATATATACTTTATAAGAGGATGCAGGGAAGGGAAAGAACTGTATATTGCCTGAAAGTTGCCATACAAAAATCCATTTTCTCTACATTATAAATTTCTTTACGTTTCTATACGTTTTTGTAAAATAAATACAGGATTAAATTATACACATTGTCTCCAATATATAATTATTGTTGCTGATTCAGTATATTTTTTAGATTCCGAATGGTATAGAATAAAGAATAGAGTTTTTGCAACTTCATTTGTATGTATTTATTTGAAGGAGATGCCGAAAACAACTACTCCACGAACTACGTGCCCCGACTAGCATTGTATTACTCCGGCATTTCCATGGAAGTCGTATGAAAAAACATATTCTTCAAATAATAAGTAGGATTTTCTTCCTCAAAGACAATGGAGGAGCCTGTTGTAATGGCACCTGGGGAAAATCAGGTAGCTATCTGTGTGTCAATTAGACAGTACCTACCTAATTGTCAGATGGATAGTAACAAAGGCCAAAAGAGGGCACTACGGTGTTTCTCACCGCCACTTTCACTTATATATTATGTATGTACAATTATCAGCTTTGCTTATTATGTTATCGTTTGTAATCAACTGAAACTCATGTTTTATGCGTCTTTTATGTAAGTAATGAAATTAGTATTGGTACTATTTATAATTAATTTGTTATCCTAACATAATTTACTGCGATTTGAAGTAGTGCAAATATAGGAGCTGATATGCATACACTAGCATCATCAGCGTTTGTACGAGTTTTTTATTAATTTTTTCAGGTGTATTTTCAAAAAAAAAAAATAATATGTATAAATATAAACAATTATCATAAAAATAATATTTAAATACAAGGTTATCATAAAGTAAGGGATACATTTCCGCTTTTTATGTATTTTTAACAAATTAAGTTAATAACAAGATGTGAAAGAAATTCGATTGCTTAAACAATGGGATTTTTTATTCCAACAGTGGTTAACGCAAATGTTCGATATGCGGTCCATTTTGCTGCTGTACAATCACCAACCATTCCTCCAAATTGTAACAGCCATTATTCAGCATTTCTGGTTGAATTGCAGCAATTTGCTCCCTAATAGGGTCTTTTAATTCTTCCAGCGTTGTTGGTCGTGTTCTAAACACCAAATTTTTTACTAAACCAATTCTTGTTTGTAGGTCCATGTTATTAAACTTTAAATCGTTTCAATTTACATTTACGTGAGTTTTATTTTGAAAACAATTATCTAAATCGCAATGCAAAGGCAGTACGCAGCATCTCTTATTTCCGTATTACAGTATCTGAATGATGTACTCAAAAGACGAGATATGCAAGGTACCTATATGAATTACGAGTTATACAAGTTACAAGTCTGTTTGATCAATTAAAATAAAAACCGGCATACCTATTTCATTTGAATAACTCAGGTTATTGCAATAACCGAATAATTGGTTATTTTTCTTTCGAATGATCCCAATACTAATAGAGATCCTAAACTAAAATTTGCGGAGGAATTAAATTACGCAATAAAATACAAGGTGTTCCATTTCATATAAGAACGTTAGATACAACTTTGTATTCGATTTAAAATATGCTAATTATCTACAACTTCGTAGAACCGGAGGTTGACGAATGTTACCTACTAATATTTTATTTGAAAATGTTATAACTAAAAACATCAATATTAATTTTTAAATCCATCAGTGTTCTAGTTTTCCATGTATATATACTAATAGTTTATGGTCGTCCTGTGAAGCCTGTAGTGTATAGTCTTTATAATCTCAATTGAAACTTGAAACTGCAAAAAAAATTCCGACAAACGACACACGTGCGTAAATACAAAAAGGTCGCCATCGAGGTGCAGGTGTTTCTTTTGTCCGATTTTTTTTAGTATCAATTGACATTATATAGACTATACCTATAACCAAAGAATATAGACGAATATTGTCTTTGCTATAACCTTCACTAATGTGACAATTACATGTGGCGAATTTACTACTAAATGACTAAATGCTAGTGCTAGCCCACTCGCCGGCGTACAAACACGCGTTATAAAGCGTAGCCAATATACTCGCCAGTGTAATTTCCGCATAAGGTACATATAACACATAAAATGATATTAATTTTTTGGTCTGATTGGCTAAAGAAATTGTTAAGCTAAAATCAATTTGTGTATTTTTATAAAATGTATTGTACTATAAGACAAGTGATGTTTGAGATGTATTTAATTGTAATAGATAGAATATGAATAAAATATAATGTTATAAAACTTGTTGTCTTTTGTTTATTTGAGATGAATATTCAAGATAAATGTTATTTAATTTAAAAAGTAGATTGGTATTTTTTTCACGCATATTTTCATATACAGAGTATTTAGAAACATAACGCTAATAAAGGTAAAGAAATTACACAATTACGAATAGGTTTAAAAATTTAGTAGTTTTTAATTTTTCCCAATTTGTAAGGATATCGTCTGCTGTTCCATTTACATAGTTATCTAGTTTTCGTTTATTTCAAAAGCCTTCTGCATGTTTAAAAGTACTAATTTCGTAATTTTGAAAATTTATATAATAATAATAATAGTAATAATAATATCTCTATCCCTCATTCTAATCACAAGGATTAGCCCGAAAGTCGGACACTGGTGTGGGAGAGGAGGCGGCATATTATTATTTCGCGGCCCGCCACCATTCAGTGCTGGAATGAGGGAAACCTGGAAAACCTCATTAGTTAGGGGGACAAGTCAAACATCAACTGATTTTAATCTCTCACATTAACACCAAGTTGATATTGTTCCCATCCTCTAGGCCATCGCCAGGGGCCCTATTCTCCAGTCGTGCCAAAAGGTTCGTATGCGAAAAATAACGTCAATATGACGTAGTTTGACAGTTCTCTTGCTGTAAAGAACTGCTCGCCTGCGTAATTTTTACGTCATTTTTCGCATACGAACCTTTTCGCACGACTCGAGAATAGGGCCCCAGGATGGTTGCCAAGCCATCCCTGCGAATAAGCCTTGATCTACGAGTGAACAATTTAATGAAAAATTGTTGGTGGAATGGGAATTAGAACCCATGACCTCTGGGTTGAGCGATCGAGACGCTAAAGGTGGAGTGCCAATCAGGCGGCTGCAGCGGCTAGAGCCGCGCGGCTGGAGACGCGCGGCTCTGGCGACTGCATAGCATCGGTCACTAGTTTACGTGTAAATATATGAACGCGTTGTCAATTACGCGACTTCAGCGTGACGACAGAAGCGTCTGCAGCGACTGTGGCCGCGCGTCTGACAACGCGACAAGGCGTTCATATATTTACACGTAAACCAGTGACCGATGCAGTCGCCAGAGTCGCGCGTCTCCAGCCGCTACAGTCGCCTGATTGGCACTCCACCTTAAGCCCTGAGCCACCTGCTCGATAATATATACCTATAGGTATATAAAAGTTATTCTAGCTGAGAAAACATCGCGTCGAAAGAAAATCATAGCTGGCCGTGAAAGGGTAACCTCACCGTCGTACTAGGTTGTAGAAGAACATCTTAGGCATATAATCATATATTATAATACTACTATAAAATTCCGAAAACACCACGGCGCCAACATACAATGCTTATCCTTATCAAGAGTATCTTAGTAAAATATGCGCATGCGCACGAATATCGCAAAATCCAATAAGCATGCAGCATAAATACTGCATCTCTGTCTATCGACTTCTTTAAAAAAAGTTGACAGTTGGAAATATCGAAGCTATTTAATAATAATAAAATCTTTTATTAGGAATCAGATACGTCTATAATGAAATCAGCCATACTTTAAATTAAATTAATAATACAAATAGAGTAGGATTCAATATTTATTTAAATTACAAAAAATCAATTGCAATTTACGTAATCAGTTAAGAAATGTTTCATTTCATAATAAAATTGCATATAAATGTTAAATTTCCACTTTGCCATGAGGTAGGGTTATTTTACTTGCCTGGAGTTATTTATTGTACACACAAGTGACCTCCGACTTTACATCTATCCTTTTCATCAAAGTACTAACTGCGACCAACTTTGCTTAACTGTTCATATAGACCCCTTGATATTGACGATTTTCATGTTATGCTTCACTTGCCCTCAAAATATAACATCTTTGTTTTATACACAATTTCTTCTAATTTTGATAAGAGGGTATTTATAAACTTTCACGGCTGATATCAGATGAGTTATATAGAACTTTTGAGCTGTTTTGTCATGATCGAAGCAAGAGAAACACCGAAGGTTCCATCCAGTAAGAATTTTAAAATGTCTGCAACCACACATTGGCCATGGCAAAACAGATCGGAAGATAAACGTAACTCATTGATAAGGTGCTTTTTTAAACTTTCATTTAATAAAATTATACTTTACTTCTCAGTTTCATGTCTTCTATAGTGAGGTGTGTCCAATTTCTCAGAGCAATTACTCTAATTTGATATATTTATGATTAAATCATAGGACGACTTTTTGTTCCCCCTGTTTCTTGTTCTTCTCCTGCAATAAAATATCTTCATTATAATCGATATAGGAATGTATACTATGAATACATACAACTTTCTCTAAGTCTCTAAGCTCAAATGGAAAAATAAGCAGTACTCATTATTTTTTTATGCCTTAATATACAGTTTATGTTTATGATAGCATTATCAAATATCTATGCAAGTATACTAAAATAAATGTGTTGTGGATATCCTTTAAGTAAAAGCTAATAAAAAATAACAACATATAAGTTGACTGCCTCTATATTACTTTATATATACTTTACTACTTTTTACTCTATACCTTGATACTGCACTTTGAATATATAATTTGTATGCTTCTGGTTTCCTGCTTTTTGTTATTTTACAGGTGGTGTAATCCCAAAAGAAAACTATGAATACTTATAATGACCTCTTTGCAAATCATACTAATATGTATATGTTACAGCCTCGATTCAATGGCACAGTGAGCTAGAGCGTGTTGTGGCAGCATTTCTCGGTCACACTACCTATTATGGACTGGGTTTGATCCCCAGCTCCGGCACTGGCAAGGTCGGTGTGTATGGGGAGTTTGTCTAATTTATGTGGTGTTTTAATGTAAATATAGCAACAAATAACGTTTATCTTATGGCACTGATATAAAGATAGCATACCATATTGGCTCTTTTTCAATATTGTCGTGGTCTAACATGGTATCAGGTAATCATTATTAAAATTGTGATGGTGTAATGCTTACTTGTTGCTATCTAACCCTGATTAACTTGATGTAATTAGGATTAGAAGTGAAGCGGCCTTCTCATGAATCCGTATATATAGTTCCATATGTATCATTTGACAAGAATAAGTAGAAGCAGAATACTACTTTTTTATTGGTTTATTATTGTTACATGCTACATATAGATCCTATACCTACACAGAGATTCATGGGAAAGCCAAGCCTCAGTTGAAAATTAAAAATACAATACGCTTGATTTAGGTATAGAGCTCTAACTGCCTCTATACTACTTTACACTTAAAAAAGAACAGTACTTATTAAATAAAAGTGTTGTGCATTATCATCACCTATATTATTATTATCATCTACAACTACCAACTATTTTACTCTGAGTCTGAAATACCATTTCCAATAAGTCACAAGTTATCCTTCTTGACTCGGCAAGGATACAATTTCGGAACAGCATTTTTGCACAACCTCCGTGTAACCAAGTTGACATAGCTCTCATCCGCAAAATGTCGACTACAAATGAAGTAATTGCGGAGTGATAGTCCAGGGCTGTATATCATGCCCATGCTTTCTTGCCAAATCTTCGACCTAATGACATTTAACAATGATTATCAGGCATATGGTATCATTAGTTATAAACTTACTTTTCTAGATTAGAAGGAAAATTATGCATTTTGTCCACCTCATCTCTATCAGCTCCACACACAAGACACAATGTTTGTGGCATCTTGTAATGAACTGTAAATGAAGAAAAACCTGCATTATATCGAGAGAAAATTTTTAAATTATACTTACAATTAAAAACAATAGAAGTAGGCAAAGTACATCATACAAAATTTATAAAAGTAAGGAATTTGAAAGTTTTTAGTTTTTATTTATGACAGAAACACAGCGACAGCGAAGCATGTCACGTGTCACGCCACGCGTTCAAATTTCCACTACACCGAATTTCCACGACACCGAATCCCTCAAGACGAATTAGGTAATCGTGGCCTAATTTGATGTCGTGGGATTCGATGACGTATTTCGGTGTCGTGGGAATTCGGGTCGTGACATCGAATGCGTGACATGCAAAATGCAAACCAGGGGGATATAACTAATATTATGTAGTCCGCAACCTGTGCCAGACATGCCAGGTTGCCATTTTTGGCTATTTTATGCACGAAAACATGTAATATTCGCTATAAATGGCAACATTGCATGTCGGGGCTGCTACGAACGGCTATGGTCTACTACTCTGCCTTACGCCTTACGCCTACGGTGGATGGCAGTTAAAATTTAAAATGGTGGTTTGGTGATAGTTTTTAGTTATGTTTTTTAAGAGTGATGTATATCTTCAATGACATAAAAAATTGGAGTAAAAATTACAAAATTTGAAGTAACTGTAAGTATTATATCTTTTTCTTTATATATTTTTGTACTCTTTTTCTTCAATTCTTGTAAATATAGATCATAATCCCAATTTATACTTGCAAAAATTACTATAGTCAGTAGGTAGTAAGCCAGATTATAGCTTAAATAATAGGTATGCGAGTACCTAATCATTTGAGTACCTACATTATATTATAACGTAACTATAAACTGTTTTTGAAATTCTTGATTTTTGAAGTGAAATTCCCGTTGGCCGAAGCCAACCCTCAATAAAAGTGGTTATATGTTCTGGAAGTAAAATAATTATAATTAGATACAAGATACACGTATTTACTATAGAAATACATAAATCCTGCTTTTGTCTGTTTTACAAAGGGAAAATATTTTTATATTTAGTTTTGTAGAAAACATTAACCCTATTATTATAAAAGAAAACCCAAAACCCAACCCTCATTTTTGTTTCATGTACAACTACTTACGGTATGTCAGAGTTTAACGAACTTCTCATGAAATGGATAGCAGTCGAGACTGAATTTCCCCATGAACATTTCGCTGATCGCATTCTCCAGAGATAAATTTTTGACTCCAACATTATCGATACATTTTGTTCGTTAGTAGCAAGCTCATCCATTAGCAATATTTGTACATACAAATGTATTCATTCATATAATTTATTTAGAATATCATAAATAGTACTTTTTTGTTACATCCCTTTGTTTAATAAATATATTTAAAAAATGTTTGCTTTGATTATTACTATACGGTATAAAAATGTAAAAACCTATTTCAGTGAATATTATCCAATATTAAATAATGTAAAAACCCATATATATGGGTATATCTATTTTTGGATAAGAATTATGTAGGTAAGTACAATAATTTTTTGTCATTTATTAATATTTTTAAATGTTTACATATTTATTTCGATAAGTCAAAAAAATAACGAGATATTATTCTTGAAAATTATTTAAATATTATAATTTTGTGAAGTTTCAGTTTTTACTTTTCATTAAAACCCATAATATTTAAATATTCCATTAATAATAAACTCGGTACATAATTTTTTTGCTACATATCTAAATAAGTAGGAGAACGTAAATTGAGATATTTAAATTTCCCGCTCGCCAAAAAGTGCCAGACATGAGGGCGCCACTGACAGTTTGTGTTGCCCTCCTTTTCTACAGATATCTCATTTCTTCTTTTTCTGTTTTGTGATGCAAACACTAAGGTCAGAGCCTAGACAAATTATGGGTCAGAGACAACCATGAGGCAAGCAAGTACAAGTACACATATGTAAATTAGTTCGGTAATAGTGAAAATAGTGATATAGTAACATCCTTGTTATACATAAATATTTCTGTATTTAGATATCCTTGTCTAGCAACTGGGTAAACATAGCTCAGATGGCGCTAGTAACCTTGCTTTCTATTGGCGATTCCAAAAATGAATGTACCCTCTGCATGAAAATATTTGAACCTACTTAAAAGGTAATTTTTGGAGGCTTATTGCTTATATAATGATAAATAACATGTATTTGGGTTTGTTTAACGTAATAATTTAGTGGTGGTTGTGATTTTTTAGTATTACAAAGTTAAAAACGACGTGATTAGTATTTGTACATCTTTATTTTTACATTTTAAAATGGCATTTAAAAGAAATCGGCACAACAACAACTGCCGTATTCATCGGTGTCATTCCACGAAATGTGTCAATAGAAGTGTTTAAGATTGAACATAAGTAGAAGTTTGGCCCTAGTATAAGAAACTGTTTCTCATTCATTTCTCCAAAAGGCATGTAACAATTTAATAACAGAGAATACGTTTATTTACACAACATAACCACTTTCTTTGCAGTTTGTCTATACTTTTCTATTATCAGTCTTATAAAAACAGAATATATTTTAATTTAAACATTATTTAACAAAAAACAAGCACTAATATGGTATTACCATACAGTTTATCACATTCTTATTTTAGCCCAAAATGTAAGTAAACAAAAATTTGGGTACCTGTTTCCACCCAAAAAAATCGTATAATTAGCAATGAAGCACTTATGGGACGTATGACTGCTTTAATCACTCTTTATCCTTTATTTCACCCTAACTAGCACATGAAATCACTATATTTATGGTAGTTGAATGTTAAATTGTTAGATGATGTGATATGATTATGAAATGCAAAATTTTTACTCGTCTTCCTCCATATTTGTTTACAATTTGCAGCGCCCTCATCGGTAATTTGAATGGATAGTTATCAAATGTCAGGTTACGCTAACGTATGGTAGGGGAGAGTTGGGCATTTTTTTCCGAAATATTAGCAATTATTTTTGTTTTGTGAAGTGTAATGTGCAAGTTTATTATTATTATTATTAAAACAACAAATTATTTCACTTAAAAGTCATTTTAAAATAAGTTAAACGTTATTTTCCGTAATATTGCATTTGATGCCTTTTGCCCGATCCCCTTGGGCAAAAAGAATCATAAAGGCAAAAGGTATCGTTGACAGGACAAATGGAATCAGATGCATCGA
This sequence comes from Pogonocherus hispidulus, assembly GCA_963924545.1. NCBI lineage: Eukaryota > Metazoa > Arthropoda > Insecta > Coleoptera > Cerambycidae > Pogonocherus > Pogonocherus hispidulus. Next base: position 26,695,981 of record OZ004692.1, on the reverse strand, counting down.
AAAACAAAACTTTAATAAATATAATTTATGTAAACATTCTAAATGAACGTGTAAAAAAAGGTTTGTCATAAAATATATAAAATCACTAAAATAACTAATACAAACTAATAACTAAAATTTTATTATCGTCTTTTGGCAAGGATTGAAGTTCTGCAGTGTTCACAGACGTAAATTTTATTTTTGTAATCTGAACAAAGTGCATGGACCCAGCTCTCACAAATGTTATACTGTATCCACTTTTCACCCGGTGCCGAATTGTTAAAAATGTCTTAAATGTAAAATGTGTTAAATGTTGTGCACTAACCGTCTCACTCCTGAGAAAAATATCTTTTTCGACACATATAATATACTATTGCCGATTCCTTTTGCCCACTATAGCTTTCTTGTCCGACTCTCCCCTAATTCGGGAATGTGATATTCTGTATTCTGTAGTTGAGGTTGTGTTCAGTTGTGTTGTAGTTATATGATATCACAAGTATTATACTTGTGGTTATATTATAATGTTTTTAGATATTTTGTGATGTTTTTGTTGCATAGTGGTAGTGTTGTTGGTTGTAAACTCGTTATAATTTATAATCAATTTTCTGCAGTATCGAGTGTTTTAAATATTTTTGTGGAGAATTGTGAGGTGCACCGAGAGATGCACGTTATATATTATTTTAGTTGGGCTTCTTGTGAGTTTAGTGCATACTTCCCTCTTTATCTATGGTGCATACCCATAACCATTCTAATGATAGTGACAAATATAAACATGCCCCAAACACGATGTACTGTTTGTGAATTCACTGTAGATGATTTTTATATTTGTGTATGTTTGTACTTTCTATAAACAGTTTTATATTATAAAATTATATATTTTATGTCTCCTGTGACATAAGGAGACACAAAATACAAGTTTTGTGCCCAGCTAAAATAATTAAGAAATATTGTCTTATTTTTTGTATTACATCTGAATTTTCTGTCAATAATAGTTATTTGTTTTACTAGGCAGAAAAGTACAAGATTTAATGCCGCGGCGCGGCTGGTGTTTCATAGCCAAGACGTAGCCGAGTAATCATTGGTAATCATCCAAACATCCAAATAATTAAATAATTTCAACAAAGATAACTGGCTCTTCGTTACTATGTTTACCGCTGATGACATTTGTTGAATTATTTGTGTAATGTCATTGTCAATTGAAATTACTAGTTTGATTAAATTATTACCTGGAACGTTACATAGTAACGATGAACTTTTAATGCCTAGGCAGTAAAAGTCCACTTTTAATGCCTAGGCAGTAAAAATACACCTTTACAGCCTGTCAAGTGTCATTAAAAAGCCGGTTTTAATCAAGGACGGTACACAGACAGGATAGCTTAAAACGGCAAATCTGTCAGCCCCAAGGTCAAACAGTGTGACGTCATCACGCATGATTCCGTACGGGTTTGCCCTATACGACGCATTATAAATCAGTGACTCTTTCTTATATTTTCTTTCATAACTCGATTATATACGTTGGGCAATGAAATTGGATACTACCTTTTTTAAAGTAAATTTAATGGCGAAGAAAATCATGTATTTCCGGTAACACAATAAAAAATAACGAAAATCGGAGGATATCAAGCTGAGTGTATAAGGATCGTTCTCTCATTTGAAATTCATAATTAGTTTTACTGTTATAAATACTGAGATTGTTTTATATGCACCCGGCGCTCAAATTTGTGAACTGCCAAGGTGTGCTCGATACTTGAGCACGCCTTGGCAGAAATTTGAACTTCACAGTTATTAAACACGTGCAAATTTCGACTTCATTTTTGAGACCTACTCAAGATAGGTAACGACCTGTATTAAGCCATGCTTGGCTTTACCCACATTCTGTGTATTCTCGAATTTTGGGGTCGAGGCGTGCTTGGCGAAGGCGTGTTCAAGTTTGACTATAAATACAGACACTAGTCTACCTATGAACAATAGACCAGAGAATCTTTGTTAGATATTCTTCTAGTTCTATTTGTACTTAACGTTACTTGTAATTATGAAAATAAAGTCTGTTAACAAGCTTTTGAACCATATTTATATTTTAAAAAACAAATCTATTCGGACTATAAACATATCGTCTGGTATTTAGATAATAATCGGGAAACATTGCTGAAACATCCTGATTGCATTACTGCCATTTGCCGTTTTCATGAAGAGTATTTATCTCGGAATCAAAATTTGTCACTCAAAGTACATAGTAGGTACTTCAGGAAATTATTACTCAGTATAACTACCTAGAAGTTCATTTTTCAAATCTCTTTCGTAGTCAGTTTTAGTAAAATGTGAAAAGCACACTCTAGCAGTCTAGCATTATCTGGAATAAATTTATCAGCCCTTTTACAACGATGTACTCATTCCTTACGCATCGTTAGAGACACAAAGTCCTTGCCCTTCGGAAAATCATGAAATATATTTAAGTCTTTTCTTTCTGGGGCTAGGTCGTTATTATTGCAGGAAGCAACAGCACAAATACGTCCAGACATTGTTCCTAAAAAAAGATGTAAATGAAATTCCTTAAAATAATTCTGATCTATGAAGGTTACTTACCTCAATGATTATCAAAAGCAACTTTTAAAACGCTAGAAGTTTATTAGATTATGTCCATATGAAAGTAATAAACCGCGAAAACACAAAAAAGTTTGATTGGGAAGCACAAAGCTCAAGTTTCTAAATCTAAAAAAAAAAGAATGGTACTTCACATTAACAAATGCTACAAACATTTTTATTTCTCAATACCCTACTTTTGTAAACACGCCGATTAAAAACCAAGGAACTAATCACACACAAAGCAGATAATCGAAAACCTTTAAAAATTGGAGCAAATACACAATTTCTTACGGAGAACTGACAATTTCAGCATGCGTACTGACGTCATTGGCATTTCGGCGGTCCGCTAACGTTGCAGCATAGGAAATAAGCTATCCTGTCTGTCTAGTGTTCTTGGGTTTTAATGTCATTTGGAGAAAAACAATTTATTTTACCTATTTTGTTTTATTTCATCTTTAAAATATAACAGAAATAAAAAAAAATAAGAATATTATAGAACCCGCGCATTTTTAAATCCTCAATGAGTGACGAGTGCGCCATCTGCGGCTCACTTACCCACACAGTGGACCAGTGCAATATTGCGAACTAAAATTTTACATGGAGTTGCCCGTTTCAGGGTTGTCTCTGCTAAAGGTCTTATAGATATTAGAGAGTTTTTGAACCCCTTTTTCAGCACGTCGTTATCGTTATTCTGCGTATGCGCAGTGCCAAAAATAGTATCATTTTCGGCACTGCGCATGCTCAGAATAACCATAACGATAACGTAAATTTTAAGGGGTTCAAAAACTCTCTATTCTGTGGCGTGGCTGCGGTTCTCTGCTGCTAATGAAGAAGAAGAAGAATAACCTCCAAAGTTTATCTCAATTCAAAATTCAAAGTATCAAACTCAACTCAAATTATTAAATTAAAATGTTGATGGGAGAATAGGGGATAAAGAGTTAGCGAGTTTAGATTCTCTTATATATTTTTGGTTTACATTGCGTAGTTGACTAGTATTAATTTTCCGGTTTTTGTTTCAGCGCCGTAACTAGTTCTAGCAAGGAATATAAATATTAAAATTATTGAAAAAATAATAAAAAACACTTATAAAAGTTTAGTTATCATCACTATCATCAGAACCATCTTAAAACCAAGAACCTTAGATGGTCCTTGCCTTAAAACTACCTGCATCTAGGTATTTTTGTGACTACTACTGGTTGAGATTAAGAATTCAGTGAAAATGACAATCTTGACGTCTTGAAATTAACCAGTGAATTTGTGTTAGGTACTATAATCATTTTAATATCAGTCAATACAAACAACACTATAAATAATTAGTAGTACCTATAATGTATAGGTAACGTGAAAAAGATATACCTACCTATAGTTTGCATACTAATAGTAATTATTGTTTTAGGGTTCAAAGTTGTTATCAGTGTTATGGAAAAAACTGCAACAAAATATGCTGTTCGTGTTAGAATTTATATTATAGTATTACAGTATCTTGGTAACATAATAATTCCTGATCATGAAGCTGGTGTCTTTCTTTATCCACAGACAAGTACCAATTATACCACCACAGATAAACTTATTCACCACTTCTTAGGAGGCTTCCTGAGATGGGATGCTCAGTATTTTATGCACATAGCAAAATATGGATACACATATGAAAACACTTTGGCATTTTTTCCACTTTATCCACTAACTGTCAGACTCTTTGGATTAGTGATATTTTCAATTTTTCCTTTGATAAGCCTTGATACAATTATATTACTGATTTTTATAGCATTAAATTTTGCTTTATTTGTACTCTCTGCCAAGGCACTTTTTCAATTAACTGCATTAATTTTTGATGAGGAAGTAGCCTATAAAAGCACACTGCTATTCTGCGTCAATCCTGCATCTATATTTTTTAGTGCACCTTATACTGAATGTATGTTTTGTTACTTAACATTTCAGTCAGTATTAAATTGTTTAGCATTATACAAAAAATATTACAATACAAATCGTTCAGTAGATTATCACAGTATTTTGTATATATTACCAATATGTTTAAGCACAGTAGTAAGATCAAATGGTATATTAAATATTGGTTTTCTTGCTTATGTCTATATTTCTGTGTGTATCAAACAATGGCCGCGTAATGGTTTTGTCAGACAAACTACTTTTATAATAACAAAATTATTTTGCTTATGTTTTTTGACAATCATTTGCTTGATTCCATTTTGCGTTTATCAAATTTATTGTTATTATCAGTTTTGCACAAATTTTCATATAAATTTTCACTGGAATATAGTTGCCTACGCAGAAAAAAATGATTTTGTTTTGCCTGGAAATTTCCTGACATATAATCAGTCCTGGTGTTCTGACAAAATACCACTCGCATACTCTTATGTACAAAAGCATTACTGGCATGTTGGGTTTTTAAAATATTATAAAATAAAACAGCTTCCAAACTTTTTACTGGCTGCTCCGATATTTATCGTACTGATAAAAGGATCACTGCAGCATATACTACATAATAATATCTATCATTTTATAGATATTTTTAGTATTGACAAATTATTTATCAAGAAGAAACCAGTGAACATGATAGGCAATCCAATTTTGACTGTATTTGTAATTCATATATTATTTTTATCATTATTTTGTGGCCTTTTTGTACATATTCAGGTATCAACAAGAATGTTATGTTCGGCTTCTCCAATCGTATACTGGTTTTGTGCCAATTATTTCAAGAATAGAAATATATCTAATTTCGGTGATATGTTTAAAACTAAGATGTCATTTGAAGAAAATGCCATAATAATATATTTTTCAAGTTATTTCATTATTGGAACTATAATGTTCTGTAATAATTTGCCTTGGACATAATATGTATAGTTAGTATAAGGAATTTAAAAATATATAAATAGATTTTTATCATTAACATCAATACTTCAATGATTGTATGTCTGATAAAATATGAGAAAATTTATAGATGTTTTAACTCAAAAAATTACCCTTCCCTCTGTTGAACAAAATGCGTATAGTATCAGAATTACAAAGTTGATCCTTGTCTTTATACCTACATAAGCACAAAAAATGTTGTAGAATAAATGTTACTTTAATATAATACAAAATCATTGTTAGCACCAGTTATACAGTATAAAATGTATGCATTTTAATTCAATATTTGACAATATTGACTGATCTATAATTAAGGAGCACGATTAGGGAAGACACATCTTCATATTATTGATATTTATATAGAGGTTGACTACAACTTATGATCGTCCTTCAGAATACATTGATATATTGGTGGATATAAGTCTAATAGTGGTTATCCAGTTTTCATTTAATTTAAAAGCCTTCTGCATGTTTAAACTAAAATAACAATTTCGTAATTTTTAAAGTTGAAAGTTATATAGAAAACTTATTTTATCTTAGAATTTCACGTAACTCGGGATATTTGGGTTTTAGAGGGTGCTGAATAATGATATGTCAGATTTTTCGTAAAAAAATCGATAATATGGTTTCCCAGAATTGTGTCGGAAAGAAATCATAGCAGGGAATGGAATGCTAACCACCTCACCGTCGTAATATATGAATAGATAGTGAAAGTGAATGCTCTTCCACCACACAAGTCATCAACATCCTAAAACCAACAACAGAATTTGTTTTGACCTATTATATAGGTCTCCTCAGTGCTGTACAAGTCCAGGATGAAGACAACTAATGTGGCACAAGAGACATCTATCGCATGAATTCTTTTATATATATATATATATATATACATATTCATTAACCAAATTCAGTCCCTGGCTCTAGCAGTTCACAACTGTCTCGGGGAGTGATTGTGTATCTTACATATTTTTCATATGGCAGCAGTAAAAAACATCTAACACTGTAGTCCTTATAGTTTCAGAGGATCTGATACAATCAAAAGATTATTTCTATTTCACTTTGTGGAACCTGTAAATAAAGTTATAGGTATGTTCTGTATAAATCCCAATAAATCTAAATCACTATAATCCTATATGCAGTAAGTACCTATTACGTTGCATATCAAATTATAAAGAAAAATTTGTTTGAATATATTTGTTAAAGATGCAACTAGGTCAAGCTGACAGCAGCGTAGACACATCTTATGACACAGTTTTGCCGTTGCATGTTATATTGACTTTATCAAATCGTAAAGTATTTCATCATTTGAAATCATATTAAAATATCGTTATAGAAATCTGAAGGTGTAAATACTATTAAATCACATAAGCAAATAATAGCTGAAGTATTTCAAAATAGTTATTGGTAAGAAAATCGATGTGAGGACTTGAAAAGGCAACTACTCTAGGGGCACGAAAAGTAGGCTTTTTTTAATTTTAAGGCAATAAGTTTTACAAAGATTGATAAATAAAAAAAGTTTATTATTTCAGTATTAATTAATTTACAATTAAATTTGTCCAATCCAATAATTAAAAAAAAAAACAATAAATTAGAATTAATGGTGAATATAATATGAAGTCACTATAGGAATGTAAACATAACAAAAGTAGAATACTGTAAATATAAAAACAATATTTTAACACCCATTTACTATCAATGTTATTGCTTCTATGTAGGTAGGTACTATCGAATAAGGGTGAATTATAAGATTTTATAAAAACATACATACATGATTAAATCAAGAACATTACAGCATTATACTATTAACCTCTTCACATAAACATAAAACGAATATAGGGTATAAAATAGCAAATTATAATACATAATAATAATAATAATCGTGCATGATTATAACAGGCGATTGAATCTCATAAAACCAATGATTTGGCATTGTTATGAAACATATTCGTAAAGATGCTATGAATGCTGTTGCTGAATATTTTGGTGCAATCGTCTGCCCCAATATGCTTCCAAATCAAATGGCTGAAAATCTTTTAACTGGTGGGTGTCCTCATCTTGATAATACCTGACTGAGTTTGATCCTCTATCCATCTCCACTTTACTCCATGAATCGTAAATGTATTTTATTAAATCATCATGTTGAGCATGAACTGGTTTATCGTTGGAAGTTATACGAGTAATATTTGAAGGCCTTCTATTACTGCCATTTAGTTGAGACATTCCCATTCGTGTACCACTTAAATATCAACAATTATAAAAATACATCATAGGTGCTGTAACTTCAAAAAGCAAACTAACCTCATTATGAAATAATTGGCCAGCCAAAGTGAACAGCCCAGTCTACTGGTTCACTTACTTACAGATATCTTTGGCTCAGTCGTTAGTTGATAAAATATACCATACAATTAAAATACTAAATAAAATCTAAATAATGGTACAATTAAATGTCACAACTGTCAATACAACAGTAAACGTAAACAACAATAACCACACAAAAATGAAGCTATCACAGAATAGTGAAAGCCACTATTACTGCATTCTTTTCAATGGCTTGGGCAGCATAGAGAAACTCAGGGCTGTTCTGCAGCATGTTCTTTTAACCGAGTGCGCGACGCCCTCCACTGCCTTCCCCTTTCCCCTCAAGCACTACCGGTGATGGGTTTTTAGTCGCTAATTATATATTTAGTCAATGCTAATTATATAACTAGCATTAGCTGGCTAAAAATATTATAATTAGCCGTTAACAGAATATACCAGTGATGTGCCGGATAATTATCCATTTATAATTAGCCGGATAATTATCCGTCGGCTAAAAATCATTTCAAAATTAGAAGGCTAATTATTATAGTGCCAGTGGTTAAAATGGCCTCATAGGGAGGTATATTATATTGGAACTTTGATTTATTTTTTAATTTAATTTAGTTTGTTTTATTTCTTTATTTTTTAAATTGTACGATTATTTTTATTTTTGATGTACTTAATTCGGAGACTTAAATAAATGATGAAGATTGCGATATTATAAAATAAAATACATAATAATCCCTATCTCTAGATTTAATTTCTCCTTATCTATGACTTATAATATGATGACCTAATAATACCTATTATGCTTACCTACCTAGTAGGTAAGAATAAATAGATATTTTATTGGTAATTGCGAAAAAGTTATTCGAATGTGTGAAAAATTAAAAAAACTATATATTCTGCTAACGGCTAATTATAATATTTTTAGCCGGCCAAATGCTAATTATATAATTAGCATTGGCTAAATATATAATTAGCGGCTAAAAACCCATCACTGGAATATACATTGTTTTTTAATTTTTGACACACCAGAATAACTTTTTCGCAATTACCAAAAAATATCTGCATGTACCTACCTATGGTTTGTAGTTGTATCATGGGTAAGCATAATAGGTATTATTAGGTCATAATATTATAAGTTATAGATAAAATAAGTAAAAAATAAATAAAAGTTCCAATATATCTCCCTATGAAGTCATTATTACCACTGGTACTCAGTGATGTGCCGGATAATTATCCATTTATAATTAACCGGCTAATTATCGATAATTATCCGTCGGCTAAAAATCCTTTCAAAATTAGCAGGCTAAATATTATAGTGCCAGTGGAAAAAATGGCCTCATACGGAGATATATTGGAACTTTTATTTATTTTTTAATTTAATTTAGTTTGTTTTATATTTTTATTTTTTAATTTGTAAGAATATTTTTATTTTTGATGCACTTAATTAAATGATGAGATTAGCTAACGTCTAATTATAATATTTTTAACCGGCCAAATGCTAATTATATAATTAGCATTGGCTAAATATATACTTAGCGGCTAAAAACCCATCACTGCTGGTACTATAATATTTAGCCTGCTAATTTTGAAAGGATTTTTAGCCAACGGATAATTATCGATAATTATCCGGTTAATTATAAACGGATAATTATCCGGTTAATTATAAACGGATAATTATCCGGCACATCACTGAGCACTACCATTTTTGCTCCAAATATTAATGAGGTTAGATTAGATCGGTAGAAATGTAGAAACATCAACAAATTACAGAATTACAATGAAAATAGAAAATAATCACAATAAGTATCAGAATTTCAGACATATAGAGTAAAAACGTATATACTATTTTACTATTCTCATTTTGTATTAAGGTTAAGTAAACTAACTGGCAAATTTCATGTTCTTTTCAAGGGCTCTCCATGGTCCGCCACGAGTTTGACGTACTGGGGCGTGGCGATCTTGAAAAGAAAACACTGAATATAGCCACCAGCAACTATAGAGTTAGGTTCAACAAAGTGAACTCTATAACGGACATTTCACTGGTCCTGCCCACATACGTGGTCCCAAGTCCCAAGGATTTTTAACGTATAAGTTAAAAATCCTTGACGTGGTCCTGCCTGATGAACGAGAAATTAAAAAAAATATATTACTCAATGGTTCTGGTTGAAGGCTGAAATGGTTGTTTGAAGCAGAAAACATATTCTTTTCAGGAAACACTAGTGTTCTCTGGTTGAAGTTTGAATTTTTTCCAAGTCTTCAATTTTGATCACATACTTTTATCAATTAGTAGATATTTTGTGCTTTTATCTGTATCATTTATTTTTATAGACAAACCACTTACCTAGTGTTTTGTCCTTTATATTTTGCTGTTGCGTTGCATTAAAATAAGTGTACCCTAAACATAAGCCTTTTTTGCTGTAGAATAGAAGTTTTATAAAATGTCAGACAATTATATTATTTCAAATTGCAGAGACGGCGTTCGAACAATTAAATTCAATAGACCAGAGAAAAAAAATGCAATATGTGCAGGCATGTATCAAAATATTACTAAGGTGCTGACAGGAGATGCTGCTGATGATAGCATTGTGGTAACTATAATAACTGGCTCTGGTAATTACTTTAGCAGTGGCAATGATTTAAAAGGAGCTATGTCTGGGGAACTTTCTGTTAGTGACAGTGTGAATTTAGTGAAGATGATGGTTGACGCATTTATAAATTATCCAAAATTATTAATAGCTGTAGTTAACGGACCAGCCATAGGAATAGGAGCAACAATGGCAGCTCTATGTGATGTTGTATATGCCACAGAAAATGCTGTTTTTAATACACCTTTTGTAAAATTAGGATTATGTGCAGAGGCTGCATCTAGTTATACATTCCCTCATATTCTTGGAAGGAGTAAAGCATCTGAGGTATTACTTTTAAATCATATATTAGATGCTCAGGAGGCATATCAGTTTGGGTTTGTTTCTAAAGTTATTCCACATTCGACTTTAAGTGAGTTCATTGATGAATTACGAAGATATGGTGAGATTCCTGTCAAAAGCTTAAAAATAAACAAACAATTGATTACATCCAATTTAAAACCACTTTTGTGTGAATGTAACAAAATGGAAATGGAGCAACTGTTAAAATGTATTGATTCTAAAGAATTTTCTGATGCATTAACAAAATTTATGATGACAAAAAGTAAATTATGAAAAATTGGCAAAACACTTACATTGACATATATGTCTATGGCTATAAATGATTTTTTTAATTTGTTTAGGTGAGGTGGCCTCTAAGTTCAACCACAAAATTTTAATCTTAAAGTATATATTATCTATATTACATTTTAGTGATAGAAATAAAAGATATTTGATTTATTCTGAAGTAGAATTATGTTGGGATACATAAATTTAGTGTATATTAAATAATTCTAATGCTGGCGATTCTTTTATTTTATCTTCCTACTGGTAAATGCACTTATCCCAGAAATGGAGTAAGTGTATCATAGCCTTCTGATATCAATATAAGTTTAAGGTATAATACACAAGGGGGAACTGTACAAAATTTCAAAGTTAAGTTAATCATTTTAATGCAACCTGAAGCAATGAAATATTTCTACGAGAAAGGAAGATATACTTTATTATTGCTATTTTTAGCATGTGTCCCAGCGAGCTCCTTACAATATTATATAATTTCTAATTTCATTAGTTTTCAACTGTATGACTAAATAAAAGTTAAAAGACGTTAACAGGTTGACCAAAACTCATTTCAGTGTGATTGTAACATACTTTGTTGACATAGTAAATTTGATGACGGATCATGTCCGAAGATATGGATTGACTTTTGCGAGTTATTTTTCATGAACTGCAAAATCATGTTAAAAATGATTTTCTGAAAATACAATGAATCTGTTAACTGGCAGAGTTTAAAAAACACTGTACTGTATGTAAGTAATGCAAATAGTATTTTTAGTGATGTAAAATCATTGCAAAATTATTTTTAGATTGTGTAAATGATTTAAGTCATTGTTACTTACCGGTAATTTTCATCCCTAAAAGACCTAGTATTTACATTACCTATCTAAAGTGTTCATGAATCTCTGTGTAGTGAAGAAATTCATAGTATTTTCAAAAAAGTCCTCATTTTTAACATAAGGAGTTTGCAGCTCATGAAAAATAATAGTTCCAATGTCTGTGATGATGAATTTGAATATTATTATATTTATCCATCTGCTAGCTGTCTGTAAACAATTTATTTAATTAAAAGTATACTGAATTTATTCAAAATTTACGAAACGAATAACGAAAATCACGCAAATTAAACCAAAACAGGCAACTATAAAATCCTGAATCTTTCGCTTCAAACTGGAACACATATTTCAAAGTACGCAAAGTAGTAACATCAGCAGGAGTCTCATCATTGAACATTATGTTTTTGTTTCCTCCTGATCCCGATGACTCCCATCATTGCTACTCTCTTCCTGGTTTTCTTTTCATTATAAATTCTTGTATTTCCACACATGTATTGAGAAGTAATTCTTCAAAACTTTACACTTTTTGCTAGTCGTTTGTCAGGAGTTCACTTGAAGCAGTTGCAACCCTACTTTCCGAGAGGTTCTCTTATGTAGAATAGCAGTGTGTAAAAAAAAATCATTTTCACTCTTGTCCTCTTTTTGAGTTTCAGTATAGTTGCAGTTAGTGTATCTGCAGTTACGTCTACTTTCAGCATCTTCATTATACTTCTTTGAAAGCCTTCCAACATTTTAATTGTTTTGAGTTAAAAGCTTTAGGAATCTTGTTTTGTGTGGAACCATATGGAGAAATCCCTCCTTTTTTAAAACTGAATTATTATGTTTGGATCTAATTTCTCCCAAATTTTTCCAATCATTTCTGAAAATAATAAATTCTTTGGTAAGTGGATGTCTAAATTTTTTCTTTGTCATTTTACTAAATAAAACTAAGAAACTTTTATTGACTTGAAAACAGATCGAAAAATTTGAAAATATATATTTTATTTGTGGATCGAAATCGAAAGGTTGAAGGTGACTGACTGCGGTCAAGGATTTTTAAAAATCCTTGGACTGCGGTGACTGCAATCATGATACAACTACACTGATATGCTCATAACTTGACCAAATTTCGTTTGTTCAGCGCACGACGTCATTCTTGATGCTAAAATGGCGAAAATTCAAATGCGTTACTGTCAACGTGACTGTCAGTGATATAATTATTTTCGTGTTTGTCAATTGTATTGCCGTATTATTATAATTGTGAGGTCCGAGGGTTATCAAGTTGTCATTTTTATATTATAGGGTGGTGTTTATTTACAGTAGTGCATCTTATTATCTCTTCAAATTATAAAATTTAGGTTAGAATTATATTCGGTAGGTAGATCGGTACACAGAATGCGGTTTGAATTAAAATAAGAAAGATTGATATTAATCAACTATTATTTTAGTTTCCCTGTATGAATCGTGTATTACATAATTCCATAATCGACGTTTCTTTTATATTGTTATCTTTGTTTACAAGTATTTTATTTTATTTTGTATCAAAACTGACGTCACGCTCATCGATAGACCACGCCCCCATGCGCATAGGCATATCAGTGTAGTTGTATCATGACTGCAATCATACTGCAACCTGCAACACAGACAAGACTACTGCCATAGAAAAAGGATATACATAAATCTTTTTTCTATGACTACTGCAATGAGCGAGCACCAGGGACAATAAGCGAGCACTGAATGGGCAATGGCAATGACGAATACAATATAAATGTACAGGTCAGGTCAGGTGCAGGCAGAGACAACTCTTTCTTGTCTCTGGGTGCAGGGGTGCAGGTTAGCAGAGGAATTCTGTTCACCATTCGATACAAAACATGATATAAGCATCTCTTTCTTACTTTGTAACTTTGTAGTCGTGTCCATAGATTACATAGATTTAGATAGGAATCTTCCATTACCGACAAGGCGACGCGGAAAGCGACATCTGCAGAGATGTAGTTGAACTATCTCTTCTTCCCACAGTGTTGATGTAACAACTTTATATATTTTCATTCTCAAAATGGAGGGGAGGGAAAATATATTCCGGATAAGATTTAATTTTAAATAAATTAGTCTATAAATCTAAAATTTGAAGTATGAGAACTACAAATTTTTCATTTGTAGACTAAATTATTTAAAACCTATCTCACCCAAAATATTAAAAATTTATAAACATCAAATCAGTATACTGGAGATTTATTTTAATTACATGCTACATGACAAATAGAAAAATATAAAGCAATAATGAAAGTGATAATATAAAATGTTGCTTATTTCTGTGTCAATATTTCAGGGATTGTTAAGTGACCAACCTTTTTTAAGATACTGGACATTGCTGGGAGTCACATATTTTAATAACGGGTTTGGTGCACATGATGAAAATATTAGTTAAATTATCATGTAATTATACTTCAAATATATATATGTTCTAATAATAGGGTTGGTTAATGTCTAGACATTTATTCGAACACTACTTAGTATTAACTATTGTGAACATAAAATAAAAAAAAAAAAACTTAAAAGACGCAAGTTTCAAAAAGATAAAATAAATTTGAATATAAAATCGGAAATACCCACGGACTACCAAATTACTGTATGGTAGGATTAAGAGACAAGAAAGATTTAGTTTTGTTACCTTATCACTAAAATATGATATGCAGTTAAAAAATATCCCGCAATCGTAACGATCGTAACGATATTATATTATGTTACTAGGAGTAGAAGGCGAACATTATTTGTTGAGATCAGAAGCATATAGGAGTTAGCCAAGGCTGTGTAAACTGGGGCGAAACACATAAAGAGCTCTATACTCCCGAGTGACACACTATTTTTTCTTCAAGCATCAAAGTTAAAATTGTATTTCTTCAGACATTCATGATTGTATAAAAAGTGATCTGACGTAACGTTTAATTTCAAACTGACAGTTCTGAGAAATCATGGCTACATGACTCTCTTTTTTAATCAGTTGTTATGGTTACACTTTTACTTTTTTGTACTTTTAAGAAAATTAGAATATTTCTTTAGTAGTAAAACAATAGGTATTTTCTATAATACGTCTTATATAAAATAATGTAAGTATTACTATATGCTTGAAGAAAATAGATATTTACATACTAGTCCCGAAAGGAATGTTTTACTGGACGAGTGGGCAAGCCTGCGAGTCCAGTGAAAACACTTTCGGGGTAAGTTACATACACTATTTTTCCTGCAACCGTCACTTATTTTAAAAAAATACATTACAATTTTTAATAGTTTCAACATTTTTGACTTTTTTGCAAAATAAGCCAAAATGACATCTTCAGTTATTGTTTTCGTTGCTGCAAACTTATCATATATTTGTTTGTAGCATTTCCTCAACTTCTGCAATAATTCAAAGTAGCTGCTGACGTTGCATCTGTAATTTTATTTGGAATAGGGCATAATGTAGGGCTTGCTTCGGAATTCAGATACATATTTGTACTTAAATCTTCTGTTGCAAAATGTCAGTGACATATTCTGTAATTACCAAATACTTTTGAGGGTTCCAAGCTATTTAGATGGTCATTTCCAATAATCTCCAGCCAGTTATTAAATTTTACTAAAAACTTATTTGGATTTGGGAAGCGAAGTCTTGTAGATGTCCTATCCTCACAATCGGGAACAGCACATGTAATTGCCATCTAAAAATTTTTTTAGAAATGTGATATGCTCGGTAATTCGAATATGAAATTAAACTTTAAGGATCATGGTCCTCTGACTAATTATGCAGCACTTTGATATAATTTTTACTCAAAAACAAAAATAATACTGGTGTACTGATAAGTGTAAACAAACTTAAACTTATAATTAATATCTAAATGCTCATAAAATGTAAAAATCTAATTTTCTTGACTTACCTTGATAGTTTTCTCAGGTCAATTAAAAAGTATAGAAAAAGCTCAAAACACAAATATTATTCACAAAACTCAAAGTGCATTAACAAACCTCAAAAACAAAACAAATATAAAATCTTGTATCATGTATAAAATCACAATCACAGAATAAATTGGGTATTGAGTATTGAGTTAGTAGTTCAGTTTCAATGTTCAATGCGATCAATGTAGCAAATATATAATCTGAAGTGTGTTCTGTGGTTTCTGCCACAATGTGATTGCAACTCTATTTATACATTAGCGCCATCTTCTGAGATGTAGTCAAAATACTAATATTCTATCTCTGTCTTACAACTTGACTCCAGCTATTCCCATATAAGATCCCAGCCCGTGGTCGTGTCCATCTCTATCATATCGAGTAATACCTACCGTATCGTAATTTTGGAATTCGGCTGCAGGTAACTATTATTGCAATTAGAAAGAAAAGAGAAAGACGTACTTGATGTACTTACTACTTACCCCAAGGAATTTATATTATATGGAACGATTATAGACGACTGCGCATCCAATTTTCACACCTGCAGCCGGATTCACATTCCTCAATTCGATACGTGTCGAATAGAAATCAATATATATTTAATCTATGTAGAAATCGAGGAGGTAGCGATTCACAATGATTATCGACCTCTCGACATATCGAGTATCGAGAATATCTGTCAATTCTGCTCGACAAGCAAATAGGTGGTAAACAGTCATGAGTCATGATACAGTGTAGTTGTATCATGGTAAACAGTTAACAATCCTTGCCAAGGATTCCTTTCGCAATCCTTTCATAATTTTGTCGCAGATTTTGTCGATATCCATGGATACGAAAGCTGACAAATTGTTTATAAGTTGACAGACTTTTCATCTTTCAACTTTTTTTTCAAAAGAAGTCGGTAGACAGAGATGCAGTATCTATGCTGCATGCTTATTGGATTTCGCGATATTCGTGCGCATGCGCATATTTGACTAAGGTACTCTAGATAAGGATAGAGATTGTATGTCGGCGCCGTGATGTTTTCGAAATTTTTGGTGCTCTACCCGCGATATAGTAGTATTATATATATGCGCTTTTCCGTCAACATACTATCATATGGTAACTATCATGAAATTGTTACCCATTAGGCGTTTTTTAATCAACTTACAACAGCTTAAAATTTTAGATGTTAGCTATTTTAAGCTATTCGATTGGGAATTGTTACATTCTGTTGTTAGATTATTTTAAGCAAAAAAAACTTAAGACAGCTAACACTGTTCTGTAGAATGATAAGGTATTATGGTAAGTATTTCTATCTTTCTCTATAACCTAAAAATCCTAAAATGCTTTTGTCCTTTGTATTTACTTCACAGAGTTAGAGAAAAAATGGCAAAATTTATAATAAATACCAAAGAAATAACTTTTAACGAGATTCAATTACTTAAATCAACAGAAAACTCTTCATAGCCACAGCCAAGCCACAGCCTTCTACTAGAGAAGGCTGCGATTGTAGATATTCTGTGACAGACAACCATATGTTGGTAGTAATGGCTTTCTCGGTATCTCGGTAATTAATCTATGGACACAGATTATAGATAGATACTATCTATGGTAGTGGTAACACTAGTAGATATTTTGTGGTGGTAACACTGGCAACTTTGATAGGATTGATTGTTTTTATTTACAAAATATAATCTTATAATAGACAATTTTTGTATATTAATTATTGGTGCATTCTATAACTAGAAATTAGTCCACAAAGTGAAGTGTAGTAAATGTTTGTTTGCTTCTATCCAATATATATTTTATCTATGCTTCTATCTATGTGTCTACGACAGCCAACAACTTGCACTGTCAGTGATTTATAACCTGAAATTTACATCAAAATGTCATCACTAAAAACTATTTGGGATTATATGTTCTCACCAAAATTAATAAAAATTTATGGTAATGGGCCAGTAGAGGTAAATGATACTGTTATAGGGTAACTCACCTTTTTATCACTTTATTGTTTTGTAGAATTTTTACCAACCAAGCGCTTTTGAAAAATGGAGCGATCAAGTTATAAAATCGGTATGTTTTTTCAGTTTATACAACTTTTAGGTACTACATCCAAATTTCATTTTAGTTATATGTTATATGGAAATTCGGAGTTTACACATCACCCTTCCTTGTGGGAATACTTTATCAGAGAGGCTACTTTGAACCTGAAGGATTAGTAACATTGACAAAACTGGTGACAAGTGTGGGAGTTATATTAGTTGTGTCATTCTGCTTTAGGGGCTTAAGTCGAGCCCAAAACACAACTTATCAAAATTTTTTTACTACCTTAAAAGAAGCACAAAAGTCTATGATACCAGCAGTAAAACAACGATTAAACATGTATGATTTTGATTTTGCAGCATGGCCTGTTGAATACACACCTGATAATAATAGGTAAGGTTTCTATATTTTAAAATTACTAATAATATACTATTGGACTTTTGGATCTTTCGCATCCTCAGTCTATTTCAGTGGTCGATTCCTATACAAATACTTTTTATTGAGCTAATGTTGGTTGGTTGTTCAGGTCACAATAATATTGATTTGTTTGGCTCTTTGGCCATATCTTACAGAGAAAACATACATTTTGCAAACCAATATGATTAGAACAGACACTATTGAATAAAATTTTTGTGGTGGTAATAAGAAAATTTTGAACCTCTTAATTTTTAGCTTATAGTTATCATAATCGTTATACTGAGCATGCGCAATGTCAAAAACAATATCCTTTATGACAGTACGCCTCTTAGTATAACAATTATGATGACGATAAGCTAAAATTAAGGGGTTCAAAATCTCCTTACTTTCATTGTTCTTTATTTATGTCATAAGTATGATGAAAATAAATTCAAACAGTTAGGTCTATCTTATATATTTATATAAAAATATAATAAACTTACTTGTATCAAAAAATAAAAATTCTCTGATAAAAAATATTAAATTAAAAAAATGTTGAAATTGAGATTCCTTAGTTTTATTGTTCGTTTTTTACATTCAGTTGTGTGAAAGCCATAAAAATAATTATTATTATAATTCCTTGGTCATATGTCAATTCCATTGATACCTAGTATAGATTTTAATAAGCAATTATATTACGGATAATATAATTAACTTTTTTCACTTAAGAAATGAGATCAATATTTCTTTAATTTTCCATTTATAAAAAATAGGATTAAAAAGAGTATTTGCAGCGGTAAGTTAGAGTTATGAAGCGAAGGTAGGTTAAGACTGAATGACTAGAGCAGATTCAATAAAATAAGTGATATAGCATTTGACCCATGAAACCGTTTAGGGAATTACGTCTTTCTATGAATCAGATCCAAAGATCTGATTAATAAAATAGTAAAATAAGCCGTTTTGCTTATCACTAGGTCTGTTGATTTGTCTGCTTAAATCAGCTTGGACAAAGTTGCCTCTAATAGATATACTTACAATTATAAGATTTGCAATTAAATTGAAAGAGGTAGATAATCCTGTAAGGTGCTTAAATCGACTAAAAAAAATAAATAAATCATAAATGTAAAATGATAAACAAGTCTATAATGAAACAGTCCCTATGCTTTTGACCTAATTTTGTTACGAGGGTTTGGACTAAATACAGGATTTCTTTTTATTAGCTATTTGACCATTTCATACTGGAAAATATAAAATAAACCCTTGTAGCAACAGCAACCGATTGATTTTTAAAACCAACCTGTGCTTTGTCTCTGCATGGTTCACCTTGAAGTTTCTCTGAACTCTGAATTCAAAATTATTTTATTATTTAGAAGGAAAGGCAGGAAGGGGAGACTTGGGACATGTACTGTATAAGTAATATTGACAAATATTTTTCAGTGTATCTAGGCAGCGTCTTTCTGTAAGAAAATCCACATCACACTACAGTTTGGTGCAATGTGTTATAAATATCCCATATAAAATTATAGCATATGCAGCAATCCATACTTTTGGCATTAGATTAATTTATCCTGGGACAATTGGATTCTTTCAGATAATATTAGGTAAGATTTTATACCTAATGGGTATGTTTAGAGCCACCTGACACGAGGCTTAATTTAGCACTGAATTCAGTACTCAAATTGCGCACGCAGATTTAGCGGACTTGGATGCTAGAAATTAGAACATGTTCTAATTTCTTGGACGAAATCAGCGCAGTATATATACGCTACTGTGCATCTATAGTGCACTGATTTCGTCCAAGAAATTAGAACATGTTCTAATTTCTAGCATCCAAGTCCGCTAAATCTGAGCGCGCAATTTGAGTACTGAATTCAGTGCTAAATTGTCTTGTGTCAGGCGGCTCTGAGTCATTTGGCACATCGGGGACCCTAGACATTTTGCACAATGTGAACATTTTTATTTCATTGGCTAGGATTGTATATTATCTCTTGGTTAGGTTGCCCTTTTAAGGAAAAAGTTACAATTCTTGAAAATTTTGTTTTTTAACGATATATAAGACTATTGGACATTAACTTTGTACATATTAAATAGAATTCATATAATTTAACAAAATAATAGTGCTGTGGATTTGCCGGCTAAAAATATTTTTAGGTTTCTTGGCCAATTTTTAACTGACAAAATATCCGGCTAAGAATGACAAAAATATTATTTCATTTTAATGAATATTATTGAATTTTGTTACATTCTCATGATTAATTTTACACCAAATATATGTATGTGGTTCGAGTATTCTTAAATAATAATTTTCTCATGAAAATTCTCAAGATCACTTAATACGAGCAGTGACTATAGAAAGAATAATCACTGATACAAGTGAATATATCTCCATCCTGTATTATCAACTGTACTAATAAAGTATGGAGCTATTCTTGAGCACATGGTGCAAATGTAAAAAGTATATAACTGAGTTGAAAGCGGCATTAGTATAGTTTTTATTTTAGTTATATTTGGATTCATTTGTGATCGTATAATTTTAATAGAAATAACATTCTTCATAGAAACAAAACAAATACATATTGTTTTTAATATTTTTACAAACAACAGTAGCTAGGTACACAAGTAGCTATATTGTCACAAATAATCAAAGTAATTCTGTTGTGGGCGGCTGTGAATTAGAAAATATATTTCTTTTTTTATAGCTCTACAATTTAGTATTTTTTTTTAATAGAAATTTACAATTTTTACCGTTGCCAAATTAATATTCAAGCATAAATACCTTTTGTTTGTGAATAAATATTACATCATTTTGATTTTTTGCATTTAAATTTAAATTTAATATAATAAAAATAGAAAAATTAAACATGTTAGGCAAGACTAAATATAAAAAAATTATTTTTGTAACCAATTTCAAATATGACAGTTCTCTTATATATTCTTTGATGACAATAGACATTTGCTTTAGGCTAAAAAAAGAAATATGTTATTTAATTTAAAGTAATCTGCGACGAAAAGATTCTTTGATCACCATCTATTACAATATGAGGTCATTCATACCTTACCTATTTTTGAAACATACTTTCTAAAACAATTGTATTGAATTCAGAGATACCAAATACAGATACAGAAACCTACTCTAATCTCTGATTGAATTTAGGCTGTAATTGTCTGTCACAAGGTCTAATTTTGGTGGTAATTTCGGCTAGAAACAATTTTTAGCCGGTAAAAATGTACTTTTCTTAGTTCGCTAAAAGCTAAAAATGGAAATACTTCCAGTGGAAAAATCCAACTCACGTCACTATAAAATGATAAAAAAATGGATTGAAATATGAAATAATTTATGTTTATTAGATGATGGGTAAATTTCTTGGTAATAAATGTTTCGGAAATTCCCGAGAATTTTCCTATTTTCCTAATTTGATACGTTTTGTTGATATTGAAGGTTTGTGATATTTGCTTGTTTTATTATTACATTTTCTGCAAGTTTTACTTTAATTATTTTCATATAACCTTAAGTACCTATATTCATATTAACATATAATATATTTTTTTAATATTTACCTTTTTTTATTTAATTAAAAAATTTAAGATAAAATAAGGAAAGTAGGCACTGTTGTTTATTTATTCATTAATAATTTATTGTATAGATATTTTACAAGGTTTAAATTGTCACCTCAAACAATCTCTATTTTTTTTATTATTTGAATGATAATGAGAGGTAGAGTAATATAAAGTACACTGAGTTTTCTGCCCACATTTCTTCTTAACTATCTATGTTATAAATATTAACAGTTTTAAAAATAATTTTTAGGAAGCTTTTAACAAACTTAAGACTAACTCAGTGTCTGACAATAATATAGTCAATTAAATCTATTCTGAAGAAATTAATCTTATTAAGGTACGTTCAGTACGGAGCTTGGATGATAGATCATAGATGATAGATGAATGATGATAGAATAATAGTGAAAAATATAAGCGCTGATAGGCGTTCACAACGGAGATGTGCATAAGCGCTTTTAACAGCTAGTACATTTCAAAATGTCTAGTGATGAAGATTACTTTTGTTCGTCAGCAACGAAATATTACATTTTCACTAAAAGGAAACAAAAATTAAGGAATTATTATGTGCACACATAAACAGGGAAAGGCACCGACTGGGAGAATTTCACCATTTATATCCTCAACTACGGAAATATTCCCAGGGGTTTTACGCATATTTCAGATACAGCAAAATTTGTACAGTTTTTTGTAGATACCGCAAAATTTGTTAGATACATTTAAAAGTTATGTTTTTAGAAATCGCTTACAATATTGTTAAAATGATAAAAATAAATTAAAATGAATACTATAGCAACTCATCATAGATCCGATGAACGGGAACCACTAGTTGAAGTGAACTACTAAGGTAAAATAGGTACTAAGTATTTACTTTTGCTAAAGTCTCTAATGTATTTTACGTTAATATACTCAATATTGGATTAATTCGTTTGTTATTCGAGACCTACACACATCTCTTTCACAATATATAATAAATTGTATTTTATTTAAAAATAAAATATTACTTTTACTTGTAGCATTCATATTTTTTCCTTATTTCTTCCCACTGTTTCTCCAAAATAAATCTATTGTGTAGAGTGGGCCTGATTCCACAACAATTATCTAATAAACACTTCTCTAATTAATTTTTCGGCATCCATACTCCTACTTCAGCTCGCAGAAGAATTAAACTGACTATTCCGCAAAATATCATCGAGTATAAACCACTCATGTATCATGTATTCCCTGCTAGTATCACATCTCCGTACTGAACGGCTCCATTGAAATACATTGTACATTTTATCAGCGCTGGTAAAAGTTACTCTATCATCCAGTCTATGATCTATCATCCAAGCTCCGTACTGAACCTTTAGGCAGTTAATTTGAGTATTTTGGAATTGTAACTTTGCAAAAGGCGCAAAATTATATACTATGTGTCCCAAATTCGATGCTCACCATTGGGATCTCGGAAACTATAAGAGATAGAAAGTTGGTTAAATGGGGAATGTCTCTTTATGTTGATCCTGAATATGTTTCGAAATCATGGCTAGGTGTGCCATGATTTTTGAGATGTAAAAAAGCCAAAAATTTGGTAATTTTATTTGGGGCTGTAGTCGAGCAATAATCCATCTGACAGGTTCTAGCATAGGTTTGTAGGTACATTATTAAGACACAATAATTAAGAATAATTGATTATGATAATATGTTCACTTGATTTCAAGAAACTCTTGTTAAGTTTTGGTTTTCTTATGGCAGTCATATCGGATTTTTAGTTTTCCTAATTTAGCTGACAATGAAGCTTTCTAATGATGTTAGTATTTTGCTACGGTTTTTAAGGTGGTAATATAACAAATCTCTTTAAAAACAAAAGAGTATCTCGAAGTCAAGTGAATATAAAATAATCGATTATTCAACAAAATATTCCTCTCTAAATTGTGTTTTAATAACGTACAACGTCAGATCAATTATTGCCCTGCTACGGTCGCAAAAATAAATTACCAAATTTTTGTTTTTTTTTATTTATTTCAAAAACGCCCCAGTTAGCCATGATTTCGAAACAGATTCAGGATCACCATAAAAATGTCAAAATATTCTCCATTTAACCTACTTTTTATCTCTTATAGTTTGTTTTATTTTTTGCGTCAATAAACAATTTTTTTTAGAACAAAGTTTATTACAAGGTAGATCAAGATTAATAGAACTTTATAGAGGAGAGCGTTCAAAGATACAAACAGCAGATAATAATGAAATAGATACAATGTTCATTAATAGGAGAAATGCTTCACCTACTGGCAATACACTGGTTATTTGCTGTGAAGGCAATGCTGGATTTTATGAAATTGGTATCACAATAACGCCTATTGAAGCTGGGTATTCTGTGTTAGGATGGAACCATCCTGGATTTGCAGGAAGTACGGTAAGTGGCAATTTTTTACTAATTGTCATTACTTGAATTTCTTCAAAGTAAAATACTCAAAAACTTTCATTTGTAGGGAAAACCATATCCACCGCAAGAACAAAATGCTGTTGATGCTGTAATTCAGTTTGCAATTAACAAATTAGGATTTAAACTGGAAAATATCTTATTGTTTGGATGGAGCATAGGTGGATATTCTGCAACTTGGGCTGCTATGAGTTATCCTGAAATTAAAGGAATTGTAAGTGCTTACTAAATATACTGCTTGAAAAAGATTAACACAACTAATGGGTCGGGAATGATGTGTATTATTTTTTATTTTGTATTTCACATCCATCAATTTTTATTTTCGTAAACACATGAATAGTTTTAAAGCTTTTTGTTGCATTAAATGAAATGGGCGTTTAGTAAAAGTTTTGAATTACGAGTATATTGCTATAGATTCATATATGTAATTAAAAACAGGTTTTGTTTCATGTATTAGGAATTGTGTGCTTTATAAACCAGGTCTAAATTTACAAAACACAATCTTTAACATACATTATCATCAATAATTTGATTTTGAATAATACAATTATCTATATTTTCAGGTATTAGATGCAACATTTGATGATATATTACCCCTAGCTATTAATCACATGCCTGGTTGGTGGGAACCCGTAGTTAAATTAGCTATTAGGGAATATGTAAATCTCCATATATTTGAGCAACTTTCAAAATACCCTGGACCAGTGTTATTGATAAGACGTACAGAGGATGAAGTGATTTGTCTTAAGTAAGTGAGACACAATCTCAGCATATATAGGTACAACAGGTTTTTGGATTGTCAGTCGAATTTCATTAAATACCTATACTTTAGAAGTTATTCCTGAAAATATGTACACTGGATTAATAAAATGTGGTTCAATGAATCTATTTTGAACTCTGAGACATTTAGGTTTTACTTGAAACTTATAGTAACTTTCTTATATCAAAATAAATGGTATACATTGGATATTCACTAAATAAATATATTTAAAAAATAAAAAAACAAACAAAACATTGTTTGGATGAAATACATAGAACTGATATTTCTCAATTATTGATGCTAATGTGGCGTTTATCTGTGGTTTTACTTCGATTTGACTTTTGTTAGAATGATAAAGATCAATTATTTTAAATGGAACACCTTCTGAATATATCAGTCAGATGTCTGAGTCACTAGATATAGATAAATATCGATAGATAGATAGATACAGATAAATATAGAGTTTATATCCAGTATTGAAGTTTACAATTACATGCCATTTTTTATAATACGTGTTATAGTTTTACATAGATAATAAAGATTTTCTAAATTTATTATTAATTTTTGGAAAATATGGCAGCATTACGCAAATACTTGGCAAACAGCACAGTAAGACACTCCAACAAGCTTCACTTGAAAGAGGCGTGTGAAAGAGGTCATGTCGTGTATTAGATAACTAATGCACATCTGGTTAACCAGTGGCTTATTTCGATTAGGTGATACCAGAAAAAGACTTTGAAAAAGGTTGGAAGACTTGTCAATGAATTAGTAATAAATTCAGAAAATCCTCATTACTACAACCATCTTTGTTATAAAAAAAAATAAGCTTTATAGAATTATCCAAAGTGTAACTATCAATAATTTAGTGTGGCTGCTGTAGCTGTTTTACTGCACTATATTGTAGTAGAACAATTACTTTAAAGGACTAAAATAATCAGTTAAAAAGTCAACTATTAGGACAATTCATAGACAATTAAATTCTGCACTCAGTGTGGCCAGATACAGTTTTTACGTGTCACCAAACATTCTCAAAAATCGCCAAAATTAACTAGATATCGCCACATTAGCAAACAGACATATGTATAAGAACCAGATTACTTATTTCAGTATAGGCAACTTATTTTAATTTTTTTTTTTTTTCCGGTAAATAGTTATCAACAGCTGGCACTTTTACTTTCTTTATGCAAAGCCTTAAAATTTAGGGTAGAGTAATAATGAGATTATATTTATAATCTCTGGTATTTTAATAATAATTGCATTCATTAGAAAGATACTAAACATAGATATTTCTGTGGTTTTCTCAATAACTTAATATTCTGTGGCTCAATGATTTTGATACTCTTTCCCTCACTTTTATTTACGGCTAAAGGATGCGACACGACAGTGCTGGCTGAAAGTCAGGGCTGTCCAGTGTCCATAGTCAGAATAATGCGAAATGTGACAATGCATACAGGGTTGTATATATTAACCAGCGATGCTATTATACGGAATCGGAAAATAGCCTAATAGGCGGTTTGAGCCATTGATATAATCACCCAATAGGCGACGTGCGATTTCTTGAAATTTTCCGTCACAAATACAACCTTCAAATCGCCCAATCTGGCCACACTGTCTGCACTCAACTGGTAAAATATTCCAGAGGTATCCCAATTTTAGAAATAGGATTTTTTTATTTCAAAGTTACACTCATTTGACAACCTGTGTAACAGGTAAGTGTCAATATAGCCATTTTGGAATTCTAAAAATTTTGCTGTAGTTTTCTGACAATTTCAATATAAACATTCGTGCATGTGTGTAAAACACCTTGGGCCAAATTCGACTGTAAAATAATAATTTGCGATTCACAAGACTACCTTATGTCATTATGTTTTTGATCTACTAAGTTATTATTAAGCTCGCTTTTAAGATGGATAATAATCCAGCTAATTAGCTTAAATATTATTAGCTGAATAAAAATCTATCACTACAATTTTATATCCTTGTTAAAATTCATGTTTCTTTTCTGCAAAAATGTTTCTCAAAAACCATTGATGTTAGGTACTTTCTCAAGAAAATGGGTTTTTTGAACATATATTTACGTACACCATGTCCTATTTTAAATGAGGATGTTACTATTAGATCTCTGTAGAACAGGAACTATGTCTCAAAACCCCTGTGTAATTATTTTCATGAAGAACATTAAAATGCTCCTAAATTCGGCCATCTGATACTGACTGTCATTTACAAATATCCTATATATAAGGTCAGAAAGATTTCAAAAAGTCAAAAAGAGTGAGCTAGGAAATTACTGATGTACTTACTTCAGCAGATTCTTAGTTAAGCAAATATTTAGTTTCAAATTGTTTTTGCTTGTTTGTTGGAACTAACATTTGTTTTTTAACCTGACACAACTCGCACCTATCGCAGTCCTCTTAGCGCACACGCTCGGTCGATTTGACCGATAAATAAAAACAGATGTAATATTAGATGAAATAAAACCAAATTAGAGAACTTCTACAACTTTTATATTATTATACAGGGTGTCCACCTAGTGCGCGTAAGTCCAATATCTGGGTTAATAAAAGAGATAACTTAATTTTTTTTTCTACAGGGTTGTCTAATATCCCGAGCTGCACAAAATGAAAATATATTTACATATTCAGGGTGTTCAGTTTTTCCTGGACAGGTACCAACTTCATTTTTTTAAATGGAAACCTATATTTTTTATGGCATTATCGAATTCTACGTAAAAAATTAGTGGGACTTTGTGCATAACACTGCTATTGAAATATTGATAGTTTTCGAGATATTTGACTTTAAATTTTTTTTTCTTATGTTTCGTCACTTCTAATAGTTGACATAATTATGGTTGTATGACAGCTAGAAATTATTTTTTTTCAGAAACTGTAGAGTGAAGATGGCTCTTTCGAAAAACGTATCAAAAGTTGACCTGCGATATACAGGGGGCAACAGAAATCGTGCCAAACCTGATGGTTTAAAATTTAAAAAATCTCGACTTTTTCAAATGGAACACCCTGTGTTTTATGATTTCATTAGATGCCTTTCTGTAGACTCTACAATTTTATAATAGCTTTCCCTATACCTAAGTTGCGTAGTTTTTGCAAAAAACCCACTTTTATGAAAAATACCCGATTTGCGCACTCCTTTGACGGAAAAAATATTGTAAGGCTATTTATTTTTATAAAATGTATTAGTTTACACTTCTTAAAATAAAAATAACTGAAAAATTTAGATAATTTCAGTTTAATAAACAAGTCTTTATGGAAAGTTACCATTTATTTGTAAATAAAAGTAAAAAATCATAAAAGCTCTACATGTAATTAAGAATTAGCAAAACTGGCGTATGCTTTAGAAGAAGTTCATGGGAATTATTTGCTAGCAGCACGTATTTATAGAGATTCCCACGTGCTGACTGTTTTGAAAATGTGAAAGAAAGATTTGAAAGAACAGCAAATGCGAATTATGAGAAAACTACCAGGAGACATGACGGTAACAATGACGATATTCAGTTTAATGTTGTGGCGTCTGCTGTTGAAAATCCAAATATTAGTGTCAGGAAAATCAGTAATAATCTTGGAGTTTCCAAAAGCTTGACAAACAAGATACTGAAGAAGAATAATTTTCATCCGTATCATATTAAAAACCATCAAGCACTGTTACCTCAAGATCACCTAAACCGCCTGCAATTTTGCCACTGGGCATTGGATAAAATTCAGGAAAGTCCAAACTTTTTTATGAATGTCTTGTTTACTGACGAATCAACATTTTCAAACACATGCTTACCCAATCGTCGCAACTTTCATCAGTACGCTGACAATAATCCAAGATTATTGAGGGTACTAGATAATCAGCATCGTTTCAAAGTGAACGTGTGGGCTGGAATTTGTGGAGAACATATTGTTGGACCGTACTTTTTTGAAGGCAATTTAAATGCCAATGTATATTTGCATTTTTTGCAAAACGAACTTCCCCTTCTACAGCTACAGAATATGCCCGCTGATTATTTGGTTCAACAATGGTTTCAGCATGATGGTGCCCCTCCACATTCCACTTTGGCGGTACTGTGATTATTTTATTGTTGTAGTACTTTTCCTATTATCTATTCATATTTCAGATTAGCCTGATTTAAATATTCTGGACGTTTTCTTGTGGGGTTATATCAAGAAGAGAGTATACGAAGTACCACCAACGGATATGCAAGACTTGAAAGAAAAGATCCAAAATGAGTTTCTAACCATAACGCCCGAAATGTTAAAAAATGTTCACATTCATTTTCGTCGTAGATTAATGCTTTGTGTTGAAAACAACGGTGGACATTTTGAGCATTTACTTTAGGTTAGCTTGCTTGTATGAGTATTGCGTATTCTTTTTTCAATACTCTATGTATAT
The DNA here is from genome assembly GCA_963924545.1 of Pogonocherus hispidulus. Lineage (NCBI taxonomy): Eukaryota > Metazoa > Arthropoda > Insecta > Coleoptera > Cerambycidae > Pogonocherus > Pogonocherus hispidulus. Next base: position 26,666,779 of record OZ004692.1, on the reverse strand, counting down.
TCATCCATTTCACTAATAATTTTTCTAACTACGGTAACACCGTTTGGTTTTCAATATGATACGTATGAAACTTCTTCTTCCATATCTTATTTGTCGAGCTTTTGAAAACTCCAAGATTTCTACTGATTTTCTGATACTAATATTTTTGGATTTTCAACAGCAGAAACCACAACATTAAACTAAATATTATCGTTGTTACTCCCATGTCTCCTGGTAGTTTTCTCATAATTCCCATTTGCTGTTCTTTCAAATCTTTCTTTCACATTTTCAAAACAGTCAGCACGTGGGAATCTCTATAAATACGTGCTGCTAGCAAATAATTCCCATGAACTTCTTCTAAAGCATACGCCAGTTTTGCTAATTCTTAATTACATGTAGAGCTTTTATGATTTTTTACTTTTATTTACAAATAAATGGTAACTTTCCATAAAGACTTGTTTATTAAACTGAAATTATCTAAATTTTTCAGTTATTTTTATTTTAAGAAGTGTAAACTAATACATTTTATAAAAATAAATAGCCTTACAATATTTTTTCCGTCAAAGGAGTGCGCAAATCGGGTATTTTTCATAAAAGTGGGTTTTTTGCAAAAACTACGCAACTTAGGTATAGGGAAAGCTATTATAAAATTGTAGAGTCTACAGAAAGCCATCTAATGAAATCATAAAACACAGGGTGTTCCATTTGAAAAAGTCGAGATTTTTTAAATTTTAAACCATCAGGTTTGGCACGATTTCTGTTGCCCCCTGTATATCGCAGGTCAACTTTTGATACGTTTTTCGAAAGAGCCATCTTCACTCTACAGTTTCTGAAAAAAAATAATTTCTAGCTGTCATACAACCATAATTATGTCAACTATTAGAAGTGACGAAACATAAGAAAAAAAAATTAAAAGTCAAATATCTCGAAAACTATCAATATTTCAATAGCAGTGTTATGCACAAAGTCCCACTAATTTTTTACGTAGAATTCGATAATGCCATAAAAAATATAGGTTTCCATTTAAAAAAATGAAGTTGGTACCTGTCCAGGAAAAACTGAACACCCTGAATATGTAAATATATTTTCATTTTGTGCAGCTCGGGATATTAGACAACCCTGTAGAAAAAAAAATTAAGTTATCTCTTTTAGTAACCCAGATATTGGACTTACGCGCACTAGGTGGACACCCTGTATATTATAACTATATAATCCTACATATATTTTAGGAGCACATCTAAGGAAGAAAATTCAATAGTCATTAAACACACTAAAATAAAAGTATACGGGTGAATCCTTAATAGGCAAAAAATGTCTTCTTCTTCCAGCAGCCTATTTCGGAATTTGCAAAACTTTGCTGCACCTGTTAGAGACAACTTGAATCGGATTATGTCATGCCTGCTTGTATTTACAGCCACAGAATCTGTATCGTGATCAGTAACAGATAAATTATCTTCCTCGTTGAAATCCTCATCTCCCCCTACCTCATCTTCCATCACAACCTTATCAAAAAGTCTTTGTAGCCTTTCTATCTTTTTTTCTTAATTGCCCATTGTAGAAGTAATGAATTTATTCATGATAAAGTTTAACAACCTATTGCTACTAATATATTTACCTAAAAATAAACATGTACCAACATTGACCAACAAAGTGTCACTCTTAAGTTTATACACCAACTGACTAGAAACTATGACATACAATAATTTAATATATTTTAGGAGAATAACTAAGAGGGTGGGGACCTAACGCGCGGAATTTGAAGTTGACAGTTTAAATAAGATACCTACCTTCGGTCAAAAAGACCGACACGCGAGCGCTCTCGGGTCAATAAAGTGGCAGATAGATGTTTTAATATAATGTACATAGTTACAGTTCTGAATTGAGCATACTACCGTGTATTATTATTATTTATTTATTTTTTTTTTTCAGGGAAAATGATCTTTCAACAAATCGTGGTAATAATTTATTGATTAAGCTGCTTCGTCACAGATATCCATGTATTTACGATGATACTCAAACAAGACTACTAATTGATTATTTGTCAGTTACACAAGGGCCTCAAGGTATATTCTAACAATTATTAGTAATTTTATTACACTTCCTTTCTTCATTTTATTATGTTTCAGATGATTTGTTTAATAGATATTCAGTTGATGAGAACATGTGTCAGTCTTTACTACAGTCTTATATATCTGAATATTCAAAGAGTTATCCAATGAAAATTGGAGAGGAATTTAGTAGTCAAGAAAAAGCTAAAATGGCAATATTTTTGGTTAGTATGACTTTTTGAACTTTTTTTTAAGGCAAAGCGTTTATACATTTTTGAGATGTGTATAAAAATATTGAAAATTCTAAGTATACATAATATGTTAATTAATTAAGGTGGTCGTCCCGTTGCCTAAATGTTTCCATTTGAAACAGTTTTTTCGGCACACAAATATCGTGAACTTTTGATTTAATGTAAAAGTAATAATTTAAAAGTCTAAAGTTGGAATTATATGTTTTGAATATTTAAATTGCCCTAAATTGCAATTTTAATATATAAACAAGGGTACAATTTTTAACACATATTCTGCTGCAGTTGATAAATGTTAACAATTTCATTTAAATTTTTTAACTTAGTCAAAGGCTTAAGTTTAGTTCAGAGTTCGAAAAGTGTAGTTTGTTGCTTATTATTTTTTATGATTCTGAGAATTGAAGTGATAATATAAAAACAAGAACATTTGGTCGAACCTGATATTTATAATAAATATGTAATAAAAATATTCAAAAATATACCTACTGGTAATAATATTTACAAAGCATCAACCTCTGTATAATCGTCCACCATTAATTTACTATTCACCATTTATTTGAAGGTATAATTTTCTCTCTTGACCTTCAATTGTATCTTAAAAATGGTGTCCTACATAGTAAACTATGTAGTTGAGATCAGGCAGAATTATAGAATGTTACGATAAAAATTTGAGTACAATAGTTTAAAATACCCTATATAACAAGTTATATAAAACAGTATAAAACTTCCTATGTTTGTTCCATCTTTATAATGCGAGTAATCAATATTGATTTAGTAGGTCTATTAAAAATTAAGGCATCTGTACCAAAAGGTAATGAATTAACATATACAGGGCGCCCTATTTCTTGACCCGTTGCATGGGTAACTTTTTTATTAGTAGAGATACAAAAACGCTTAAATGAGCAAATTAGTGCAGTTTCGTATTAGTAATTCTACGGTAAGGCGAAAAATTATATACGGGGGAAGGTTGAAAAGTTATTGACAAAAAACGAAAAATCCAACTTTTCTATTATCCCTCGTAGCTCGTTCATTTGAAGAGTTAGAGAAAAATGCTTCACATGTTTTTTGCAGTATTTTTCATGTAAAATGACATGCACTTGCTACTTTTTATATATCTCTTAAAATGGTTGAGAATCACAGTAAAATATATTTTTTTTAAATGTAATGGATAGGTGGCTGTGACATTAACCGAAAGTCCCCTTTTTTCTCTTTCAGATGATATAACATAGTCCATATTTTATCCTTACAAAAGTAATAATAATCGTTGTTTTTAAAGAAAGTTTATTGTCACATCAAGAATGCTATGGAAATAAAACAAAAAATAAGATTCCTGATATTTTTAAAAACGTCTAGTTGGCATTTAATTATTGACAGATCATAAGTGACATTTTTAGTTTTTGTTAAGTAGTTTATTGTTTATTATTAATACTGCATACAAAATAATAGTGTTGCAAATATGTACACCAACGAAGAGAAAAATGATATGCTATTTTGTTATTATAACCAAAATCGAGATGCACAAGCTGCAGCAAATCTTTATTTTGAAACTTACATGGAACGAAGACAACCCCATCATAGAATATTTAGACAGCTGGAAAATAATATACCATTATACGGTTCTTTTTCAAAGCCTAAGGATGAAAGAAACTTCAATGAAGACACTGAAATAAATGTTTTGGCTTATGTAAATTTTAAACTTGATTCTTCAACTGCAGAAATTGCACATCACTGCAACACTTCCAAGGAAACTGTAAGAGCTATTTTAAAAGGTAACAATTTAAAGCCTTATTATTCCATATGCAATACTTTATATCCAGCTGATAATCAAAGAAGGATGACATTTTGTCGATGGTACATTTCAAAATGCGAAGAGGATCTAGACTTCTGGAAAAAGATTTTATTCAGTGATGAAAGTAGATTTACCAACAATGGTATTTTTAACCGCCATAATAACATAATGTGGTGCCGAGAAAATCCACATCTTGTTTCTGAGAGAAGAAATCAACGTCAATTTGGGATAAATGTGTGGTGTGGAATTTTTTGTGGCAAAATTATTGGCCCATATTTTTACGAAGATAATTTGAATGTGAATAATTACCTTCATTTTCTAAGGAATACTCTAACAGAGGAATATTTAAATGAATTACCACTTCATATTTTTAGAAATCTTAAATACTTCCAACACGATGGAGCACCTGCGCATAATTCCCGCGAGGTAAAACAATATTTACATGAACAGTTTGATAATGTTATAGGAAATAGAATGGATATCGACTGGCCAGCGCGAACACCTGATTTGACCCCCTTAGATTTCTTTCTTTGGGGATTATTGAAAGATAAAGTTTATGTGACAGCTCCTCTAGATATAGAGGATCTAAAAGTCAGGATTCAAGATGCAATTAGAAGCATACATGGACATACAATAAATAATGTTTTAAGAAGTATCCAGAAACGTTGCTTACTATGTATCCAACAGGATGGTGGTCATTTCGAACATTTACTTCAATATAATTAATTAATTAATAATTTCTGTTCTCAAAACATTCTTTTGTTCCATAATCCATAGCATTCTTGATGTGACAATAAACTTTCTTTAAAAACAACGATTATTATTACTTTTGTAAGGATAAAATATGGACTATGTTATATCATCTGAAAGAGAAAAAAGGGGACTTTCGGTTAATGTCACAGCCACCTATCCATTACATTTAAAAAAAATATATTTTACTGTGATTCTCAACCATTTTAAGAGATATATAAAAAGTAGCAAGTGCATGTCATTTTACATGAAAAATACTGCAAAAAACATGTAAAGCATTTTTCTCTAACTCTTCAAATGAACGAGCTACGAGGGATAATAGAAAAGTTGGATTTTTCGTTTTTTGTCAATAACTTTTCAACCTTCCCCCGTATATAATTTTTCGCCTTACCGTAGAATTAATAATACGAAACTGCACTAATTTGCTCATTTAAGCGTTTTTGTATCTCTACTAATAAAAAAGTTACCCATGCAACGGGTCAAGAAATAGGGCGCCCTGTATAATCCATAATTTTATTCAAGTGAATTATAGTAGTGCCACTGTTGCTGTATTGGCAAATTATTATGCTATATTGACAGAATAAAGATAAAAATTGTCTACCCTCTAAAAAATATAGTTAAAAGGGTAAAAGCAATGCCCTTAAACTTTTTTGTTAAATTATTGGCATAAGAGCTGAAATAGTTATTTATGTAACTACTCCGGAAAATAGGCGACCATCTAAAATGTCAGTAGTGGCAGTCTGTAATATTTGGGGCTTGCAGTTCGCAGTATCGGTTTCGATATACGAATCTACTTACAGTTACTTGCAGTTACAGTGCAACTACAGTGTTTGCTACTTACAGTTACTTGAATCAATCATTACCACTTGATATCAATATATCTTTTGACCCTCCATTTTGTGAGCTATATTTAATTTATTCAGATTCCACATACTCTTGTGCAACATTCGATGATTTCCAGCTAATATCTTTTAAGGTCGGTTATGTTGCCATCAGCTTCAGGAAATAAAGTTGCTGAAGCTAGATTTAACAATGGCCAGTATTTGCTTTAGGATTTTAATTTTAATAAAACTGGTATTTTACAGGAAAAATTCCCAAATGTGAGCAATTTTAATATGTTAATATCTATGTCAACTATGACAAGAACTGTCACTTTTGGGACTAGTCCCGAAGGTAATTATATTCGGAACTAGTACGGGTAGAAGATACTTTCGGTATTAAAAACTATACTGAATATGTTTATTTTCGGGACAGTTACAGGAACAATCTTTGTACATATTTAGTTTTATTTCAGGCCAGAAAATACATGAAAGATTTCAAGTCCACTCATTGTATGAATTTGCCATCTGAAATGTTTGAAACACCATGGGACGTGAATGTTGAGTCTGACTTTGTTTTTACATGAATCCAATTTATTTAGAAGTGTCTATGACAGAGGGGCGAGTCTGTAGTTTTGTACTTATAAATATAAATAATATATTGAGATGGGCCATTGGATCAGTGGAAACAATTGCATGGTTATAAATGTGGTGGATTTGGAGGAGCACATTTAATTTATTCTTAATATTAGGTCTGAACAGGTATATTTTGGTGTAGCTGTAATAAATTAATGTATAACTTATTTCCAAAATATATTACTAATTCAAGGATATAAAGTTGTGTTAATTAGCAACCGTTTCATGATATACTGCTGGGATAATATTTATTTTGTTTTGTGGTAGACCATAGAGATGATCTAAACTAGTATTTTTATGTATCAGTAACATGTTCCAAACTTTTTCTAAAATCATTGAAATAAACAACAAACTGAAATGAACTCGTTTACGCGTGGTTGCCTGCAAATGCAATCCCGACTGTTAGACAAGGCCAGATGCTGAAAAGTGGTTACTTAGGTTAATTGTCAGTTTTGCTCACAGAAGTAAGCGTGTAATTTTAACAGTGTCTTTAATATGTTATCATGTAGGTATAGGTAGGATAGTATGACAGTTTATTTACTAATTTAATAAACAACTGTCATACTATTCTGTATGTCGGTCATACCTAGTTTTGATAACAAAAACGGATAAATTTTTGAAACGTAAATGTTTTTAGGTGATGTGTTTAATGCTATATATGGTTAATCTGCTTTTTAGTGAGATTTCTTGCTTAGGCAAAATATTTTTCAAAAAATAACCTTTGACTGACCCATCGGCGCAGTGGTTTAATTTATATCATTAGATTCAGAATTTAATGCTTCTTTTGACTGTAGAATAATAAACTGGGTGTTCCATTTGAAAAAATCAAGATTTCTAACTTCTTAAATTGATAAATTGGCTTTGTAACAAAATTTTAATTATTTTGTTCCCTTGTATATGACAAGCAGTATATTTCCGGACGACTAAAAATAATATCAAAAAATCCGGAGATTTTATCCCTGAATACCAGCAACCTATAATGCTCCACCTTGTAGTGTGTTGTCTAGTGTGTGTTGTGTTCATTTTGAAAATGAAATTTTTTCAAATTCCTCTCATAATCGGCACTGGTAAAATGCCTAGAGCAAATTCGAGCATTGTTTATATCAAACTCGTCTACTCGCTTACAAGCATTTTTCCATACCTGTATCATTTTTTGATCGGCAGGAAAGCGAAAACACATTATGTCTTTCAAAAAATAGTTTGTATGATTGTCTGAATTACAACCCCAAACAGCACAACGCATGATCGTCCAAAAAAACACTAGGTACCTATAGGTACACTTATAAATATACCTATTTATAAAACAATAGACAATAAACTAATTTTGTATTTATATTCGAGTTTGAGTCGTCCAACCAAATTTCTGTCATTCACAGAATGTTAAGTAGTAACATATTTTATCTTTAGCATGACATCTATATCTATGGTAGTAACAACTCATAAATTGTATCATGGTAATGATACAATTTAGGTGTAGGTATTTATTGTTAACTGTTTACAGGATTGCTCGATCGCTCAATTTTGTCATCCGCCTTTGTGACGTCATCGAAGATCCATGTAATCGAACTGTCAAAATATTTTATATATTTCAAATATATATATTTCACATTTGCAAGAGAAATTTCGTATTTGAATGATTATTATTTATTAAGGTTTGTAATACCAGTATAAATTGTAAGATTTAATAACTAATAAACATATTTCCCAAATTTAACAGGTAAGGATTGTGTATCCAATATATTTATTCACAAATTATCTTTGGTGGAAATCTTAACCCAATTTTTAATATTAACTTTACTACTGATGCCTACGTTTTTTTTTGCTACAGTAAGCTTAAAATTTATTTTAATTATTTTAGCCTTATTGGCAAATTATATAAGAATTTCAATTTAATTTTGGCTAGATTAGATTAAATTTATATAGGAGTCGACCCCCTGGCCTGGTCCACCGCGACCTAGAAGATTTATTGTGGCACTCCCAACCTATTTAGAGCACTCTGTCCAGCCCTGTCCTGTGCATTATATAGTATATAGCTGCGAACAGTATACATGTTGCTTATTGTAAAAAAGTAGTTAACATTATTAATTATATATAAAACTAATCATCCTTGTATATAAGTATCTTATTTTAACTATTAAGAAGATGATAAAGATAAGCACTAACAAATTTACGTAAATATACACTTAAAACCGCAAAATATATCTTGAACATTACAGCATAACCCAACATCACACTTTTTCCGTTCATATTTCTCTACAGAATCTCTGTTTCCGAATATGTTCATAATTAAAAAAGTATGCATATGCTTACCTATTTTAATAATATACTCGGATAGTTTGTATCAAAATGTGCATATAATTTCAATTTGTTGGTAGACACAGAATTAAAGTTAACTTTATGTTCTTTATATGAAGAACATATATAATGTTCTTTATATAAAGAACATTTATGTTCTTTATATAAAGAACATAAAGAAACCAAGGAAAATATTATGCAATTACTTATTATAGGTATGGACAGAAACTATTACCAAAGAGGATAAACTAATTCCTCTTTGCTATTACCCACAAACATAAACAACAAAGGTATTATATAAGAATAATTAACTATTGATTTGAGAATTTTAAATTCAAATTCCGCTTTCGCGCTTGCAGTTTGACTTTGACAGATTGCTTAGGTTTGTTCCTGCAGAAGTCCAACTGTCAGTAACTGTCAGAAGCATGCGCATTACAAATCTAAGCGTTCCAGCAAGAGTCGAACGACAGTCCAGGATTTCTTGTCCTCTGTTCCAGCTTGAGTCAGGGCAGTTTGCTGATAGTTTGAAAAGTTCACTGATTCTTCGGAAACTCATAGTCCGGTGCATGCGCAATACGCATTAATCAAAACCATTTACCAACTTTAACTTCAATTATTGTACGCTGTCTATTATTAATATTATAACTCAACAAATAATAATTATTTGTCAGAAACGGATGATATTCCATGGATATTCCTCCATAATTTACAGGTTAAAAAATTATTTGGTTATTGTTTATTGTACTCTTCTTCTTCTGCTATTAAGTTCTCTAAAAATCCGGTGTTCCAGCAAAAATCAGAAACTAATCTAAGATCAGACATGCGCATTAAATCACAATCCCTGACTGTCAGGGATTTATCAGAGATTCTATGCAGGAACAAACCTATTGGATCTTTGATGACGTCACAATTATGGATTACATTGTAGTATAGGGATCGAACAATCCTGTAAACAGTTAACAATCCTTGGTACTTAACAACGATAATTAGCTTTCAAATATTTTTCATATAAAAAATACTATATAAACCGCACAAAAATGTGAAAATAAACACAATAGCTTATAGCATGTGCAACGCCATTTTTTACAATTATATTAATTATATTCATAGATTAACATGATACAACTATAGATTAATATGATTATATTACGCGACCAAATATTATATTGATAACATTATTGATAAGACAAGTGTTAGCGTTAGCGTGTTAGCCTTTTCAGTATACAGTAGACTCTCGATTATCCGAAATAATGTGGACCGGACCGATTTTGGATAATCGAAATTTCGGATAATGCGGAGATTGAGGAACATCATTAACATGGTGTACTTATTATATTTGTTTAAAGACAATTTATTAAATTTCATTTTAATACATACTTATATATTAAACGACAAAACAAATATATAAATATGTATTTAAATATGTACATAGGAAAAATTACATATACTTTTATAGATGTATGTAATAAATCCTAACAATACATCATGTAAGATATGCATATCTTCAGGATAAATAATACATAATAAAATAATACATAATCTGCATTCTATATTGGTAATACATATATATTTACATACATATTTCATAAATTTCGGATAATGCGGAGGAATAGCGAAAATCATTTCGGATAATCCGGTTCATGTGTCGTTTCAGATAATGCGGAGTTCGGATAATCGGGAGTACTGTATATATATTTTATCTATGGTTAGCTTCCGTAACCATGGAGATCGACGATATCTGCGCATGCGCAAATCTAACAAAGGGTCTCGGGAAGATAGCTTTATATCGTTTGTCCTTCAGTGCTATGGGATAAGGGAATCACTGAACTAAAGGGAATCGCGTAATCGCGATTAAGATTAACAGACAGTAGGTTCGTTCGATTGCCGGCTAGTGTAGTGTGTACCAGTGCGTACTACACTACATTTTTATCACCTGATTTATCACAGTGCAATATACACCTTATGTACGTTGATATAAGGCACTGGTTGTAGTGCACACTGCCCTAAATAGTGACAAACAATTCTGAAATTAGTGTAGTTTTAGTGCTACACTTTTTGAGCAATCGAACGGACCTATTCATTCATGGTAAGTATTTTGACATTTGGATTTGAGACATGACTTTTGGATTTGGTGTTCTTTGGTTTGCATTCAAAAAAAATTATTCTTGTTTGCAAAAAAATGCTTGAATTGTTATGGTATGGTTAGAAAATAATGGAAATGTTTTTATTAAAGATAGCAAGGAGGAACATTGAATTTAAAATAGAAAGAAATGTTATGAGGGATATTCGTAATATTAAAATTAGAACATATAATGATGTGAATTTTGAAAACATCCCAGAGGTATCAACTGCCTTAATAAAGAAAACTTTGAAAACAAATAATATTGCCTATGAAGATGGGTATACTTGTTTCATCGCTCAATGTTGCTTTTGTCATAAAAGTAGTAATACAAAGCAACCAACGGCCAAAGTTTACATTAACAAAACAACAGGTTAGTAGTCATATCTTATTATCAACCTAAAGCTGTCACTAATATTATAGGGTATCTATGTTAGTAAGATTATTAGTATTGGGCAGGTAATATAGTATTTTTGTTACTTTGTATTCGATACTCTCGAAGACCCGAATACCCATTTTTCAAGTGGCTAATACCCAAGTAGCTAATTGTTTTATATTACTTTGTAGATTCAAGTAACTACCTACTGTTCTGTATGATCTTATGAATTTATATAGAGTACTGCTGTTAAATGAAATACAACAATCAGCATGTGTAACTGCTACGTTATAGCCAGTAACTTTACTACCACCTTACTTTGTGAGAACAGGCTTGTGAATAGCAGAATGAGTGCTGTTACTGAGCTGAGTGCTGAACAAGTGCATTTAAATTTCCTGTAGCATACGCAACGAGTATACCTACAGTCCTACATACAGAAACTAGAGCTGCAGGTCGGTACCTACTTGAAATGTACTGTAAACCATAGATTACGTATGACGTGTACAATACATCTATCACCACATCACTACAGAGTATTGGATTTACTTTGGAAACAAAAATAATAATTATTATATTATATTTCTTATTATATTTATAATTTATTATATTCATATTATTTTATATTTATATATTATAGTTACAAAAGAATGTAGTCTGTGATTTTTTAGTATATCAATGAAGAAAATGAGTGTGTAACTGTTTATTAGAATCACTAATCACTACGGATATAATAAAAATTCTCCTCAAAAGTAATATATATGTAAATGTATTACCATAGAAGTACAATTAGTGCAATTTTTTGTAGTGAAAATAAGATTCATTTTGTTAAAATTAAAAATAGGAAATATTAAATTATTACCTTTTTTTGTCAATCTGATATGTACTTATTTTTATATGAGGTTTTATATCTTATTTTTTTAGGAATGTTTATGTGTGCTTTCTGTAAGAAAACTGGACAATGGGATACTTTTGAAGCTCTTAGTATTAAGATATCAAAAAAGAAAAGGAAATTGGAGGAAGAGGTAGAAGATGAGGCTACGAAAAATATGATAAGACTTAACGAATCTCTTAGTGATATTAGAAAAACCACTAAAGAATTCAGCACTACCACTTTTGAGGGTGTTTTAAGAAAATTTTCCCTTCCAGTAAGTAATTTGTGAACTGGGTAGAAAATTTATTTTTATAATATATAATATAATATAATAAATAATTAATAATAATATAATAATATATATAATATATAATATAATTTTGTATAGTGTTTTTCACTTCAGGTCGATGAATTTTTCTATTATCTATTGTATAATAACGATCAACTTGTTACATCACAAACCTTGTTATATGAGATTATGCCGGAGAAAGAAATTATTTCGGATAACGTGGAATAAATAATGTTAGATCGGGAATTAATAGAGAAAAATAGTAGGTATATTAGTAGTGTACATACACTAATATTATGTACGTTTGGCCACTATATGTAGAGATGTAAAAAACTGAAGAAATAGTGAAGTACGGATATTGCAACGTACTTAGAGGCGAGTTTACAGGTATACCTAAATGAAGTCCACTTACATAATAAGACTAATAGGCGAAGCTGTCAAAAATAACAGTAAAAATTGTGTATATTCATATAATTCCGGAAGAGATCAAATCAAGTCAACATTTGAAGAAACCTTTTGCAGCAGCTTGCATAATAACATGAAATTGAAGAGCGCAAATAAATAGAGAGGATCATACCCGGAACTCTACTATATTACCTCAAAAGTGTTTTTGTTATTTACAAATGTCTTCCATTTTTGATATATTTTTCTAATTTTTAAAATAATATTTCTTCTAATACCTTGAATATTATTTATGTAACAATTGAATCCAAGATACTAAAATGTAGGTATAATACGTTAGTTAAAATTGCTTTCAATTTTATCATGAAACATTGATACATTGATTAAAAATAAAAATCCGTATAAGTACTGATAAAGTATTTAAGCATGTGTAAAAATTAACCGGTGGATACTCTATTCAATGGATTTGAGAAATTAGTGTAGGTACAGGACACACCCATGACTGCTTTAGTGTGCACACTATTCATTTTATCTCTTGGTATCAAAAGTGTTGACCAGGTAGTGCTGGTAAGTTAATAGGTTTGTGGGGCATGTTGAGTTTCCCAAGTTGTTTTTTTATTGACTGTATATTCGGTTGGTAGTTTCACAAACAAGACATTCAACATAATTGCCACTTATGAAACTATAGAGGAGTAGCACTAAAGTGTCAGAAATGTTTTTTTTTTTTTGTTGTGATATCCAAGTTATATTGATTATGGTAAACTTCCCGGTTTTCTCCTTAGTTGGTGTACTTTATTAGGGGACGATTGAAACAAAGAAACTGATTTAAAATTTCAATTGATCAACTAATTTTATCAACTAATTGATCAACTAATAATTAACACAATAAATAATTTAACTGTGAAATATTATCTTATGGTATTTGATAATAATTATACTTCTGGTTTTTTAGGTAATTTCTATCAACACATTAAGCGCCATAGATGTTAGAGTAACTCAGGATGAAACTTCAATGTATTTTCCCCTTGAAAATGTAGAAAACGAGGTGGTTGGTTACAGAAGGATTAATAGCCAGAATACCGATGATAGTGTATTACCCAGTATAACATATGGTGGTATTTTAACAGGAAGAGTTCCAAAGAGTAAAGATACGGCAGTTTTAGTACCGAATATTTCAGACTTTCTAGTTCTTCTAAATTCGAAAGTGAGTGTCAATGTTGTGTGTTTACCAAATAGTGTTAATAACTTACCACAATATGTATTACCTAGCCTAGAAAGGTTTAAGAGACTAGTCATTTGGTTTGGAACTGATACCAAGTCATGGGATGCAGCTCGTCATTTTGCTAAAAAATTAGGAGAAAACCGATGCTTTCTTATAAGGTAATTGAATTTCTATCTATTTACTGTTCAAAATTATATTATTAATACGTTTGAAAACAAGCTGCAGGTTGAATCCATCTATACAAAATTTTCAAAAGTCTTTGCTAGTCAATCGCAGAGTGCTGATTGGTAAACTCAATAGGTTTAACGTATAAGTATATAATTTGTTGTCATGGGTCCAAAACTAACTCTGCTCACGAGAACTTTTTGTAAAGATCGGTAGTTGTATGTCTGGAACCATTGAAGCCTCATCCGGAGTTCCTCAAGGGACCCATTGTGGGCCTCTTCTGCTTGATATATTTGTGAATGATATTATACAGGTCTTTAAGTACAGTCAATTCCTAATGTTTGCATGATGATAAGATTTATAGAACAATACGGTCGAGGGAAGATACTGAATTACTTCAGAAAGATTTAAAAAGTTTTGCTGTTGGTGTGATGCTAATGATATGAGCTTGAATGTTAATAAATGTGGTAGTATTACATTTTCTAAAATCAGGGATCCCATAACTACTCAAATATATTTCCTAAATTTGGAATCCATACCTAAACTTAAGGAATTCAATGATTTAGGAGTTATAATGGACAATGAATTGATATTTCGTAATCATATCAGTGGTATTACTACTAAATCTCTTAAGATGTTAGGCTTCATTAACAGATCTTCTCAATATTTCTCATAATATAACATATCAAAAATTGTAAGTTTTTTGTCTCTCTTGCAGAAAAATGTAGTTATGTTTAATCAGAACTGGCATGAATTAATTCACTTGATACTTGATTACCTCACTTAACTTGAGTGAATTCACTCGTCAATTCATCATTGACGCTTTCGCAATTGTGATACCGAATCGCAATGCGCTAAGAATCAAGAAATGGCACTGTTAGCAAGGGTGTTTGTTTTAGTCTTTAATTATTACATAAAAAACGTCAAAGCATGCCTGGCATTGGCGCAGGAGGAGACCGGAGTAAAATTTTTTTTTTACAGAAAATTTAATTGGTCGGTATAAACATAACAAATCATAATATTTCAATAAAGTACTCTTAATCAAGTTATTATAAAACCAATCTGAAATAAAGCGGTATTAATAATTAACTAGACATCTTTTTAGATTTAGATGTATTCGTTTTGATTTACCCTACTTTATCCCCAAAGTCCCAAACAGAGCCTGGGTTCGACTTTATGTCATCATCATCATGAACATAAGTACAGGTACTGGTCAGTGTTGCCGATGTAAAAGAACAAGTGCGTGACACCCGTATAAAATCTAATAAAGGTATGAAATTCACTTATTCGTCAAATAAATATATTTAAAATCTTGTATTGTCATTAGGAATTGGAGAATGTTATCAATTCGTATAAATTTCTACAATTTATTGTATTCATTTAGTACATCTTTTACATATTTTTATGTAAATAGACAGTGGCTGTTAATAATAAGTGTTGAAAGGCTAAAAAAAAAGGCTAAGTAAAGGGCATTTTTTTGAAAAAAACAAAAAACACCAGCAACAAAAATATTTAGGATAGTGCAGTTTTCCCTCACTTCATCACTGTACATTTTGTTATAAGATGAATTTTGGACTTGCTGATTACATAGGTATGATTTTTGATCTAGGTAATGTTGTTCTGGATTGAGCAACATTTTCTGTTCGCATTGTTAATTTTTCATAGTTCTATTTTGTTTCTAGACCAACCGATAAACAGAAACTACCACATTTAGATGAAAGTCAAGATTTCAAAACAATTATTTCAAGCGCTCAACCAATGTGGCACAAATCTATCACCACTTTTGCAAATTTAAGAGCAGATGTTCTTTCTGACCTTCAGAATATTGACAAGGTACTGTTTTTTTTCAGTTTTCCTGTAAATAAATTTTGACCTTTGTATTAGGTTCAAGGTGTTAAGTGGAAGAGGTATCCAACTCTTAACAAGATACTGAAAGGACATCGAAGAGGTGAGTTGACAGTCTTCACAGGTCCTACTGGCAGTGGGAAGACAACCTTTATTAGTGACTATTCTTTAGATTTGGCCATACAGGGAGTAAGTATGTTAGAATATATTAAGGTAAATTATGACAAGGTTGGGAGCCAAGAAATACATATTTATAAATGGCAAGACTGGCTTCATTTGTCCTCAATTATTAAAATAAATTTTTTTAAATATAACTCCTTTGTTTTTCACTTCACGTTATTTCGGTATTATTGCTAGGATGCGAAATATTAAAGAAAATAACGTTCATGGGCATTATAGGCAATCATTATGAGTCATAATGGCCTTAAATTTTCCAGTTTTCAGTAGATAATTTTGTTTTTGGTAAATTTTATATAATTAATAGGTATGCAAATTTAAGTTAATAACACTTATTTTACTTAAATCTATAAGAAAATATATTTGTTATTTCGCTATAAGTTCTTTTTTGTATCGAATTTACAGAACTAACAATAATTCGTGCAATTTGTTTTTTTTTTGAGGTTATACTGTCTTTTTTCTTAATATAATGGTAAAAATGGTTAACCATTTCAATGGTTCTTAACCATTTTAACCATTTCATCTCTTCTCAGACCACCAAAAGCACCCATTACCCTTTATGTAGTAAATAAGTATCATTAGGTGAATTTTTGAGAAAAGCCAAAACTTAATCTCCTGTTAGTACTTTTGATGTTTTCGGTACGTAGCTTTTAGATTTTGTCTTAAAAAATGATGTAAGTCTACTGTACTTTTAAATATCAATGTTTTCATTCACTGTCAAACTTGCTTTTAAAATATAATATTTTGCCCACAAAGAGTTTGGTCTCTACTTTTCAGACTAAAGTAAAATAAAAAAATAACAAGCCAGTATTCAAATCATTAATAATTAATATACAATTATTGCTTACCAATTCTTGAAAATTAGCCATAATTACAGTGGCAGAAATTAACGATACTGAATTTTCAGATTTCCAGTCAATGAATTTAACCAATTGTTTTTCGTAAGTAACTTGAGACATACCTACCTACAAGGAAATAAATTTTTACTAGCTTTAGCTGCTTCGGTAAAAATTTCTTTCGATAGTTCTTCTTTCTCCATAGTTTGTTAAAAAGTTAATATATACCTATCAGATGAAATAAATAAAACAGTTAATAAAGAATAACAAGCCCTTAGCAACTAACGGAGACTAGTTTCTTGACAAAATATAATCACAGTCTAATAGTGAATTGAAAATTTACTGAAGAATGTTCTAATTCTACTTTTTAATAAAAATATTGTTTGTTAAGTCAAAAATAAAACTATTTATGCACCACAGGTGTTAGTATGATAAAGCCCATCAAATGATACAGTCTCTCGTGCCAAAGGCCCTTTGTCTGAATCATGTTGCCTTTCGCACAATATCGTCACACTGACACCCTAGGTACATAAATAACTATTGTTTGTATAGGCATATTTCTTATACTACAGTTTCTGAAGACAAAAGGAGGAAGTTTAGTGTTTTCATTGGATTTGTAAAAAAATGGACAGAATTTATGTTTATAGTATTTACAGTTTTAGTTATTAATTCATTCACTGAAACTATTTATAAATGGTTAGTCACCTCTCAGCAGATTCTTTATGCTGTACACATTTCCAAATTAAATTTTCTTACAAAAAGTGCAGCGGGAATTTTTTTCTGTTTGAAATAAGGCTCTTCAAGATATTGTTAATACAGAAGTTGGCTGACAAGTTTTCAGTTAGAGTAATATTTGATATTTTAATTGTGAAAGTCGTCTAGTGGATAACTCAAACTCCTAACACATGTTAATATAACTCCATTTTATCTATACGCTTATCTCATACTTTGGGTTGCCAATTAATGTTTCATATAGATCCACATAATATCTAACATAAATTATTTTGTTGAAGGTAAATACTTTGTGGGGTAGCTTCGAAATAAGGAATGCCAGATTAGCGAGAACGATGTTACAGCAAATGGCTGGTATTCCACTCGATGAAAATTTGCAGGTGTTTGATTACTGGGCAGATAAATTTGAAAAGTTACCTATTTATTTTATGACATTCCACGGGCAGCAATCTATAAAAGTTGTAATGGAAGTAAGATAATTTTGCATCTCCCTAATTTTTTTTTTTAATTTTATTGAATCTAATAATTTTATTTCAATCTATTTCAACTTCAACCAATATTTGTAGGCTGTTGAGCATGCAACTTATGTATATGATATTGCTCATCTAATAATAGATAACGTACAGTTTATGATGGGAATGTCAGATGAATCAAAACATATAGATCGTTTTTGGAAGCAAGATGCGTTAATCGCAGCTTTTAGGCAGTTTGCGACAAGGAAAAACTGTCACGTCACATTGGTTATCCATCCCCGAAAGGAAAGGGATGATGAAGATTTAACTACAAGTTCGATATTTGGTGGAGCAAAGGCTTCTCAAGAGGCAGACAATGTATTGATTATTCAAGATAAAAGGCTTACGTCTGTTAGAGGCAAAAAATATTTGCAGGTAATTTTGTAGTTTTTATTTCTGATGGGATAACCCATAATTCCTTTGTGTAAATCTCTCGAGAAAATATCTGCTACTGTATTTTTTGTAGGTTGCCAAAAATAGATATAGTGGCGATTTAGGTGTAATGGCGCTGGAGTTTGACAAAGCCAGTTTGAGTTATCAACAAAAGAAAATCAAAGAAAAGAAAAGTATGGATGGTTTAGAGGAGAAACCATCATGATAATAATTGTAAATACCTACCTCTGTGCATTTTCATGTTGTGCCATTTAATGTTTGTTAACATTTTATATGAAATTTTTGTAATTATAGTTATCTATTTTATATAAACAGTCAAAAGTATTTCTGCACATTGAAACCGATTTTATTCTTAATCTTATTGTTCCTAATTAAATTGAAGTGAGATATGTAACAAGGAAATGCAATTATTTGCTAAAAAAAATTGAAAGGGGTTGATGTTATGTAACTGGTACCTTTATGATGACTTATGTGAAGGTGAAGTAGTGCAGCAAACAAATCATAATTTCATTCACTAAATGGGTGTGGAGTCATGGTATATACTTGCAAAACGGCAATATTTATTTTATCACAGGGTTAAAGAAGATAATTTTGCCCTTTAAGACTTTAACAAATAAATTCTGTGTTTCTGATAAGGAGCTAAAATTA